>WOXC01009803.1:0-600000 GCA_011680675.1 Gymnobelideus leadbeateri | reverse complement strand
GGATCAAGGAGACATAATTTTAAAATTATTGTACTACCTGAAAGCCATGATAAAAAAAAGAACCTAGAAATCATCTTTCAAGAAATTCTCAAGGAAAATTGCCCTGATGTTTTAGAACTAGAGGGCAAAATAGAAATTGAAAGAATTCACAGATCACCTCTTACAAAATATCCCAAAGAGAAAACCCCTAGAAATATCTTAACCAGGGTGACTAAGTGGCACAGTGAGTAGAGCACCAGCCTTGGAGTCAAGAGGACCTGAGTTCAAATATGGCCTCAGACACTTAACACAAAAACTAGCCATGTGACCTTGGGAAGTCGCTTAAACCCAATTACCCTCCAAAGAGGGAAAAAAATATATGTATGTGTATGTATACACACACACACACACACACACACACACACACACACAGCCAAATTCCAGGGTTCCCAGGTCAAGGAGAAAATATTACAAGCAGCCAGGAAGAAACAATTTTACTACTGTGAAAACAAAATCAGGATAACACAAGATCTAGCAGCTTCTACATTAAGGGATCAAAGGGCTTGGAATATGATATTCCAGAGATCAAAGGAGCTAGGATTGAAACAAAGAATCACCTACCCAGCAAAACTGAGTATAATGTTACAGCGGAAAATATGGTCATTCGATGAAATAGAGGACTTCCAAGCATTGTTGACGAAAAAACAAGAGTTGAAAAGAAAATTTGACGTTCAAATACAAGAAGCACGAGAAGCATGAGAAGGTAAACAGGGAAAAGAAATCATAAGAAACTTATTAAAATTGAAGTATTTATATTTCTATGTGGAAAAATGATCATTGTAACTCATGATATGTTTCTCAGTATGAGGATAATTGAAGGGAATAAATATGAATATAAAAATGTATACATACATATGTGTTTATAGGAGGGTATATGTGCATATAAATACATATGAGTGTATATATATGTGTGTGTATGTATACATGTATACATAGAAGGCACAGGATTAATTGAATAGGAAGGGATGATATCTAAAAAAATAAAATTAAGATGTGAGAGAGAAATATAATGAGAGGAGATAGGGAGAGACAGAATAGGGTATATTATCTCATATAATAGGCGAGAGAAAACTGTTAAATGGAGGGGAAGAACAGGAAGCCAAAAGGGAATGGGTCAACCTTAATCTCATTCAATTTGGTTTAAGGAGAGCATAACATACACACTAAATTGGGTATCTTACCCTACAGGAAAGTAGGGGGGAATGGGATAAGAGGAGGGATTTTAGAAGGGAGGGCAGATTCGGGGGAGGATAGTTAGAAGCACACTTTTGAGAAGGGACAGGGTCGAAATAGAAAATAGAATAAGTGGGGAGTGGGATAGGATGGAGGGAAATATAGTTAGTCTTTCATAATATATCTATTATGGAAATGTTTTGCATAACTACACATGTACAGCCTATATTGAATTGCTTATCTTCCCAGTAGGAGTCAGTGATGAGGGAAGAAGGGAAAGAATCTGGAAATCCATGTTTTAAAATCAAATGTTTAAAAATATTATTATTTTTATTACTATTTTTACATGCAACTTGGAAATAAGATATACAGGCACTGGAGTATAGAAATCCATTTTGCCCTACTAGCAAGTCAGAAGGGACATGGGGGAGGATATAAGAGAGAGCAGGTTGGAGCAAGGGGTTATTCAGTAGGATCGCTATTTTGAGGTGGTGGGTAGGGGAAAGATGGGTAGAAAATTTGTAACTAAAAACCTTGTGGAAATGAATGCTGAAAACTAAAAAAAAAATTTCCAATGCTTGAAAATTTAGAAATAAATGACATAATCAAAGTTTTAAAAATATATGCATAGTTAGTGAGATTGCCTATGTGTCCAGACTTTAGGAACACCCTGTAGTAGCATCTATGTCTAAGGGTTGTTATGAGAATGAGATAATATTTTTAAAGCACTTTGCAAGCCTTAAAGTTTCTATGTGTGTATATGTTTATTTCTGGGTGTGTATGTATGTGTATCTGCATATATATATGTGTGTGTGTGTGTGTGTGTGTGTGTGTGGGTGTGTGTCCATATGTATATTTTACAGGGTTATTGAAGAAAACACCTTTTACACCAGTTATAAAGTACTACCAAAAAAAATGTGAGGCATTGTTATTTAGACATAGTTAAAAATTTTATATCTGGAACTTGAAGGACTATAATAATTTTCTTCAGGACTTTAATATGTAAGGAGGTTTAGACAGAGGTGACCACAAAGACCAGAACTAGGTATAAGAACAGATATTGACTTAATATAATGAAAAATCTCTGAGCAATTATTACTGTACAAAAGTAGAATACATTTCCTCAGATGGAAGTGGGTTCTCATAACTGTAGGTCTTCCATTGCAAACTGGATCATCATTGGTGAGTGATGTTCCAGAGGGAATTCCTGTTCAGGTTGAACAGTGGGTAGATGGACTCCCAGGACCCATCCAGCTCTGACATTCTGTGGTTCTGTAGTAAAACAGAAAAAGAACAAGAACAAGAAGAAAGAGAAGGAGGAGGAAAGAAGGAAATTAGCATTTACATAGTATTTAATATGTGCCAGACACTGGGCTAAGTGCTTTTTATAGATATTATCTCATTTGATCTTCATAATAATACTTTGAATAAGTACAATTATTATTCTCACTTTAGAGTTAAGTAAACTGAGGTGAAAGTTATGTGACTTGCCCAGAGTCACACAGTTAATACGTATCTGAGGTCAGATTTAAATTCAAGTCTTTTCTCCAACTCCAGGCCCTCCACTCTGTACCACCAGCTTCCTCAACAATAGCAATAATAATCCAAATTTTTAAAGTATTCCGAGGCACCAAGGTTTCAAGTCCAATGTACTTTCTTCTACACAACACTGCCTCTTATAGATGCTCAATAATTTAATAAATAAGTGCAATAGCTTCTTATTTAATCCATCAATATTTCTTATTTGTATTCCATTCAACATTGAACTAAAAGGGTATCAATATATTCAATTCCTCCTTAGATGATTTTTATAAGAGTTATCTCTTTTGCAGCCTTATAGCTGCTTATAGTCATAATTTTGTAGATTCTTTGAAATTAAAAATACCAAAGCTGTGTCTATCAGCACAAAGGGCAGCCAGGAGGTGCAGTGAATAGAGTGCTGGATCTGGAGTCAGGGAGACTCATTCAAATCTGCCCTCAACACTGACTAGCTATGTGACCCTATGCAAGTCACTTAACTCTGTTTGCCTCAGTTTCTTAAATCTGTAAAAAGAATTAGAGAAGGAAATGACAAATCATTCCTGTTTCCTTGCCAAGAAAAGTCCAAATGGAGTTACAAAGAGTCTGAATGACTGAAACAACTGAACAACAATAACATCAGCATAAAAGGTACTGCTCTCATACTCTCTTATGACAGAAGAACCTTAGGTATAGAAGCTTTCACACCACTGGAAAAGTACATTGAATTCAGTCCTCTTGACATTACAGCAGCACCAACAGCCTTAGAGGGAAGCACATTATTAAGGTTAAAACTTCCCATCGCTCATGGGTTAGGGAGGCAAGGCTGTTAAAATCATAGTCATGTTTATGCTACTTTTGCCCCAAATTGCCTTTTTACATCATGGAAAACTACAATTAATTATCTTTAGGAAGAATGATTTCCTCAGTTGAGGAAATTCCTCTGTGACTTAAAACTTTAGATGACAAGTAGGATAATTTAAACTAAAAAAAAAATACTGTGTTGATGACTTAATAATGGTCTTGGGGTATAGCAAGTATTCACACAGGGTAATACAGAATAAGGTAAATCAGTCTTTTCCATTTTGACTGATGGCAGAACAGAAAAGGTGGGCTCAAACTGGCTAAATATGAGAAAGAATTGCCTCTTAACAAGGGTTCTGAAGATTCAGAAGGGAAGACATGGAAACTTCTCTGGGTTTCTTTATAAATATGGTAATTCCTTGGTAATTTAGAAGTGATTATGTTTAAAGTAGAGTGTATCAACCTGTTTTATGGTATGGACCCTTTTGGCTGGCTAGAGAGGCCTATGGACCATTTCCTTCTCTAAGTGTAAATTTGTAAAATAAAATATTGGATTATAAAGGAAATTAATATTGAAACAGTTATAAAAATATTAAAAGAAAAACAAATTCAGAGATCCCAGGTGAAGAACCCCTGGTCTAAAGAAGGATGGTGGCCTAGGTTGAATTCCATTCAAAGCAACTCAAATTAAATTCAGTAAGCTTTTATTAAATACCTAAACTGCTATGATCATATCACCACACTTAGGGACTGGAAATCTGAAGGTAGGCAGGACACAAGCTTTTTTCCCAGAAAGTTACAGTTAAATAAGGGAAAATGAGTGGAGAGGAGATACATACAAAATAACTAGGAGATAAATGCAAAACAAAAGACTCAGCCATAGGACCATGGGAAATTTAAGGGGAGAGATCACTTTCAACTGGTGACAGGAGGAAAGGAGATATGGGAACCTTGAAATCAAAGAGGTGCTTTAGCTGATGGAAATTTGTGGTGGTAATGTTTGGTGGGGTGGGGAGAAGTAACATGGATATTACAGACTAGAGGAACAGAATCATCCAAAATAACATAGAAGCAGGAAAGGGTAGGTTGACAGACACAAAGTCTATTCCAGTTTGGATAGAACACAGAAGGAAATTAGATGATCGTTCCCAGTTCCTGTTAGTCCCAGGATTCTAAGGTTTGCCATCAGCAAAAATTCAGCATTGACTTTTTCAGCTAAAGGTAAATAAACCAGTTACCTTTCCAGTTACCACGCAGAGTATTTCAGGATAAGACCTTAAAAATCAATATTTGGTGCACTGAGTTTACAAAGGGGCCTCTCCCAAGCTTCTCTCTTAAGAAGCACCTGTTATTCACTGTGTGTGAAGTTATTAGTCATTTCTTCCCTCCAAGTGTCTGGCAGAGCTGCCAAGTTGAGATGCCATTATTTGCACAGAGCAGATAAAACCAATCATCTCTTTAAAAGTTGTCACTCAATATTCCAGGGTTGCTTTTAGGAAAGTCACTTTGCAGGCTTGCATTTCCTGTTCTCTCTCCTGGTATTTGGACATCCTGTCTTCTTTCTACAGAAGGCTGAATCTTAGTTTCATGCATGTGCATGGACATCTAAAAAGAAAATATTCTGCAGGAAGTATTATCATAAGAGGGGTACCGAGTTTCCTGTCAGTAGGATAACTATTAATAGTATTAACTGACCACTGCTGTTGGCAATAGAAAAAGATAAGGGCACGACATTATTTCTCTACTTTTCCTCTAATTTTTCCCTTTCTTTTAATAATCTTTTATTTCTAGTCTCTCCCTCTACAAGTGATCCTGCCTTTGACTTGATTAACATAGAACAACTTACTAGATGCTCCTTCGCTGGGAGTCATTTATTAGGTGTATGAACCTGGGCAATTCATCTAACTTCTTTTAGCCTTAATTGAGAGGTAATATAGGAAAGATCTGTACTTGGATTTATGCACTTCAAGTGCATTCTACATATATATATATATATATGTATATATATATATATATATGTGTGTGTGTGTTCATATATATACATATATATGTATGTATGTATGTATTCATGTGTATATATGGGGGAGGTCCTACTTGATTTAAAATTGTGATGTAATCAGAGATACATGACATCCAGTGATGAAACACGGCTCTTCATACAGCATGGCATAGTCAACAGGACACAAAGCTTGGAGTCAGTAAGATATGAGTTCAAATCCTGCCTCCAACATGGACTTTTGTTTTGTCAGGTTGACAGAGATGGTCTCAAATCTCCTTTTTGATCTGAGCATATGACTCTATGACTTTGTCGTTTAACCTGTCTAGGCCTCGGTATCTTCACCTGTAAGATGAAGATGGTTTAACTTAATGACCTCTAAGTGTCCTTCCAGACAAAAACTCATAATTCTGTGATCATAAAAATATTCAAAATAAGTAAAATAAAGTATATAAATAATTGCATATGCTCTCCTTTATGTAAAAATATGATGCTATTAATGAACAATTGCATACATGTCTTATATCCTCCATTAGATTATAACTCCTATAATGTTAATGGGATTTAAGATCTTGGTGGGGGAGGCATTAATAGACCTCATGTGGAGCCCAATAAGGGAAGCTTGCTTGGGGGTGGGGCTTGCTTGTAGGAAGGCTTTGATACCTTTCACTAATTTCTAATTAAACACTGAGTCAATAGGGTTGTGATGCTTCTGGCTCTGAGAAGTTTATATATACTCTGAGTTCGTATTTTGCTTTGGGGGCTTACTTATGAGAAGAACCTTGTGATTCTCTGGTCAAGATTCTGAGTGGTCATATATTCAGAGTTCCCCAACTGCTCAGATGTAAAAGCTCTCTTGATCCAGGGATGTATGTAAAGTGTATAGCTGATTCAGGCAGTCAGAGCCCTGTCCATTGGTCTTTATTTCCTGCTTGTGTTTTCTCTGAAGAGGGCTGATTTTTCCCCTGAACTAATGAATGTAATTAAAAAAGACTGTTGACCCCTTAAACAGCTATCTTTCCTAGTAAAGCAGATCTAAGAACCTGTGCCTGCAGCCATCCTAGCTATACCAGTGTGGTTGCCACTACAACTCTTCACAATCCCAACCATGCCAAAAGTCATGTTACTGTGACCTATGTGGGTCATAGATAGTAAAGCTGGAAAACTATCCCAAGTCACATCACTCCAAAGTCAACACTTTGGCCATTGTACTGCACTGAGATTGTGGTATCATGGGAAAGGTTGGTGGTGGTGGTGTTTGGTCAATTAGTAGTGTCAACACTTTGTGACCCCATTTGGGGTTTTCTTGGCAAAGATCCTGGAATGGTTTGTTATTTCCTTCTCCAGATAAGAACACTGAGGCAAACGGGTAAGTGACTCACCCAGGTTCACATAACTAGTAAGTGTCTGAGGGTGGATTTGAACTCAGGTTCTCCTGACTCCAGAGCCAGAGCTATCTCCACTGCACCACCTAGCTACCCCCTCCAGAAAGAAAGAAATTTTTTTTCAGTTCTGTGTATACAATGTACTAAATGGCCACTAAGGTCCCTTCAAAGTATCACATTCTGTAATTATCACTAATTAGCTCTGTAATATTGGGCAAATCATTGGACTTTCATTCCCTCCTCTCAAAAAGAGCTTGGATTAGATGATCTGTAGAGTCCTTTCTAATGCTAACATTATATGAGTCCACTGATTCTATAATTCAATGTCTATTAGGTAGTAGTAATATGGGGTGTTTATATATTGGGGGCTCAGGGATCAGAGGACAGATTTAAAATTGATCTCTAGTAATTCTTTGTTGTCACAGCTCTTGGATACATATCTATGAAGAGACCTCTAGGCCATAGATGGCATAGAAGGGTATTATGATGTGTTGATATTGATGATTTGATTACTTTTATAAACAATGAGGATGACCAGAGATCACCTAGCCTTGAGCCTTGATAAAAAAAAGAGACCACTGAGTAATTTTAACAAAAATAAGTATGAATAGGGGGTAGCTAGGTGACACAGTGAATAGAGCCCTGGCCCTGGAGTCAGGAGGACCTGAGTTCAAATCTGGCCTCAGACTCTTGACACATTTACTAGCTGTGTGACCTTAGGCAAGTCACTTAACCCCAATTGCCCTGCCTTCTCCCCTCAAAAACAAAAAAATGAATAAAAATAAGTATGAATAATTATATGTACACATATGTATATATGTAGCAATATAAATTTCTTAAGCTAAAGCATTATTTCCTGATTAAAATAATACAAGTAGTAAAGCACACATGTACACAATGAATATACAAGAAATTCATTGATAACATAATTAGCAAGAAATCTACTCTCCACTCATTTATTTATTTTGAATAACTTCTAGAGCTTACAGATAAGCTTTTCTCAAAAATTAAACTAGGTCAATTTAACAGAAGAGGCAAGAAGCTATTTCCTTAACCAGAGACCAAATAAGCCCAAAGATTCTTAGTTGTTTGGGGGTTAAAATTGGGGGGACTGAAGTAGAGGCACTGATGTTTTCCCCAAGGTAGATTATCTGTTCTTTCATTGCTCAACAGTGTAGGAAAACATAGAAGATAACAGATATTTCATATGTGTGTGTATGTGTGTATACACATACACACACATAATATACATACACTTACTATGTTCTGGCAACTGAGGATATGAGTACAAATAATGAAATAATCCTTATTAGCAAGGGGTTTATGTTGTAACAGGAGAGACAGTAAATATATACACAAGCATTTCTGTACATATATATGCACCTGCATACATTCATACATATATACTTAGCATAAACATAAAGGTAAAATACAAATATAGTCATTATATACATAAGTTGCATATATGTGTAGACAGAGGCACACAATCCACATACAAATATTGCTAGATTACACTTCCATCCCTCCTCTGTCTCTTAGACTGCCTAGTTCTCTTCAAAGCCCAACTTAAGAGGCACATGTTATTTTAGACATTTCCTGATGCCTTTCCCTACCAGTTAGCATCCTCTGGACATTAACGTGTTATATATTTACTTATATATTTAATGCCACACATTCCCCCTTACCCCTTTCCTTAGAATACTATCTTGAGGGTAAAGACTGTTTTGGCTTTTGTCTTTGCATCTCCACTATCTAGCAGAGTATCTAGCACATAGAAAATACTTCATAAATGGTTGTTAATTGATTGGTTTATTAATTCTTTAGACCTCCATTTCCTCCTTTGCAAAAATGAATATACTGGGTTGGAAGACTGCCAAAGTAATAGGATTCAGAGTTAGGATAGACTTTATTTAGTCCAACCCCTTAATTTTATAAATGAGGCAAATGAGATTCACAAAGAATGTTGATTAATTTAAATTCAACAGACATTTGTTAAGCACCCTTTATAAATAAATAAGTCATCATACCAAGCATGGACCTTTTACTATTTACTTAATCATCAAAACCTAGGGTTTGAATAGTACATGTGGAAAACTGCCTTCCTGATGACCAGGCATATAACTGGGTGCACCCAAGGTGATAGTTCCCTGACTTATTTCTTCTTGTGGTGACTTGACACCAAAAGGAGTTGGTCTTTGGTATAGTGCAGCAAACCATGGGTGGTCTTTTGGTCTTTCCCAGCTCTGGGATGGTAGCAGAAGGAGGGGTGCTGAACTAACTAAAAAGAAGAGACAGCTTATTGCTTGTTCTCTTGTTTCACCTTTCCTGCATGGCAAGTGGTACTCTGTCTCTAGACTTACTTTGCAGGGAACATAGGAATGTTCCATCCCAAATGGAACATTGACTGAACTAGGAGAGCTTGTGCTTGGGCCCTTAGACACTTTTCTACTTTGTGTTCCATTTCCTGAGTGGGTAATCAAACATTATTCTTTTTTTTTTTTTTTGCTTTTTGGAGGGCAATTGGGGTTAAGTGACTTGGCCAAGGTCACATGGCTAGTTTTGTGTCTGTATGTGTTAAGTGTCTGGGGCCAGATTTGAACTCAGGTCCTCCTGACTCCAGGGTCAGTGCTCTATTCACTGCAAACATTATTCTTTAGGTGGCTATGTGCAAGTTTGGAAGTAACCTCATTAAGTCAGGAAATCTAGGGGTCGTCGCCCTCTTAAGGGATGCCACCTGGAGTTAAGAAAAGCATTTTTCTTAGGGAAGGTAACTACAGATGAGAGGAGGAATTTGAGACCCTGGCCTGGCTTGCCAGAACACAAGAACTTTGAGAGACAAGGATGCAAAGTTGAGATGAAATAAACACTGTCTAAGTAGTGATCCTAAAAATTGCTTTATGTTTTTAAATATTAGCTTCTTGTGAAAGTATAATAGTAGTTATGTTATAGTACTAAATTCTGTTTTAAGTTGTTCTGTAAAGGCATGCTTGTGAGTGTCTTTGGTGTTTCAGCATTGCTTTTGTGAGCAGTATATTCATACCTGTCCCATGCTACTGATGCTGCTGCTGCTGTTATTTCTACTACCACCACTACTACTACTATTAATAATAATAATAATAGCATTTATAAAGAACTTTAAAGTTGGCAAAGTGCTTTACAAATATCTCATTTTGCTCTCATAAGAACATCCCCATTTTATAGAACAGGAAATTGAAGCAGAAAGAAGTTAAGTGATTTGGCCAAAGTCACACAGTTAGTAAGTATCTAAGACTGAATTTGGAACTCTGGTTTTCCTCACTTTAAGCCTAGCTGCCTCTTATACATGATAACACCTGGTTCAAATTGCATATTGGATATCTTTTACTCTCCATTTTGGGAAAGCTTAGACATGAGCCAAAACTGAAGCTTTTAATAATGCATCCCTGGGATGCTGGGTTGGAGGTTTGATTGATAGAAAAGTATGAAAAAAGAAGTCCAGCTCCCTGCTTATTAGAATCCAGACTTCTCCAAGGTCTTGACCTGTCCTGGACCAGTATAGATGTCTCCAGAGCTAAAGGGCTTCTTGGGGAAAAGAAGTGAGTACAGTATCCCAGCCCTCTGTGCCCAATAGTATCTTAAAGTGTTAGAATAATAAACTTTTTAAATCATTCCAACTCTCTTTCTTACAGTTATTTCATGATAAAATTCAATATCTCCTCGATTAATCCTCTCTTAACTATTTTGACTACAGTTTCTCTCTCCCTTCTCTGAATGTCTATTGCTTTAGTAACTCCTCAAAAGCACCCAATCTGAGATCCATAAGATGCCTCCCAATCTAAGTTTCAGTTACCTCATCAAGTCCTCCTTTGGTGCCTGTCACTACTACAAAGTAACCTTCATCAGCCACTCTTGAAATCCTTTCCCTTGACTTCTCTCAGAATTACTGAACGTGGGCAACCACAGACTCAAATGTCACATTCCCGTGGTCTGTGGTGTTCTGATCCTCTATCCACAGCAAACCTTCTACATTGGCTTGTAGGATTGGGGTTGGGGTGGGGGTGTTTTGTTTGATTGTTTTAAGTGAAGATGGATACAACCATTTACCACCAGCCTTTGTAGGGATATGGGACCTGGGAGAGAAGGGATAGTAAAGAAATATAGTCAATAATTGTATCTTTTTATTCTCCATGAATGCTCCCAGAATACTTCTCTCAGAATCTTCCACAAACCACAATTACGTGCAAGATGGAAAAGAGAGAAATATGCTACAGAAAAGCATGTCAATTTAATAAAGTGACTTGGTGCCCAGTACACCATAGTCATTTTTTTTTTGTTTTCTATGTTTCAGAAGCAGAAAATCTTAAAGGGGGGTTGGGGTGGGATAATCCTTTTAATCAAGTGCCATTGGATTAAGCCCACAATTTATGGTAGACATAATCTCTCAGATGAGCTACCTTCTCTTGGGGGCTGGTATGTTTTATATTCAACTCAGTTTCCTATTATTGGTAGTTGGCTCATTGACTAGCATGGAAACCAAGGAACTCTTGTCTGTTTCCATTTCATTTTAAGACCCAGATACAAAAAAAAAATTATGATGAAAAGGGAAAGACAGTAAAGAAAAACAGGAAAATTCCTTTAACTCAAAAGAAAACCTAAAGTAAACTCATAGGAACTTGGTCCATAATAAACTTTTCTTATATTTCAACATCGAGCCTAACTAGTAGCCAATGTGAAGGAACTGCTTTCAGCAATCCTTAGGTTTGGCAATTATATGTCTTTCTCCAATTCTACCTGTGGATTTCTGATGTGATCATAAAATTCCTTTTCCATATGCCATGCCCATGTGACAACTGATCAAAAACTGAGTTTTAGCAATAAAAGAATAGGAGAAACAGCTCTTATGAAAATAGTTACCTTAGTGTTAGAAATGATCCTTGAGTCTCCTAGTCTCCTGCCCAATCTTCTGCCCAATTCAGGAATAACTTCTACTGCACCTAGTTGAACATTTCCTGTAAAAGAAAACTCACTATCTAGCCAATTTCATGGTTGGACAGCTAATTGTTTAAAAGTTTATCCTTTTATTGAACCATATTCTGCCCCTATTTGTCCCAGCTTTAGAGCAACAGAAAATTAAATAAAATTAAACACTGATGTAATATTTGACATCCTACACATGCTGGAGTCAGTCATACTGATCCATAAGAGCCAATTGTTAAATTTTTCAGTGTGATCATTTATATCTCAGAAATTGACAAATATTACAACTTAGGTCTTGAATTGTTGTTTTATTGATGGTCTAGACTTAAGAAGTGATAGAGAAAATTCAAAGCAAACTGAAAAGTGTGTCTTGGTTTCTTTGCTGTTGGTGGTGATGTTTATTTTGTTTTAAAGGGAGTTGGTTGTTAAATATTCACCTGAGTATAGAAGAAAGAATGCTAGACTTAGAGTCAGGAGAAACTTGTATTTGAATCTTGCATCTGACACTTACTAGCTATGGGAACAAAGGGAATTCACTTAATTTATTTGAGTCTGAACTCCCTCATCAGGATAATTCACATAAATTCTCTGTGACTCATTTTCTTTGTTTATAAAATAACAGGGCTAGATTACATGATATCTAAGTCCCTTCCACCTTATAATCTGTTTTCCTAGTTCAAAGATCTTGGCTCTTAAGGAAGAAGATGAAAGCAAAATAGTAACTGAAGACTTGTTTTCTTTCTATTATCTGTTAATATTACCTTAACCCTGAACAGTGGGCTTAATCCTTCCTGATTCATCTCACTCCAAACATAGCTGAGAAAACCTCTCTTGTCCTTAGCATTTTTTATCCACCTTAGCAGATTCTGGTCTTTAGCCTTCCTGAAATTGTTCATACTGGTTTTTCTCATTTGTTTTTATTTGTCATTAGTGATGTGCTTCTCCAGAGTGACACCAAAGAAAGGGTTTTAGAGGCTGGGAGGCTGACTTCAGACATTTACTCTGCCATTTACTAGCAATGTGACCTTGGGAAAGTCTTTTTATCTCTATATTAGTTTTTTTTTTCATTTGTAAAATTAAAGTCTTTTTAAAGATGATCTCTAAAGTCTCTTCCAAATCTAGTCTCTGATACTCTTGCAGCCTGCCCCTCTAGGGAAGCTTTCCCTATATTCTCACAAGCATTGACCGTCCAGATTCCCACAGAATGACGTTCTACTTTTTTCCCTTTGGGTTCAGGGGGTAACTCTGAGGAGTTGAGGCTCATCACTCATGAACTTCCATCCAATATTGATTAATCTACTAACATCTCTCCAATATCAATTTATTAGTAGACTCTTTAACTCTTACAAATTGATATTTAATGGAAAGGTATAGCAAAGATCAAAGTACAAAAAAATGGGTGGCACACCCCCACCTTTTCCCACATCATTGGTCACTGGAGAGAATGGTCTCAAACTTAGATTGTTCTTGTATAAAAATTCTAGCCTCCATCACCAACCTGACAATAGGTGCATTTCCTGACTTTAATAGCTTACTTCTTTTTCTCTTGATATCCCAGCCAAATTTACTTCTGAGTATAGTATGGCCAGTGGATAAGTTGATTCCTTGCTTGCAGGGTATGGTGTCTCTACTGCAGGGTCAAGTCAGGACTGGCCTGGGTCGAGGAGGTTTTACTCACCTCTGGCTCCTTACCAGACTCAACTACTGTGGCTTTCAGCAGACTATGTTTCTATCTCCATAGCTATATTCCTAATAACTCTTCTGATTTTTCAGAGCCCACAAGGTCATAACTTGGTTTGTTTCATCTCCTGATATTCATTATGTTAAGATTGGGAAAGAATAAATACAAGAAGCAAAAGAAGCAAAGGCAACATGCTTTAAAAGGTGGTAGAAGTGGGGAAACAGAGCTGCAGACTCCTTCCTTATCCAGAGGGAATCTGGAGGATTGAGAGCTAGAGATTGTGCAGTCAAACTTTATGCATGCATCTTCAGTTCTGGCTCAGCAGTCAGTTGGCTTTTTGCTATCACCATACAGTAAGTTGAGAGAAAACAGTCAGAGGACACAAGAACATGGTCTGAAGCAAGGTAAGAGGACTTTCATTATTCATGCCTAGAAACAGACTCACTGAGTGTCCACTGAAGTCTGAAGTCGGCAAAATAATTGCACGTACTCCACAGACTGGAGCATCAGCTATTACCCTAAAATCCATGTCTTTAAAATTAAACTTGCAGAGAAACTGCCTATATAGTTTCATGCACTTCTTTCTATGTATCCCTTTTTCCCTCCTCATTGGGATTATTCATGATCAGATAGTCATAGTTTCCACTTTTAAGACCTCAATTTCATTTTGCAACTAATTCCCTTTTAGAGTCTCAGTCCATGAATTGTATCTGTCTGTTTGGTACATTTTTCTTAAAGGTAAAAATGGATGAACAAAGGCATTAAACATCACTGAGAAAAACTCAGGGGAGGAGATAGCTTCTTCCGCTTTTCATTTTTCTTAATAAATATTTGAAATCTCTTCCCATCAAGCAAAGAGCTGATAAATCTCAGGTGGATGCCCAAAGAGAAAGATTAAAATTGTTTATGGAAAAAATATCCATGGGGAATTCACTGAAGATCATTTGGAAAATGAAAATTAAAATGGCCCAGTAATTTTGGGAGGGATTAAAATGAAACTAGAGAGAAGCCAAAAGAAGAAAAGGCTGAGGTTGTGACTGGGATGAGTTTAATTTGATATGATTATACCTTTTAACCTTGCAGAGTTAGTGTTGTACTCTCTACTTGTGGTTCATTACTTTTATCTTATTAGTCAAACTTCAAGAACTTTGCTCCACATTTTAGAAAGAAAGAAATAATTAAATAAAAATTTTTCAAAGGAGAGGTGACATAATATCATTCTGACTGAAGCTAGAATTTGATTTAATCAAGTTTTATTGCCATCATTTTAGGTTTATGTTTTGCATTACAGTCATTTCTGAACATGCTCCCTCCTTACTGGAATTAAATCATGCCCTGTTGTGAAGAAATAAAATAGCTAAAAACCAATCAAGACATATTCATCACCATATATTTATAACTCAAAGGGACTTTAGAAGTCATCGAGACCAATCTCTTCACTTTACAGATGGGGAAACAAGCCCAGAGGGGTTTTGTCACACATGTAAGTAGCAGAGATAGGATATGTCTCCAGGTCCAAATCCAATTCAACTTCCTTTTAGGGATCTTTTTATTTATATTGTTATTTTCAATTATATACATATTGTTCTTCTCACTCTATTTTTTTAAACTTTGTATCAGTTCATAACACATTTCCTTATGTTGTTTTGAATTCCTCATGTTCGTGATTTCAAACTGTCCAGCAATATTTCATCACAGAAATATGCCACAGTTAGTTCATCCATTTTACATTCTATGGGTACCCACATTGTTTCCAGGTGCCTCACATCATTTTTACTCTTCTACCAGTGATTATGATTAGGTCCCATCCTCAAAGAATAGGAAATGTCAGGTCACCCAGTGCACATGGGATTTCATCTTTCTACATTTTTTTACCACTTTAAGTTCTTTACCATTGAAAATTTTGAATGCAAATTAAAAACAAGGAAGATTGTTTCCTCCACTGACTGCTGTGTGAGGGCCAGTCACTGAACTTCCTTGTGTTCCTCAGTTTCTCCTTCTATAAGATGGGGCCAGATGCATATACCTTTTTCTACTTCAACATAAAATTATAAACAGAGAAATTATAGGAATGTTAGAAGCCATCTATTATTATACCTCTCCCCAATACTAGTCAATTTTATGTTACAGACATGGAAATCTTTTTCCAAAAAATTAATAGAAAGTAATTAAATAAAATGGCAGTATTACATGCATTGTTTCAGAAATGCAAAACTGAATCACATGCATTATGGATTTGAATATATATCACTCCAGAAAATATTTTGTGAATTTTTATAAGGTGGCAAGAAAGAGTTAATATGCTATTCATTTCCATAGAAAGACACTATATAAATCCAAAGGCTTTATATTTTCATTTTATTTGAGTGAAAATATTTTCCCTCAAAAAAATGTCAATTAAATAAGAGTAATTGGGGCTTTATATAGTCTTCCTTTTGAAATGTGTTCACATCATAACAAATGTATAATTTATTTCCAAATACCACACAATGCATGAATAATTTTATGTTTTGAATGGATCTCTCCATGGCTTGCTACAGGCAGAACATGTTCTTTGCCAAAGACAAAATTATTACAAAAATGGAATGACCATCTGATAGTGATGTCAGAATCAGTAAATACTTCAGATTGGCAAAACTTCTAAGATGTCAGAAGACCTTTTTTTTCAGCTTGGAGGGAATGTCTTTCTTTTATATTGACAAACCTTCACCCTACACTTTGTGGGTAAAGAATAATAGAAAGGCAAAAAGATAGGAAAAAAGAATAGCTCCCCAACATATGATCCATGGTGCCTACAAATCAACTCTCATAATCTCTGACTTGGAGAGATCTGGAAAATCCAGTAATATGATTACAAAAAAACAGACTTCCTTGGTCCATACATTTTCCACAGTCCAACTAGTTATTTTGATGAAGATTTAACACTCTTTAAATGAAGAATAGCCAAGTTGACTTAGATCTTTGATTTTTATCAATGTAGATGTTCCCTCTAGTCACACATTAATTTAACTAACATTCATGAAATGTCTACTGTGTGCTAAGCACTGTTCTAGTAACTGGGGAAAATGTAGAGTTGAGATAAAATATATTCCTTGTCTTCACAGAATATACAGTCCAGTAGAAGGCAAGGACAAATGATATAACCAATATAATGATGGCTAAGTGCATTAGGGATGTGTAAAGTAAAGCATTAGATGTTTGGGTGGAAAAACTCTACTGAGACTTCTCCTACATAATGTGATCCTTATCCATGTTTTATCCATGGCAGATTTCTTCTTTCTTTCCTTCCTTCCTTCCTTCCTTCCTTCCTTCCTTTCTCTATTTTTTTCCTTTCTTTCTTCCTCCCTTCTCTTTTGTTCTTCTTCCAACCCTGCTCTAAGGGAAATATGTCTGATTATAGAAACTTCCTCTTCTCATATGCAGATTTACAACTCACCTATAACTTATAATCTTAAAAGTTGCACAGAGTAGTGAGCCATTAAATGATTTTCCCATTGTCTTACAGCCAGTATATGGCAGAGGCAAGACTTGAATTCATCTTCCTGACTCTCAGTCAGTCTATCGCAACTCAGTCCTTTGTCCACTATACCTAAGTATATTTTTATCCAAAAAAAAATTTCCCTAGTTTCTTCAACTGTCTTGACATGGTCTCCAAACACATTACCATTCTGATTGCCCTTCTCTGTATATTGTGAGCTTGTGGAGATCCTTTTTAAAATTCATCATTGAAAACTCCAAATGTTATCTGACCAGGGTAGAATACAGTGAAACTCTCATCTTCCTTGTCCTAGAAATGATATCATTCTTTTAATATAGACACAGATCACATTAGCTTTATGAGTCATGTTATGTACTTTTTAGTTTGAGTGAAAGTATTTTATTTGAATGAAAATATTTTCCCTCAAAAAAATGTCAACTAAATAAGAGCAATTGGGGCTTTATATAGTCTTCCTTTTGAAATGTGTTCACATCATAACAAATGTATAATTTATTTCCAAATACCACATAATGCATGAATAATTTTATGTTTTGAATGGATCTCTCCATGACTTAGTTTGAGCTTACACTATACAAAAGCTCACAGATATTTTCATGAAAATTGTTGTCTAGACATTCTCACAATGTACATTTGAACCCAACTATTTCTGATCTGAAGTATATTCCTTTACATCTACTTTGATACTTCAATGGATTTGTGGTCTTATCAGTTTAAGTACTTCCTTCAAGTTGAAACTCATCCACAATTTCATCTACATTTGTCTGTTTCCCCATAAATGACCCACAGTCTGCTCACCATATTTGGGGGCTTTTGCTAGATCTATTGACATTTTGTATAAGTCATTGAACTACTTGGACTGTCCATAAATTAAGCTTTCTCTTCCTACATATCTGGCATACTTCCTTCCTGTTATATAACTCTAATGATGTTTTATGCCCCTTCTCTACACACACACACACACACACACACACACACACACACACACACACCACACACACACACACACATATGTATATACTCACTTTTTCTCATGTGGCTCCTAGAGCTATCTCATGCCCTCATGCCATGAACAAAGAGACACAAGGAAATGCAAGAAACAGGGTCAACCACAGCTGTTTATGAGAAATAAGATTAGATCAGTCAGATGTGGTCTCTAACAAAATAAAAGAAGTCTTAGAAACCAAGTGCCAATTGAATCCAACTAAGGTAATACAGCAGGAGACAAGTACTTTGGGACTTCGTTACTACATATTCTGCTCTAAGTATCTATATCTATATCTATTTATCTATCTATATATGTATGTGTCTATATATATTTCTGAGCAATCCAGTCACCAGAGCAATCACCCACAATTTTTTTAAAAGTCATACCTTAGCACATGGCCCTTTTAGCTTTTACCTCTGTCTCCTTGGAACTATAAGTTTGAGGAGGGAAGCCACTGTTGTCATCATCCTTGTCCCACTCATATTCTAAGGAAAGGAAAGGGCACTTCCCTCTATCACCATGTCCTCTTTGTATGTGTTTCTTCTCCTCAGGAGAAGGTTCTTTTTAAAATGCCATTTTGCAGAAAACTCTGACCTCCCATTCTGACTTTGTATTAGCTTTCATTTTCTCAAACTGGTAAGTCTCAAATGATAGAGAGGCCTTGCAAGACAGTCAATCTAAATCTTCCCAGAGAACTGTTATATGTGTACTGATTGATATATGACGGTTTGTCTATATAATTGTTCATCATATTTAGACAAGTATTCTTCACTGGCTGAATTTTTTCCTTTGTGAGTCTCTTTGAGTTTGAACCCTTTGGAAAATCATTCTTAGGGGGTTATTTAATAAGCTGTGGACAGGTGAAATGGGTACCATGTCACCTACAAATGAGCATGTGGAGGATGTCACTTTCTATAGAAGGGGTCTTTAACATTCTTTGTGTCATGGACCCTTTTATCATTCTAATGAAGCTCCTAGATCCTTTCTCAAAATAATGTTTTTAAATGAATAAAATAAAATACGTATGATTATAAAGAAACCAATCAGATTGAAATACACTTATAAAAATATTTTTAAAAGAACATGTTTTTAATCCCAGGGGGAAAAAAAACCTTGTATATGGGGAATGTCTTCCATTTGAACTCTGCTGAATACCTTCCATGACAATAGAAAACCCCGTTGTTGAATATATTTCTGAGCATAATGCATCACTTGATATTACTAATCAGAAGAATATCTAAAATAGTGGCTTCTCTTGTTGCACCTTTTGAGGAATCTTGTATGCTTTTGACATATGCACGAGGAAGGAAGCACATCCTGTCAAAAGGGACCTTTTAAAGAGCTGCCTTCCTTTACTAAATCAAAAAAATAATAATAGTCAATAAACAATAAGTACAATGGATGTCATAGTACATGTACCTTCTGGTCAATTAAGTGACTTTAAAATTTTGATCTACTGTAGAATAGCATTGGTAATTCCTACATGGAAAAACAATAACTGTGACTGATGAAACCTTTCTCAGTATGAAAATAATTGAAGAAGGGTATATGGGCATATGAATACATATTGAATGTGTGTATATATGTTTACAGGTATACATGGATAGAGGGCACAGGTTGAATTTGTTGGGAAGGGATGATACTTAAAAGGTGAGGTTATGAGGTGAGAGAGGAAGTGGCAAGAGGAGATGGGGAGAGACAGTGTAGGGTAAACTATCTCATGTAGAAGAAGCAAGGGGAAGTGGCTGCAGGGGCGGGGAAGAACAGGAAGGCAAAAAGGCAAAACCCTATTCTCATTGAATTTGGCTCAGGGAGAGAATGACATACATACTAAATGGGATATCCCACCCTGCTGGAGAGTAGGGGGAAGGGGGATGAGAGGAGGGATGATGGAGGGGAGGGCATTTTGGGGGAAGGGGAGGTTGGAAGTACCCACTATCGAAGAGGAAAAGGATCAAAGTAGGGAATGGACCAGGTGGGGGGTGGGATGGGTGGGAGGGAATTATAAGCAGCCTTTTATAATATATCTACTATGGTAATGTTTTGCATAGCTATACATCTACAACACATACTGAATTGCTTATCTTCCCAGAGGGAAGGGGTGACAAGGGAGGAAGGGAATGGATCTGAAATTCGAGGGTTTAAAATTAAATGTTTCAAATATATATAAATACTATTATTAATGCTATTTTGCATGTAATTGGGAGATAAGATGCTCAGGCATTGGGGCACAGAGATTCACCTCGCCCTAATGGTAAAGTCGAAGGGGGTATGGGAGAAGATATGGGAGAGAGCAGGGGATATCTTGTGGGACTGCTATTCTGGGGTGGTGGGTAGGGGAAAATGGGGAATAAATTGTAACTCAAAATCTGGCAGAAATGAATGATGTAAACCAGAATTTAATAAAACATTTGTTAAAAAAAAAAGAATAGCATTGGTAAAAGCCTACCTTTTCCATTCTCATAGTTTTATCAAGGATGTTCTTGATTTGTATGTAGATAATTCTCATAAAAATTTTGTAGAGACATGAAAGGAAACTAATTGGCATTTTTTCAGTCATCTTTTTTATTATCATAATAAAAGCCATGAATTTTTCTAAGCATTTGTTATCCTTCCTTCTGTCAGAGATCATGATATAATTGATCTTCAAGCCCTCAAAATTGTGTAGACTGTCCCCTTCCCAAAATAGACTTCCTCCATATGTACTTGGTCTAGTCCAACTGCTCATCACATTCTTTTTTTTTCTTTAGTGACATTTCTGTCCCATCAAGTAGCACACTGGGCATTCACATGTTGGAATCAGGAAGATCTGAGTTCAAATCCAGCATCAGATTCTTATTAGATGTGTAACTCTAAACAAATCACTAAACGTCAAGCTTGTTTCAATTTCCTTAATTGTGAAACAGGGAAAATAATAGCATCTGTCTTACAGGGCTGATGTGAGGATAAAATAAGATAACAAATGTCATGCACTTTGCAAACTTTAGAATGCTGTGCAAATGTTACTGACCATTACCATAAAACTATTTAAACATACAGTTTTAAAGAAAACAACACTATCAGGATATAGCCTCAACAATAAATTGTGAGGTCAAAAGGTATGAATAATTGTTTGCAATTTTTACTATGTGCTGCCAGAGAGTTTCCAGAAATATTATCCTAGATTGCAGTTCTGCCAGCAATGGGTAAGTGTACCTGGTTATCTGCAACCCTGTCAGCATTGAGTTTGGGGACTTCTATTATTTTTATCAGTTTTGCAGGTGTAAAGTGATACCTCAAAATTCCTTTAACTTTCATCTCTTTGATTATTAGGAATTGTTGTTCTTTCTTAGGAACTAACATTACAAAAATCAACATAGTATTATGTTGTATTTCAAAATGTCTACCTGCTTCAAGAGCCAGATAAAATTAGAAGAGTCATGTGTGACCCTTGGTCTACAAGCTGATGTTTCAGACTCTCTAGACTCTAGATGAATACCAATTAGTAGACCTTAGGAGACTTAATTCACCTTTTATTGCTGCTATTTACTACCTCTTTCTCTTCATAGAATGGGGGCATCGTGTACAAAGAAATGCTTTCCTCTTCACTTGTATATTTATGGCAATACAAACACACTCCCTTAATATTATGAATACAGCAATCAATTTCATTGTTCTGAGGCATGAGAACCAGATACTAAAACTAACCACTCTGATTTCACTGATTAATTAAGGCGTCCTGTTGAGCAAGAACAGCATTAAACTGCTTCCTGTTGTTTAAATACTGAAATTTATTATGTATTTTATTTTTGGTGCTTGAGTCCAGAGACCTCTGGTAAAAAAAATGTACATAAAATAAAACAAATTGGAGGAGTGGAGAAAATTAGCACACAGGGGGAAAAACCACACATTCTAATTCTACCAACTTATTCAATTAAACTCTTTAGCCCTTCAATAAGGTCTTTTTTCCATATCCTGATTATATTGGCTCTTTCACTTTCAAATGTTTGAGTCATCTTTTTTCATTTATCAGGGGGATATTATATTTTTCACAAGCATTGAAGATATGCAAAATGTCTGCAAACTTGAGAACAGCATAGACAGACTAACCACAAAAGAGCCTGAGAACTGGATCTCTTTGTAATGATCACTGGGCATGAACCAATGGTCTTGCCATGTTTCTCTTTCTTTCTGTGTGTGGGTGCAAAGGGTGGGAAGTGGGCCACTATGAAGCTTGAAGTCACTATGCAAATGCCGACATGAATCTCAGGCTTTTTTTGTTTATAGAATGGACTGATTGTGTGATAAGCAACTGGAATGTGTTTCCATCACTTTCCATCATACTGTTAACAGTCTTCATTTGGCTATATTTCGAGAGGAGCAACAAAACAATGACAGAGAGAGAAGAACCAGGACTGACCTGTACTCTACTTGCCCCCTGACTTTTCCCTTATTCTTTGTTTAAGAAGTAAATGGGAGGAACATACAGTGTGCTCAGAATTTCTCAACATTGTTTTTTCAATTAGATGCTGTTATTTCAGAAATGAATACATCTGCTTCTTCTGTTTTAGAAGCAGTTTCATTCTGCTCCTATGACCAGAATTATATTGGTAAGATAAGACGTCCAAATATTATTACCCTAGATCATCTCTTGGACCCTATCCATAGGTCCTTGTTCTATAGATGTCTTAATGGGTGAGACCACCATCTTTTAGGCACTTTATGAATTAAACTTTTCTGAATAGGGTCTTGAAATGATTCTTCTTAATAGCAAATAATGTTATAGACAGGTTTAGTATAGGAAGATGTAGGACAGTAAATCAACATGGGGTATTGGAAGAGTGGATCTGGCTCCATTTACTAGCTGTGTGGCATAGAGACACTGTGGGATAGTGAAAAGAGGATTTGGTGTCAAAAGATCTGAGTTAAGTCATTGTCCCTTTAGTTGCTACCTGTGTGACCTTAGGTAATTAATCAAATAACAAGCACTTTGTTAAGCAGTGGACATAGCTTCCTATTTGCTAAGCACTGGACATAGTCACTTCGTTTTTCTGGGCTCCCATTCTTCATCTGTAAGATGAGAAGGTTGAATCAGTTGCTAGACTGCTTCCGTGTTCCCTTCTCTACATCCATGATACTGTTGAAATCATTTCACTTTTTTGCTTTTCATTATATATATATGTATGTATGTATGTATGTGTGTATATACATATACATATACATATGAAATGAGGGAATTCAATTGTGCAATTGCTAGGGTCCTTTCCAACTCTATGGTCCTATAATCTTGGGAATGATTTATTTTCACATTTCAAAGTTCACCAAAAATTCAAATTATTTACCAAAAAAAATTATTTTTAAGTATATGTTGCATTGAACCATTACCTGTAATTTTATAGTTATGGTACAGTGGAAAGACCATTGGCTCTGTGGTCAAAGGAACTGGTTTAAATTTCAGCCACTGGCACTTACTACCTATGTGACTTTGTACAAGTCACTTCCCATTGTACCTCAGTTTCTTCATCTGTAAAATGAGTGTGGAGGCAGAGGAAGGGAAGAAGATTAGATGACCTACAAGACCCCTTCCAACTCTAGGTCTATAATCAGATGTCAGGGAACAAAGCTCCTTTCCTACCTGACTTCAAGCAAATTATTTAATTTCTGCCTTAGTTGTCATTACTTTATGGGGCCATGGGAACCTCTATTCCCCATGGTTCCTGACATTCATTCAATTCATTTCAATTTTCTGAATGTTTCTTAAGTGCCTTTTGTGGACAGAACTCATGCTACTAGGCTCTAGAGGACATAGAAAATGTAGATAAATCAAGGTCTTTGTCCTCATGGTAGTTATCATCAATGGGGAATTATGATAGATTATCTACAGAGAGAACTCTAATACATAATATTAAATGATAACTTTACTAGGGAAAGTGAAAAACAAAATTCTCCCATGAAATCCAAAAGTGAAGAGTTATGACCAGTAAGGGAAAATCAGGAAAAGCTTCCTGAAAGGGAATTTGAGCCGGCCTTTACAGAATAAGTGGGAATTCAAGTGACCAAGAGGAAGATTGAGAACATTGAGGCATAGGGAATAACATGAGCAAAATGAGACAAGAAAATACAAGGTATATTTGGGGTGAAAGGCAAGAGAGTAGGCTGGTTTGACTAAAACATAGAATGCATAGAAGGTCATAATACGGGATCACAGTGTAATGATAGAGTGCCATGATGAAATTAATCCAAAAGGAGGTATTACAAATAATATAATGTATATAATAGTTTTGGGGAAAATTAGTAAAGTTAGAATTGAAAGGGACCTAGAGGACAACACGTTTGACCACTTTCTTTTACAGATGAGGGAACTGAGGCCCCTGAAGGGTGAGGTATCTTGTACAAAGTCAAAAGGTACTAGAGGGATTTTAATCCAGGGACTGTGACTTAAACTCAATCATTCTTTCCTCTACACTAAAGCTACTTCAAGGATGACGTCCATGTTTTGCCATTTTTGTTGGATTTTTTTTCTTTCCCTGAAATTCCATTCTTGATACCAGGATGAGAACAAGTTGGAGAGCTAAAGAAAGAGGGAGGACAAGTTTGGTCCTGTAGCTCAGGTGAAGTAAATTGCCAATGAATTGATGGATTAATTGTTATGAAAGACAAAAGATCACATTGATCAATGTCTGTGTTCTGATCTTTCCAAGAGAGCCACAAGGTACTTTTCATCAGCTAAGTTTTTCATGGCATTGGCATCAAAAAATCTATTTAACTGGTTCAGTTAGTTCTATTGTCCTAATTTAACTATAAAAACATGTAGTATATTTCAACAATGATATACAGGAGATGTCTAGCCCTAAAAGGGCTAATTAAAACTTTTATACAAATAAATAATGTGGATGGTAATGATAGTAACAGCAAGGTGGCATAGAGAATAGTTCACTGCTCTCAGAGTCAAGAAGACTGATTTCAAATCCAACTCAGACACTTAATAGCTCACATGACAACTTACTTGAACTCTGTTTATCTCAATTTTCTCATCTATAAAATAAAGATAAAATAAGCACCTACTTCCTAAGACTGCTGTGAGGACCAAATGAGATAATAATTTAAAATTATTTAGCACAGTACTTAGCACATAGTAATTGCTATATAAATGTTAGCTGTTATTGTCATTCTCTAAAATTCATTGAATATGAAGAGAATATATGTATATGAATATCTAGATGATTTTACATCCATATCTGTTTTAAAAGAGTTACATATACTTAACTCATGTAAAGCAAAGCATAATTATTAGCTATTTTGAAATTTAAAATAATATTTTGAGCAAAAATTTTAGGAATAAGACCATTATCTCTCCACTTGAATTTCCCCTGAAACACTCATTTTCATTCAGAGGCTACTAGATGATGCAGTGGATAGAGTCATGGTCCTGGAGTCAGAAAGACTTTAGTTCAAATTTGGCTTTAGACACTAGACAAACCATGTCAGATACTACACAAACTTTGCCTCAGTTTCTTCAACCATAAAATAAGGATGATAAAAGTATCTACCTCAGAGGAGTATCTACGTCAAAAGACTGTTGTTAGGATCAAATGAGATAACATTTTTAGTACAAAGTAGGCACAATATTAATGCTTATTTTCTTTCCACATTCAGTATTCCTTCCAACTTCTGTCTCTTTTATCCCAAGCTCACCTTACTCTCTGCCAAGGCCACAAGAAAAGGCTAATAGGAAACCCCAACTGGTTTCCCTTATGCCTTAGGATTACAGTACCTACTTTGGGGACAGTAGTTATATCTGTGGATTCAATTTGTTTCAACAAGCAATAAATGTCTATGGTGTGTAAGATACTATGTTCTGTTATTGAATATGTGACTTGGTGCCAGGGCTAATTACAAAATTTAGGAAGACACGGTCTTGGTGTTGGTGTTGACTATGGTGTGATTATACTGTCCCTTTAAGTGTCTCCAGATTCCTGGGGAGTATGGCATGATAGATCACAGAAATCAAGCAATAGCATCACAGGGAAGATTTAGGAGGCAAATGCTACACATTTGTCTAAATGGATAGGATTAACTGCTTAAGTGAAAAGAGAGCTGGATTGGCCAAAGATGCATCATTCAAATCCTAGTTTCCTACTTGCTACCAGTATAACTTTGGGCGACTCACTTAAACTTCCTTGGATTTCTCAGTTTTCTTGCCCGGAAAATTAGGGGACTGTGCTAAAAGGTCTCTAAGTTTCCAATGCTAAATCTATGCTCTCATAATCTTATGAATTAGAATTGAATTAAATTAATTTTAAATTTGACTAGACAAGATTTTAAAAATAGGTAAAAATTAAGAGGACAGAAGGGACAAGTTACTATCTTAGACTGTGAGTTCCTTGGCAGCTGGGATTGGTTTTTTGTTTGTTTGTTTGTTTGTTTTCATGTCTTTCCTTGTATGCTCTGCACTTAGGATAGTGATTGGCATCCATTAAACAAGTAATAAAAGTTTCCTGGCTGCATGACTCCCTCAAAGCTTCAATGTATACACCATACCCCCTCAAGAGAAGGAAAAAAATACTGTTGGAATGAAGGGGTCGGGGGAAGAACTTGAAAGAAAGGATGAAGAAATTGCAGTGAAGTGTCTCATTACCCTTTTTCTTTGCCCAAAAGGGCTCTGGAAACTCTGATTTAATTCATAAACTGTCTCCATGAATAATTCAGTATGGCTGGAAAATTCAAGGTGATCCATTAGGGCACTACTACAACTACAGCAACATGGGGCAAATCTAAGTAAGCCTCCTGAGTTGGTCCAGATGCCTGCAGGGAAATGTTTTGTTGTTAGTTAATTAGTTGCATTGTTTTGTCATTGGTTGCATGTTATACAACAGAGTTGCTATTTTCTCAGGATTCAACAACATTCATTTATACACACGCATGCACACATACACACACACACCTCACATGTACAACACACAACACACACAATATGTATAACACACAATGCACGTGTACTGCTTTATTTTGTACATCTAAAGTGCATTTGTCATTTGACAGTATATTTTGCAAAAATATACCTTGTTTTTATCTTCCACATATTTTGAAGAAGTTTATTTATGTAGATGTTGTCTCCCTAATTGAAATGAACTTTTTAGTTCTTGTCTTTGTATTCTCAGCACTTAGCACCTACTAGGTACTTAATACAGCTAGATCCCAATTAGTGTAAATAATGAATTTCCTGAAGTGGTCACATGGATTCTAATTCACACTATTCAGAATTGCAATTATAATAATAATGATAATAATAATAATAATGATTATTGTTGCCAGCCTCATGGAAATATCCAGTTCAACTTCAAATAATATAATTACATCAGGGGTTCACTAATTAGTAGCACTAATTAAGACCCAGCTGTGAATTTCTATAGATTGATTATAGTTCAGCCAGTACTATTGGTGTCTTATTCCCCTACTAAATTGTGAATTCCTTTAGGGTAGTGATCATGATTTATCTAAATTTTGTATCACCCAACACCTAGCATAATATTCAATGAGTTTTTTATTTTATTATATTGAATAAAGAGTCTTTCCATTATTAACCTATTAAGAAATATAAAATAATTTGTTAGGATTTGGAATTTAACAAATTAATTCCTATAACTAGACCCAGAATCTTATTTTTATCAGATGTTCTTATGTTGGAATTTGGATATGACCTTATCATATTACATTTGTCCCCTTTGTCTTCTAAAAATCTAACCTCACATACTTTCTAGCTGGATAAATCTGGGCAAGTCACTTAACTTCTGTTTGCCTAAGTTTCCTCAACTATAAAAATGAAGACACTGCCCTCTCAGAGTTCTTGTGAAGATTAAATGAGGTGATGTTTTTCAAACACTTAGCACGGCGCCTTGCACAAAGTTAGGTGCCATATAAATGCTTATTCCCTCCCCCATTCCCACCTGAATTAAGGCTATGTTGTAGTATTACTGAGGGTCATGCAATGCATCCCTATTGTGAAAATCAGAGAGTCTTAAGTGGTACAAGATTAGTTGAAGAAACAAGTTCATAAATCCCTGTAAGTATGTATTTATGTACTTACAAGTGAAACTGTGCCAAGAGCATGCCTATGAATATCTTGAGAAGGAAAGTAAATGGGGTGTAACTACTTATGTGTTCAGGGCACACCAAAATTATGGTGAATGTAAAACTGTGTCCAACTTAATTGCAGAGCTGTTCTAACAGGGTGGGTGGTTGCTCTGTTATTCCCCTAGCACTTCCTTACTCTCTGCCAGGTGTTTGAATATGGGAGTTAAGGGAGGGGAAATGACTAAGAAGATGAAGGTAAATGGAGAAAAAAAAGGAAGGATTGGTAGGATTTGAGTTGGCAGAGAGAAGTAAGATGGCCATTCCAGTCAGGGAGAATAGTATGAAATGACTTATAGCCTAGAATGAACCTGACAGATGTTGGGAACAGTAGGGAAACCAGCCTATATGGAGTTCATGGTACCCTTTAGGTATTCTCTAGACTTATATCCAGGCCATGTGATAGGTTGACAAAATTAACAACCACAACTATGAGACTCTAAGACTGCTGGACACTCTAAAAGGATGCGGAGGTATCAGAGCAGTAGAGTGTCTAAATGAATTAACAGAAAGCTCAGTTATTCAGCCTGCACAGAAAAATATAACTAGTCTAGCCTGTTCTATTGTTGCTGTCATATTTCATGGTTGTGCCAGAGGAGGAGATGGAGCAGTGTGTTTAAGTGATTTGGATGCCCCAAGAGGAACGTGCCAATGGTACTCAAATATGTCATCAAGAGAATAATAGGATATGGAGCCAGATTTGGATCATCTTTCCTAACTCTCTCATTTTAAAAATGAAAAAACTGGACTCCAAAAAAGCAAAGTGGCTTCCCAAGGTCATGCAATTAGCAAATAGCAGAGGCGTTTTGACTCCAAATCCAGAGTTCTTTGTATCTTCCCTGAAGCTAGTGCTTCTCCCTCAAATAATTTTTTATCTGCTTCCTGAATACCTATGTGGATGATACATGTTTCCCCTCAGTCCCTTGAGGATAAATACTCTTTGGGTTTTTGTAACATATATTGCCAGTGTTTAACCTAGTATCAAGTAGTACCTAGTGAGTACATACTGAACGCTTGTGATTGATTGTTCTCCCTTGGCTCCATTGGTCATTTGTCAATAGTTAAGCATCTGTGTAATTTTGTCAGTGCATATTTTCTCTATATTGGCAGATCACAGTCCTTCTGGGTCTTAGTAGAAGACATGTGAACGTTGCTATGGTTTAAAAACGCCTTATTCTTTGTCTACATATTATAATGATGAGTCATACCAAAGTTATTTAGTCTAGGTCTCCAAAAATGATGTAATGAAAAAGTACTTATTTAACTTGTGGGGGTACAAATAGAAAAAGTAAAAGAGTCTCTGATCTCAAGGAGCATACACTCTAATTGAAGGAGACAATGTACTCTACTACCAGGCTTAATAGTAATTTAATAGAAACCTTCAAGAATCCAGGGTTCAATGAAACATAAGAATAGGACTTTTATGGAAGACCTGCTCTTAGGTACTTAATAAATTTTTAAAGAAAAAAAACCTATTCTTTTCAAATACTGTCTCCTGTCATCTAAAGATGGTTCCTTGGAGTGGTGTATCAAAGAGGAGGAAAAAAAGATAATGAATTAAAAAAATCAGAAATACCAAGGAAATAGTATAGAATAATGGTGATTTTGGTAAATCCAGACAATTCAAGGTCTCTTAAGGAATATTTCCAATCATAACGCAGAAGCATGAAAGGAGAAGAATGTAGGATTAAGGAGTAAGAAGGAGATGATAGTCTAAAAGTGGTTCTTTGAAAAATATTACTTGCAGGCGCCAAGATGGCGGAGTAGAAACAGCACTTCCATGGTGCTCTGCCACACACCACCTCCAAACAATGTGAAAGGGGAATCTGAACAACTTCTGGAGCCCCAGCACCCACAGAATGACACAGAGAAGCTAACCTCCCGCTGAGGACAGCCCAGCAGCCCTGCAGGGAGTGGACAGCACAGGGCTCTGAGAGCCCAGCCCAGGCTCCCTTGAACCTCGGTTTTAGCCCCAGGGCAGCCAGGCCAGCAGCCGGCTGGAAGGACCCCAGAACACCAGCAACTGTGGCGATTCCAGAACTATCAGCACAGATATGCCTAGGACAAAGTGAGAGGTTAGTGCCCTATGGACTTTGGGACCAGTATTTGGGGAACATGTCGGCTTCCTCCCCTGGGGGTGAAAAGCTGCTGAAGTAATGCGGCACAGAAGCCATTTTGCAGCATCAGTGGCGGCTCTAGCTCCTGGTCTGCGGAACTGTAGGGAGATCCAGCAATCAGTCTGGGGGTTAATCACTCTTGCTTTAAACTGCCTGGATCTGGATTTTGGTCTGGGGGAGAAGTTTGGGGTGTGTATTCAATTTGCCAGTTCGGGTGGAGGCTTTATATAGGCCACCCAACCTCCAGAAGTTGGGAAGACCCCAAGTTTGGGACAGAAGCTCTCCTGTCTGGTGGCAGAGTCCTACTGTGGCAACAAGCCCAAAAATCAAGTAATTAAGTGGCAACATGCCTAGGCAAAAGAAACAAAATAAGCAGAAAAATTCAACATTGGACTCCTATTTTAGGGGCAAAGAGGCTCAAAGCATGGAGGAGGACTGTGAGGTCAGAACTCCTGCACCAAAGGCCCCAAATGAAAATATAAGCTGGCTACAGGCCATAGAGGGCCTTAAGAAGCAGATAAGAGAAGTGGGGGAAAATTTGGGAAGAGAAATGATAAAGATGCAAGAAAAGTATGAAATGACAGTCAACAGCCTGACTGAGGAAAATAACACCTTAAAAAATAGACTAACTCTTGGCAAAAGAGGCTCTGAAAGGCAATGAGGAGAAGAATGCCTTAAAAAGCTGAATGTGCCAGATGGAAAAAGAATCTCAAAAGCTCAATGAGGAGATTCATTCCCTCAGAGTTAGACTGGAGCAAACGGAAGCTAGTGACTTTATGAGAAATCAAGATGCTATTAAACAGATCCAAACAAATGAAAGAATAGAATGCAATGTGAAATATCTCATGGGAAAAACCACTGACCTGGAAAATAGATCCAGGAGAGACAATTTAAAAATTATTGGACTACCTGAAAGCCATGATCAAAGAAAGAACCTAGAAATCATCCTTAAAGAAATTCTCAAGGAAAATTGCCCTGATGTGTTAGACCCAGAGGGCAAAATAGAGGTTGAAAGAATCCACAGATCACCTCCTGAAAAAGATCCCAAAAAGAAAACTCCCAGAAATATTATAGCCAGGTTCCAGAATCCCCAGATGAAGGAGAAAATACTACAAGCAGCCAGGAAGAAACCATTTCAATATTGTGGAAACACAATCAGAATAGCCCAGGACCTGGCAGCTTCTACACTGAGGGATGGAAGGGCATGGAATATGATATTCCAGAGGGCAAAAGAGCTGGGACTGAACCCAAGGGTCACTTACCCAGCAAAACTGAGTATCTTGTTTCAGGGGAAAATATGGTCATTCAGTGGAATAGATGATTTTCAAGCATTTTTTTCATCTTTTTGTCATTTTGTTTTATTTTTTCCAATTAAACAAATGCTTTATTAAATTCTGGTTTACATCATTCATTTCTGCCAGATTTTGAGTTACAATTTTTCCCCATTTTTCCCCTACCCACCATCCCAGAATAGCAGTCCCACAAGATATCCCTTCCTCCAATCTGCTCTCTCCCATATCCTCTCCCATAATCCCTTCAACTTTTCCATTAGAGCAAGGTGAATCTCTGTGCCCCAATGCCTGCACATCTTATCTCCCAATTACATGCAAAAGACTATTGATAATAGTATTTGTATATATTTGAAACATTTAATTTTAAGACCTCGAATTTCAGATCCATTCCCTTCCTCCCTTGCCACCCATTCCCTCTGGGAAGATAAGAAATTCAGTATGTGTTGTACATGTATAGCTATGCAAAATATTACCATAATAGATATATTGGACAAGGCTGCTTATAATTCCCTCCCACCCATCCCACCCCCCACCTGGTCCATTCCCTACTTGAACCTGTCCCTCTCCAACCTCCCCTCCCCCCAAGAATGCCCTCTCATCCATCATCCCTCCTCTCATCCCCCTTTCCCCTATTCTGCTGCACGTTGAGACATTCCATTTAGTATGTATGTGATTCTCTCCCTGAACCAAATTCAATGAGAATGTGGTTTTGCCTTTTTGCCTTCCTATCTTTCCCCTCCCCTGCAGCCTCTTCCCCTTGATTCTTCTACATGAGATAGTTTACCCTACGCTGTTTCTCCCCATCTCCTCTTGCCACTTTCCTTTCTCACCTCATAATTTCACCCCTTAAGTATCATTCTTTCCCAACAAATTCAACCTATGCCCTCTATCCATGTATGACTGCATATGTATTCATATGACCATACACCCTTCTTCCATTATTTTCATACTGAGAAAGGTTTCATCAGTCACAATTATTGTTTTTCCATGTAGGAATGTAAATAGGTCAACTTTGATAAGTTCCTTTTGATTTCTTTTCCCTGATTACCTTCTCAGGCATCACTTGCTTCTTGTGTCTGGATGTCAAATTTTCTATTCAACTCTGCTTTTTTTTCCTCAAGAATGCTTGAAAGTCCTCTATTCCACTGAATGACCATATTTTCCCCTGAAAAAAAATACTCAGTTTTGCTGGGTAGGTGACCCTTGGGTTCATTCCCAGTTCTTTTGCCCTCTGGAATATCATATTCCATGCCCTTCAATCCCTCAGTGTAGAAGCTGCCAGGTCCTGGGCTATTCTGATTGTGTTTCCACAATATTGAAATTGTTTCTTCCTGGCTGCTTGTAGTATTTTCTCCTTGATCTGGGGATTCTGGAACCTGGCTATAATATTCCTGGGAGTTTTCTTTTTGGGATCTTTTTCAGGAGGTGATCTGTGGATTCTTTCAACCTCTATTTTGCCCTCTGGGTCTAAAACATCAGGGCAATTTTCCTTGAGAATTTCTTGAAGGATGATTTCTAGGTTCTTTCTTTGGTCATGGCTTTCAGGTAGTCCAATAATTTTTAAATTATCTCTCCTGGATCTATTTTCCAGGTCAGTGGTTTTTCCCATGAGATATTTCACATTGCCTTCTATTCTTTCATTTGTTTGGATCTGTTTAACAGAATCTTGATTTCTCATAAAGTCATTAGCTTCCTAACTCTGAAGGAATGAATCTCCTCATTGAGCTTTTGAGATTCTTTTTCCATCTGGCAAATTCAGCTTTTTAAAGCATTCTTGACCTCATTGCCCTTTTGGGCCTCCTTTGCCATTTGAGTTAGTCTATTTTTTAAGGTGTTGTTTTCCTCAGTCAGGCTGTTGACCCTCATTTCATACTTTTCCTGCATCCTTCTCATTTCTCTTCCCAATTTTTCCTCCACTTCTCTTATTTGATTTTCAAAGTCCTTCTTGAGGTCCTCTATGGCTTGTAACCCACTCATATTTTCCTTTGGGGATTTTGGAGGAGGATTTCTGACCTCACAATCCTCTTCCTGTCCTATGCTTCAATCCTTTTTGCCCCCAAAATAGGAGTCTAAGGTTGCATTTTTCTGTTTATTTTGTTTCCTTTGCCTTGACATGTTGCCACTTAATTACTTGACTTTTGGGCTTGTTGCCACAGTAGGACTCTGCCACCAGACAGGAGAGCTTTCATCCCGAACGTTGGGGTCTTCACAGCTTTCTGGAAAGCTGGATACCCACCCCAGTCCTCCCCCCCCAGATCACAATCCAGATCCAGGGAGGTTAAAGCAAGAGTGATTAACCCCCAAGACTGATCACTGGATCTCCCTACAGTTCGCAGACCAGGAGCTGGAGCTGCCTCTGAAAACTACAAAATGGCATGTCTCCTCAGCGGCTTCTAGCCCCCAGGGGAGGAAGCCGACTCGTTCCCCAAATACTGGTCCCAAAGTCCATAGGGCACTAACCTCTCACTTTGTCCTAGGCATAGATATGCCTGAGTTGATAATTCTGGAATCGCCACAGCTGCTGGTGTTCTGGGGTCCCTCCCGCTGGCTGCTGGCCTGTGCACTGCACACTGTGTTGCGCTGCCAGCTCCCAGATCGCTGTGCTGGTCCTTCCTGCAGGGCTGCTGGGCTGTCCTCAGTGGGAGGTTAGCTTCTCTGTGTCGTTCTGTGGGTGCTGGGGCTCCAGAATTTGTTCAGAGTCCCCTTTTACATAGTTTGGAGGTGATCTGGGGGGAGAGTGCCTTGGTCGCACTGTTTCTACTCTGCCATCTTGGCTCTGCCCCCACTTTCTTTTTTTTTTCTTTTTTGGAGGGGGGGAGGTAGGGCAATTGGGGTTAAGTGACTTGCCCAAGGTCACATGGCTAGTAAGTGTTAAGTGTCTGAGGCCGGATTTGAACTCAGACCCTCCTGACTCCAGAGCCAGTACTATATTCACTGTGCCACCCAGCCACCCCTCTGCCCCCACTTTCAAACATTCTTGAGGAAAAAAACCAGAGTTGAATAGAAAATTTGACATTCAGACACAAGAAGCAAGAGATGCTTGAGAAGGTAATCAAGGAAAAGAAATCAAAAGGAACTTCTTAAAGTTGACCTATTTACATTCCTACATGGAAAAACAATAAGTATGTCTGATGAAACCTTTCTCATTATGAAAATAATTGAAGAAGGGTATTATGGGCATATGTTTACAGGTATACATGGATAGAGGGCACAGGTTGAATTTGATGGGAAGGGATGATTCTTAAGGGGTGAAGTCAAGAGGTAAGACAGGAAAGTGGCAAGAGGAGATGGGGAGAGACAGGGTAGGGTAAACTATCTCATGTAGAAGAGGCAAGGGGAAGTAGTTGCTGAGGAGGGGAAGAACAGGAAGGCAAAAAGGCAAAACCATATTCTCAATTAAGTTGGCTCAAGGAGAGAATCACATACATACTAAATGGGATATCCCACCCTGCAAGAGAGTAGGGGAAAGGGGGGTGAGAGGGGAGAGGATGGAGGGGAGGGCATTCTGGGGGGAGGGAAGGTTGGAAGTACCCACTATCAAAGAGGGACAGGATCAAAGTAGGGGATGGACCAGGTGAGAGGTGAGATGGGTGGGAGGGAAATATAAGCAGTCTTTTACAATATATCTACTATGGTAATGTTTTGCATAGCTATACATGTACAACACATACTGAATTTCTTATCTTCTCAGAGGGAGTGGGTGACAGGGGAGAAAGGGAATGGATCTGAAAATCGAAGTTTTAAAATTAAATGTTTCATAAGATGTCCAGGCAGTGGGGCTCAGAGATTCACCTTGCCTAATGGCAAAGTCGAAGGGGGTATGGGAGAAGATATGGGAGAGAGCAGATTGGATGAGGGGATATCTAGTGGGACTGCTATTCTGGGGTGGTGGGTAGGGAAAAAATGGGGGAAAAAATGTAACTCAAAATTTGGTGGAAATGAATTATGTAAACCAGAAGTTAACAAAGCATTTGTTTAATAAAATACATATATATAAAATAAAAAAATAAAAGTTCATCAGTTCTCTCTCTGGAGATAGAAAGCAAAAAAATATATTACTTGCTCCTCCAGTGTTTAGACATATCACTGTCCTTTTCAGCCTGTAAGAATGGCTCACCTCTAGAAATAGGGGAGAATGAGGCCTAGCATGTTTTTCCAAAGAAAATTGTTTTCACATAATAATGTTTAACATTGAAAGAGTATTTACATTTCCAACATACTTTGTAAATGTTAACCAAATAACTCAGACAACATTCCTTTCAAGTAGATGTGTTGTTTTATGGGTAGGGAAACAAATTCAGAGAAGTTAAATAACTTGCCAAGGTTAAGAACTCAATTATTGAGATAATAAGGATTAAGACCTCGATTCTTGGTACCTTAGAATGTAGGCAAGCTTGTTTACTTATTGGTGATATTATGGGAGTTGAATTCATTTCCATAAACATTTATTTAGCGCCTACTATATACAAAATACTATTTTTGTTTGATTTTGTATTGTTTACATCCATTGTTTTATTAGTGTGAAAGGATGTAGAAATTGCCTTCAGCAATTCTATTTATTACCTCATCTAGAATAAGTAGTTTTAGAGATTGACTTGCCCGTGATCATACTCAGCTAATAGGTTTTAGTATAGACTTGAACCTTAGTCTACAATATCCTGACTAAGGTCAGACCTCTAACCATTATATCATGCTGTCCTTCAGACCTTGAGGATACAATGACAAAAATGAAGCCATCTCTGCCCTCAAGGAACTTACAATATTAAGGGAAGATATAACATGTATACACATAAATATGATACAGAGTAGATGGATTTGAAGGTATAAAACAAAGGCACAAAAGAGATTCAGACAGAGTTTTCCAATGCCAGGTATTTTCTAAGCACTTTACAATTATTATTTCATTGGATACTTACAACTATCCTGGGAGGTAGTTGCTATTTATTCCTCCATTTTATAGGTAAGGAAACAGCGGCAAACAGAGGTTAAGTGACTTGCCCACAGTTAGGACACATCTGAGTTTGGATTTGAACTCAGGTCTTCCTGACTCAAGTCCAAGAACTAGAGATAAATGTAATAATGCCTACCAAATCCTATTCTATGCCCCTCCATTACCACCCATTTTTTAAAAAGAAGAATAAGAACTATTGTTCTCAAATACTCTTTGTTGGCATCTAAAGATGGATTCTTGGTGTGGTATAGGGGAAGAAGAAAAGATAATGAATAAAAAATCAGACATACCAAGGAAATTCAATATTAAAAAAAAAGATGATTTTGGTAAATCCAGACAATTCAAGGTCTCCTAAGGAATATTTCCAATCATAATGCTGAAGCATAAAAGGGGGAGAAGGTACACAAACCCATCTTAACTTTAACTGAAATTCAAAATCATTCAGACCCACATAATAAAAAAAAATTTTCATTGGCATAATACGCAGACTTCTAAGGATCAAATACTTAAGGACCTAGTCCTTCAGATATTGGTTCTACAATGATGTCACTAACAGAACTTTCTAAACTCTGCTGTTGCTTCATTCTGCCTCAGAATTTATGAGAGAAAGACTTCCCCCCACCACCTCGTCTCACCCTTAATATGCAGCCACAATAAAACGCTGCTGATACATAAAGGATTTCCAAAAAATAATTTGTCAGGTTCTGCCACCATGGTTTAATATGCCTTCTTATTACTAGTTTTTATCTTTATTTTATTTTTAAATTTGATTGATTTTGATTTTCAGATCTAAATTGTGTTGATCAGAGTTCTTAAGCCATTTGAAGTTGTTTATCTTTACAATATTGTTAATTAATATACAAATTGTTCTCCTGGTTCTGCTCACTTTACTTTGTATCAGTTCATACAAATTTTCTCAGGTTTTTCTGAAACCATCCCCTTCATCATTTTATTAAATTCATATATCCTAACTTGTTCATGTGTTCATATATTCAATATGTACACATATTATATACATTTCTATATGTATACATATAATAACATATACATAAATGTATATATTTATATCATCATATAAAAGTGGCTAATATAATATCATTCTGTGATGAACCTTAGTGCTCCATTAGTCAATGTTACATGTGTAACAAGTTATTATGATAATTAGCTCTTTTTAAACTAAAAGGGCAGTATGATTTAATTCAATAAATACCTATTAAATGGCACTATGTGCTGAGCACTGTGCCATGTGCTGGGGATGCAAAAAGAAAAAGAGAAACAGTCTTTGTCCTCAAGGAGCTTACAGACTTATAGCAGGAAGACAATACACAAAAGGAAACTCAAAGTGGGGAGAGGCAGAGAAGGGGAGGACCAGTGGGTACTCAGTGAAAGGGCACTGTTCTGTGAAGTTGAAGTCAAGCACAGCAGCTGATGGAAAATGAATCTTAAGGTCAGCTTCATTCCCTCCTCTTTGACATGAGATTTTTTAGATGAAAAGTTCAGAGTTCAGTCACAATTGTTCCAAGCTTCTAATTGAGAAAACCCTTAACAGCTATGAAGAAGTCATGATTTCTACCTAATCTTACATTTTTTATCTACCTCTGGTTAACCTTTGGTCTCTTTGTGGTTGAGGCAAAATTTAATATACCAGAAATATTTGGATAACAAAATGGCAAGTTATATTATAGTATCTTTGGATAAATAGGAAGAGAGTCTGAAGAAAGAGCTAAGCTTTTCTGGGGTCTTCCTTCAGTCTGACTCCTCAACTCCAAGATGTTCATAGAGTCAATGATGGGCAATAATATCTCCTTTCTCTATCATAGCTCAGTGCTCCCTTTGCTCCTCAAAAACATGCCAGAAAAGCTTTCTGTAATCTCTAAAATCCAGTTGCTTAGAATCTCTTGCCCTAATCCTGAAATATTTCTTTCTTTTAACCTAATTACTTAGGATGTGACTTCATCTCTCACACAATGGCTTTTACCATTCAAGGAACTATATAGGATCTGTTCACATTCGGTTCTGATTGTTTGATTCACTCAAAAAGTGTTTTTACCAAGTTAAGGTATCAGATACAAAACCTAGTAGGTACAACTCCACAATCCCTTGATTCCATTTAATAAAAACCTAGATTATTATGTGTAGTTCTGAACATCACATTTTAGGAAGTACATTGACAAATGGGTCCAAAGGAGAGTGGCCAGAAAGTTGAGAGGACTTGAAACTATGTGATATGAAGAGGAACTGAAGGTTTTTAGCCTAGGGAAGAGAAGACTTAGGGCTAGCATGGTAACTGTCTTCAGATATGTAAATTGTTGTCATATGAAAGGCAAATTAGCCTTTTTGCTTGGCTCCAGAATCAGAGCCAATGAATAAAAGCTTCAGGAAGACAGCTTTTGAAACAACATTAAAAGAAAAAGCATATTTATAGATAGAACCAAGTCAATGTGCACCTACTTATTATTAATATTATTAATTAAGCACTTACTTGAGAAATGTGCTATTCTAAGTGCTAGCAATACAAATACAACAAAAAGAAAGAATATAACCCCTACCCTCCAGGAACTTACATTCTACTAGAAGAAAACATATAAAAGGGAGTTGGAAATGGGGAGAAGATTTTATTCACATTGGGGAAGTAGTAAAAGCCAGAGAACAAAAGATGGCTGGTTCTGGGAAGAACTCACCAGTAGGAGAAGGGGACTATGGAAGTGGATGAATTAGGCAGCTGAGGCATGGTGGTGAAGTCAGGAAAATGAAGGATAATTGACCTAGGCCCTTCCCAAAAATGAAAGGGGATGCCTCAAGAGGTAGAGAGTTTTGTGCCATTGGATATCTTCAATCAGAGGCTATAAGACTACAAGTTAGTTAAGCTACAGAAAGGAATTGATGCTTCAGGTAGTGATTGTACTAGCTGATCCCTAAAGTCCCTACCATTTGAAAGAATCTATAATTCTTGAAAAGTTTTCTGACAAATAAATAGTTGCTCAAAATTATGCCAAGGTCTTCTCATGAATAGCTATTACAAATTAATAATACATAGCTTCAATTCTTTCTGATATTCTTCCCAACTAAAATATCATTGTACTTAGTATTAACAACCCTCCCCAAATAAATGCCCTAAATTCAAGATCTAAAAGATCCTCCAACCAAAATGGACTTTTGAGCACTCCCTGAAGACACCTTACAATTTCTTGCTTTCCCCTACATTGTTCCCTCTTCCTAGAATGTCCTATTCAGCCCTTCTCACTAGGCAAGCTCAGTATACAAACTCCATGAAGTCTTCTATGATTGAAAGGGTATATGTCCTCTTTTCCTCTTTTGAACTAGCAAAGCCTTTACTTTATACCTCTAATTCCACTTTCATATTCTAGCTTGAATTTCCCACCTGCATGTTTCCTTCTCTGCAGAATGAGGTTGTTGAACTAGATGATTTCTCAAGTTCCTTATAGCTCTAAATCCCATGACATATGAAGATAGATATCATGCCTAATATTCATTCAACTTTTACTCTCCACAGTACCTAATACAGTGACATGTACTTAGCAGCTACTCAATAAGTATTTGATGAAAGAATAGGGATATCAATAAATTGATAAATAAATCTTGTGGGTAGTCATTCCTTTATCTTTTTCCTTTAAGTCATTAGCTTTCAGTAGTGTATGGTTTCTTTGACCTAACTTTGACATTATATAGTTTGAGCTAAGCTCCTTCTATTTCTTTCAGTGGCTTGACCTTTTGTCAGTACCCAGCCTAGCCTCAGAAGCATTTTTGAGGTCATCCCCTGGCATTAGGACTGCCATAATGTCTTGAAGTCATTTTCTGCACCTGGAATAAGACTCAGCCATCCAGTGTTTCTAATGGCATATTTCCTACTGTAACTATCGGAAAAGATAACAAGCTGCCAAAAAAACATACACATTTATCCAGCATCTCTAAGAGTTCCCTTGAGAATCCTGCTAAGTACCACTTCATCCTACGTCTGTTACTTTCTACTTTTGTTGAAGAGGCAACCAACTAAGGAAGCATCTTTGAAGTGAAAAGCAATTGACTACTTCCTGGTCAGGATATCCAGTACACAGTGTAACTATCTTGGAAATGTCTCAGAGCTAGAAGGGACAATGTAGCTATGGAATTTCTCCTGTACTTTTTGTTCTGATAAAAAATGCAGTAGTGGTTACTGCTATGGCTAAGCCTTTTCCTCTCAGGGATTATCAGTGAAATCCCTTATTCATCGCAATGCTTTGCTTAAGGAATTACAGAGGAATAATAGGAGTGGCCAGAAAAGTGTAAGCAAAGGCCAGGAGGGCTCTCCTACTAAGATTAGCAAGATCTGGGCAAGTCCTGTTGGTTCAGTTCAACTACTACTTTGTATAGGGGAAGATGAGAGAGAGAGAAAAAATGGAACTTCTTGAAAAATAAGCTATTTCTAACTAACCACTGCTTGTCTCCTATTTCAGTCTCCATCCTACCAGAGAACTCAGGAGGAAAAAATAAGAATTAAATAAGGCCCTGTAGCAAGATCCAGATGACTAAGGTTATCTTGGATTTCACTTTCTTAGATGAATAGATACATTCAGGAACTAGTAGGGTAACATTGTGGTGGTTAAGATCCCTCTAGCATTAATAACAACAATGATGGGTGAATCCTCTAGGCAATTCAGGCTAAGTTTATCCTACCAATAAAGCCAGGAAACATAGTACTGTATCTAAACAAGGAGTCAAAATAATGCTGTCTTTTTGGTTAAGTGAATAGATGCAAAATCCTGCTTCTTAAGTTGTTCTCATTATAATATATCCCTATATTTTAAACTTTCAAAGCAGAATAAGCCATACCATCTGAGAATTCTGAAGGGAAAGATATTTTTCCTTCTGAAAACTCTACTGAAATAAATTTTAGGAAAGACATTTTCTTATTCTTTGATAAAAACAAATTACTTGCTGCTAAGAAAAAAAAATAAGTGAAATGTATTTCCCCTAATCTCATTGTTATTTTATTGCCTTTAGGTAAAGGCAGGACATATTTCATCTTCTCATCAAAAAGGTATTAGGTACCCTTTCTTCTCTCACCCAATCTCTTTCCTCAATATGCATCTCAAATTGTACTAGGTTGTTCTAAGGTGCTAGATCTTACTATGACAAACAAACTAAATTAGATGCATTTGCTTCTCCAACTTAATAAATCTGAAATTAGCAAATAAAGCAAGACACCTTTCAGAATCATGGAATTTTAGTTTTAAGACTCTTAGAGGCCATCAAGTCCAACATGAATTGGAAAAAACCATCTTTCCTATAAAATGAATTCATCATTCAGCTTCCATTTGAAAACCTCCAGTAAGGGGAGACCTTTAACTTACTAAGGTTTTCCTTGCATGCAGCCAAAATCTAATGCTCTGAAACTTCTGATCATTGTTCTCTATTCTGTTCTGCAAGACCAAACAGTACAAATCGAGTCTTTCTTCCCTACAACTGCCTTTAAATTCTTTAAGACAATTATCCTGTCTCCTTTATCCCCATGCTCACCTGCTCTTAGAAAATCTCCCTTTCTCCAGGCTACCCAAATCTCAGTTCCTTTAGTCAGTTCTCATATGCCATGACCTCTAGAACCCTTATCGTTCTGCTTATTATCCTTAGGATTTAGGCTCCTTATTAAATGTGACCCCAAGAACTAAACACAGTACTAAATATGTAATCTAACCAAGATAACCTTTTTTAAAAAAATTCTTAATCAAAAATCCACGAAGCTTTTTAAAATTTCATTAACTACATTTCAATATAATTGGTTTCCTTTGTAGTGCTATGTATTTCATTTTATGCATTTAAAATTATTATCCCAAGAAGGGCTCCAAAGCCTTCAACCAGCCTGCCAAGGGGGCCTATGACACACACACAAAAAAAGATATTAAGAACCTCTGCTTTAAAGAATAAGTAGGAATAGAGTAGCCTAAAAACATTTCTCATATAGGGAATGGCATGAGCAAAGACAGAGATGCAAGATATATAAAAGGACAAAGGTTAAATTCGTTCTAACAAAATGCATGGAGGGGAAAAATATAAGGCTGGAAAGATAAAGTGATTTAAGTAGGACCTTAAATAGTAGGCAAAATTCATTTGAATTCAACTCTCTCACCTGTGAAATTTCTTGTATCAATTTGCTTGGATCTCTGCTTTGCCATTATGACCTTGAATCATGATTATTTATGCATATGTCTGTCTTCTTTGTTAGAGAGTAAGCCTCTTGGGGGCAAAGATTATGTTTTATTGGTTTTATTGTTATTTTTAACCTTTGTATTCCCAGATCTCAGACAGAGCCATATGCAGTTTGATGATTTGATGTGAAATATCTAACTTGTGGTTCATGCAAAGATAATCTTACTTCCAAGTTCTCCTATATATAATTTGGTATCTAGGGCACCACTCCCCTAACTCAGGTTTCCTTTTACTCCAGGGCACATAATATAGCCTACTAGCAGGCCTCTGAAACTCAAATACTTAATCACCTTTCTCTCACCCCCTGCAAATTTCATGGAAGGTAAACCAAGCATATCTTTAGCCAGACTCAGCCTTCATCTGAAAGATGATCCTGTTTCCACAAGGGAAAGGGCATCAGAACACAGTCCAGAGAAAAGGGGATAGTTGGAAATGCTGAATAACTTCTGAATTCTTCTGGAATCAGGCTTTCACCATCACATGGCTTTTTAAAATTTAGTTTGAAGGATTCTAAATTCCCAGAAGATTCATCACAGCCATATTAAATTTAAGTAAAACACACACACACACACACACACACACACACACACACACATTCCAAAACTAAAGTGACTTTGGGATTACCCATTCTGTCTACCAATGCTCCCACTCGTTAGTACATGTAATCAAGAGTTGGCTGAAAGTAATTAATGAGCGTAGTTTAGAATAAGTATGTGGCATTCATTTTGACCTTCTGAGGTATGTATGACTAGGAATCCATTAGACTGAAAATTCAGCACAATAACATTCCCTTTCCCTCAAATGACTTTAGTAAAAGGGGTTGGGGTAATGTTTTTTTTCCTTTAGAAACATGTGATTCCTAATAGAATTCATTTGACTGCAGATGGATATCTGGAGTCCTGGACAATAGAAAGCTGACATAAAGAGAAGGGGACTAACCACTTTGATTGTGAAAATTTTAGGAATGAAATGCTATAAAAAGGCTATATAATAGCATTTATAAATATCTCTCATTACAGCTTTTAGCAGCACTGGAAGCACCCAAGACATACTAAGACCTCATAAATCCCCTGGCTTTAATAGCATCTGATGAGACAGAAAGGCCTTCCCTGTTTGTCCTGAAATTAAGATGCAGTGTTATTTTACACTTTGTTCCATCACAAAACTTGGCTGTAAACTGTAGGTTTGTGCCCAACGTGCTCCAACCACTCTGGGGTATTTGGGCTCCTGCCACAGAACAGAGTAGGGCACAGATATTTTAAATAATGGAATACAGCTATGTCCTGGAGAGGAGCCTTATTCTACCTCCTACTTTTAAGAGCCATCAATCCTTTTTAATTAGCTTTCTCTAGAAGAAACTACTGACATAGGCAGGATGGCATGACCTATGCAGAAACAGGGCTTGCTTTATGCCCCTTCTTTTCTTGGACAAATATGTGACAAAATCCTTTGCAAACCTTAAAGTGACACAGAAATGTGACTGATCATAAGTTATTCTGATGAGAAGAAGAATGGGTTATAGTTGAAAGAGCTATGGATTTGGAACAGATTTTCAATCCTAATTCTATAATTTACTACCTTTGTAACTTTGGATAAGCCATCTCCCCCTTTGAGGACATCAGTTTCTGCTTCTATAAAATGAGATTTCATTTCTGGAGTTTAACCTTTTTTTAATGTCACCAATGAATGGAGTCTATGGATCCCTTCTCAGAATAATGTTTTAAAATGCATAAAATAAAATACCTAGCATTACAAAGGAAACTGATTTTAATAAAATAGTTATCAAAACATTTAAGAAAAAAAGAAAATAAACACACAGACCCGAGGTTAAGAATCTCAGACCAGATGACTTCTAAGGTTCCTTAAATCACTAAAACATATGATCCCAGATATGTGACATAAAGGGCTGTGAGGACTAAAAAAGGAGTAGTATAAATTTGAAAATCTGCAATTCATTATTTGTGCTAATCAGGAGTTGTAGTAGAAGTTGTAGTGCAAAGTTGTATTAGAAGTACAAAATAACCTTTAAAATTGCTACTTCTTAAATGTAAGAAGTAATCTATATACTTAAGATATATAGGTAAACATCTTTCCTGACCTAGACCACAGGATGAAAGATGTAGAGCTGGATCATGTGATGCAATTCATTATTTTACATGGGAAAAAACTGAGGTGCAAGGAAGTTAAGTGATTTGCTCTTAGTTATACATCTAGCAGAGAAGCTAGGTGGTGCAGTGCATAAAGTGTCCATGCTGAAGTCAGGAAAACCTGAGTTCAAATCTGACATCAGACACTTACTAGTTGTGTGACTTTGGGCAAGTCACTTAACCTCTATTTGCTTTAATCCACTGAAGAAAGAAATGGCAAACCACTCTAGTATCTTTGCTAAGGAAACCCCAAATGGAGTCATGAAGAGTTAGATACGACTAAACAACTAAACAATATGAGGCAGCAAGGTGGCACAGTGGATAGAGTGCCAAGCCTGCAGTCAGGAAAACCTAAGTTCAAATGTGGCCTCAGACACTTATTAGCTGTGTGATCCTGGGCAAGTCACTTTACTCTGTTTGACTCAGTTTCCTTATCTGTAAAATGAGGTGGAGAAGGAAATGGCAAACTACTCCAGTATCTCTGCCAAGAATAGGACATGACTGAATAACAACACAGCTAGTAAGTAGGAAAATTGGGATTCCAATCCAAGTCCTTTACTTATAAATTTGTTGGTTAGACTCAAAGGATTCCAAATTTAGAACTAAAAGATAAGAGAGAAATCTTCCATTCCATCACCCTTATTATACAGATTAAAAAACTGAGGAGTTAAGTGACTTGGTCAAAATCACCCAGGGAGGAAGTGGAAGGTGGAATTTGAACAGGTACTTCAATCTCTCCCATCTAAATTCAATGTTCTCTTTTCCTTATATCAAGTTCTTATTGGATAATTCTTGAAGGTCTGACTGTCTCATAAATTATTTAGGTTTTAGGTCTTTAAAAAAAATCACTTGACTTAAAAGATAATGGTGCTTTTCACTCTCTGTTTATAATTGACTTCATTTTTTAGTTCTGGAGCCCTGGCACAGAACAGCCACATTTGGTATTCCAGCACTATCAAGGAATGTTTAAATCCAAACAGATCTATTTAAAGAAACTGTGGAGGCATTTTACTAACTTCACATTGAGTACACTATTTAGAATCATCTTAAATCAGGGCCAAAAGGGCCAATTTTTCCCCTAAGATGCCACCTTTATAGAGAAGGCTCCTAGTGGATTAACAAATTCTGTTGGTGCCAGGATGAGCAGAAAGCAGTTCCAAAGTCTCAAGATGTGTCTTGCTCATCTGGAAGATGAGCATCTTAGTAATTATACTTTAGATTTTTAAGTAGATATAATAAGAACAAAATTTTAAAGTGTAAAAAATTACTAAGCAAATTAAAGTATTTTATAGGAGTCATTGTTTTGGAAAAACAACCAAGTTCCTCAACAAATATATTTACGTTAAAACTTTCAGCAAGCAAAAACCACATGTTAGTTACATTTAAATGTCCATTTCTAATTTTTACTCAAAAGAAAAGTTCTCAATAAAAACCTAGGTGATAGCGAATATCATTAATATTATTATTATTTATATATAAGTGTATAATACATAAATAATTATATTTTATTTATATATAAAGAACATATACAACTTGCTTTGAAAATAATTATTAATGGGGCAGCTAGGTGGCTCAGTGAGTAAGAGCACTGGCCCCAGAGTTGGGATGACCCGGGATCAGTTCCAGCCTCAGTATTTTGCACCCACACGTAAATAACCAGCCATGTAACCTTAAGCAAGTTACTTAACTCCAATTGCTTGAAAATAATTATTAACTAAAAATAAATTTTAAAAATTTAATTAAGAAAATTTTAAAAGAAAATAATAATTATTATTTATATATAATACAATGCACTTGTTTGCCTCCCTTCCTTCTAAAACGTATTACTAAAGACAGCACAAAATTCCCAATCAGGTTTTATTAGTAGTAAAATTGGATCTATTGACAACATGGCTTAAGATAATGCTATTTTCTAACAATCATTATTACTATTTATACATAATTATATAATATTATTTTCAAAGCAAGTTATATATATATATATATTCTTTCATTTGAAATGACTGATTAAATTGGCAGATGATGTGCTTCTCAAAGGCATAGATAGTATGCTAATTGATAGATTTAGGATTTATAATGACCTCTAAAGACCAAGTCATGAGACACAAACAAATGAGATGACATATGAGAGGTATAAATGTAATATGCTACCTTTAAGTTCAAAATCTTCATTATGACTATGAAGAATGAAAGAAAGATAAATGTTTCATATGAAAAAAAATTGGGGGGGGGGGTGAGTGGTTTTGGTTAATCACTACTTTTGTTTTTGTTTTTTTCTGAACCAATACCATAATCCCAACAATTTCAACAAAGATGTATTAAGTACCTCTTAAATGCAGAGTATTTTGTTTGGTGCTAGTAGAAATACCTTGAGATGGCGGAGTAGAAACAGCTTGTCCAAGCCTCTCTGCCCCCAGATTCCCCCCAAACTATGTAAAAGGGGACTCTGAACAACTTCTGGAGCCCCAGCACCCACAGAACGACACAGAGAAGCTAACCTCCCGCTGAGGACAGCCCAGCAGCCCTGCAGGAAGGACCATACCAGTGGTCTGGGACCTGACAGCGTGCAGAGTGCAGGAGCCGAGCCGAGCCCAGGTCCGCATGAGCCGAGGTTTTAGCCCCAGAGCGGCAGGGCCAGCAGCCGGCTGGAGGAACCCCAGAACACCAGGAGCTGTGGCGACTCCAAAATTATCAACATAGACATGCCTAGGACAAAGAAAGAGGTTAGTGTCCTATGGACTTTGGGACTGATATTTAGGGAATGCGTCGGCTCCCTCCCCTGGGGGCTAGAAGCCGCTGAGGAGACACGCCATTTTGTAGTTTTCAGAGGCAGCTCCAGCTCCCAGCCTGCAAATCGTAGGGAGATCCAGCGATCAGTTTTGGGGGGTAATCGCTCTTGCTTTAACCTCCCTGGATCTGGATTGTGATCTAGGGTGGAAGTCATGGGTGGGTTTACAGCTTGCCAGAAACGGAAGTTGCCCCCCACACATTCGGGACGAAAATTCCTCTATCTGTCCTTAAAGCCATAGTGTGGCAACAAGCCCAAAAGTCAAGTAATTAAGTGGCAACATGCCAAGGCAAAGGAAACAGAAAAATGCAACCCTAGACTCTTATTTGGGGGGCATAGAGTGGGAAAAGGACTGTGAGGTCAGAAGTCCTGCTCCAAAAGCCCCAGTGGAAAACATGAGCAGGTTGCAGGCCATAGAGGACCTTAAGAAGGACTTTAAAAATCAAATAAGAGAAGTGGAGGAAAAATTGGAAAGAGAAATGAGAAGGATGCAGGAAAAGTATGAAATGAGGGTCAACAGCCTGACTGAGGAAAACAACACCTTAAAAAATAGACTAACTCAAATGGCAAAGGAGGCCCAAAAGGGCAATGAGGAGAAGAATGCCTTAAAAAGTCGAATTTGCCAGATGGAAAAAGAATCTCAAAAGTTCACTGAGGAGATTCATTCCTTCAGAGTTAGACTGGAGCAAATGGAAGCTAATGACTTTATGAGAAATCAAGATGCTGTTAAGCAGATCCAAACAAATGAAAGATTAGAAGGCAATGTGAAATATCTCATGGGAAAAACCACTGACCTGGAAAATAGATCCAGGAGAGACAATTAAAAATTATTGGACTACCTGAAAGCCATGATCAAAGAAAGAACCTAGAAATCACCCTTCAAGAAATTCTCAAGGAAAACTGCCCTGATGTTTTAGATCCAGAGGGCAAAATAGAGGTTGAAAGAATCCACCGATCACCTCCTGAAAAAGATCCCAAAAAGAAAACTCCCAGGAATATTATAGCCAGGTTCCAGAATCCCCAGATCAAGGAGAAAATACAAGCAGCCAGGAAGAAACAATTTCAATATTGTGGAAACACAATCAGAATAGCCCAGGACCTGGCAGCTTCTACACTGAGGGATCGAAGGGCATGGAATATGATATTCCAGAGGGCAAAAGAACTGGGAATGAACCCAAGGGTCACCTACCCAGCAAAACTGAGTATTTTGTTTCAGGGGAAAATATGGTCATTCAGTGGAATAGAGGACTTTCAAGCATTCTTGAGGAAAAAACCAGAATTGAATAGAAAATTTGACATCCAGACACAAGAAGCAAGAGATGCCTGAGAAGGTAACCAGGGAAAAGAAATCAAAAGGGACTTATCAAAGTTGAACTATTTACATTCCTATATGGAAAAGCAATAACTGTGACTGATGATATCTTTCTCACTATGAAAATAATGGAAGAAGGGGGTGTGGTCATATGAATACATATGTGAATGTGTGTGTATATGGTTACAGTTATATATGGATAGAGGGCATAGGTTGAATTTGTTGGGAAGGAGAATACTCAAGGGATGAAATTATGAGGTGAGAGAGGAAAGTGGCAAGAGGAGATGGGGAGAGACAGGGTAGGGTAAACTATCCCATGTAGGGGAAGTGGTTGCAAAGGAGGGGGAGAATAAGGAAGGCTAAAAAGGCAAAACCACATTCACATTGAATTTGGTTCAGGGAGAAAATGACATACATACTAAATGGGATATCTCAACCTGCAGCAGGATAGGGGGAAGGGGGATGTGAGGAGGGATGATGGATGGGAGAGCATCCTTTCGGTGAGGGGAGGTTGGAAGTACCCACTATAGAAGAGGGACAGGAACATGTAGGGAATGGACCAGGTGGGGGGTGGGATGAGTGGGAGGGAATTATAAGCAGCCTTGTACAATATATCTACTATGATAATGTTTTGCATAGCTAGACATGTACAACATATACTGAATTACTTATCTCCCAAGAGGGAATGGGTGATAAAGGAGGAAGGAAATGGATCTGAAATTCGAGGTCGTAACATTAAATGTTTCAAATATATATAAATACTATTATTAGTACTCTTTTGCTTGTAATAGGGAGATAAGATGTGCAGGCATTGGGACACAAAGACTCACCTTCCTCTAATGGAAAAGTCGATGGGGGTATGGGAGAAGGTATGGGAGAGAGCAGATTAGAGGAAGTGATATCTTGTGGGACTGCTATTCCGGGAGGTTGGGTAGGGGAATAATGGGGGGAAAATGATTGTAACTCAAAATCTGTCGGAAATGAATGATGTAAAACAGAAGTTAATAAAGCATTTGTTTAAAAAAAAAAAGAAATACCTTGAGATAAGATAGAGTTCCTCCTGTGAGAGGTATCTTAGCAATATTTAAATCAGTCAAGTTAACAATCATACATTATGTCACCTGCCATGCGTCAAGCATTATGCTAAACTCTAGGGATACAAAGAGAGGGGAAAAAATAAAAAACAAAGAAAAACAGACAAACAAAAACCATGTCCCCGATCTCTAGGAGTTTATAGTCTAGTAAGGGAAGCAACATGAAATCAAATATAAATAATATATACAGAGGATAAATTGGAAATAAGTCAAAGCGTGGTACTAAGATTAAGGAAGACTGGAAAGATGTGTTGTGTGGGGAGAGACTTTTACTGAGAGCTGAATGAAGGAAGCCAGTGAAGTAAAAAAGCAGACATGGGGAGGAAGAGAGTTCCAGGTATGGGTAATAGCCAGTGAAATGCCTAGAACTGAAAAATAAAGAATATCATGTACAATAAGGTGGCCAGTGTTGTTGGATCACGGAGTATATTGGGGGTGGGGAGGAGGCATGTAAGGTGTAAAAACACTGGAAAGATAAGAAGGGGCCAAATTATGAAGAACTTTAAGAGCCAAACAGAGAATTTTTTATTTGCCTTGGAGGCAATAGCAATTGGAGTTGGTAAATAACAATATTATTGCGAGTAGCTATAGTACAAAATAATACAAAGTAAGAGCTTTAGAGAAATGCAGAGTGTGTTGAGATGTTTGAGTAAAGAATGGCCATTATCAACTAGGGAAGAATTCAGGAGGAGCTGGTGTTGAGGGTAGGAATTCAACAATCAAGAAGAGAACAGAATTCTAATCACTCACACAGTTAGGAAGTGTCTAAGCCAGATTCAAACTCATGAAGATGTGCCACCTAGTTCTTGTGCAAAATGTAGAGGATTGTGTCCCCCAGGAGTAAACCTTAAACAAGATTCCCAGTCTGCAGAAGAGATAGCTGTAACAAACAAAGGATGAGCAAGGGAATAGAGATATGGGTTTGGGGGCAGGGTTGGAGGAAAGAAGAGACTTAGCCAGTTTGATTGAAACATGAAGTATATAGAAGGATGCAGCATGATAAGGCTAAAGGTAGAGTAGATTCCAATTGTGGAGCGCTTTGAACACTAGTCTGAGGAGATTGAACTTCTAATAGTAAGTGATAAGGAGCTATTAAAGAGTCATGAGCAAAGGCTGTCAGAAAATAACATTATCTCGGAGCCAAAATGGCAGCATAGAAGCAGGAAACTCTGTGAGCTCCCCCCATAACCACCTCAAATACCTATAAAATATGACTCTAAACAAATTTTAGAGCTACAGAACCCACAAAGTGACAGAGAGAAACAAATCTCCCCCTAAAGGCAGCCCAGCAGGTGGATAGGAAGGGTCCGTCACAGCATGCTGGGAGCTGAGCACAGCCCCATGTGAGTTCCCGGTTTTAGTCCCAGGGTGGCCCCGATCAACAGCTACTGGAGCAGACTTCAAGAGATGGATCACCAGCATCCAGAATTATCAACCCATAAATGTGAAAGACAAAGTAAAAGCTCAGTGTGGAACTCTGTTGGACCTCGGGAGGAAAGAGTATAGTCTGGCCTCTGCCTCCATGTGGCTTCTTCAGAGGTCCTGGCTTGTGGATCACAAGGAAACCAAGTGACCATTCAGAGGGTAATTGCTCTTGATTTAACCTGCTTGGATCTGGATCACTGTGTTGGGTGCAGGTCCTAGAGTGTGTAACCAGTGAGCCAGAGTTTGTGGTGTCTGTAGAGAGGCTGCCCAAGTAATAGTTCCAGCAGCTAAGAAAACTCAAGAAATTTGGGACAAAGCTGTAAGCAGAGTTCTACTGTGGCAAAAAGCTCAAAAGTCAAGTAATTGAGTGGTAGCATGAGCAAGCAAAGCAAGCACAGCGATCAAACCTTAGATTCCTTTTTTGGGGACAAAAAGGATCAAAGCATGGAACAGGAGGAAGATAACAAAGTCAGAACTCCTGCACCAAAAGCTTCCAAGAAAAATATGAATTGGTTACAGGCCATGGAGGAGCTCAAGAAGGATTTTGAAAATCACATAAGAGAAGTGAAGGAAAAATTGGGAAAAGAAATGAGAATGATGCAAGAAAATTATGAAAAGAGAGTCAACAACATGGCTGAAGAAAATAACACCTTAAAAAATAGACTAACTCAAATGGCAAAAGAGGCCCAAAAAGCCGATGAGAAGAATGCCTTAAAAAGTCAAATTTGCCAGATGGAAAAAGAATTTCAAAAGTTCACTGAAGAAAATAATTCCTTCAAAATTAGAGCAAATGAAAGCTAATGACTTTATGAGAAATCAAGATACTATAAAACAGATCTAAATAAATGAAAGAATAGAAGGCAATGTGAAATATCTTGTTGGAAAAAAACCACTGACCTGGAAAATAGATCCAGTAGAGATAATTTTAAAATTATTGGACTACCTGTAAGCCATGATCAAAAAAGAACCTAGAAATGATCCTTCAAGAAATTCTCAAGGAAAATTGCCCTGATATTTTAGAACCAGAGGGCAAAATAGAAATTAAAAGAATTTACCAATCACCTCTTGAAAAAGATCCCCAAAAGAAAACTCCTAGGAATATTATAGCCAGGTTCTGGAGTCCCCAGACCAAGGAGAAAATATTACAAGCAGCCAAGAAGAAACAATTTGAATATTGTAGAAACACAATCAGGATAACACAAGATCTAGCACCTTCTACATTAAGGGATCACAGGGCTTGTAATATGATATTCTGGAGGTCAAAGGAGATAGATTTAAAAAATCACCTATCCAGCAAAATTGAGTATAATGTTTCAGGAGAAAATATGGTCATTCAATGATATAGAGGACTTTCAAGCATTATTGATGAAAAAAACAGAGTTGAAGAGAAAACTTGAGATTCAAATACAAGAAGCAAGAGAAGCATGAGAAGGTAAACTGGGAAAAGAAATCATAAGGAACTTATCAAAGCTGAACTATTTACGTTCCTAAATGGAAACATTGTAATTGTAACTTATGAAACATTTCTTAGTATGAGGATAGTTGAAGGGAATATAAATGTGTATATATACATATATATGTATATGTAGGAGGGTATATATGCATATAAATACATATGTGAGTGTATGTATATATGTGCACAGGTATACATAGACAGAGGGCACAGGATCAATTGAATAGGAAGCAATGGTATTTAACAAATAAAATTAAGAGGTGAGAGAGGAATATAATGAGAGGAGAAAGGGAGAGACAGAATAGGGCAAATTATCTCATATCAAAGAGGCAAGGGAAAACTGTTATAATGGAGGGGAAGAAGAGAAAGGCAAAAGGTCAATGTTACTCTCATTGAATTTGGCTTAAGGAGGGAATAACATATATACTAAATTAGGTATCTTACCCTATAGGAAAGTAGGGGGAGAGGGGATAAGATGGGGGATGATAGAAGGGAGGGCAGGTTGGGGGAGAGGGTAGTTAGAAGCACACACTTTTGAAAAGGGACAGGTTCAAAGTAGAAAACAGAACAAGTGGGGGTGGGATAGGATGGAGGGAAATATAGTCAGTCTTTTACAATATATCTACTATGGAAATGTTTTGCATAATTACACATGTACAACCTATATTGAATTGCTTATCTTCCCATCAGGGGTGGGTGATGAGGAAAGAAGGGAAAGAATCTGGAATTCAAAGTTTTAAATTCAAATGTTTTTTTAAAAAATTCATCATCATCATCATCATCATCACCACCACCACCACCATCATCATTATTATCATTACTTTACATGCAACTGGGAAATAAGATATACAGGCACTAGGGTATGGAGATCCATCTTGTCCTACTGGAAAGTTGGAGGGGGTGAAGAGGAGGATATAGGAGAGAGTAGACTGGGGGAGGGGATATTCAGTGGGATTCACTGTTTTGGGGTGGTGGGTAGGGGAAAGACAGGGAGAAAAATTGTAACTTGAAATCTTGTGGGGGAGTCTAGGTGGCACAGTGAATAGAGCATCGGCCCTGGAGTCAGGAGGACCTGAGTTCAAATCCGGCCTCAGACACTTAACACACTTACTAGCTATGTGACCTTGGGCAAGTCACTTAACCCCAATTGCCCTCCAAAAAGCAAAAAAAAAAATTGTGGAAATGAATGTTGTAAACTAAGAATAAACATAAAATTTTAAAAATAAAAAATAGTGAAAAAAAGAAAAGAACATTATCTTAAGCTATATTATCAGTAAATCCAATCTCACTAATAATAAAACCTCATTGTCAGTTTTGTGCTCAGCTTTTAGTAACATGTTTTAGAAGGAAGTGTGGTAAACAAGTGCATCAAAAGGAGAAAAAGCAATATAGGGAGGGATCCGGGAACGATATCTAATAGTTTAAGAAATGTGGACTAGTTAATAGACTAAGGAAAGAAATTATTACATTTATATGTATACATTTATGATTTTATGTAATAGATTATCTATGTATATGTTTAAAGATACATATACACACAGAAAGAGAGAGACTAAAGAAGTGAGTGGATTTATTCTATGTTGCTCCAGGTCCTAGTACTAAAGACCAGGGAGTCAGTTAACAAGTATTTGTTAAGTACCAAGCAATGTACAGTGTTCAGGTTACAAAGAAAGGTATAATTTGATTCAATAAAACAAGAAATTTTTCCAGCAACTAGAACTGTCCAACAATGAAGGAATGTGCTCACAAGGTAGTAACTGGGGGTTACTACCCACTAAAAAGAATTTAGAAGGACATCTGTCAGGGATGCTAGAGAAGAATTTAATCCATTACATGGGCAGTCAGAACTCTCAAGGACCCTTCAATTCTAATGTGCTATAAATCTGTTCTTCAGCTCATTAGTACAAAATTAGTTAAGTCTGCTGTATATCTGAACTATACCCATGGTGCCTGATGTCAGGAACTAATCTATTATCCTCTTCTCAAATGTTGTTCTTTTGAAGAATCAGCAACTAGGTATCATGTTTTAGTCTTACATTTTGTAGTCATGTTAAACTGATGATGATGATGATGATGATGATGATTATGATGATGATGCTGTTGATGACAACATATATAAACAAACTACTTGTATTTGTGTTACTGAATGATCTGGTATCTTGGAGTAGAAAATGTCACAGTAAAGTACATTGGACTTGGAGCCAAGGAGACCTGGTTTCAAATCCTGCCTCTGCCATTTCTTGACAGTGTAACAATGGGCAAGTCACTTAACTACTCTGAGCTTCAGTTTCCTCATCAGTAAAAATCAGATAATAATGCCTGCAGTAGCTACCACTTAAAGTTGTTTTGAGTTTTTGCAAAGGTTTAGTGAAATAATGTATATAAAGCACTTTGACAAACTTAAAATAGTGTACAAACATGAAATATTATTATCCATCCAGTGATAGTTTGGAACAAAATCTACCCAAAGTCTAATTTTGACACTTGTCTCATTACTGGATCTCAAGACCAGGTAGAGGGATTTTCTTGACAAAGATACTGAAGTGGTTTACCATTTCATTCTGCAGTTCATTGTATAGATAAGAAAATTGAGGCGAACAGGTTTAAGTGGCTTGCCCAGAGTCACACAGTAAGTAGGTGTCTAAGCCGGATTTGAATTCATGAAGATGAGTCTTCCTGATTCCTTCTACATCAGTGCTCCATTCACTGTGCCCCCTAGTTCTTATGCAAAACATAGAAGGCTATGTCCCCCAGGAGTAAACCTTCAATGAGACCCCCCAACTACAGAAGAGCCAGCTATAACACAAAAGAGATTCTCTGTCATAGAGTAGCCTACTACTTTTCTACCAGGTGCATATAGAAGCTAGCCAAGAGGTAAAACATTAATTCCAGGCTATTACCATTTACATATGAATGGCCAAAATAGTCACCTTTTTGGAACATTCTCAGTTTTGTTCTTCTTGCCATTCACTTTTGTCAAGGATTGGGGTCCAAACTGCAAAAGAAGTCTCTGGTTTTCAAGAAGCAAATTACTAGTGGGATGTTTTTTAACATAGGGCGTTGGACATCAACACTGGATGCTTCTTAACAGTCGGACAGAAGAGGCCCCAAAGGGCAGTAAAATACCACATAAAACACACAAAAATTATAAAGCCAGACCGAAACGTTGTGTTCGTTCCACTGCAGTCTATTACATCCAGATGGAAAGGGTAGCCTCACTTAGAAACTTCTTGACTTCAGTGGTTTGCATTTGTCCATCAGTTTTAAATATAGAATGGGTTTGAAAAAGACTTGTCTTCCTAAGGTGGAAGAAGATTTGAAATGCCAAGCATTCCCACTAAACTACAAGTATCACCAGGCATGTTTTAGAACAATTTTCTCAATAGATTCGTACAACTTAATACACATGGGTACAATAGCTTCTGCACTCCTTCAGATTAGTATTGATTGTTTACAAAAGACCTTGAGGACGGAAAAGCCAGTTGAGGATATATTTTTTCTGTTCTTCTGAAATGGTGAGGACTAGCAAGATGAATAATGTAAAACAAAAACTATTGTCACATTACATTTGTGCTAAGATACACAGACTCCACAGATTGTGAAATGTACCACTGCAATTTAATATTCAAATGAATTTCACAAGGTTGCCAAATCCAAGATTTTTATCTCTAATAAATAATAATGCTTTTGAAAAGTACCAGGACATGTGGTGACTAGAGGAAGTAGTCTCAACTTAATTTTTATATACTTAACCTGTTTGTGGTTAAGATTATAAAATAATAATGAATTCATTTAACTTTGGTCAGCATTTCATGTTTTTAGAGCTGGGAAGAAACTGAGAGGCTGAATTAAAACCTCTTTTATTGAAAAGAAAAAGGCAAATTAAAACTCACACCCAAGGAAGTTAAATGATTTACTCAGGCTCACATGGCTTTCCAGGGGCAGGTCTGGGACTAAAATGGAGGTCTTTTTACTTTCATTAGAATATAAACTCCTTAAGGGCAGGAACTTAAGCTTTGGTGCAGAAGTTGACACAAGATAGGTACTTAATAAATTCTTATTGACTTTACTAGCACACTATCATTTCAGTTCCTGCAAAATGGCCAAAACAGTAGTCAGCATTATAAAAAAATAATTAAAAGTTAAAGACCATAGAATATTAAAGCCCATTCAGCACAAACTATTCATTTTATAGATGAAGAAACTGAGTCCCAAAGAAGCGACTTATCCAAGCTCACACAATTAGTTAGTAATAGGGCTAAGACCATTAGAACTCAGGACTCCTAACTCCTAGTTCTGAGTTCCTTCTACTACATCAGAAGCCCATTTTGTAATACATTTGAGTAAGCAAGAACAACAACAACAATAAAACAAAAACAAATGAAAAACCAGACATGAAATGACTTAGGAAAAATACAATAAGTAAAACCAAGAAAACAATATACCAGTGACTATAATGGTTTATACATAGAAATAATAACCACAGCATGAAACTGGATGCTATGAAATTATAATAACCAAGACTGAGTTCAAAGAAAATAGGAGAAAACATCCTTCCATTCCTTCTTTGCTAGGGAACTGTGTTTGGGGGACATTTTATAAGCTATCAGACTATGTAAGTGTATAAGTTAATTTTTATTATTTTTTCCTCTTTTTTCCCCTTTTTTCTTATAAAGGATGACTCTCAAGGGGAGGGTGGGAAGGAGACAGGATCCATATTTGTATCATAATCATATCTCTATCCATAGGTGTATCTGTATCTATCTATACCTATAGTTGCATCTATACATGTCTACATCTACTGCTATATCTATATCTCATCTATAGCAATAAATAAATATATATATATAGTTTTTATTCTACATATACATATATATGGGGGGGAGTGTGTATGTGTATGTAATCTTTAGGGCCCCAGGCAACATAATGGATAGAATGCTAGGCATGAAGTCAGGAAGATTCATCTTCATGAGTTCAAATCCTGCCTCAGACACTTACTAGTTATGCAATCCTGAGCAAATCACTTAACCCTGTTTACCTCAGTTTCATCTATAAAATGAGCTGGAAAGCCACTCCAGTATCTCTACCAAGAAAACCCCAAAAGGTGTCATGAAGAGTCAGACATAACTAAAAAATGACTAAATAACAACATATCTATCTCTATAAACATATATCTATCTTTCTATTAAACTATATGTATCTATATTGATACATATATCTATCTATATCTATCATCTATATTTTTATAAATACTTACCTATCTATATCATCTATATCTGTATCAAGACATATATACATAGCAGCAGCTGGGTGGTACAATGAATAGTGCACTGGCACTGGAGTCAGGAGGACCTGAGTTCGGATCTGACCTCAGACACTTAATGAAAACAAAAAAAAAAAACTAGCCATGTCACCTTGGGCAAGTCACTTTACCCCAGTTGTCCTGCCCTCCCTCCTCCAAAAAGCAAAAAAAAAAAAAAAAGATACATATATATACCAGTCTATGTCTCTATCTAGAAACAAATGAACGTGGTACAAAGACAAAAATATCATTAAAAAGAAAAATACATTTCATATGCAAAATAATCAGAAATAAAACATGTGCAGAGATGTGAAGACTGAAGAAGTGACCTCTGTCAAGTAGATTGGACTATGAAAAGCCTCTTGCAGGGAGCCAGTTGAACCATTGTAGCTAGTGATGGCCCTTGACTGAAATCAAATTTGATAAATATTTACTTAGCACTTGCTATGTGCAGAACTGTCCTATTTAACAAGGGTTACTCAAAGTTAAGATTATTGATGGCCATTGCTTCCAATTTGGTAGGAAGCTATGACCCACATATGAAAAATGGTAATATCCTTTCAAAAATAAATACATAAATACATGGGAGAATGTAGAAGTGTGAAACAAAGTGGTGTTTGAGGTCTAATAGGGAGGGGAAAAGAACAAGAAGGAGATTGTTACTAACAAGGGAAATTAGGGTTTCCTTAATGGAAAAGGTAATATTTTATTTGGAAAGGTCACTAACAACCTCAAAGAGGTTATTCACGGAGAACTAGGTATCTCTGGTGTGAGGGCTTGCCAAGCCCTTTTCAAGGCTACTCATCCACCTTTGGCATCTACCTGGCACTTATCTCTCACCTGTGGCTCCTAGAAGCTGTAGCATGTCCAGCAGTCATACTCAAGTAAAATGTCTTTGCATATAGACTAAACCAGGTTGAGGGTAACTGAGGGGCCGTAAGCCCATTGGTCAGTTAGGGCTACCCCAAGCATATGAAGACAGCCCAACAGAATGAGTAGATGAGAACAATTTGTTACAACAGCCATGAAAGTGGCTGAAGCAGGCACAGTAGAGTGTTTAGAGGTTGGTCAGACATTGATAATACAATTTGCATCCCAGGCCATCACCCATTGTCCTGACTTTTGTTTGCCACTGGACTTCGATGACACTGGAAGAGATAGTGAAGCTGACCATTTTGTGCAACTCTGCCTCACCTAAATCCAATTCACTCACGAGTCAAGAACTTCACCTCATGATGTCATTGGTCCTCTTTGAAAATGAAGGAAAAAAAAACACCAACAACCTCAACCTCATTTAACACTTTTTTCCTGCTCCTCTCTAATGGGCTCATTATGTAATATTGTATTTTGTAGTTATCTACATTTTTATCTCATCCCCTAGTAAAATGTAAGCTCCTTTGTGCCTTATCTAACCTTTTTATCTTCCTCAATGCCTAGCACAGTGTTCTATGCACAGAAAGATCTGTTTAATATTGATGGAAATTAATTGGAAAATCATATTGCTATTCAACAGGCAGGGTATGTGGGGTCCTCCAGAGACATGGAAATAGGAAAGGCCAGGGATGGTGACTAATCTACTTTGATTAATACATAGAGTATGTGAGATAAATCTACAAAGGTTGAGCAGTGCCATATTCATGAGGGCCTTCAATGTCAGGTGAAAGAGCTTAAAATTTACTCATCAGACAATGGGAAGTCATTATGAGGATGTAAAGAGAAGATCTACAAATAAGGATGTTAACTCTGGTAGTGTTTGAATAGATACTGATTTAGACCCTATTCCTCTCCTCAGAGAATAGAATTGCACTTCCTTCCTTATATCTTGTTATTTGCCAAATCACCAGCAGGTAAAGGTCTTGACTGGATATGATTTCAAGGATAAATTGGAGGCAAAAAAATGGAAGCAAGAGGTTCACTTCCATTAGGAGGCTACCAAAGTAGTCCATATAGGGAATAAAAAGAGCATATACTAAGATTATAACAGTGGAAACAGAGAGGAAGATTAGTAAAGAGGAAGACAGAAGTCACATATAAAAGGATGGGGTGGAAATAAGTGTGTCACATGCTGGGGAAGCCAGGATGTGCACTTTGGACAACAATGAGAAGTAAGGATAGATTGATAGAGTTTCTCTTGGGACAAAAATCTGTCAAGCAATCACAGAATTGTAGTATTAGCCAGAAGTAGTACAACTATCACTGATGATGTAACATTTAGAGGTGAATGAAAAAAATGGAATATCTGGCATCATATTATTCTTTTCTTCTTATCCAAGGCAGCTGTGCTCCTCACTAGTGCATACAGTCCATTTGGGGCTTTCTCTTAAACTTATTCTTATGTGGTATCCTCCAGAGTACGAAATGGTGGTAGTGCTTTAAGGACCAGTGACTGTTCTGAAAACAACATAGCATACACTTTGATGTAGAATGCCAAGGGGAACGTTGTGCAATGCTTTGAAATGTATTACACAATGTTCTCCATGCAATGGTTCAAGCCACATCACCTCTGGCCTCTGAATCTAGTGAGCTTAATTAGATATTCTTATTTAATACAAAGCTTGTTTGTTTTCAAAAATGTTAAATACACATTACTTTAGGATTACTATGAAGAAATGATTTGATAATGTTGGCAATGAAAGATGGGAAGAGTAGAAGACTAATAAAGTTAAAGATTATTTCTTTGACCCTAAAAGCTGAACATTTTCATTTGTCATAAATGAGGATTCCCTACTCTAAAGGTTACCCTGGATTCTCTAGAAATATGTTACTAGAACATAATCTTTGGTAGGTCCCAGCAGCATATAATCTGTTTCTGGTAACAAACAATTTATCTATTATCCAAAGGCCTGACCACTAAGTTCAGAAAAGCCCGTTCCCAGAAAAGGGTTAACCAGTAGGTAATGAGAGAGACAGAGACAGAGACAGAGAGAGACAGAGAGACAGAGACACAGAGACAGAGACACAGAGACAGAGACAGAGGCAGAGAGACAGAGAGAGACAGAGACAGAGAGACAGAGACAGAGACAGAGAGAGACAGAAAGAGAATGAGATAGGCTGCAACTCATGAATCAATCTGCTAAACCATGGAGGAGTCAAAATCTATGCCAATGGAGTAACTACACTAATGAAGCCACAGATCTTTTAGATTCCTGAAGAATAGAAAGAAATATAAATGAGTAACGGTTTTAATAGGCTTTGCTTGAAAAATCACAATTCAGTTAAATTCAGTAAACATTTAGTAAATATCACCTATGTGAAAAAGAGGCAATATCGGATAAAGCATAGAGAGTTGGTCTCAAGAATAGAGGAACCCTGGGTTTTTACCTTGTCTCTGACTATGTGACCCCGAGAAAATTATATAACTTCTCAGTGCCCTCAAGAAACTCTCTGAGACTACTTATTGGTGCAAGACATTTGCTGTTCTACATTGCTAGTGGGAATTTCCTCATCAAAAATTCCCTACACTAATGAAGTCATACATCCCAACGAATGTCACTAAGTTGTTCTTCTCTTTGCTGTTTAGTCTTCAGGGCTAATTGTTTTTAATATAGCCCTAGTGGAAAAATATTTTAAAGCATTTGTTTGAGAAACTAAAGTACAATTCCAAATTACTTGCTCCATTGTGCCTTATCTAAACGTCTCAGTCTCCTTTGCTGGTTAAGCATCTATATCATACCCCATGTCTGTAGATGTACCCCATTGTTCTGTCCCAGGAACACTTGTTACTCTTTACTCTCTCTTGGTAACTTCCTCAGCTCCCATGGGTTTAACTATCATCTGTGTAAAGATCTTCCTTCCTCCCTTCTTTCTTTTTCTTTCTTCCCCCCCCCCCCACGTCTCACATATACACATGCATATATGCAGACACCTATCCCTATGTACTGTTTCTTTTTCTACAGCCTTCAAAACTGTCCAATTCTTCTTCATCCTTTAAAGAAACAAAAATAAAACTTCACTAGAGCCAAGAATTTGGTCATGCTAATGTCCTATAACTCATCCTATATCTTTCCTTCCTTTTTCAACTAAATTTCTTTTAAAATCTATCTACACTTGCTACCTCCACTTCCTTAGTCACTCTTAAGCCCTTTTTATCTAGCTTCCAACCCCACCACTCAACTGAAACTGCCCTCTCCAAAGTTACTAATGACCTAATTTCCAAATTTCATAGTCTTCTTTCAGTTCTAATATTTCTCAATCTGTCAACTGCATTTGAAACTCTAAACCACCCTTTCCTCTTGGATACTTCCTTTTTCTTTTGATTTGTGGACACCATCCTCTGGTTCTTTTACATGTGCCCTCATCACCTCTCATCTAGATTATTACCCCAACCTCATAATTGATTTCTTCACCTCAAGTCTCTCACCATTCTGGTCCATTATACACACTGCTACCAAAGTAACTTTCCTTAAGTGGAGATCTGATCATGTGACTCTTCTGCTCAACCACAGTTACCTTTAGAATAAAATATAAGCTTTTCTGTTTATTTTTAAGACCTTTACAGCCTTGCCTCAGACTATCTTTACAGCCCCATTGACTATTATTCCCTCTATAATCTATTTACCTAATTACCTGGTATTTAACTACTTTGTTCATATTTGTATTAATTCACTTTATAATTATGCTATATATACTTATATGTACTTCTTGTCTACCCCATTAAAGAGTAGGCTCCTTGCAAGGAAGGATTATTTCATTTATTGTACTTGTATCCCAAGCAACTAACACAATGCCTATTATATAGTAGTGTCTTAATAAATAAATGCTTATTGATTGATAATATAGATAGATAACAATTATTCTGGGGTTGGTAACCCAAAATGCGGAGTTTAAGAGTTCTCCCTTTCTCATTCTTGGCACTTTATTTTTAGCTATTTTAGTACTCATACTATGTAATGTGCAGAAAATAGGAGGATCATAAGCTCAAAACAACTTTTGCACTATCTAGAGCATAGTGGTTCAAACTATTAGCTACACTGTTTCTGCCTTCTATTACTACAAGTAATCCAGAACCGGTCATGTAATATCATCCTTCTTCCCATGAACCTGCAATGGTCCACAGTCATTCTCTCCTATTAGTTCTCAAAATATGCATGTGCACATCTATGTATGTCTATACTTATATATAATTTCCCCCCTTGTCCAGGCCTATGATTTCTTTGGAACTATTGGTTTGTAAACTTCCTCCACTAAGGCAAATCTGTAACTTCTCTTTAAATTATAGAATTCTAGTTTTGCCCCAGACACACAGCCAATATATGTCAGAAGTAGGACTGTAGAACTAAAACCAGTCTTCCTGGTACTCTGACAAGCTCTCTAGCAACTACACCACCTTGACTCTCCAATAAAAAAATAAAGACATTTTAATAGAGCTAAATTCAATCACAATCTCTACTATACCAAAATACATAGCAGCCTAAGGAAAGTTAGATGAAATAGTGATGATCATATAAACCAACTGACTTGGAAGTGGAATTTATAATTCCTGATTCACAGTCAAAGCAGCATCTGTTTCCTTTCTCATCAAAATCATTAAGTGCTCTTAAAATATAGTTAAAATTTGTTGGCATTGTCCTGAATGGATTCTAGTCTGAGACCTTTGCCTCTAGAACCAGACCTAAAACATTCCAGGTAGGCTGTTTTTGTCTCATCAGCTGCTAAAAACTTATGTCCCAGGGGCGGCTAGGTGGCGCAGTGAGTAAGAGCGCTGGCCTCGGAGTTGGGATGACCCGGGATCGAATCTGGCCTCAGAAAATGAGCACCCACACATAAATACTGACTAGCCGTGTAACCTTGAGCAAGTTACTTAACCCCAATTGCTTAAAAAAAAAAAAAAAAACTTATGTCCCTACACAATCTGGGTCATCTGATGCTCCTGATCATTGATGATTTGTTCACTTGTAAGTTTCAGAAGTGATTTTCAATAATTTCCCAATTATAATTTACATTTCTACTCTCATAAATGAGTACCTGTTTAAGTATATCTATATCAGTCTGTGTAAATTAAACAGTGAATTTTTCATCATGGTCTGCAAACTGTACTTGGGTAGTTAGTTGTTGTACTTCATTCCTGAAGAGGACCAAAATTATATCACTATGTTGGAGTCAAGGTATATTGTATCCAACTGTGGCTGATCAGATCAATAAGAGCTCTGAAGGCTCTACCACAGGTCGGGCTCAAATAGCCCATATGAACATTTGGAGTGGGAATGTCTCTGAATTTGTGCTTCTCACTTTCTTTTGAGCTACTACAAGTCTGCCTCAGGGGTAGAGCACAGCACCTTCTTTGATGTGGGCATGCCCTGCTAGGCAGTCCTTTGCCAGTATCTCTCATGTAACGGAATTGATTCCAAAGTTCTTGAGAAATCTTGAAAGTGAAATTTGCTTCTTCTGACCTCCATGTGAACACCTTTCTTGAGTGAGTTCTCTGTAAAATAGTCTTTTAAGCAAATGTAGGTTCAGCATTCAAACAACATGGTGAACCTGTTAGAGTTGTGTCCTCTGCAGTAGGGTTTGAATGCTTGGCGGTTTAGCTCAAGAAAGGACCTTAGTATCCAGTACCTTATCTTGCCAGGTGATCTTCAGAATCTTCCTAAGACTAATATAAATATAATGGAAAGAGAACTATATGAAATGTCAGAAGACCTGCCAGTTGCTAATTATGGACAAGTAACTGAGTCTCAGTTCCCTCATCAGTACAATGAGAAAAATAACCATTGTACTACTTTAGATATTACCTCACAGTGTTATTGTTAGGAAAACACTATATAAATCTTAACATGTTATTATGTATGTTATCATGCATGTTAACATGAGCTATTGTTGAATTCTTGAAAATACTTTTTTTTTCAAATGATATTTAAGGAAGTGGCTAGCCAAAGAGACCTAAAACCGATACAACAAGGCCAGGTGAACTAATGATTAAGAATAATTATTTTACCTTGGTACAATTGAATTTCTAAAGAAAAAATGAGGCAGGGGTCAGTTTTCATTTGCAATCACATATTTTGCCAATCATTCTTCCATGACAGAAGGAAAAACAACAGTTTTCCAGTTCTGGGCTGAAATTGCCAGGATTATTAGGCTAGAAAGTTTTTTTTTTTCTCTTTGCTTAGTCTCATAGAAATTACAGAAATCTCTTTTCTTGGTGCTATGTTGGGCTCATGGATGAGGGTCCAGCCTAGGCCAATGTAGGAGAGCTTCACATATGGAGATGGTCAGTATTATTTAGCCAGTAATCCTTTTTTGATTGCCTGATGAGAACACCCAGATCTTTGACCTCATGAATGGTTAAAATGTAAGCCCTAATCCCTATGGGAAAGCATTTGCTCTTTTGTGGCTCCAGAGGCCCTGTTCAGAGAAACCCAGTATGTGTGTGTTATGCTGAAAGTTCTGGAAATCATTTTCTCTTGAACTGGGGTTATTTAGTTCCAAGGCCTGGTTTAAATTTCTTTTAAAACTCTAAGTGTGTAGGATTACATTTAATTGTTGGTTATACATACAGGAGCATCGCAGTACCGAGATATAAAGCATACATTACAAGGACTCTTTTGTACTGGGTAAAAATATTCATTCAGTTACAGCCAAATCAGGTCCCATGAAACTCCATATCATGGTGTCTGTACAAAAGATCTGGAGATAATGCTGATGGTATCTATGAAGGTTCCATTGCCTATAGAGGATACAAAGCAGGCTACAAATTATAGTGCAATTCAAGTCACCCCAAAGGCTAGAGATGGAAAAGTTATAGTCATGTGGCTACAGTCTAGCAGTTGCGAATGTGTATTAGCTGAAAGCAGTCACCCCATCAAATAACTGGCTATCTGGTCAGATGGGTCATTGTCCAAGCCTCCCATGGGTAGCAGCTCTCTGGAGACATCCTCATACAATCTCTAGTAGAATGAATGAGTTAAAGAATGAGAACACTTCTGTTTCTTCTTTCACAACATGATTAATGTGGAACTATGTTTACATGATTGCACATGTACAACCTATATCAAATTGCTTGCCATCTTGGGGAGGGGAAAGAAAAGGGAGGAAGAGAGAAAAATTTGAAACTCCTCTTATAAAAAGTGAATGTTGAAAACTATTTTTACACGTAATTGGAAAAAAATAAAATGCCACTTAAAAGAGATAGAGAGACAGAGATAGACAGAGACAGAGACAAAGAGATTGAGAGAGAAAGAGAGAAGAATCAAAACACTAAAGACTATTCTGCCCTCAAAATCACTTTTGAAGGTGCTAGAAGAATGCCTTACTGGAAATAAGGCACCGTCCTAGTGGGCTCTCTGAGAAAAGATGGACTGAAAATGAGCTTTTTGAGAAAATGGCTGATTTTTTTTCCTACCCCTTGAGTGCTTTGCTCCCATACTGAGGTCTAAAGAACAGTAGTGAAATATGGTTTGGGCTCAGATTCAACTATTCTATGCTGATTTCATTTGTGACTTTTATTCCTGATTTTGTAAGACTGAAAATGTGAAAAGTTTAGTGTTTCCCTTTCCATAGTCTGCTCCTGGCAATGTCACTCAGATTCAAGGAGATCTAAGCATATTTACTTGGTCATGATCATTTTCTTTAAAGATATTACAGAACTACTCTCTCTAGTAATCTCTCTACTCTATTGTTGTCCACTCTCAGACTAACCATAACCCAGTTATTGATAACTTCACAGTTCTCATGAATATGCAAAAGAAATATGCTATTATGGATGGAGATTTTTAATGGTAAATATCCATCTCTACCTAATCTTTCCCTCTTTTCTCTGGTCTCAGAAGAAAATTTATCTGTACTCCTTTACAAGGCTAATAATGCTCATTTTTAATTTTGGTCACATCCCTTGTTTCCTTCTTTGACACCTTTCTTCCCTGTATTGCATACATCTTCAATTTTTCTTCCCTCATTCATTTCCTTTTTTTTGTTGTATGTAAATTGTGCCCAACTCTTTGTAAGCCTGTAGACCAAAGAAGGTCCAATGATGTCCAGAAGTCTTCATGGCAAAGATGCTAGAGTGGTTTGCCATTTCCTTCTCCAGTGGATTAAGGCAAACAGAAGTTAAGTGACTTGCCCAGAGTCACACAGCTAGTAAGTGTCTTTTCTACCTATCTAGAAATAGACTCAACTAGTCAGGCAAGTAGCATTTATTTAGCACCAACTATGTGCCAGGTACTTATATACTAAGTGGTGGGAATACAAAAAAAAAACAGACAAAAGACAGCCCCTACTCTCAAGTAGCTCACAATACAATGGTAGAGATAAAAAGCAAACAGCTTTAAAAAAAAAAGGTTTCTCCTGAGACTTCTTACCCTATCTCTCATCTCTACACTACTGAACTTCGTGGAAAAAGTCGTACTTCATCTAATATCTCTCTTCCATCCCCTCTCTCCTCAGACCTTTTGTAATTTCCTTTGCACCCCACTGATAACTTCTTTCTTAAAGGTCACTGACAATCAACTAATGAATTGTCAAAAACTATAACTTTTTTTATTCTTATCTTCCTTACCCAAAAATGGCATTAGCCATTGTTGACCACTTCTGTTTTCCGTATGCTCTCTTGGCTTGATAAATAATACACTTCCCTGGTTCTTAGCCAACTATTCTAAATAATTCCTTCTCTTACTTCACTGTGTAAGCCTCTCATGGGTGGCAGCTATCCAGAGACATCCTTATACAACCTGCACTGTTAGGAAGTAGTTAAAGAATAAAAGTACTAAAACCTATTTTGGCCTCAAAAGCATTTTTTGAAGGTGATGATAAGCACTAGAGGAATCCTTGTCTACTTCCTGAGCCTGGAAGTTGAGTGTCACCAAGATCTGTTTCAGGCTCTCTTCCCTACTTTCTCTTAGTGATCTCGTTTATACCCATTGCTTCAGCTACCATTTTGATGGAAATTATTTCAAATATAAATCTCTGGTCCTTTTCCCCATTTTTCTGAACTGTAACAATAGGATCCTAAACATGAAACGGTTTTGCTGGGAAATATTTAACAACTGGCTTTACTACCCACCTACACCCCAAAATGTGCACACAAAACACTTTTAAATTTAATATGCAGTATTAACATTTTCTCTACCACTTTCTTGAAGTCTATAAAATCAAGAAAGCAAGAAATCAAGCCCTAATTGTAATATTTGCCTATTTTTTAGGTGTAAATGCTCACACTGAAAATTTAACAATCAGTTCACCAGTTCAACCTAGCTCCAGCCAAATCTTGCTGCCACTTTTCTGCTCTTCAAGCTATCCTTCACACTGCTCCCAGACTAATCATCTATGTGGATATATCTGCTCATGTCATTACACTGTTCAAATTCAGTGGCCCCCTCTGGTTACTGAGTAAAAGTTGAAATTCCACGGCCTAACATTTTAGACTTTCAAAATATGGTACCACTTTATGTTTTCTGCTTTATTTGTAACACAATGTGGTGGTGTAAAAAAAAAAAGATACCTTGATTTGAATTTTGGATCTGCTTCTTTAGTACCCGGGTAAACTTGAGTACAAATAGCTGACATCGGTCCAGTGCTTTAACATGATATATTTACATGCATTATTTCATTTGAGCCTGACAACTATCCTATGAGGTCAGCACTGGAGTAATTATTATCCCCATTTTTCAGATGAGAAAACTAAGGAACTGAGAAGTTAAGGAACTTGCCAAAAGTCACAAAGCTCATAAGTCACAGAGATTAGATTTGCACTCACATCTTCCTGAATCTAGACTGAATACTTGTTCGGTTTCCTATGTACAGGATGGAAACAAGCATTTATGAAATTCCTATTATGTGCCAGGCACTGCTCTGAGCACTTTACAAATATCTCATTTGATCCCTACAACAGTCCTGGCAGGTAGGTGCTATTATTAGCCCCATTTTATAGACACAGAAACTGAGGCAGACAAGCAGATGTGAAGTGGCATGCCCAAGGCCACACAAATGGTAAAGGATGGATTGGAACTCAGGTCTTCCTGAACATACTCGTACTGTTTTCTCACTGTCCCATCCAGCTGACGCAATTCCTCCAAACTGAGGAAGCTGAATCATATGATTTCTAAGGTTCTTTCCTTCTCTAAACACTGTAAGGAAATCCCCCATCACACATTCTATGCTAAAGTCAAACTATACAACTTTTGTTCCAAGAATTAATACCTTTTTTGGGTTTTTTGTTTTGTTTAATTTTTCACATCTTTGTCTTGTTTCACACATATTCTTCCCTACGCCTAGATCTTCTTTTCTTCGTCTACTTCCACAACATATCTCATATGTCTCTCTCTCTCTCATTCTCTCTCTGTCTCACTCTGTCTCTCTCTGTCTCTGGTTCTCTGTCTGTCTATCTGTCTGTCTGTATGTGTGTCTCTGTCTCTCTCATTCTCTGTCTCTCTGTTTCTCTCTCTATGCCTGTCTCTCTCTGTCTATCTCTGTCTCTCATTCTCTGTCTCACTGTCTCTCTCACTCTGTCTCTGTCTCTGGCTCTCTGGCTCTCTGTCTATCTGTCTGTATGTGTGTCTCTGTCTGTCTATGTCTCTCTCATTTTCTGTCTGTTTTTCTCTGTGTCTCTGTTTCTCTCTATCTATGTATCTATCTCTCTCTCACATTGAACATTGTCATAATAACTAAGGAATTGATTTATCTTTGACCAATGTTTTTTTCCTCCCCCCTCCCCACCATGGTCATCCCTATAGTTCAAGCCCTCATTTCCTCCTACCTGGATGAGAACTTTTCTAAGTATAGTCCCAACTCCCAATCTCTCCCCTTCCCCAATCCATACTCCACAGAGCTGCCAAAATGATACTCCTATAGCTCACATTTGATTTTGCCACTCATTTGCTCAAGAACTTCTAGTTGCCTATAAGATAAAAATCTAAACTTGTCATCTTGGGGCATGAAAAGAGACCCTATCCCAAAGACCAGTTCCATCATATAGACATATACTAGCTATATGATTCTGGATGAGGCAAGTCTCCAAGACATTACATTTTCAGAAAAGGTGGAGAGAGGGAATTTCTTGCCCAGATATTCCCTACCAGTGGTGTCAAATTGAAATAGAAACAGAGGTCAACAAACTACATAAGGATCCCTGCAAGCTGCATAATGACTTAGAAAACCACATATTAGCATTATCTATGTTCTATTGGGTTTTTATTTATTTTGTTATCTATTTCCCAATTACATTTTAATCTGTAATTAAAAATTAAAATTAATATTAATTAATAAAAAATTAAAAATTAAAAAAACTGGACTCAGAAGTGTTGTGGGCCATATCTTCCAGGCAGGGGGGACCTCTGCCCTATACCAATGAAATCACAGGTCCAGTACCCATTGCTATCCCACAATATGGGATATTTCCAGCCTTCCTTTCCAGTCATATTCCAAATTATACCTTTCCATTCAGTCCATCTTCTAGCAGAACTAATATATTGACTATTGCCCAAACCCGGCATTCCATCTCCTATTTCCATACCTTTGCATAGACTGCCTTCCATGCCTGAAGCATACTCCCTTTTCACCTTTGCCACTTAAAATCCCTAGCTTCCTTTGAGATCCAGATCATTTGTTACCTCTAACAGGAAGATTTTCCTGATCCTCCCTTGCCTTTACTGCTCTCTTCCTCTTCATGTTTTCATGGACACACAAATCTATCATCCAGTAGAATATAAACTCCTTGAAGGCTGGAACAGTTCCTGTTTTGTTGTTGTTTCTTTGTAGTGTCTTTTGTATCTCCAGTATCTAGCATGGTACCTTTCATGAAGTAGATCGTTAGTAACTGCTCTTGGATTGAATTGGATTGGATCCATTCTTCCATGAAGTCTTCCTTCTTCAAGAAGTCATAGTGGTTTCCTTCTCTTACTTATCCTATAGCTTGTTTGTACATATTTATTTGCTTGTTATATTCCTTATTCCTTATTAGTGAGTTTCTTAAGGGCAGGAACTATCTTTTGCCTCTTTTTGTATCCCTAGCGCTTATCACTTAGCATAGCGCCTACCACATAGTAGGTGCTTATGATAAATGTTTACTGGTTGATGATTCCCCAGTCAACTCTCCAATAAGTAACTTTTACATTTGAACATCATGTAGTTCTTTCTTTCCACATTTCCTATTCGTTGTTCTGCTGTCATTCAGTCTTTTTCAGTCACATCCTACTCTTCATTTTTTACCTACCGTTTTCTTGGCAAAGATACTAGAGTGATTTGCCATTTCTTTCTCCAGCTCATTTACAGATGAGAAAACTGAAGCAAACAAGGTCAAGTGACTTGCCCAGGGTCACCCAACTAGTTAAATGTCTAAGGCCAGATTTGAACTCAGGAAGAGGGGTCTTCCTGACTCCAGAACCAGGTCTCTATCTGCTATACCACCTAGCTACCCCTAATGTCATGCTTCATTTTATATAGAAGTTATTTGTGTATCTCTCATATCTTTCCATATTTTTATATACAGAAACTGTAAACTCCATAAATGAATGAAACCTAGCTAATCTATATCCTGTAAAAATGTTGTATTATAAACTTATTATATCCTCTAGAATCTAGCAGACTGCTTTCTACCCTCTCTACCTACCTATCTGTCATTGTCTACCTAGAAATATATACAGATACATAATTATGTATATAATTGAATCGAATAAGCATGCCTCTTTGTTGATGGCTGTCAGCATTCGGCTTACTCAAGGCAGAGTATGGAATTAATTACTCTGTGCCATTTCATGAGATCTGGGAGAGCTAAATGGCTTCCAGTGAGGTCATAGCCAATGTACCTCATGGTGTATATCTTGTCCAATCTCCTGACAGCTTAAGGGTACTGCCAGGTTTAGCAGTTAAAAACTGTTCTGGTTCAGCACACATCCCTGTGATAAACTCTTGTAACAAACTATGTACCCAGATTATTCTGGGTCCAGTTCTGTTCTGGGCAGACTGCCTCCAAATGTAAGTGACTTCATTAAGAGCAGCGGATGTGGGGTTGTGGGCAGAACCCAGCCCCATAGGCAATTACAATATGGAGTCTTGGGAGCAAAAAGAGAAAGAGAGAGAGCTTTCTTCTGACTAAATCCATTTCATTGTAACAGTTGTAATTTACTCCAAAAATGTAATTTCATAATTTAGTTGAAGAAAATTCTGTCTTTGCAGAGTTAGTTATAGGCAAGTCGATATCAATTACTCAGAGTTGTAAGGACAGGGTAGGGGCAGAATTCTCCTTTTATGTCTCTATTTTCTAGCAGTGGTTTCCCTAGTCGTGATGCAAATCATACTTTTATCTTGCAAAGAAACTTTATCAGCATAATTTTGGATCAGAGTTCACTGTGTGAATACTGAAAAGGGGGCAAGAGTTAGAATATGATCTAAATGAAATGTCTTCATGAATACTTAAAAAAACACCTTTTCTTAAATTATTCAGACATTCAGACATTCTCCTACAGTGTCAAAAGACTTAAACGAACGATATGTCCACCATGCATAAGAATCTCCAAATGAAACTGAAATAAGACCACAAGCAAAACTGACAAGCGCTTTTTAATATCTAACCTTGAAAGAAACAAAAATAATAGTAAGATGTGGGGTATCCTTCCCTGCGATTCCTTCTGCTACTACCAATAGAATAAAGGCTAGACTTTGAAGAAGAATTGGACATTTTTAAACTGAAAAAATTCTCAGACATACTTCAGTCTCATACCTATTACCTAACATTGGGAAAGTTTCTATACTTCTTCCAGGTCAAAGTTGGGGTATTCTACACTGCCCCCTTGTCATCGTATTTCTGTATACTCTTCAATCAATTAATTGCTCTACTCTTCATATCCTTCAATAAACCTGGAAATTGTATGTGTATGTCTTTTTGTATGTGTGTATGTATATATGTGTGTATACATACATATATATTTATACATACAAACATACCCATATATATGCATACATATATGTGTGGGTGGATGGGTCTGTGTGTCTATGTGTGTGCATATGTATATGTGTGTATATGTACATATTTAGACATACATGTATATGGGGAAGGAGAGAGAGAAAGAGAATGTATTGAAATGGACTTATCTTCCTATTTCCCTTGTTGTCCAACAGGGTACTCACTGAGTTTGAGGCTTAAAGGATGAGGAAGTAGAGGTGCCATTCCATTAAAAAAACAAAAGTATGTGAACTATGTGACTTTGAAGGAGTCACTTTACTGTCTTAGCTATTGAACCCTGGGTGACTTCTTAGGTTTCTTTCAGTGGCCTCTTTTTATAAGCCATCCAATCCAACCCCTGTATTTTACAGATTTATGTACTGAGAATCAAATGGGTAAAGTGCCTTCCTGGCACTGAGTTCTTCTCTCTTTTCACTGTGCTATGTTGCAACTGATGACTTCTAAGTTCCCTTGCAGCTCAAAATCTATGGTCTTACAAGATAACATTTCCATGATTTAATATATATATATATCAATGGGATTCCAACGTAAGACAAAGTGGCTTCATTTTACTTCCAAGATCAAATATAAACTCCTCAGCTTAGCATTTAAAGTTCTTTATAACATGAGTCCAATCTACCTTTCCTTTCTTACTACCCATTAGTACCCTTTCTGCACTGAAATATGCGGTCAAAATGTCCTTATTGCTGCAACTTATTTATAAGACTCTAACTCTTGACTATACTTTTAAACTAGATATACCTCTATTGCTGGAACTTACTCCTCATATCTGCTTCCAAAAATCCCTTCCCTTTTTTCAAGATTCAGCTCAAGGACCACTTCCCACAGGAGACCTTTCTCAGTACTCCCAGTTGATAATGCCGTCCCCTTTTATCTATTTGTATCTATTTGGCTTATGTTATCTATATATACCTAACTATGGGCAAGTTTCCCTTGACTAAGACTGGAAGCTCCTTGAGGGCAAGGACTATTTTCATTTTTGTCTTATTTATACTCAGCACCTAGCAAGGCTCCCAGCACATCAAATGGGTACTTAATAAATAATTTATTTATCTGCCCTTAATGAAAAAAGAAATTTCTCCTCAATTTACATAAAACCTAGCATTTATATAGCACTTGAGACACCAGCGCTGTTAAGTTAAGTAAGTGCTTTTATTTTCCCTATTTTAAAGATGAGAAAACTGAGGCTAAATAGCTTTCCCAGGGCTAAACAGCTAGTAAATGTCTGAAGGATTTGAACTCAGGTCGTTGTGGCTCCCAGTCTGCTGCATGACCTAGCTTGAACTTTAGGAAGATTGACCTTTCCTCAGAACATGTTGACTTAATAGAGAAAGAATCAATTGTAATCTTTATCATCAATTAATATTTATTAGATCCCTATGGGGATCATTATGTCTACTGTCACCAGCAATAGCACCACGGTGATTTATCAAGAAGAAGGTAAGGACTAGTGCCAAATGGAAGTAGCACCATGTACCATCAAATCCTGTGAAGCAAATTGCCTATAGTTGCTAATACTCAGTAAATCCCTGCCTTTAATCAATCAATAAATGCTTGTTCAGCACCTATTACGTAACAGGCACTGTGCCAAGCGCTTGGGATATAAAAAGAGGCAAAAGAGTCCCTACCTTTAAAGAGCTTACAATCTAATGATTCCTAAATATCTCCAAGGACAGCTAGTCAGTGCAGCGGATAGAGTGCTAGGCCTGGAGTCGGGAAGATTCATTTTCATGAGTTTAAATGCATCCTCAAATACTTACTAGCTATGTGACCCTGGGCAAGTCACTTAACCCTATTTGCCTCAGTTCCTCATTTGTCAAAAAAAAAAAAAAAAGCCAGAGAAAGAAATGGCAAGCCACTCCAGTATCTTTGCCAAGAAAACCTCAAATGGGATAACAAAGAGTTGGATAGGACTGCAAAACAATTGAACAACAACAAATAGCTCCAGGGTCTCTGATTTAAACTGACTTTTGGACTCAGTACTCCGAATATCTCCCTTTGACAGCCCAGTGTGTCATATTGGCCTTGAACCAACACAAACACAGACTCCAGTGTAGGCTAAGCTGACCTTAACATTGTTTGTTGTCTCACTGAACTTACCTTCCCTTCAGAGCCTCATTATCAATGTGTATATCCCTAGAAAGTATACTGCCAAGGTAAGCGAACTTATCCACAGCATTCAAAACTTCTCTATTTGTTGTAACCAATGGTTCCACATATGGATGATGTGGTGCTAGCTGATGGAGCAACTGTGTTTTCTTGTTTTTAATTGTTAAGCCAAAATAAACATGAGGGGCAGAGAACTGGTTCATATTTTGCTGCATCTCAGCTTCAGAGGTTGCATTGAACGCACAGTAATCTACAAACAAATAGCACCCACCAACCCTCCTTCCACTTTGGTCTTGGTGTGGGAGAGAAGAGGTATTAGACTGACTAGCAAACTGAAGAGTCATTGTGCTGACCTCATTGTTGCACGCCTGTGAAATCCTGGACAGTCTATCAGCACCATGCCAAGAAACTGAATCACTTCCATTTGAATCATCTTAGGAAGATTCTGAAGATCACCTGGCAGGATAAGGTACCAGAAACTGAGGTCCTTCACCAACTAATCTGTCAAGTATTCAAACTCTGCTGCAGAGAGCTCAACTATGATGGACTGGCCATGTTGTTCAAATGACAAATGCATGCTTGCCGAAAAGACTATTTTATAGGGAATTCACACAGGGTTAGCACTCAAATAGTGGTCCAAAGACCTGATACAAGGACTATTTGTGCCTAACCTATGGAAGAGCCTTCTGAGCTTTTATTGGTCTGATCAGCCACAGAAAGGAAGACAACAATCAACTTCTATATCTCATGGGCAAAACTTTCTGGTTCCTCTCTGGACTTTGTTCCTTAGATGTTTATTGGTACTAATATCTTTGTCCTTGCCCCTTTGGCACTATCATCAGACTCCCATCTGTCGACATCACTTATTTCCCTGAGGCTCCCTTCCATGTTGTAAGATAGCTGGGCTCTCCTACTGGAGGAATGATACATCTGAGAGGACAGTGTAAAGAATAGAAGTGTAATATAGAATTAGTAGGGCAGCTAGGTGGTGCAGTGGATGTCAGAAAGACTTGTTTTTTGTGAGTTCAAATCCAATCTCATTCTAAATCCATCCCATTCTAAATGCCTTCTTTCTTCCTGAGGGTGTCTCCTTACACTCTGAGTACATGTTACTGCCAATGCCCTCTACTCTTCAGCTATATGACCCTGGACAAGTCACTTAACCCCATTTGCCTCATTTTCCTCATCCGTAAAATGAGCTGGAGAGGAAAATGGGAAAACACTCTTTGGAATCTTGGGAAGTATTTTTGTATACTTGGGAAGTATTTTGTATTTATCTTATCTTTACATCAGTATCTATGGGAAGAAAACATCAAATGGGGTCACAAGGAGTTTGGCATGACAGAAAAATGGCTGAACAACAACAAAAATAGAATTAATTAGATCTATGCTCTCTCAGTTCTGATACTTTTTTCTCCCGCTTAGGAAGATTGCACAAATGTTTTCATCTGATGCATTGGAATCCTCAGAGTCTATAACACTGTCTGGTGTTATAGGTAAAACAATATTATTACAAGGCTCTTCTGTCTTTTAAAGCAATAAATCTTCTCAGACCAAGATAGATAGACCTGCTGTACAGTAGAAATCTGAAATATGCTTAAGAAGTACCCCAGGGATGCTTTAGTTACGGTCCATAAACTTTAGGACAGGCCAGCATACACTTTGCCTCTGAATGAACAAATTCCACACCCCCTCCTAAAATTTTGGCTACAGTACTCCACTAGTTTGCAGTCCCTGCTTCTGTGCCAATGAAACGTTGATCTCTTTAACTCGGGTGTTTGTTCTTGCCGTGTGTCATTTCTGTGTGTAGTAGAAACCAAGAGTGAAATTGGTACATGAAATGTGGCTGGATAAACCAGAGACATCTGCAGTCACTGCTGTGGCCTCCTGGCACCCATCCCATTCTAAACGCCTTCTTTCCTTCCTGAGAGTGTCTCCTTACACTCTTGAGTACATGCTACTACCAATGCCCTCTACTGTCTGGTGGCAAAAAGGACGGAATCTGCACTCATGGATTGGGAGATATTCTGAACAATTCATGAAGAAAAAAAGAGAAGAAAAATCACTTGAGTAAAAACTTGCTTTTCCAAATTTTACTTCACAACAACTGAGTTATAAACGTTTAAAAATAGGGATTTGTAATGAAATGCTGAGAGGCTTTCTGGATCTTGGCATTTTGCTAATAGAAAGCATACACCATTAAGCTAACATTTTGTTCCTTGACCAAAGAGGAAAACAAAGCTGTTTAAAATAATAATTTGAAAAAAACCTGGAAGACCCATCTTCCAAAAGTCCTAATATCTCTCAAGTGCCTCCTAACCAGAGCTAATTAGAGGTTTGAGCACCGGGCCTTCCTGAAGGTTCAACTCAGGTTACTTAGCCAATAGATTAGTTGTTGACTACTGGCAACAATAGGTTCATTAGGAATTTTTCCCTCAGTTTAAAGCAATTGCAATTATCTTTTTTTTTTTTTTTGCTGGTGTGTCTCTTATTTTGACTGGCTGAGGTTCGGTTAGACAGTAAGAATCGGACAGCCATGAAGTGCTAGGTTGCTCCTGGAGATCAGCATTGACAGATTGTTGAAAAGTTATTAGCCTGACGTTTTAACAGCCTGGAATGGGATAGAAATCTGCTCTTTCATTGGAAAAGCTTAGAAAGAAAACATGAGCTCAAACTGAGATCAGCCCCAGTTCCATCGGCCGCCCCATAGGAACAAGAGCTCCAGGGGCTACCGCATCACTTAGTGATCAAGCCCCTCTGTGCCACCCACACAGCAGAGAGAATGAAGAGTCTGTATTTCAGCTACTGTAAAATAGACAACCCAGAGAAAGTATTCACCAGGAGCTGGGGGAAATTGTGATGTGTTCAACACTATGGTGCTAACAGTTTGAGCAGTAGCAGAAACTAGCTTCCCATATGGTCCCAGCAGGATGTTTTAGTGGGAATTCTATTTTCCTTGGCCATCTAGTAGCTAAAACTGGGAGAAGGGAGGAGGAAAAAATTGCTATGATCTCAGACTTGTTTGTGGGTGGGAGTAGATGAAGAGCCAAGGATCTATAGCCTTGGCATATTTGGAATCTCATCATTTTATCTTATTTTCATTTGTTTGAGCCTCAACACTAGAAAATTCACCAGGATAAATACTCGGGTAATTGTTGCTATTGTTGTTCAGTTGTTTCAGTCATGCCCAAGTCTTTGTGACCTTATTTGGGGTTTTCTTGGCAAAGATGCTGGAGTGGTTTGCCATTTCCTTCCCCAACTCATTTTACAGATGAGAAAACTGAGGCAAAAAGAGTTAAGTCACTTGCCCAGGGTGATACAACCTACTGTCTGAGGCCAGATTTGAAGTCAGGAAGAAGAGGCCTCAGGCCCCATTGTATCTACTGTGCTACCTTTAGCATAGGAATTCTTAAATGAGAAAATGCCCTCTATTTTTGCAGGCTGGCAACTTTTGTGTAATTTATAGTCTTAGAGAGTTGTCTAGGATACTGAGAGCTATGTGACTTGCCTAACATCACAGAGCCAATTTGTATCAGAGAAGGGACAAGAATCCAGGTTTTCCTGGCTGTGAGGCCAGCTCTCTATCCATGACACTAAGCTGCCTTACTCAAAGTACTATTATAAGGCAATTTTTTAAATGGAAGTATTAGAGAACAGGTAATCTTACTCTTAATAGAGATACATTTAGCACTAAACCTAATTTAAGAAATTTATGAAGTATGTCTCTGATACACTTGAAGGAACAGAGCCACCATTTCTTTCCTACTGCTCTAGCCAGCCAGAATAGACTTTCTGTACAACATTTTATGGCCAAATGCTCACAAGTAATTAAAAGTCTGACAATGACCCCTTATTCCCCACCCTGCTGGACTCCTCTGGACTGCATGAAGCCCCCTGGAACCTCATCACCATATAAGATCATATCAGTCCTAGAATTCATGCCTTGTTAGTGTCCCCTCCCCCTTCCCTCACTTTTCCCACTCTGCTTTTCAGCTTACTGTTTTGGGTTTTCTCTCTCATTCGACTATGAGTTTCTTGAGAGTAGGGACTATTTTTTGCCTTTCTTGGTAGCTCCAGCTCTTATCACCGGGCCTGGCACATAGCAAGTACTTATTAAACGTCTATTGACTGACCAATTGATAATGGTGAGCAAATATCTCCAGGCTCAATAGATAGTATTTTGCTATATTTATCCCTGATGGGGACAACCGCAAACTTAAATAAATAAATAAGCTATTAGGCTGGGGACAAAATGGTAAACCCATGCATGATCTCTTAATTTTCATGTCCTAGTCAATCATTAGTTAATAGCTGAGCATAGCTGTCTCAGCAGGCAAGAGAGAGAATCTCCATTAATTAAGCAAGGATTTCAATCCTTAGCTCTATTTGCTACTGTGTCTTGAAAGCTGTTTCATGGACATAGCAATAAACTGTAGATATTGCCAGATTAAAAACTGTTATAGCATAAAAAGATCTGGCCTTGGAGTCAGAAGCCCTGAGTTCAACGATTCAACTCTGTCATTTCTTAGCCACAGGATGCTGAGCAAGTCCATTCAACTTTATGAGCCTCAGTAAAGTAATGGAATTAGACTAGGTGACAATCTTCCAGGTCTGACATTCTGTGATTCTAGAATCCTATGATATTCTGTAGGAAAATGTGGGATATTTTAGTGGAAAGAACAAGACTTGGAATCAGAAAACCGGAGCTTGAATTTTAGTCCTAACACTTAACAGCTGTGTGACCTTAGATAATCTATATGGAGTCTAAATTTCCTTTTCTGTAAATTGAAAATAGTAATGCGAGTAATGCCTGACCTACCAATCTCACAAGGCTTTTATGACAATCTGATGAGAGAAGACATGAAAGTGTTTTGTAATCATAGAATGCCATGTAAATACAAATTACTGTTCTGTAAAATCCAATAGACATTTATTCAGAATTTAACATGTGGAAAACACTGTGCTAAGTGTTTGTAATACAAATAGCCTACCAGTCCCTGCCCTCACCATTAAGCATTTACTATATGCCAAACAATCTGCCAGGTGCTGGGTATACAAAGATAAAAATAAAATAACCCCCTGCCCTTAAGGTATCTATATTCTAATGAAGAAAATTACATTTTGTCTGAAAAGAAACAAAGTCTAAGGGAGGAGAAAAGTATAGAAAAATACATTTGGAAATGGTAAAACTCTTTAAAGCTGCTTTAAAAAAAAAAAACACATTAAGAAAGCTTTGGGGAATGCTATGTCTACAGGGAAATGTAAGGCGGGGACACAGATGATGAGATTACCAGACTTTCCAGGACCCTAGTATATTTTCCCATTCGGTTTTGCTTTGTTTTGAAATCTGTGTTAGAGTACAGAACAAGACAATTTAAATAATGGAGTACTATTGGTAGCAATAGTAGTAGATACTTTTTCTTTAACTATATCATCTAAAAAGATTTCCTAAATTCTCAAGTGGTTTTTATTACCTATTGTGACTTCTAGTGTGATGAAAATGAATGGAAAAATAGAATTCATGTAAGTGAAATTGTTTGATTGAAAACTCTACTACAACGATTGTATTTAGATAAATGAAGGAAAGAAGTATCATGTCAAAGGATAGGAGACCAGCTTTAACATTAAGAAAACCTTGGTTCTGGGGCGGCTAGGTGGAGCAGTGAGTAGAGCGTCAGCCCTGGAGTCAGAAGGACCTGAGTTCGGATCCGGTCTCAGACACTTAATGCACACACAAACAAAAACCTAGCTGTGTGACCTTGGGCAAGTTACTTAACCCCAATTGCCCTCCAAAAAGAAAAAACAAAAAGAAAACCTTGGTTCAAGTCTTGCCCCTGACACATACTAGCTGTGTGACCCTTGCCAAGTCTTTTTTTTTTTTTTAAGCAATTGGGGTTAAGTACCTTGCTCAAGGTTACACGGCTAGTCATTATTTATGCGTGGGTGCTCATTTTCTGAGGCCGGATCTGATCTCGGGTCATCCCAACTCTGAGGCAGGCGCTCTTACTCACTTCGCCACCTAGCCGCCCCTTTAGGGCAATTGGGGTTAAGTAACTTGCCCAAGGTTACAGGGCTAGGTTTTTTTTGTTTGTTTGTTTGTGTGGATTAAGTGTAGGAGGCCAGCTCCGAACTCAGGTCCTTCTGACTCCAGGGCCGGCGCTCTATTCACTGCGCCACCTAGCCGCCCCCTTGCCAAGTCTTTTAACCTCCAAGAGCTCAGAGTAAGACCCTGGGATTCAGACCAAATACTGTTCTGCATTAGTTTTCTAAGCCAATGAAATCTGAGCTCCAACCCAAATGAGGGGTACTTGTGCTCTTAGTAGATTTGCATTATTTCTTTATGACAATAAATAGAAATAATAGAGCAGGATGTTAATATTTCGGCGACCCAGGTTCAAAACATTAGAATCAGTCTTGACTCACTTTTCTCCCTCCCTCCTACATTCAATCCTTTGTCAATCTCTGCTCATTCTTCCTCCGTGATATCACTTTCAGTCAACCCCTAGTCTCCCTTCATAATGTCCTTGCCATAAGGTGGATCTTCATCATCTATCACCTGAATTACTATGATAGATTTTGGGCTGATGGTCCTACCTCTGATCTCTCCACTCTCCAGCCCACCTTTCACCCAACTGCCAAAATAATTTTCTTAATGCACATGTCTAACCATGTAATTAATAATATTCAATTGATCAACATATATTATGTCTTCCCATTATATATAGAATAAAATGCAAGCTCTTATAGAGTGCTTCACAATTTAGCCCTTTATTAAACTATAAAATGTTGTTCCTTTTTGGAGATTCTCTTTTTTAACTGAATTGGATAGTCTGCCTTACTTGTGGTCAAGAAAACCAGAGCTATATCACCCTGAGCAAATTTTCTCTGAGTCTCATTATCTTCATCTATAACATAAGAAAGTTAAACACAATGACCTTCTATGATCTCTTCCAGCTTTAAACTCATAATCCTCAAATATGAGTTGTTCCACTGTCTAGTTCTATCTCCCTCCTTATCTTGGCCTTTCAGAATCCTTCTCTTCTTTAAGGCCCAACTCAAGGGCCATTGCCAGTTGTCTTGATTCTCGTCTTGCCACTGTATTCCAGTGACTCTGGAGGAGAGAGTGAGGCTGATGACTTTGCACAGCCCTGCCTCACTTAAACCCAATTCACTCACAAGTCAAGATATCACCTTCCTGACATCACTGGTTCTCTTCCAGAAGGAAGAACAAAAAACAACAAGGCCCAACTCGTGTGTAACTTGATGATTTCCTGGTTCTCAGCCCTTCTTCAAATTTGCTTTGGTCACTTTATTTGAGTCTCTACTTTTCCCCATCATACTTTGCCATAGACTATATTTATTTGTATATATGTTTTATTGCCTCCAAGTAGGTAGTACAATGGATAGGGTGCCATACCTGGCCTCTGGAAGACTCCTCTTCCTGAGTTCAAATCTGGCCTCAGACACTTACTAACTGTGTGACCCTGGGCAAGTCATTTAACCCTGTTTGCCTCAGTTTCCTCATCTGTAAAATATGCTAAAGAAGAAAGTGGCAAATCATTCCAGTTATCTTTGCCAAGAAAACTCCAAAAGGGGTCACAGATATGACTGAATAAAAGTAAATTACAAACTCCTTTAGGTCAGGCATTATGTTCATCTTTGTATTCTAGACAACTCTCCAAGATTTTAGGGTGCAGGGGAAGTACTGCCCTACAGTGATAAAGACAGTTTCCTGTGCCAATGAGATCACAGTGTCAATCCTTATCCTTAGAACTTAGGCTAGAGCCATCGTATTTGTTACATTCTTGTTGAATAAATGGGAATTGAAGATGGCATGGAAAGGATGGTATTCTTATGAGAAAGCAACATTTGTAACCTAATTAGTGAAATTCCCTTTGCTATGAAGAATTAGCATCAACTTTGTAAAAATTGTTTAGCTCTGTTTTTCCCAGTACCAAGATGTCTTCATTGTTTATTCTACTTTGGGATCCCTAGATTAGCAGGAGCAATGAAGTAGCTAAGGAATTTGTGGCAGTTCTGTCCCTGTTGCTAGATCGACTTTCAGCTGCAAGTATTTAAGGCAATGATCTTTTCTTATTCAGAATGAACAATTCAATATATTTGAAACCCAATGTGTAGAATGTGGGGGGAGGGGGGCTTCTCAAGTGTGTGGCACAAATTTATGATTTATTTGTACTTTTCCTTTTCTGAAAATTTCCACGGGACTTTAAAATGAATAGCAACCACTGTTTAAAAAAGAAAGTGAAGAGAATTAGGGAATGACTTATTCCTTCCCAGATTCCCCACTACCTGTCAGTTTTCCAGAAAAGCAACAAATATTTCTGTTAGCTTTCACACTAAATACTCTAACAAAGCTGTTTTTAAAAGCAGGAATTGTTCAAGTTTTGGTTGAACCCCAAACAGCACATATTGCAAAATGGAGAAAGGGACAAGGCTTTTAAATAGCTAGCTTCATTCTGCATAAAACATTTACCTTTTGCCCATTAATAGGAGCAAAATTTATTACCACAGAAAAAGCATCAAGAAACCACAAATGTGCTCTTGGAAAATACACTGTAAGTACCATGGAAGTGAGACCCCACCCTCCCAAGGTGCACAGAGGCCTTCCTCACTGGCAGATTCATCTCCAGAGTGTTATTTGAAAGCCTTTAGAAAATAGAGAGCATTTCAGAAGATCATTTGTAGCTAGGCATTGCCCAAAAGAAAAGGCAATTGCAAACTTGTTAGGGAACTGAGCTTTCAAATTATTTATTTCAGGAATGTTTCTTATATGTTTCCCCAAAGAGAAAATGCAAAGCAAATAACCTTAGTTGTTTTTTTTAATTTAGAATTATTTTTGTCTTTTAGAATTCCTAGAGCAACTATTTCAGTGCCTAGAGTTTAATTTATTCTTTTTTTGTTTCTTCTTTTTTAAATTGTTGTTGCAGAAAGTAGTTGCTGAAAAATTTACTATCCGAAAAGGGTATGACAGATCTATTGGCTAACTTCTTTCTTAGAAAGGTCTTAGGCAGGACCTGAGGCATCACCATCTTCTCCACGTCCTCAGCTTTTCTTTCCTTCTCCATCTTTCTGCCTTCCTTCCTCCTCTCATTGCTCCCTTTGTTGAGAAAAGTAGTACTTTGTCCTACTAGGATACAGAGCATTCGTGGTGGTTTGGGATGCAGTGGAAAGAGTATTGGATTTGGCCTCAAACAACCTGGGTTTGAATCCCATTCTTGCCACTTTGCAATGTATTCTCTCCTTGAACACTGCCAACACTCTGGTGCACACCCTCATCATCTCACTCTTGGGCTACTGTAACAGCCTGATGATGGGTCTACCTGCCTCAAGTCACTTCCCACTCCAATCCATCCTCACTAAAGTGATTTTCCTTAAGTGCAGGTCTGACAGTGTTACCCCCTCCTTCTCCTACCACTCCATAAACTCTACTGGCTTCCTATTGCCTTCAGAATCAAATATTAAATCTTCTGACATTCAAAGTCCTTCATAACCTACTTCTCTCACCTTTCCAATCTTCTTACAGATTATTCCCCACCACTTACTCTTCGATCCAGTAACATTGGCCACCTTGCTGTTCTACAATCAAAACATTCCATCTCTTGGCTCCAGGGATTTTTTATGACTTCCCCCCCATGCCTGAAATGCTCTCACTCCTCATCTCTATTGGCTTCAAAACCTAACTAAAATCCCATCTCTTTAAAAAAAATTCATTTCTGAACCCTCTTAATTTTAGCACCTTTCCTCTTTTAATTATTTCTTATTTATCTTGGATGTACTTTGTATATATTTGTTTGCTCATTGTCTCCTTTAGATTGTAAGTTCCTTGAAGGCAGCAACTAACTTTCCATTCTTTGTATCCCCAGAATTTAGCACAGTGTCTGGCCATCAATCAACCAATACATTCATTAAGTACTTACTATGTACTTAACACATATTAACTGTTTATTGACTGACCTGTGGAACTTTAGGCAAATCACGTTATATCTATAGACTTTAATTTCCTTATCTGTTAAATGAGGAAGTTAAGCTAAAAGACTTCTGAGGTTCATTTCCTGTCCATCAGCTTGTGTCTACATGGGCAAAAGGGAAGAAAAGTCATTTTTCTCAGAGATCTGATTTAGTGAGTCAGTAAATGTACTCAATCTAACTCTGCCTCTCACTTGCTCCACGGTCACAGGAGCCTCAGTTTCCTCTTCTGTTGAATGGAGATAATACCTTCCCTACCTACACAGTTCTAGTGATGAAATAAAATAACAAAAGCAAACATTTCAGAAGTTGAAAAGTCCCTTGCCCCTGTAAAGTATTATTATCAATTTAGACAAGTTAGAGAAGTATAAATAAGGATGCTTCTATATTTAAACTAACAAGATTCAGGGCCTTAATTATCCAGATACTTGCTTAAATTGGTTTTTCTGTTTGTTTGTTTGTTTTTCCCATTTTGCTTGTGTTGACTCCAGTCAACAAAGCTTCCAAAACCAAGGCAATGAAAGATGGAAGGGGGAGGTGAAATAAAACTCAGAAGTTATATATTCCATATGAGAGGAGTGTGAAAAGTTAGCTTTTCATGAATGACATTTTCCTCACTCCAGCACTATGTCTTACTGGTCATCTATTAAAAGTTCAGATCTGCTTCCTTCCTGCTCAACACTCAGGTCTAGAATTTGGCAGACACAATTTGGTAACCTTCTATCATCTCATCTGACTTTCCATTGTGGCACATCCCAGAGTCCTCTATTTCTCCGAATCAAGGTTGCAGCCCCACCCAATTTCCTAACTTTCGATCATGCCCCTGAGTTGCACAGCAAGAGTGAGGCCATTCTAAGTCTGGCAGCTGAAGGGCTATCGCTGCTTTGGCTTGAGCAAATGCCAGGATTGATGAGAAAAGAGGCTGGAAAGAATCTGATTGCTTTGATGTCTGCAAAGCAATCGGATTCCCTTCTGGGCATTGCGTGAAAATCTGTTACCGTCATCAAGTAACTCTCTAACAGAAAGCATTCACAGGACAGGAACTCGTTAGGAGATGGGCAGTCACTTTTGCAGCTCGGGTGGCAGTGGAAGAGAACAGTATCTTTATTCGGAGGTGTGATTCACCCCAACTCCCCCTTAGCTTGACTGTTCGGTGAACCTGAGAAGGAAAGGAACGCTAAGGAATGTGGGCTCCGCAAATGTTGTAGGAGCTGCCCTCAGATTTCTTCATTTGTCTGAATTAGAGCATGAGCCATCCCTACAGCTCTCAACACCCACAGTGCTCTGAAAGATCAGTTACGTAATGAGGCGCTTGGCATTTCAGAATCCCATAGGGCCACTAGCAGCCCATGCTGACCTCGCAGTAAAGAGGGGCTCCAAAAAAGGAGGGGACGTCGCCAGAAGGGATCACCTTATTTTGCAGTCCACAGTAGGTAAAGGGCTCCCCCTGAAATTTTCCCTTGTTGGGTCAAAATATGACTATCCACTGCTCCCTGTTATCATTTTACCAAGGAACTGAAAATATGTTAGAAAGTCTTGATTTGTTCCTGTCTAAAACAGCATAAATCACTTTTAAAAAAATAACTCTTTTAAGTTAGAAAGGCAGAAATTAGTGGAAGAAGTAATTCAGTAAATAGATCTTATTGATCCCAAAAGGGTTTTAAGCACTTAACACACAACCCAAAAAGAAGCACTTTGCTCTGTCCCTGGAAATAAGATCAGACTCAGTTGGTCTTTAATCTTCACATACTCCCCATGACTTGCTTATGCGGCACAGATTAGTATCCTGATTTTACAAATGAGAAAAACGAGGAATAAATCATTCCTCATTTATATATATATATGAAATATATATTATATATATATATCATGTGTATATATAATATACACACACATGATATATATCATATATATATATATATATATATATCTCATACTAGGTCAGTGGAGGAGCTGGAATTAAAACCCAGGGTGTCTGACTCCAGGTTGTGTTTCTGGAGGCCTCTTTGCCAGTATGCCCCCAAATAAATCGCCACTCTTCTCTCTCCACTGTTCACTTTGTTGGACTGAGCCATACTGACCCCGGGCTCCTGGTTACTTTCTCTGACTCCAGTGTTGGAAAAAAGGATTCAGGAAAAATGGAATTTCAATTTCCCATCTGTCTTTGTGCATAACAGACACCAAAGATTTGTTGGATTTAATTTAATCTGTAAAATCCCTTTTGCCCCTAAATTCTTAACAGTCCAAAAGCTTCACATATTGTATACATACAATGATAATGTTCATTTTCCACAAATTTTGCTCCAGAACTTGTTTTCTCTTATACTGTAGTTGGTAACTTCCCTTTAAAACTAATTATCATAAATTCCTCTATACTTGCTAATGAGGTGCAAAGTGCTGTTGTTTCTACACTATGGAAGGACTACAAGTACCCATTAAATTTGGCATTCCCTAATTCAGCCTTACTTTTCAGGGGCCCCACCCTAGTTATAGCTCTGGCAACATTCCAAAATTTGGCCTATAATTCAGTTGTCTGGAACCCACACCGTATTTTCCCCATAGAAACTATGTCACTAGTTATATTAAAGTTTCTTTTTTCTTTTCCTTTTTTTTGGGGGGGAAAGGTAGGGCAATTGGGGCTAAGTGACTTGCCCAAGGTCACACAACTAATTTTTTTATGTTAAGTGACTGAGACCAGATTTGAACTCAAGTCCTCCTAAATCCAGGGCCGGTGCTCTATTCACTGCGCCATCTAGCCACCCCAATATTGAAGTTTCAACTCACAAAAAGTCTGTTTGGTCTATGATGTAGCTGAACCACTTCATGAATATTACTACAAAAATCGCTGCACTCTAAGTTTTATAATACTAATAACATAATGATGAGAGGCATGTGGCAGAATGACCAAAACCCAGAAATTCCCCAATTCTGCCTTGGCTACATAATTCGCTGTGTTACTCTGTGCAATTCACTTAACCTCTCAGTGCAAGTCTATACAAGTGTGTAAGGCCATAAGTTCCAGAAAATAACAATACTAGATAACATAATACCAAGTGCTTTACAATTATTTTCTCATTTGATTCTTACAATAACCCTGGGAGGTAGGTGCTTTATCACTATCCCTGTTTTACAGATGAGGAAACTTAAGCAGACAAACAGGTGAAGTAACTTGCCCAGGGTCACAGAGCTAGAAGATATCTGAGGTCAGATTTATATTCAGGTCTTCTTGACTCCAGGCCCAGCACAATTTCTACAATGCTACCAAGCTGACTTCATTGGTAGATGGAATTTCTTCTCCTAGGAATTCCCTATACCAAGTCCAGGGAGTAACTAGAGGTCAATTAAAGCAAGGCAAACTATCTTGCTGTCACCCTTCTCTTCAATTCTGAGTTAAGTATATTATTCTTTTTCAGTTTCTTTCCAAAATTTATGCCAATGGATGAGCTTTATGAGCTGTCTTTCCTATTGAATTTTGTAATTTGGACAATAGGAATTATTCATCCCTTGATACTATATTTTCTTTTGCAGTACAGTGGGAGCTATGATGGTAAAAGTTCAAATATGTATAATGTTAATGGGATATAAGATCTTCTCCCTCATTAAATAGGCCTCACATGGAGCCCATTAAGGGAAGTTTGCTTAGGGGAGGCTTGCTGGTAGGAAGGCTTTAACACCTTTTGTTAATTTCTAATTAGGCAGTGAGTCAAGAGGGTTATAAAGCCCTCTGACTCTAGAAAGGGTATTTAAACTCTGAGGTTAGCATTTTGCTTTGGGGCTTATTTTTTGGAAGAATGGTCTTGGGATTCGACTTGCTGAGACTCTGAGTAGCTGTTAAGGAGCCTCCCCTGTTTTGAAAAACCCAGATGCTGGTGCTTCTCTCTCTGGTAACTATGTATGTATTGCTTTGGTCAGACAATTGGATCTGTCTATTGATCTGTGCTATTTTCTCAGACAGTTAGAAGCCCTGTCTGTTTGTCTTTATTTCTGTTTGTATTTTCTCTGAAGTTCAGGGTGCTGATTTTTCCCCTGAACTAGTGAATGTAATTGAAAAAAGATTGTTGACTGCTTAAACAGCTATCTTTCCTAGTAAAGCAGATCTAAGAACCTGTGTTAGCAGCCATCCTAGGTATGCCAATGTGGCTGCAGCTACAATATATTAGCTCCATTTTCATTATTGGAGAAAATTGTTTGTGGTAGCAATCTTGATAGTTCTTTTTCATCCTGAATCTGTTTTAGTTTCTTCCTTATATGTACTCCGAATGACCTGGCTTTAGTATATCAACAAACTTTCTGTAAACATGTTGCCCCTTCTACTACTTCTCATTCTTTCATGAAACAAAACTGCTCTTCTAATATATACCACCATAATTTTACAAGTTAGTTTATATTATTTGTATGCAGTGTTGCATTTATCTTGGCAAGAATATGAAGCACTTGCTGCCTCTAAGGCCATTTCTAGACTTTATTGTTCAGTCAATCAATGTGTTTTTATTAAGCACTTTCTATGTGCTGGGCACTCTCCTAGGTGCTGAGGATACTAGATAGATTACATTCTATCAGTCTCATTATGATAATGATCAATTTACGGGAGTAGTTTCTTTAAAAGGGGTGAGTTGTGTAGATATATACATATATATATATATATATATATATATATATATATATATATGTAAGTTGCATGCCACATGTTCTAATTTTTATTCTTTTAACTTATTCTACCTTAGTACTGATTTTACTTTATGACAACAGTATGATCAAAGACAATGAAGGACAAACAATAACAACAATTTATAGGATTACAGATTTGGAATTGGAAGGTCATCTGGTCAAATTGCCTAATTTAACAGAAAAGGAAATCGAGGTCTGAAGCAGTTACATAGAGGTATAGCTAGTAAGTTCTAAGGGCAGAATTTCCTGACTCCCAAGTCCCGCACTTTATCCACTATGGCAAACTTTAATATTTATAAAGCACTTTTTTTCTCATAACAACCTTGTAAGATAGATAGCACAAGAATTATTGTCTCTGGTTCTTTCCTTTCTTGTCTTTGCTTCCTGGCTTTTCTGGCTTTTAAAATTCCACCTTCTGGGGCAGCTAGGTGGTGCAGTGAATAGAACATTGGCCCTATAGTCAGGAGGACCTGAGTTCAAATCTGTCCTCAGACACTTACTAGCTGTGTTACCTTGAGTAAGTCACTTAATCTCAATTGCCCTGCCTTCCCCGCTCCAAAAAGACAAAAAAAAAAATTACACCTTTTACAAGAAGCCTTTCATTGTCCCATTTAATGCTAGAACCTTCCTTCTGAGATTATCTCTGAATTATCTTGAATATATATTGTTTGTACATAGTTGTCTACATATTGTCTCCCCCATTAAATTGTAAACACCTTGAGAACAGACATTGTCTTTGTGTCTCCAGGACTTAGTACTATGCCTGATACAAAGTAGCTGCTTAATAAATGCTTGTTAATTTGCTGACTTGACACTTTCCTTTTATTCTTTTTACTGACAATCATAATAGTCAAGAGAAAAAGTGGGTAGAGGGAATGATTTAGAATTTTCTTACCTTTAGTCTTAGTAGCTCCCTCAAGGGCTCCAGAAGGGCTTCTGACACCAGATGGATGAGGTAACAAGGTTGGGTAGGGAGTAGGGTAAGGGTAAATAGAGAAAAGATGCTCCAGCGATAGCATCACTTGGTGTAATATGTATAATGACTAATACTTCCCAACCTGCAATTCTTGAGACAAACAAATGCCCAATAGAAAATAGTGGTGAATTTCATCTCACTTAGCACAATCCTGGGGTGATATGGAAGAGGGTCAAGGAGAAGATGTTATTTAAAGAGGTTAAGTAAGTGTTTGGACTTTCAAGGAAATTTCTAGGTCAGTACAAAAAATGTACATCCATTTTTACAATGACATATAAATTAAGGATATTATCTTTAACGATAATCCCAAATACATAGGTGCAAGCATTCCTACAAAACTGAAATCAGATTACAAATTAATACTTTCTCATAGTTCCATTAGGCTTACTTGATATGAAGTAATGCACCCTATTGGCAGGGAGAGGGAAGGAAGAAAGAGAAGAGGAAAAGGAGAGGGAAGAAGAGAAAGAAAGAAGGACAAAGAGGTTAGAGCAAAAGTTTAGTATGCATCTACCATATAGTCTTCTAGCTACTTCTTGTTCAGCCCAGTCATTTGTAATTACCTTCCTTTGTGCTAGAGTTTCTAAAAGCACTTTGAAAATCTTAAAGTCATACATATTAGCTATTATTATTTTTAACATTTTTATGGACCACCCTGCTACTCTCCCTGAAGGTTGGAGACAAAATTATACCTTGTACATTTAGCCCTTTGCCGAATCTGATTGGGAAAGCCATCTCATTTTGAGGGACAATCAAGTTTTGACTTGGGAAGATCCTGACTGGTTACCAACTTCTTAATCCAGGAACACCATGGGCTTTTTTGAAAATCCAGCCTCCTGGCTAGAACTGAGTTGGAAAAGAAAGGGCTAGAAAGTGAACTTTATTATTACTTCTCCTTTCAAATATCTAGATGGTAACTAGATATGGTAGCTAAGTATTACAATGGATAGAGCATTGGACCTGGATTCAGGAATGCTTGAATTTAAATCTGACCTCAGAAACTTACTAGCTATGTAGCCCTGGGCAAGTCATTTTACCTCTGCTTGCCTCAGTTTCCTCATCCATAAAATGGAGATAATAATAATAAACCTAATTCCCAGAGCTATCATCAGGATCATATGAAATATTTGTAAGGCATCATATACATGCTAGCTATAGGCAGGAAAAAAATTCAGAATGGCTCATTTGTAATCCAGATATTCACAAATTTGGGGTTGCATCTATGACACTGAAATATTAAAACATTCCAAATTTTATAGCACTTCTGCTTTGGGGCAAATTAAATTGATTCCCCTTTCGCTGACAGGAAGGTCAAATTGCTTTCTCAGAACATCTGTGCATGATGTGATGCAGTAAAATAGAGAAATCTGCTCCTGTGGATTTAGACTCAGCATAAAAATATTATGTGGACATGCAGTATGTAGATTTCAGCAAACCATTTGACAATCTTCCCTTCTGTATATTCTGGAGGATAAAACTGATACAGTAAATGTAGGCTGCATTGTAGCATAATTGGATTCATAATGGCTTAAATAGCTGTACCTAAGGAAGGTTGAGATGACATCACTGACAGTACTAATGACCTTTCCTCAATTTTCATCCTTCCTGACTTTTGCACAAGGTTTGGCACTGTTGGTTCTCTCTTCTCTTTTGGTTTAAATAACACTGTATTTTCTTGGTTCTCTTCTTGTCTGATCTCTCCCTCTCAGAGTGCTACATAATCATCATCTATGTCATGTACCCCAAAGTTTTAACCTTGGACCCATATCACCAAGTGCCTATTGGATATTTGGAACTTTGTGTGTCTTCTAGTCATCTCAAACTCATGTATGAAACAGAACTTTCATTTAAAAAAGACCTCTTCTGAATCTCACTCTTTTTGTCAAAGATACCATCATCCTTCTAGTTACTCAGGTTTACCACCTTGGTGTCATCCTTGCTTCTATGTTTGCCCTCACCTGACAAAGCCAATCAGTTTCCAAGTATCATAAATATGATGTCCTCAATATCTCGCACATCTTTCCCCTTCTGTCTACTCATACAGAAACCTAATTCATGACTTCATTATCTCTTACCAAGACTATTGCAAAAAATTCCTAGTTATTGCCCTGCCTCAAATTTCTCTCTCTGATCCATACTCTATTTAACTATTGGTTGATTAATTGACATAGTCATGAATGATTTTCCAAATTGAAAGCCATGTCAACTTACTTTTCAGTAAACTCCTGTGGTTATTCAATCATTTTTCAGTCCTGTCCAACTCCTTGTGGCCCTATTTGGGGTTACCTTAGCAAAGATACTAGAGTGTTATGTAATTTCCTTCTCCAGGTCATTTGACAGATGAGGAAACTGAGGCTAGCAGGGTTAAGTGACTTGTCCAGGGTCACCCAGCTAGGAAGTGTCTGAGGTCAGATTTGAATTTGGGAAGATGACTCCAGGCCTGGTGCTCTGGGCCAGTGTCCCTGGACCACCTACCTGCCCCAGTAAAACTCGAATGGCTCCCTTTTCCCCCCCAAGATCAGCTATAACTCCTTTGTTTAAAACCCTTTTGACCTGGCCCCATCCTATCTTCCCAACTTTATGATACATTACTCTCCTCCTCATACTCTCCCATATCCATTTCAGCCAGTCATCCATCCGACTGTTCCCCATACATGTCCAAAACTCCATCACCTTTCTCCATGCCTTTCTTTTGACTGGTTCCCATGGACCACATCTGCCTCTTGCAATCCCTAGTTTCCTTCAAGCTTTGGGTCAAGTGCTACCTCCTCCATGAGGTTTTTCTTAATTCCCCTTTGCTCACACAAGCTACTAGTTTCTATTCCCAGGTTATCTTAAATACCTTTTGTATACTAATGTATTCACATGTTGTCTCCCCCATTAGTATCTAAATTCTTTGAAGGAAGGGGTTATTTCACTTTTGTGATTCTTTTCCTAATACCTAGTATAATCCCAGAAACATAGTAGGGAAGGTTTCTAGTGACACACAAAAATTTTCTGTCTTTAGCCTTCTTGTCTTCAATATTTTCATTAAAAACTTGGTTTTAAAACATTATGTCACATTTGAAGATGACATAAAGTTCAGAGGACAAGGAGAATATTAATTTGTTGGGTAAATGAAATGGGATCCAAATATATAAACAAACTAGAATAATAGATCAAATCTAGCAAATACTGGAGGGTATATGGGGGGGAATGGGACATTAATTCACTGTTGGTGGAATTGTGAACTAATCCAACCATTTTGGAAAGCAATCTGGAATTATGCCCAAAGGGTTATAAAACTATATACCCTTTGATTCAGCAGTACCACTACTAAATCTGTTTCCAAAGGTGATTAGCAGAAAAGGAAAAGAACCTATATGTTCTAAAATATTTATAGCAGCTCTCTTTGTGGTGGCAAAGAACTGGAAATTGTGGGGATGCCCATCAATTGGGAAATGGCTGAATGAGTTGTTGCATATGATTATAATGGAATACTACTGTGCTATAAGAAATAATGAGCTCGTTGATTTTAGAATAGACTTGCACAAAATAATGAAGAGCAAAATGAGCAGAACCAAGAAAACCTTATATGCATGACTGCAATATTGTTTAAGGAGTAATTTTGAGCAGCTAAGTCATTTTGATTATTATAAATACCCAAATTATCTACTAAAGACATTTGAAAAAAAGCCCCTATCTGTATCCAGAGAAAGAATTAATAAATAGAAGTGTGTATAGAAAGATTTTACACATATTTACATATTTTTCTCTAATGATAGCCATCTCTAGGATGGGGAGGGGGGAAAGGAATTTACATAATAGATTGATTATATATTTAAAAGGAATGGCAAGTAGTGCATAGTGGATCTGCAGTTTCACGTGCAATCATCTTTTTTGTTGTTCTACTATGCTATGGAAATGCTTGTTTTATTTCCTAAATTAAAATCAAATAAAAACATTTTAAAAGATAATACAAAAGAGATAAAATGATGCTTAACATTTTTTAAAATCTACAAGATGGTAAAAAAAATTGATTACAGTTAAGATGAACTCATAGTACTTAACAGTCATAAAGCATTCTTCACAACAAACCTGTGGTATAGTTTGTACGAGTCAGTTCAACAAATAGTTATTTACAGTGTGGCCACTTCCTAACTTTCCTGTCTTTTTTCATCTTATTTATTCCCTTCCATACACTCTAAGATCCGTCATCATTGTCCTACTTTCTATTCCTTGACTTGCCATCTCCCCATTTCATGCCTTTTCACTGAAGTTAGAAATACCCATTATAAATCAGCACATTTGTAAATCATCATGTAGATGAAGCCAGTTCTTGTGAAGGGGCCCTGATTCAGGAAGATTATAAGATGTTGTGTTTTAAGAACTGAGGTCCACATGCTGATTTTAAATATTAGAGTTGGGAACAGAACTCAGGTCCCCTGGTTATAAGTCCAATGTTCTTTCTGCTAAGCTGTCAGAAAATGGCATGTACTTCTTCATATCTAGAAGCTGGATAATCATTTGTGGATATATTAAGAAAGGGAGTAAAGCCACATCAGGTAGATGACCCCTAAGTTTCCTTCAAAAGCTAAGATTCTATGATCAGTAGGGTTGAGATTCATAGAGTTAAGACCCCAAAGATCATCTAGGTAGCACAGTGGATATAGTGTTAGATTCAGAATCAGGAAGTCCTAAGTTCAAATGTGGCCAACTGTGTGGTCTTGAGCAAGTCATTTAACTTCCCTATCCCTTAGTTTCCTCATTTTTAAAATTGGGATAATAATAACACCCATGCCCCGGTGTTGTTTCAGAAGATAAAATGAGATAACGTTTGCAAAGTACTTTAAAAACTTTAAAGTGCTGGATGAGGGTTAGCTATCTTTACCTAACTGAGAGAACTCTCAGTATTACCCTGGAAACTGCATAGCTTTGGGACCAGACCAAACTGGTGACCTAACCTCTGGATCCCATGTCCCTATTGCAGTGGCCTGAAGTAATACATCAAGAGTTAAGTGTAAAAAGAAGAATGAGGGTGTTTAAAGAGAATGTTTATGCACATGCGAGACAGAAACCATCTCAGATAAAATTAACTAGACTGTGATCCACAAAAGACAGAGGAAAGGAAAGAGACCATCATAGTGTAAACCTCACCTGAGGGGAAAGAAAAAATGTAATAGGGGAGTAATGCTGAGTCAGACAGTTCTTTTTCTCATTACCAAGTATCCCAAGACAGCATGATCATGGAGTTAGTAAGGCAAGGCAGTATACATGGGATGTGTGTATGAGGCTGGCATAAATTAGATTATTACCTTTCTGTTAATGCCTCTATTCAAAACATTTAATAAGTACTATGTAATTAGTGATTTAAAATTCATGATTAATGATGATGAATAAAAGTGCTACTATTGACATGACTTAATTGTCTTAGTAGATGTATTATGACTCCTCAAGAGTCCTCTCTTTCCTTAGAATCTCCTTGTTCATATTGTCAGTGAGACTAGTGCTAGTGATGTGTTTTTGGTAATTTTGGAGAGTTGGTTGTATCCCTGTGAGGTTTTCTTTTTGAATATGCCAGGTATTGGAGGAGATCCAAAATTGAATGAAATTAGTACCAAACCATTGAGTCTTCCCTTAAAATGAAAAGCATTTGATTCAGCTGACTGCTTGTCTGGCCATGACCCCTCAGGGTAACATACAAAATTAGCTCCATGCAGGTAGCAAGAGGAGCTCCTGGAATAATTTGTTCTTGCTGAATAAAAAACATTTCTAGTCTACCCATCCCAGAGGGTTTTACCCCCAGGACGGGCTTTGACAATGACCTAAGGGGTTAGACTCAAATAGTCAATGAAAAGAAGAGGAATAGAAGTCATTATCATTTTGCATGGAGATTTTAAGAAGCAAAATCTATAATGGCGTCCTTGCTATTCTCACCATTGTACTCAGAAAACATGGTTCAAAATCCTTCCTTGGAAACTTACCACCAACATGACCCTCGGCTGTATCACTTAACCTTTATGGACCTCAGTTTGTCCATCTGTAAAATAGGGAAAATAATAGCACCTACCTCACAGGATTATTATGAGAATCAAATCAGCTAATGAGGTAAAGTACTTGACAGATCTTAAATTGCTATCAAAATGTGCTGTCGTTTTTGTTATTATTAGATGCATAGCCATAGGTCATTCAGTCATCAGGAAGGTCACAAATGACTCACAGGTTCAATTTCCTCATCTATAAAGAGGAAATAGAAATATTTTCCCTACCTCCCTCACAGAGTTGTTGGGAGAAAAGCACTTTGCAAACCTTACTGCACTATGTAAGTGTGAGGCATTATTGTTTTGGAAACACTGCTATTGAATCCTGAATTAAATATGATCATCATCTTTCTTTTTCAGAGGTGTGGCGAAATCTCGTTTGATAACCCTGATCAGAATGCCAAATGTGTTTGCATGCTAGGTAAGATGTCTCTTTTCCTTGAGCAGTTAATGAAGCATGTGTACGTTATACGATTTTGTTTCATTATGCCCATAGGCAGTTGGAAAAGGAACACTCATGTGTCCAGCCAAGTAAGAGCAGTTGGTCGCCTGTAATAAACAGAAAGGTGAATCACTTGATGATAAACATGGAGGTCTGTTACGCAACATATTTTCCATACTTGGACACTTTGATGGATCTGGGTTTTCTTCAGTGTTGGTCATACCAGTATTTTCCAAGTTGTGGAACATCACAGATTCAGAAAGATAAACACCGTCTAATCATTCAGGAACCACTGGTTTTAGTGCTTAAAGGAGACAGACTACAACTTATTCTTTAATTATAGGGAGAGGGATTGACCTATGATTTCACTGATAGGGGAATGTCAGATGAGGAAACCCTCTACCAATGAAGGTCTGAACCTCCTTTGTAATTTAATTGCTTTTTTAAAAAGAGTTATATTAACAGTTTAATTCCTCACTCAATCAAATAGCATTGGTCAAGCATTCACTTTAACTCCCCACTGAATGTTGTTGCTGTTGTTGTAGTTGGGGGGGGGGGGGGTTGTCTTGGCAAGTGTCCTGAGCAAAAAGTAACCCTTTACAGTTAACAAGTCTCAGCTTAAAGGAGATATTAGTGATATATTATTGTTTCCCATTCCAGTACATATCCCTGAACTGCAAAATCATCCCCTGGGAGAAATGCATTACTAAGTAAATCTGTTATAAATTTCTGAAGACAGTCAGCAATTACTACATATAACATTTGCAACTGCACATTAGGAGTGTAGTAATGAATAATTCTTGGCTTTTCTGTAATGTCTTCTTCAAAGCACTTTGCAAACATTAACTCATTAATATTCATAAAGTACTTTTAGGAAAGGAAATATTTCTTATTCCCCTCCCATATTACAGATTAGAAAACTAGGGCAGTGAGGTTAAGTGTTTTATTACTTCCAGAGAGTGAATAAATGTCAAAACTGTGATTAAAATTCTAGATGTCTTATGTCTAGGCTTATATATACACCAGTAGACCATATCAGTCAACTCTCAGGTATCTATGCTAAGAAGATAGCACAGAGAAATAAAAAACACCAAAAATCCTGAATTGCATCCTAACTCAAAGCTTCACCTACCATTGTTTGACCATCTCATCCATTGCTATAGCTTCAACAAAATGACCTTTGTGCAGATCACTCTTAAACCTAGTTCTATAGTCCTGATCATTTTCCTCACCTCTAGTCTCAGATGTTCAGCTGTCCATTGTTTATATCTACCAGGACACCATCCATCACCCCAAACTTAAAATAGAGACTGGACCTAAGATTTCATCAGGATAGGGAGCTCTCTACCCTTTCAGGTTAGTGTCACCTCTGCCACTTACCTAGAACACTGAAAAGTTAAGGGATTTGCTTGGGGTCACACAGTGAAACTTGAGCCCAGGTTTTCTTGGCTCCAGAGCTGGCTATCTACTACACCATCCTGCTTCATTCTTCAGATTTAACATGTCCAAAATTGAACTTACTCTCTTTTCCCAAAAAACCTGCTGCTGCTTCTTCTTCTTCTTACTTATCTGTTTTTTCATCCTTGGTTTTATATTTGCTTTTTTTTTATCCCTTACTTCCCACAGTCAGGTTCCAAACCTTATTGGTTCTTCTGCAATAAAAACTCTAGACTATAGTTTCTCCTACCAGCCTGAATTATTATAGGAGCAACCCAACCAGGCTTTCTCTGTTGGTCCCTGTCCCCTACAGTCTATACTTCCCTCTGCTGCCAGATTACTTTTTGAATCACAGGAAGTTGAACTGACAGGGATTAGGCCCAAATCCAAAGGCATTTTACATCTTCCAGATTTGTGTCATATTATTTCCCCTTCACACATCCACTTTTTGCTGCCAAAATCAGCTATTTGTCATCCTCTCCCCTTCTAACTCTGAACCTTTGTTCATTCCATCTCCTATACCTAGACTGTCTTCCCCCTGCTTTCTTTTGTTGTTGTTGAGTCATTTTTTACTCTGTGACCCCATATGGTGCTTTCTTGACAAAGATACTGGAGTGGCTTTCCATTTCCTTCTCCAATTCATTTGACAAATGAGGAAGCTGAGGCAAAAACGGTTAAATGACTCGCCCAGAGTAACACAACTAGTTGAGGCCAGATTTAAACTCAGTTCCTCTTGGCTCCAGGGTCAGTGCTCTACCCACTGTACCACGTAGCTGTCCTGCCTGCCTTTGGGCTATCCTAGTTGAATTCCCATCGTTTTCTAAGGTCTTCAAATGTCATCTTCCCCATGAAATCATCTTTGATCATCCCAATATAAGATAATATTGTCTTTTGCATCCTCTAAGGGCACTTTGCTCTAGTCTGCTTGCTAAGTTTTGAATTCTGTGCAAAACAACTTACCCAGATTTCATCTGTCTGCAATTTCTTCAGCAGAGCATCCTGCTTATATAGAGTACTGAGTTTTGGAGCCAGAAAGACCTGTGTTTGAATCCTGCCCCAGGCACTTATTAGCTATGTGAGCCTAAACATGTCAATCTCTCCAAAGTTCAGTTTTCTCTTCTATAAAATAAAAATAAAGGGGTGGCTAGGTGGCACAGTGAATAGAGCACCAGCCCTGAAGTCAGGAGGACCTGAGTTCAAATCCAACCTCACACTTAACACTAACCATGTGACCTTGGGCAAAAATAAATAAATAAATAAAGATAATTAAAGTACCTCCCTCACTTCTGTCGGTGAGGTTTAACTGAGATAATATAATGTTCTTTGTAAATCTTGAAGTTCTATATAAATATCAGTTATAATAATATTAACTACCTTACATAATCTAAGAATTTATCAAATTCCCCAATGAAACAAGATTGAAACCCATTTTATTACCTAAAAAATGAAGCTACTAAGATATTCTAAAGTTATTTGCCGTGTGTGTGTGTGTGTGTGTGTGTGTGTGTGTGTGTGTATGTTTTATACTTTAAAATGTGTTTCATCTATGATCACTACAGCACTACATGTTCACCCTATTAAAGTCAACTCAGTTAATTATCGTAGAATTTAGACAATGCTTAGGTGCCAACAATGTACCATATAGGTGGGTAGTCATGGCATATAACCTTATGAACAATTCAAATTATAAAATTAAAATCAGAGGGAAAAGAAAAGCACATTGGACCATAGGTAGGAAGGAGCTGATAAGTATCGAAGATTAGAATCTAGGTCCTTCTGACTTGAAGTAAAGCATTCTATACACTAAGGTGCATTGATTCTATAATAAGAATAAGAATGATGAAAGCTGACTTTCATTTCATGCTCTATTATTTACAAAATGCTTTTCTCATAACAAAGTCTATGAGATAGCACAAGTTATCATTTTCTCTATTTTATAATTTAGGAAATAGAGAATTTCAGATAAAAAAACAATATCTGACATTTCCACAAAGCTTTAGGATTTCCAAAGCATTTTATAAACCTTTTGATTAAGTGACTTGCTCAAGGTCACACAGGTACTAAATGATGAAGCCAGGACATGAGCACAGATTTTCTAACTTAACTGCTAGTACAATGTTCTTTTCCTCACATCATGGAAACAAAATTATGTTTGTTGAATTAAATTGAATTGAATTGAACTCTCCATTAAACTTTTAACTGGAGTTTAACAAAGGAACTAAATGATTAATTTTAAATCATTTCTTTTCCTTTTACTATGATAGATTTATAATATAACAGACTTAGTATCCATTGAAATGACTCCCAAACCATGGAGAAAGATGAAAATGAGGGAGGGAAGTGGAGATCAATGGATTTCCATGAATAACACAATTTAGAACAATTAACTATTGAATAGCCAAGAAGTGGTGATAGTTTTAAAAGTCTCCTATCTTCCACCTATATAATACAGTGGGGAAAAAAATACTGGATTTGAAGTAGGAGGACCTGGATTCAAACCCAGGCTCTAAAGCATTTAATTTCTCAGGGTCTCAGTTTCCTCAACTGCAAAATGAGAGAGTTGAACTAGTTTTCCCATGAGATTCATTTCATCTTTAAAGCTATGATCCTATGACCAAATCTGATGGTACCCAGATTCTGATAAGGGTTATTTAGGTAGCTAGGACTTCTGTTAAATTGCTACAATCCTGAATGATTGCTTGGCTATGTGTAATTGGTTTCAACTATATTTTAAGTAGGATGAATTATTTCTGTCTTATTTTCTAAGTCCCATGCTTCCCAGTGGGTCAAGACTTGTGTAGAAATAAAGTGGATTGTTGCTTATTTATTAAATTAAAAAAAAAAAACCAGAAGGAAGACTCTTCTTTGAAAGGGAAGCAGTATGGTATAATAAAAAGAAGTCTGGCTCTAGATATTTAGGTCATGGGTTCAAACTCTCCCTCCAATGCTTATTTCTTACTATTGCTTATTATTGTTAAGTCGTTTAATCTCCTTAGATCTCCATTTCCTCATCTGTGAAATGATGGGGTTGAATTAATAAATTCTGAGATCTCTCCCATTCTAAATCAATGATCCTCTAGGTAGTCCATTAACCTACCATATTGCCTAAAATTCCTACCTTAGAGTAATTAAAAGAATTTCCTCTTTCTTAAAATGCAAAGCATCCCAAGAGAACTAAGGACTTAAGCTGGATATCTGTCATTTACACATTTGTATAAATTTGTACACATATAGAAGCAACTCAGGTAATAGATAAGGAGCTGCCCTTCCAGATCAGGAAGATTTGACTCCAAGGGCAAGTCTCATCTCTGACACTCAATGACCCTGGATAAGAAATTCACCCTTTCAATGCCCCCAGGTGCCTTTCTGCATTGGTAGAAATATGTTCCTTACTAGGAGTTCCCTATCCCCAATGAAATTGATGATCAATACAAAAAATAATAATAAAATGGATTTGTCTACCTTTTCCTTGTCCTCAGCTAGCTGGAGTCTAAACACAGGAAATGAGAGTTAGTGAAGGATCACGTGGATAAAATGGTACAGGTGGGAAGGAAGAAAGCTTAATGTCTATCTTTGAACTTTCAGGCAAGGAAGCAAATATTTACTGAGAACTTTGTACAGCATATACTGAGAGCTTGGGTTGCTTCTTAGGTCCTCAAAGCAGCCTGTGCTCTCTAAGAGTATAAAAAAACCATAGAGCAGGGGTGGCTAGGTGGCGCAGTGAGTAAGAGCACCCGCCTCGGAGTTGGGATGACCCGAGATTGAAACTGGCCTCAGAAAATGAGCACCCACACATAAATAATGACTAGCCGTGTAACCTTGAGCAAGTTACTTAACCCCAATTGCTTTAAAAAAACAAAAAACAAAAAAAAACATAGAGCTGCAGTCTACTCATGCTCCAGAGAAGAGCTCTAAGTATGGAACTTAAGGTAAACATATGCAAAGTCCTTGTGTGAACGGAAGGGCAGGAACAAATTGTGTTGGATATAAAAGGACACAAATGCACAAAATACTCCATTAGCATAGTAGTTCACATTTATATAGTATTTACAGTTAACAAGATGTTTTCCTGTCAATACTGAATTAAGAAAATCACAAGTAGAATGCAAGTTCATTTACTGTAACTTTCTTCTGGATAAAAAAATGTAGAGATTTTTGTCTTTGTATCGCCAGCACCTAGCACATTTTCTGGCACATAGTAGGCACTTTATAAATGCTTGTCAAATTGAATAACCTTGTGAAATAAGTTAAGTGTGAGGTTTTGTTAGTTGTTTTTTTTTTTCTGGATCTTTCCAGAAAAAAAAATATATATATATATATATATATTTCGTTAGTATAGAGAGGTCCCAGTGTGGGAATGCTTTCTACCCATGCAGATCTGCCACTTAGAGTCTTAGAGAGTCTCCTGGAAGTGGGGGAGGGAGGAGGGAGGGAAGGGTGCTTGAGAGGGACAGAAATCAGTGTGAGTTTAAGTAACTCCCTGGGTCCCCCAGCCAGGATGTGTCTGAAGTAGGTTTTGAATCTAGGATTTGACTCGAACATCAGCTCTCTATCCCTCACACCATGGTGTATTATTCTGTTTTCAAAGGTTGAAACTGGAGCCTAGAAAAGTTAAGCAATTGGCTCAGGTTTCCATAGTTCATAAGTGTTGGAGGTAGGATTCAAACACAAATCTTCAAAGATTTTTTGACTCTAAGAACATTTTCCACTACCCCTTGTACCCTAGCACAAAGACAGCCCCAATTAACAGGCTTAGAGAATTTGTGACTTCCCCACAGTCATAGAGATAGCAGGTTTGAAATGGGATGCAAACTTGAGTCTTCTAACTATGAGGCCCACATAGTTCTACCATAACAAATCCACTCTGATAAATTCCTGCCAAGGGGATAAATTTACTTGATACTACACAAAGAACTTTAAGTTGGCAAAAACAGATTAACCAAGGACAACAAGGGTTAATAAACCTCTCAAAGCCCTTAAAGAATACCAATGATTTGGTACCCATTTAATTTGGTGTTTATTTACCCTAATTATACTATATTTTTCTATTGCTGTCAATTTTCTACAATTTTGAAGAATGTCATCTCTCAAACAGAACATAAATAGGAATCAAAGAATCATAATATCTCTGAGCTGGAAGGGTCTCAAAAATTATTTTATTTAAATTGTAGCTGAACGGGAATCTTATCTACCACGTTCCTTTCAAAGTGCTCCACTTGCCCCTACTTTAAGATTGTCAGTGTTGGGAAACAAGAGTCTCTCTCAAGGCAATCCACCCTGCTGTTGGATAATACTAATTGTTAGGAAGTTTTTCCTTATGTCAATCCTAAATCTGCCTCTCCTCAATTTCCATTTGTTGCTCGTATTTCTACAAGGAGGTGGAGAGGGGAGGTGGGTGAGAGGGAGAAGGCTTCACAAAAACAGAATAGATCTAATCCTATGTCTACGTGACAATTGGGGTGTGCTAGAGCCAGATCAAACCAGCTTATGAGAACCAACTGTTAAATTTTCAGCGTCAGCATTTACACCTCAGAAATCAGCAAACTTACAAATTGGGGATTAATTTATTATTTTGTTGATTATTTAGTTAATAAATATTGGTTAATAATAAATATTGGACTTAATAAAGCTATGGAGAAAATGTTTAAAATGAAGATTAAACTTAAAAGCATATCCTAGATGTATTTTTTTTTTTTTTGGAGAGTTGCTAATGATAACCCTTCGGTACTTGTTGCTATAGCCATCATATCCCATCCCCACCCCCAAGTCTTCTTTTCTCCAGACTAAAACATCTCCAGTTATTTAAATTCTTTTATTCCATGGCATGGTGTTGCCTCATCATCCCTAAACCCTTCTTTGGATCAGCTCATTTATAGCTAATAATATCTAGCATTTATGTAGCACTTGAAAGTTTGCAAAGCACTTTACATGTCTTATTCTCATTTAATCCTTATAACAACCCTCTGAAGCAAGTGTTGATATTCCCATTACACATGAGGAAACTGAAAGTAAGAGAAATTAAGTGATTTGCCCAAGGTTGCACAACTAAATGTCTGTGGTAGGATTTGAATTCAGGTCATCCTGAATCCAAGCCCAGAACTCTACTCACTGCATTACTTAGCTGCCTTAGCAGCTCTCAACATTCTTATAAAATGTGGCAACCATATTTCTAAAATGAGGAGCACAGTTCTCCAGATGTGGTCTCAACAGGGCACTGCCTCTTCCCTTGTCCTACTTCCACTCACACAGACCTTGATTGCATTAGTTTTGCTGACTTCTAAGTCACATTGTTGAGTTATATGGGGCTTGTAGTACAGTAAACTTTTTTCTCCCCTGATTTCATTCATGTGAAATCTCGTCAGAGAAATCCAATGTACAGAAAAATCAGCTTCACAGAATTTTCTAATCTAATCCTTTAGACCAACTAGACAATTATAATGTGAAAGGCAGTGATGAGAGCCAGTCTGAGACATCCTATTGCTTCAACATGTCCAGCTTTTATCTAAACTTCATCATTTCTGCCCAAAAACACTCCTAATCTAGGATATTCTTCTTCCTCTTCCTGTTTCCCCCTCCCCCTCCCTCTCCCTTTCCCTCATCCTCTCCTTTCCCCCCTCTTCCTCCTCCTTCTTTTCCTTCTTTTTTCCTCTTTCTCCTCCTTCCTCTTCTTCCTCCTCCTTTCTCTTCTTCCCCCTCCTTCCTCTTCTTCCCCTCCTTCTTCCTCCTGCTTCCTCTTCCTCCTCTTTCTTCTTCTCCTTCTCTTCCTCCTCCTCCTTTTTTTTGTCCTAATTTTTAAAGATATAGAGAAAACCAGCTGTCAGAGACATCTGTTGTAGTGTTCTTTTCCAAAGGTCTTTTCCCAGTCATTCATAAAAGATTTTCATACATTAGGTTATCAACCTTGCAAGCATCGTGTTTCCAACCATCCTGGTTTAGAGTTTTGCTTCCTTGAACAATTGCTTTGATTGAAAGTGGTGCATATTCTAAACTCCTCACAAGTTCCTCTGAATCATTCAACTCAACATGCTTTTAAGTGGGGACAAAGTACTGTGGTGAAAGAGTCTTATGGGAAATACATCGTTTCAGGAGGGTAATTAGTGTGAGGTAGGAAAGTAAACAAGGGTGTATTGGGCATTAACTATTTGCTTCTTAAAACTGTTCAAATTTGCAGCACTTTGGAATTCTCTTGTTTCAGTCATGAGTTTGATCTCAAGCACATTTAAAGGGGGGCTCACAATTTCAGATTCACATCTAAGTATATACAACAGCACAGAAAGAATGTATGTTGTGATGAGATAAGATTCATATAGTCTTTGGGAGGAGAAAGGGAGAAAGGGTCTCTCAAATGACAGTTACCATATGAGGTCCAAGGCTTGATTTGAGGTATATTATTCTCTAAACTTAAAAAAAAAAACTTGGTTGGATCTAAATACTAAAAACAAACGGGGTAAAAGAAAAAGTTGGCTGTTGTAATCCATTTCTCAGCATATTTGATGAACTTATTTCAAGCCATGTGAAACAATAATAAATCTTGAGAAAAGAAATTTAATCTGAACTATCTTGAACACTTAATTAAAGGTTTCAGAAGAAAGCCTTGGCTTAGACTTGTTGATTCTTGTTGCTGTTTCCCCTCTATTCATTATTGTTATAGTGGAGTGTTTTAAACAGTAAGCCTGAATTTGTGGTTCACAGGCATCTGCGTACTCATTTCCTCATTTCAAACCTTTTTTCCCCCTTCTATTATTTTGATGGCATGGATTTCTTTCTTTCAGATTTTCCCATAATCCCACAGGGTGATTATGTAAAAACCATAACTTTACATACAAATTAACTGAAGCTGAGACACACAGATGTTAGGTCACCTGTCCAGGATCACAGATCTATTAAGTGTCAGAGGCAGGATTTGATCTCAAAGCTTCTTAACACTAGCTCCAGTACACTATCTATAATGTCACCTAGCTGCTTCTACCACTAGTATTCTGCTCTGTGAAATCATCATGACATATGCACTGAATTCTATTTGCTGTCATGAATTATAATGGGATAATCTCTTTACTCAGTGTCTCTTATAGAGTTACTACATGTACCAGTTCAGAGAACCTGCTTAGCATGGGGTGTGGGAACTCTAAATCAGAGGTCCCCAAACTCATTTTGAAAAACAAAATTACTCAGCATGCCCCTTGAAATCTACATTCTTTAGCCCTTTGATGGTTTTTAAAATTTGCATCATTTTTAAAATATGTAAAATACATTTGTTTTTTAAATCACATATCTTAAATTTAATAATTTATTGTAAATTTGTGGGGTTTTTCCTGCATTGAAATTTTGATGGCACAATATTATGTCATGTAACTGTATATATCATATTGTAAATAAGTCATTACACACACATATTCCTGCCAATGCATGCTGGACTTCCAGACAATGCACAATACACCTGCCTGCCAATACTTGCTTGTTAAGACCTGTCAGTGAACTTAACCTCTGGTTGGTTATAACTTACGTTTTGTGTGATTATTTGGAAAATAATGTAATCACTACTACCACCTGCCTGGATCTTTTCAGCACCACTCAGAGGGCAGTACTGCCCACTTTGGGAACCTGTGCAAATGGCCGGGTAGCATAATTCAGGAGTAGCTAGGTGGCACAGTGAATAGAGTACCGGGCCTGAAGTCAGGAAGACTCATCTTCCTAAGTTTAAATCTAACCTTAAACACTTACTAGCTGAGTGACCCTGGGAAAGTTGCTTAACCCTACTGGTCTCAGCATCTGTCAAATAAGCTGCAGAAGGTTTGCAAAGTGCTTTATATGTTGTGATTTAGTTGTTTTTCAGGCATGCCTGACTCTTTGTGACCCTGTTTTGGGGTTTTCTTGGCAAAGATACTGGAATGGTTTGCCATTTCCTTCTGCAGCTCATTTGACAGATGGGGAAACTGAGGTCAACAGGGTTAAATGACTTGCCCACAATCACACAGCTAGTAAGTGTCTGAAGCCAGATTTGAACTCAGGAAGATGTCTTCCTGACTTCAGTCCCAGCATTTTATCCACTATCCAATATATTTCACATCTATTAACTCATTAGATCCTCACAATAACCCTAGGAGGTAGATACCATTATTATTCCCATTTTACAGATTAAGAAACCGAGGCAGCAGAGGTTAAAAGACTTTCCCAGGGTCTCAGAGCAATTAAATTTCTGAGAGTGGATTTGAATTTAGCTTTAGACTGATTCTAGGTCCAGGGATCTATCCACTATACCACCTAATGAATATACTTCACTCTCCTGCAGTGATTGGTCAATCCCTTATGTTTATCTACTCTGCAATGCTTGATTCTTAGCATTCATTATTTGATACTATTGGTTGATTGATGTTTATATACTGAGTCATGCTGCTCCTGAATTAATTTCTAGGTTGCCCTGACAATAGCAGTCAGCCCCAAACCTTGCCTACATGTTTTCTGATTATGTAATGCTTGCTTTAGTGTCATCTAGACTGCTCTATATCCCAGAGTTCAGGGGTCTGGGCACTAAGAGATCATGGTACTGTAAAAGCGATACACATTTTCATACATACTCTTTGTCCAGTTAGCAGACAATATGATCTGTTAGTAAGTGAGTATAGCAGAGGGTCCCTTGGTTCAGAATAGAAGCAAGAGAGAGTTGATATCTAGAAGATAGCCTATTGACTCAACCGAGATATGGTTGATTATTAAGTTTCAAAACATCAGGACATAATAAAACAAGAGTCAATATTTTAACTATACTGAAACAGGGAGCATGGATTTTAGTATCAGCTCTCCCAATCCTGTGATGTTGGTGAAGTTTCTAAACATGCTTGGGCCTCAATTTCCATTTCCAGTATAAAATTATGATAATAACCAGGGTTGTACAAAAGCCAGCTTAAATCAGTTCCTGAGACCTGATTGTTAAATTTTTAGTGTGAGCGTTTACACTTCAGGGATCAGCAAATAAGGGCTTAATTTATTGTTTTGTTGAATGTCTAAAACTATGTAGTGATGGGCAAAAATGTTAATAATTCAAATTAAACTTGAATTATTTTAGTCTTAGCCAGCTATTAAACTTTTGCCAGCACACCACTCAATTAGCCTTCTTACCTACCAGGCAGTGTTGTCATGAAGATAAAATAAAAACATCACCTGGAATGGCACCCAAGATGTAGCAGAGATTCAACAAGTTCTTGTTGAGAGTGTCCATAATGATTATAGGTGGTACAGTGGTTGGAGTGCCAGAACTAGAGTCACGAAGACTCATTTTCCTGAGTTCAAATCCAGCCTCGGACACACTAGCTAGCTGACCCTGGGCAAGTCACTCAGCTCTATTTTCCTTAGCTTCATCATCTGTCAAATGAGCCAGAGAAGGAAATGGCAAACCACTGGAGTATCTTTGTCAGGAAAACCCCAAATGGGGTCATGAAAAGTTGGACATGACTGAACAGCAATTCGCCAGATGCTCCTGGTGGTAGATTGTGCCCTTACTCCATGCCAAGCATCACATAAATACACAATCACAAAGGAGATCATCAATACCAGCTACTGGGCACAGCTACTTAAGAAAAGAAAGTAAAAATGCACAAGGGAGCAATTTTGTTGACTGCCCTAGATCTTGTGTGACCCTGGGATTTTCCTGCTTTGTGTCTCTGTTTTCTCATCTGTAAAATGAGAAGGTTGCATTAGATCAATGGTTGTTAACCTGGGGTCCATAAACTTCTTTATAAAAATGCTTTGATAACTCTGTTTCTATATAATGCTTCCTTTGTAATCCTATGTATTTAATTTTATGCATTTAAAACATTATTCTGAGAAGGGATGCATATGTTTCCCCAGTTGCTAAAACGAGTCCATAACACACACACACACACACACACACACACACACACACACACACACACACACACACAAAAGGCTAAGAATGACAGGATTAGATAATCTCTAAATTTCCTTCAAGCTCCAAATCTCTGATCCCATAATTCTCTTTGTACAATATTAGCTAGGTTGGGTGATTTTTCTAGCTTAGTCAGTATTAGAAAAATAATGCTTCTTTTCCCGCAAGAGATCAAATCTCCCCAATATTTCATTTCTGAAATAGAACAGCAGTATCATTAATTACAGTAAAGAAAATGTAACTCTTTTTTGGTTTATATCATTGTGTCATGTTGGGAGTTTGGGGAAATGTTTATTATTTTTCCAATATTACTATCATCATCCCATGATTTTGAATGTGGACTTTTTAGAGTTTAATAAATTATTTTTTCTGATGAGTTTTAAAACAAAATGAGAATGACACATGCCAACATAAGCAAAACTTGTTATCTGCTTAAAATCTTTATAATTTTCCATATTCAGTTCACTTTTGGCTTCAGTTATTTTATTAAGTACTATATGTACACTATCATTTTCAACATATTTCCAACAGGAAGTTCTCTATTCAATCAATGCAGGTCAATGAATATTTTCAACATACATATCAGCAAATTGGAAAATTCATAAATATATCTCAGGTAAATTACTCAAAGATTCTTGCAGATTTTAAGAATAAAATCCCCATTCCATAGCCATTATGCATATGTTACATTATACATGTAACTTTTACAGTTACTGTAGTTAATATCACTGATGCCTTTTTAAAAAAATGTACCCAACTGTTTCCCTCAAGAGTTAAAACATCTCAGGAGTCCAAATTAATCTTTCCAAGGTCATTAAGCACTTCATTCATGAGATATGGAAAGAATAATTAACATTTCCTGTGTTCTAGATGATAAACTTTCTGAATCTGCCAAAGTGAAATGGGGCAAAATTGTGGTCAGATCAGCACAGTTTAGACTTCACATGGGGCTTAACCCCATGTGGCTAGGATAGGATCATAACCAGAGCAGAACAATTGTGGCTTTACCTCAAATTGAGAAACTTGCTCCAAGGAAACAAAATTTTCAGGATCCCCCCAAAGCATTCATTATCCTGTAAGGAAGAAGGCAAGGGGGAGGATCCATGGTAGATCCATGGCAGAACTGTAGTGGGGCAGAGCTTCTCATACCCATCATGAAGTCTTCCATTTCCTTTTGGATGATTTTCAGTTTCAAATCTTCAGAGGTTATAGTATCCCATGACTGTCATATAACAACACTAGGAAAATAATAGTATTTAAATTTTTTTTAATTATTTCAGGGAGAAATGAGGTCATTTGAAAAACCTGGAAACTTGCCAGAGATAATTTCACCTGTTCTTCTTCTCTTCTTCAAATCTAGAACTATTTCCTTCTCCCTTTACAGTGTCTGTCCAAAATGTATAGAGAGACAGGGTGTCCTAAAAATCTTGGTGCAGTTTTAAGCTTTAACTTCTCTTTTTGGATACCCTGTATATGCATATCTATAAATATGAGTGTTATGTGTGTGTACATATAATATATGCAGTGTCGTTGGGCTTGATACAGCCAGGAACACAGTGCCTGTCACAAACAGAAGCATATTGATGACCTCACCTTGACTTGCACCCTGTGCTATGCTCTCTCCATGACAATGGTAAACTCCCTGAACTCCTGCTTATGCCTTACTTCATATTAATGATAAGGTTATTTCTATTGTTATATCTTTCAAAGAAAACACATGCATGATATGCAACTTGTTACAAAAGAACATTTAAGACAGCATTTTGATCTATAGATTCCCATGTTTTCCTCTTATATTCAATGAAATATAAGCAGAGTAGGATCTTTCAGTCATTTGAGTGATAATAAAGATGGGATTGGAGCTATTTATGACACTTGTCCCAGGTACAAAAACTCCTCTTTGTAGTCTGACTTTACTAAAAACCTAGTCCAAATTCACATTAGAGATAACAATGCATATTTACATAGAGCTTTTAGATTTGAAAATTGCTTTTCTCTCAACAACTTCTAGGGTTTGGGAAGACATGTTATCATTTTCATTTTATAGATGTGAATGAACTGAGAAACAGCAAGATTAGGTATCTTATGTAACCTCAGAGAATAAGGACTCAAATCTAGGTCTTCTGATTAAAAGACTAGTGTCCTTTCTTTTTGTTTGTTTTTTTGCAAGGCATTTGAGTTAAGTGACTTGCCCAGGATCACACAACTAGTAAGTGTCAAATGTCTGAGGCTGGTTTGAACTTGTCCTCCTGACTTCAGGGCCAGTACTTTATATACTTCAGCACCTAGTGTCCTTTCCATTGCATCATATTGCTTCTAGAAATAATGAACCTGAGGCTTAAAAAGAGGAAGGAAGGAAGGAAGGAAGGAAGGAAGGAAGGAAGGAAGGAAGGAAGGAAGGAAGGAAGGAAGGAAGGCTTGCCCAAAGTCAAAAGGTGAGTCAATGCAAAAGCCAGGAACTGAACGCAGATCTGATTGTTCTCAATACTATATCCTGGCTTATCAAAGTGAAAATCAGAGTACTTAAAACCAAAAAGATACCAAAAGAGAATATGAGATTCCCTTCAAGAAGATCTTATTAGATTGTGAGTTTCTCAAGGTGTAATGTTAATGAGATTTAAGATCTTCCCCACCCATTAATAGACCTCATGTGGAGCCCATTAAGGGAAGCTTGCTTAAAGGAGGCTTCCTTGTAAGAAGACTTTCATACCTTTTGCTAATTTCCAATTAAGCACTGAATCACAAGGGTTGTTATGTCTTCTGGCTCTGAGAAGTGTTTTTCTTTGGCAGCTCACTTATGAGAAGGATCTTATGATTTCCTGGTTAAAATTCTGAATGACCATACATTCAGAGCTCCCTCACTGCTCAGCTGTAAAGACTCTCTTGATCCAGGGATGTATGTAAATGGTATAGTTGATTCAGTCAGTCAGAGCCTTGTCTGTTGGTCTTTATTTCTCTGCTTGTATTTTCTCTGTTTGTATTCTCTCTGAAGTTCAGGGTGCTGACTTTTCCCTGAATTAGTGAATGTAATTTAAAAAATTGTTCACCCCTTAAACAGCTATCTTTCCTAGTAAAGTAGATCTAAGAACCTGTGCTAGCAGCCATCCTGGATATGCCAGTGTGGTTGCCGATACACAAGGGCAAGGACCAACTTTTGCCATTCTTTGTATCCTTGGTGCCATAGTAGGGACTTAATAAATGCATATTGACTGACTGACTTTGAGAACAAAATAAATTGTCTTGGATATGTCTGTGATTTGTTAGTTTAGCGATGAAAGCACTGGATGAACAAGACCAGGGTTGTCATTCCATCCATAGGTGTGCCAGTTAGTTCTGTTCTGTGACTGGTCTGAACTCTTAACACATGCTTCCTACCTTATAAATACGTGCTACTGGTCACAGTCTGGATCAGATAAGAAAATATGGGTGATTCACCATCACTAATACTGCTAGAAAAACAATTCAAAATGGGACATTAGAATTATCACTAATTCTGAAAAGATTGCCTACATGCAGGCTGTGGCTTATTACCAGTGATAGGAAGGAAGGAAGGAAAGAAGGAAAGAAGGAGGATGGAATGAATATATGTCCTAAATAAAGAAATTTATATCATAAACAAATAGAAGGCAAAGGAAATAAATTCATTTCACAAATGTGGATCAGGAAAAAATTCATGACCAAACAAGGAATAGAGAGTGAAAATAGATAGAGAATGCATAGAGAAATAGAAAATAAACTGGTTTATTTTGATTACCTAAAATTGAAAGGTTTCTATGCAAACAAAAATTAATGCAACTAACCTTAGAAAGGAAACAGTGAACTAGTAAAATATCTTTGCAGGAACTTTCTCTGATAAAGGCCTCATTTCCAAGATATAGAAGAACCTGATTCAAAGATATAGGGACCCATTGGTTGGAGCACTAATTCATTGTTGGTGGAGTTATGAACTGATCCAACCATTCTGGAGAGCAATTTGGAGCTATGCCCAAAGGGCTATAAAAATGTGCATACCCTTTGACCCAGCAATACCACTTCTAGGACTATATCCAAAAGAGATCATAAACATGGGAAAGGACCCACATGTACAAAAATATTTCTAGCAGCTCTTTTGTAATGGCCAAGAACTGGAAATCAAGGGAATACCTATCAATTGGGGAATGGCTAAACAAGTTGTGGCATATGAATATAATGGAATACTATTGTACTATAAGAAATGATGAACAGGAGAACTTCAGAGAAACCTGGAAAGACTTATATGAATTGATGCTGAACAAGGGGAGCAGAACCAGGAGAACATTGTACACAGTAACAGCCACAGTGTACAAGGACTGATTTTGATAGACTTAGCCCTTCTCAGCAATGCAAGGACCTAAAACAATTCCAAAATAATCATGATGGAAAATGCCAGTCACATCCAGAAAAAGAACTATGGAGTCAGAATGCAGAATGAAGAGACTATTTTCCTTTTTGCTTTGTTTTATTTTGTTTTTTTTTCTTTCTCATGGTTTTTCCCATTTGTTATAATTCTTCTATGTAACATGGCTAATATGAAAATGTGTTTAATAGGAACACATGTGTAGAACCCATATGAGATTACAAGCCCATCTTGGGGAGAGAGGGGAAAGGGAGGGGGAGAAAATTTAAAACTTAGGGAAGTGAATGTTGAAAACTAAAAGTAAATAATTTAATTTAAAAAATAAAATAAAATGCTGGCTCTGATATTTGCTAACTATATGACCTTGGACTCCTAGGGTCTTAGCTCTCTCAAATGTAAAGTGGGAATGATAATACTTGTTCAACCTACCTTAAAGGGTTGTTGTGAGAAAAGTAATTGTGAATATTAAAACACTATAGAAATGTGGGTTATAATCACTATTAGTATTATTATTATTATTAATTATTATCATTATTTGAGCACAGGCAGAATGGTATATTGGAAAGACCACTGAATTTGGAGTCAGGAGCCATGAAAAAGTCTGATAGAATCAGTAGTAACACCCATGTCACTCCATTCCATGTGCCTTATTCCCTGTACCCTGACCGTATTGGGCACAACATTCATAACCATCAAATGATACCTCTTCAACCAAGAAGACAGTTCTTTTGGCCATAAGTGAGGATCATAGAATCATAGCTTCAGAGTTAGAAGTGATTTTAGAAGTCACCTAACCCAAACTTTTCATTTTCCAGATATGAAAACTGACTCTAAATCTAGTACATGTTGCAGTACAACATGCAACTGCCTATTGTTGTTGTTAATCATTTGTTTCACTCATGTTTGACTCTTCATGACCCCCCTTGGGATTTTCTTGACAAAGATATTGGAGTGGTTTGTTATTTCCTCCATCTCCTTATTTGAGCACAGGCAGAATGGTATATTGGAAAGAATGCTGAATTTAGAGTCAGGAGCCATGGGTTCCAATCGATATCTGACACTAGGTTTGTAACTATTGATCTTCCATTTCCTTAACTATAAAATGGGCTTTGTCAATCAGCAAACATTTATTGTTCTTAGAATGAGCTGGGCAACATAAGGGATACAAAAGAGTATAAAATATAGTCCCTGCCCTCAGAGAGATTATAACAGAGTTTTGTTTTGAGATTGGACCTATAATTTCATAGGTGTAGAGATTTTCCAAGAAGACAATGTAGATTGTTAATTTCTACAATTTATTGTCAGAGGGAGCTTCTTAGGATGCTGAGAAGTTACATGGATTGCCCAGTTACATAGTCTTAAACCTAAAGACTTCTTTAAGGATTGAAACCGAAGACTTGCTACCTCCTAGTTCAGCCTCCTAGTTACCTTGCCAAACTGCTTCTCTGCAATCTAGTTATTGATAAGAAATTATGTTTTGAAACCCAAATGAGGAATGCTATTTTGTTTTCAGAAGTTTTTTTTGAAAACACAGTTATTACTCACTTTGATACTTTGATGTGTTTTCTGATGTGGGTGGTCCCTCCATGGATATAACATACAACCCAGACATGTCTCATCCTGTGTAACTCAGTTTTCTTTCCATAAATCTTCCATAGAAACTTTACCTATAATGAAACTTGAAGTCTTCCTAGTGTTCTTTTAATGTCTTAGGTATACCAATGGAGCACACAGGCTGTATGGATGCTGTCTCATTCCCATCTCACCTCTTTTTCTGGTCTTAATTTGTCTTTAACAGTGTTTATTGTGAGCACATTTTTAGTAATAAGCTGCAAACAACTGATATTTATGATGAATCTTTCAAATTTTCTATTGCATTACTTATTTTGATTCTTCTTAGAGAACATCATAGTGTTCTCGTAGTGTATTTCATGGCCCCAGATCCTTGGGTCTCCATTGATTCAGTTCAGTCTCCACAGAAAGGGGAATGGGTTTCCCAAAAATCATTCTTAGTCATGTGGGTTTTCCCTGGGAACCTAAGAATGTGGCTTATGCCTGGATCTCTCCAGAAAAGGTTAAAGATTTCTTGGCCTTTCACTCTCCTTCACTTCCCCTGCCCCAGCCCTGGCTCTAAACTCATACACTATATGAAAGCTCTCAAGCTTATAAAATAGAGGGGAAACAGGATAACCTTTTGTTTCACCTTAGAGAATATACAAATACAAAGGACTTACATATAAGCCTACAAATGAACTTAAAACAGTCAAGACAACTCTCCTTTCCTCAGGCAGCTAGGTGATACAGTAAAGTAGATAGAGCACTGGTCCTGGAATCAGTAATATCTAACTTCATATCCAGCCTCAAACACTTACTATCTGTGTGACCCTGGGCATGTCACTTAACCCCTGTCTGCCTCATTTTTTTCTTCTGTAAAATGGGGTTAATAGCAGCACCTACTTCCCAGGGTTGGTTTGAGTATAAAAAGAGACACTATTTGAAAAGCACTTTGCAAACCTTAAAACAACATGTAAAAACTAGGTATTATTAATAGAGGCAGCGAGGTGGCACAATGGATAGAGCCCCATGGTCTGGAGACAGAAAGACCTGTGTGACCTTGGGCAAGTCACTTAACCCTATTTGCCTCATTTTACTCATCTATAAAATAAATTGGAGAAGGAAATGGCAAAACACTTCAGTGTCTGACAAGAAAACCAGAAGTGGGATCACAGAGTTGGACATGACTGAAACAGTCATACAGTAAATTATTATTTTTTATTTAAACAAATGCTTTATTAACTCCTGTTTTACATCAGTCATTTCCGCCAGATTTTGAGTTACAATTTTTCCCCGTTTTTCCCCTACCCGCCCTCCCAGAATACCAGTCCCTCAAGATATCGCTTCCTCCATCCTGCTCTCTCCCATACCTTCTCCCATACCCCCTTCAACTTTTCAATTAGAGCGAGGTGAATCTCTGTGCCCTGATGCCTGCATATCTTATCTCCCAATTACATACAAAAGAGTATTGACAATAGTGTTCATATATATTTGAAACATTTAATTTTAAGACCTCAAATTTCAGATCCATTCCCTTCCTCCCTTGTCACCCATTCCCTCTGGGAAAATAAGTAATTCAGTATGTGTTGTACGTGTATAGCTATGCAAAACATTACCATAGTAGATATATTGTACAAGGCTGCTTATAATTCCCTCCCACCCATTCCACCCCCCCACCTGGTCCATTCCCTACTTGATCCTGTCCCCCTTCTATAGTGGGTACTTCCAACCTCCCCTCCCCCAAGAATGCCCTCCCATCCATCATCCCTCCTCTCATCCCCCTTCCCCCTATTCTGCTGCAGGTTGAGATATCCCATTTAGTATGTATGTCATTTTCTCCCAAAACCAAATTCAATGAGAATGTGGTTTTGCCTTTTTGCCTTCCTATTCTTCCCCTCCTCTGCAGCCATTTCCCCTTGCTTCTTCTACATGAGATAGTTTACCCTACCCTGTTTCTCCCCATCTCCTCTTGCCACTTTCCTCTCTCACCTCATAATTTCACCCCTTAAGAATCATCCCTTCCCATCAAATTCAACCTGTGCCCTCTATCCATGTATACCTGTAAACATATGCCCATATACCCTTCTTCAATTATTTTCATAATGAGAAAGGTTTCATCAGGCACAGTTATTGTTTTTCCATGTAGGAATGTAAATAGGTTAAATTTAATAAGTTCCTTTTGATTTCTTTTCCCTGATTACCTTCTCAGGCATCTCTTCCTTCTTGTGTCTGGATGTCAAATTTTCTATTCAATTCTGGTTTTTTCCTCAAGAATGCTTGAAAGTCCTCTATTCCAGTGAATGACCATATTTTCCCCTGAAACAAAATACTCAGTTTTGCTGGGTAGGTGACCCTTGGGTTCATTCCCAGCTCTTTTGCCCTCTGGAATATCATATTCCATGCCCTTCAATCCCTCAGTGTAGAAGCTGCCAGGTCCTGGGCTATTCTGATTGTGTTTCCACAATATTGAAATTGTTTCTTCCTGGCTGCTTGTAGTATTTTCTCCTTGATCTGGGGATTCTGGAACCTGGCTATAATATTCCTGGGAGTTTTCTTTTTGGGATCTTTTTCAGGAGGTGATCGGTGGATTCTTTCAACCTCTATTTTGCCCTCTGGATCTAAAACATCAGGGCAGTTTTCCTTGAGAATTTCTTGAAGGGTGATTTCTAGGTTCTTTCTTTGATCATGGCTTTCAGGTAGTTCAATAAATTTTAAATTATCTCTCCTGGATCTATTTTCCAGGTCAGTGGTTTTTCCCATGAGATATTTCACATTGCTTTCTATTCTTTCATTTGTTTGGATCTGCTTAACAGCATCTTGATTTCTCATAAAGTCACTAGCTTCCATTTGCTCCAGTCTATCTCTGAAGGAATGAATGTCCTCAGTGAGCTTTTGAGATTCTTTTTCCATCTGGCAAATTCGACTTTTTAAGGCATTCTTTTCCTCATTGCCCTTTTGGGCCTCCTTTGCCATTTGAGTTGGTCTATTTTTTAAGGTGTTGTTTTTCTCAGTCAGGCTGTTGACCCTCATTTCATACTTTTCCTGCATCCTTCTCATTTCTCTTCCCAATTTTTCCTCCACTTCTCTTATTTGATTTTTAAAGTCCTTCTTAAGGTCCTCTATGGCCTGTAACCCGCTCATATTTTCCTTTGGGGCTTTTGGAGCAGGATTTCTGACCTCACAGTCCTCTGACTGTTCCATGCTTCGATTCTCTTTGCCCCCAAAATAGGAGTCTAATGTTTCATTTTTCTGTTTATTTTGTTTCCTTTGCCTTGGCATGATGCCACTAAATTACTTGACTTTTGAGCTTGTTGCCACAGTAGGACTCTGCCACCAGACAGGGGAGCTTCGTTCTGAATGTGTGGGGGGGCAACTTCCATTTCTGGCAAGCTGGAAACCCACCTCACAAGCTCCCCCCCAGACCACAATCCAGATCCCCAGATGTTAAAGCAAGAGCGATTACCCCCGAGACTGATCACTGGATCTCCCTACAGTTCGCAGGCCAGGAGCTGGAGCCACCACTGAAAACTACAAAATGGAGTGTCTCCTCAGCGGTTTCTACCCCCCAGGGGAGGAAGCCGACATGTTCTCCAAATACTGGTCCCAAAGTCCATAGGGCACTAACCTCTCACTTTGTCCTAGGCATATCTGTGTTGACCATTCTGGAATCGCCACAGCTGCTGGTGTTCTGGGGTCCCTCCAGCTGGCTGTTGGCCCAGCCACCCTGGGGCTAAAACCATGGGACCTGGGCTCAGCTCTCTGCGCTGCCTGCTGCGCTGCCGGCTCCCAGAGGGCTGCGCTGGCCCTTCCTGCAGGGCTGCTGGACTGTCCTCAGTGGGAGGTTAGCTTCTCTGTGTCGTTCTGTGGGTGCTGGGGCTCCAGAAATTGTTCAGAGTCCCCTTTTACATAGTTTGGAGGTAATCTTGGGGGAGAGAGCCTTGGAGGTGCTGTTTCTACTCCGCCATCTTGGCTCCATCAGGAAACAGATCTCTTAACCAAGCACTGGTCATATGCTGTTTAACACTTTTACCAATAAATGGAATAAAAGCATAAGTGGCATGCTTATCAGTTTTGCTGTTGACAGAAAGCTTCAGAGGTGTGCTCAAACACTAGGTGTCAGAGTCAGAATCCAGAAAGTTCTGTTCAATTGGAGTATTGGGCTGAATCTAGAATAGTAAATCCGGAAATTTTCAGCTGGAAACATTTTGGGTCAGAGCAAGCACACACCACCGGTAAATTATTATTAATACTGTTTGCATCTGTACAGAAACAGACCAGAAGAAAGGAAGAAAGAACTCCTTTCTCCAGGAGCACAGGTTACCAGTTGTAGTAATTGTTCTGGTGCCAGTACTACTGCCCAGAACTTAGCTTATTTCTTCACAAGCTAAGGTAATCAACTTAAATTTCTGTTTGTGGAAATGAAAGGCAAATCTATATTATTTGTGAACAGCTAGTTTCTTAGATGTTACTCACTGTCCCTGTCCTCACCTTCTTTCCTTTGTTATCACATTGATCTGGAAAGGTCTATCTTTCCCAATGTTATACTAATAATTTATTTAATTGATTTTTTTAATATGAAGCCAGAGAATTTGCTTACTAGATAAATGTCTTCCCTCTACTGATAAGGGAGAGGTCCCATAGCATATAGTAAGCACTCAATGAGTGTCTGTTGACTGATTGACATGGCCTAGTGTATAGGGGACCTTGAAGCCAGGAAAACCTGGGCCACTCCCACCTCTAAGGCATGCTCAGTGAGTGACAATGGCCAAGCCATTCACACTTTCAGTGCTTTCTGGGCAACTCTGTAGACTATAAGTTGCACAGAAGGTATTGATATGAGTATATGAGAATAGACTGACCATCCTCATCTGTGAATTCCCTGAATCAATGAAACCACAGGTCCTATCCAAGGAGGTCAAGATATTGACTGCTTCCAGGCACGTTATTTCATCAATATGAAAAATTTTTGGTGTTGAACCTCTCTCCACAGACCAGAAATCTCCTAATAGAGATCCTAATATTATCTATATACTATAATCTTTAAGAGTTTGCCTAGATCAAGTGACTTGCCCATGCTCATATAGTTCATGTGTGCCAAAGGTAGCAGGGCTTCAACCCACATCCTCCTTACTTCATGACCAGTGCTCTGTCCACTAAAGCACACTGTCTTTCAGATGTATCATTGCAGTGACTCAGTAAACTGCCCCATTCAACTGCATTTCATAGTCTGAGAAATTTCATTTTCCCATGTTAATAAACTAATTTAATTCACACCATTGTAGGTCTCACTGAGGAGGCTTTACAAGTAGTGTTCTCAGGTTTGGCACAAATAGTACAATGTCATCTGTAATAAATAGACTTGCAATCTGTGGAAGATTTCTTCCATGACCCTAGCAAATCCCTTGGGTGAGCATATGTCTCAGATCAATATCAATAGATCATTAAACAAAGTTATCTCTAAAGTAACATCTGTCATAGAACCTTGAACAATGTTAATATATTCTTTGGAAAAACCTTTTCTGAAAACATCTTTCAAGGTCACATTGTGTTTTATTGAATCAAATCCTTTTTAAAAAATCTATAAATAATAGATACATCAAGATTATATATTTTCTGCCCTCTCAATCCTTTGTTTATAAAAATGTGATCTGCTAGAGAAAATCATCTCTAAGAGCTTCCTTTCTTATATGTTAATTTGAATATCTTTAATATTTACATAGATAATTCCCACAAATATTTTTAAAGATAAGAAGGCATAGATGTTAGTCAATAACTTCTGACACCTTTTTGGTAACTTTTTCTTCTATCTAGTCGTGACCTTTTCCATTCTTTTCTAATCTCTTTTTAAGGTATCTAAGAAGTTGACCCCTTAATGCCTTTAAAATTGTGCTGTCTTCCAAACAACAGTATTACAAAATGCAAAATGGATCATTTTCATTACATTAAGTTGAAAAGTTTTTGTACAAACAAAGCAAATGCAACCAAGATTAGGAGGGAAGCAGAAAATTGGGAAAGAATTTTTACAACCAACATCTCTGATAAAGGCCTCTTTTCTAAAATATATAGAGAACTGAGCCAAATATATAAGACTCATTCCCCAATTGATAAATGGTCAGGGGATATAAACAGGCAGTTTTCAGAGGAAGAAACTAAAGATATCTATAATCACATGAAAAAATGCTCTAAATCACTATTGATTAGAGAAATGCAAATCAAAACAACTCTGAGATACCACATCTCACTTGTCAGATTGTCTAACATAACAAAACAGGAAAATGATAAATGCTGGAGAAGATGTGGGAAAACACTAATGCAATGTTGGTGGAGTTGTGAACTGATCCAACTATTCTGGTGAGCAATTTGGAACTATGCCCAAAGGGATATAAAAATGTGCATACCCTTTAACCTAGCAATACCACTTCTAGGGCTGTATCCCAAAGAGATCATACAAGTGGAAAAAGCACCTGTATGTACAAAAATATTTATAGCAGCTCTTTTTCTGTCGTCAAAGAATGGAAATCAAGGGGATGCCCATCGATTGGGGAATGGCTGAACAAGTTGTGGTATATGAATGTAATGGAATACTATTGTGCTGTAAGAAATGAGGAACAGACAAACTTCATAATAACCTGGAGAGATTTATATAAACTGATACTGAGTGAGGGGAGCAGAACCAGGAAAACATTTTACACAGTTACAGACCCATCATATCTGTGATGACTAACTTAGACAGACTGGGCTCCTCTCAGCATTACAAGGCTATAAGACAACTCCAAAAGACTCATGATGGAAAGGGCTATCTATATTCAGAGAAAGAATTATAGAGTCTGAATGCAGATTGAAGCAAATTATTTGGTCTCTCCATTTTGTTTTGTTTTGTTTCTTCTTTCTCATTGTTCATTCCATTGGTTATAATCCCTCTTTACAACTTGACTATTATTTAATGTGAAGGTAGTTGTAGAACCTATATTGGATTGCATGCCACCATAGCGAGGGAGAGAGGAGGAGAGGGAAGGGGAGAAAATTTGGAACTCAAAACAGAATGTTGTCAACTAAATAATATATTTTTTAAAAAATTGTGCTGTCTCCAGAAGTAATTTTCTTCTGTTTGTATTTTGGTTGGGTGTAGCTTCTCTTCACAACTTCAACTTGTTAAATGTCATTGCTACTTGCTTGCAGAGTCTATAGGATACAGAAGTGGGAGTGTCCCAATGCTACAGTAGTGCAAATCCTGTTGTCAATGAAAATAGATCACTATTTTAAACAAACAAGCAAATTGGCACATCGATTGCATTTCTCATATGCTGACCTTCTGGTTTCCTATGCTTTCAGGCTGATGTCTAAGCCTGTTCTTATGCCAAGTTCTCTGCAGGCTCTTTTCTCTCAACTAAAATGATTTTCATCATTAGTGACTCAGTATTGCTTTGTTGTCTCCCATCTTCTTCCTCTGTGATATTTCCCAAATGAGCTTGTACTCTAAACCAGTGATGCTGCCCTTGGTTGCCATGTCTCTCCATTTGGCAAGGAGATCAAATACATGCTAAGTGAAGGACTTTTCTGACTTCTTTTAATCTCTTAGTTGTGGTGACTGCTTTCTTTCTAATAAGCTTCTCTACAAAACAAAGATAGAGTTTGGTTTCATTATATGTCGAAGGCAACAGGAAATATCTCACAATCACCAGGTCTTGCTATCACCATAAGAGGCATAAGCAAGTTATGATGATCATTGCTACTTGTGGACCAACTTCTCTTTCAGAGGACAAAGAAGACATTCTGTGAGACTTTAGCAAAATCTTCCAAACTAAACTATTATCATTATCTTCTTCACCACAATCATCAGCACTATTTTCATCATAGCTAGGATTTATATAGCATTTCCAGAATGAAAGCTCCTCAAAGTCAGTGACTGTGTTGTTGCTTTTTTTTTCTTTCTCTCTTTGTATCTCCAGCACTTAGCAAGATGCCTACCATGTAGTGGTCACTTAATACAAGTTTGCTGACTTTTCTATGCCTCATTTTCACTCTGACAAAATACATAAAGACATACACCTAATGAAAAAATTATTCCTGGTCTGGAATTTGAAATATTTTGTGAAAAAAATATTTCTAATATCTTCTTTTAAAAAATGGAAGGAGTTTGCAATCCTGTTTCTATTAAAAAAAGAGTCCTGATAGCACACTTTGTGGTTATAAACTTTGTTGGGAAATGTGAAATAATAAATGAGGCATAGAAATGCATTCTGGGATAGTCCTCACTATGCCTCAGGGAGTCCCATATCCTGGAGGAGCTATCAGTCAGAGTTTGGCTGTATAAAAGAAACCAAAAATACAAGGTACTCAATCTTCTTTCACTCTCTTAGGAATGTAGGAATTACTAACCAGATCCAGCCACACCTCTTTCTCCTCACACTAAGTGGTTTCCACCCCCTCATACACAAGTTGAGTAACACACCTTAAGTGCTTAATAAACATTGGATTGATTTTTATTCGACATCTTCAATTCCTTGTGGAGGAATAAGTGAAGACATATGAATTGACAACCCCTCTGTAGACTAAGACAGGAAAAAAATAACACTCATTCTAGTTTGGGAGGAAAGAGAGATCCAATCTAGTTCTGCCTTTTAGGGTTTTTATCAAGAATTATTTATCAAGGGGCGGCTAGGTGGTGCAGTAAGTAGAGCATCAGCCCTGGAGTCAGAAGGACCAGTGTTCAGATCCGGCCTCAGACACTTAACACACAAACAAAAACTTAGCCATGTGACCTTGGGCAAGTTACTTAACCCCAATTGCCCTCCAAAAGGCAAAAAACAAAAAAAAAAAGAATTATTTCTCAAGAGTCCCCAGTGTGGAAAAGCATCAGTGTTTTAGAGAATTAAATCTCTGACCTATTTAGTTCTGTGTGCAACAAGCTGCTTGCTGGCTTCCTTCATTGTGATCCTCTTTGCAGGTAATTAATATCTGTTATGTTTGATTCTTCATATCCATGTAGGTATCACAAAACAGTTATAATCAGTCATAGTTTTATATCAAGGTTAAGACTTTCAAAGACATGAATTAAACCAGAAGTTATAGACTTAAAGAAAAGAAATACTATTGAGTAATTACTTACCACCTATAGGTAGGAGAAATGACAAAGGGGAAGCAGGCAAATGAAGTACTTCACCAATTTCCTTAGTTTTTTGGAGAGAAATAATTCAACTATATCTCTCAGCAGGGAATTTAAATAGATATAAGAGATTTGGGCTCTTTGGGTTGCCACCTCAATAGCCTTCTCTTAATCTCCATTGGAAACAAGGATGCTCCATTCATCCAGTTTTCTATCTTGTTCTTCCATCAGAATGCCCCCTCTCTCTGGAAAAAGCCCCTCAAACTCTTGTTGCTCACAGGGTTGCCATCTCAGCTCTGCCCTCCAAGGATGGAAAGAAAACACTGTCTAAGACCATATTTCTCAGAATTCAGTCATGTTTTAGTTTGGTGGGTTTTTTTTTTCCTGCCTAGGGGAAATCACCTGCTGATTACTAAAATCCCATTGACTATAACCCCTATCCAATTAAGGAGATTATTCCATAACTCTCTTGACTCAAAAGTGGGCAGTTCAGCCTGTCTTAGACCAATGAGTCTCCCCACACAACAATTGCAGAGAACTAAGGGGAGTAGATGTCATGAAAAAGAGTACAGCATTTCTTCCATTTCTCAAAAGCCCAGGGAATGCTTCATATTCCTTAAGCCCCTGTACCTGAGTCAATGCTATTTTCTACTTTGTTCTCTTCAATAACCACTGCTACCAACCCCATGCTAAAGAAGATGGGAAAATTCTCCCAACTCCCTCCTTATCAGGGAATAAGTTTGTTAAAAGAATCTTTGTTCCCAGAGAATTTGCTAATTGAAGTGTCACTGCAAATGTCAAAACAAGAGTTCTCAAAGTTTCATTTTGCCTGAATCAGAAAGAATGGGGGAAAGAACTACTAATTAAATTCGCTATTCAAGTTGCAATTTACTTCTTTGTAAATGGATCCTTTAGGCAGAGCCAATTCTGAGTGTAGGCAGATTAGGAGGTTGCCTACCTAAAGGTGATATGAGGAATCGTAAAAAGTTCATGCCTTCAAATTTCTTACCTCCAGACCAACAACTCTCACCATTAAATTTACTGAGACCATCCATAGGTGGAATATTGTCTCCCAGAAGACCCAAGTAACAGTTTAGAGTGGTTACCTGGGATTAGTATGACTAAAAATTACATTTTGTTTCTTTTTTGCCTTTGTATCTCCAGCATAGTGACCAGAGCATAGTAGGTCTTTAAATAAATCCATATTATTGATTGACTGATGGGATTCTGCAGCTGCTAGGTGTTTAGGATCATTAGAATCATTGCCTACAATTTCCCAAATACAAAACCAAAACATTTTAAAAGCCCAAAACTAGGTTTATATTTATTTTGGTATGAAAAAAGGAAACTTTTTTTTCCATTTTGCCAGATTTCATATGTTAGTAGCAAAGGCAACTAGTGATGCAAGACCTTAGAAGCCTCAAACTTTATACTAAGATTGGGACTAAAGTAAGTCACTGAACCTCTATTTGCCTCAGTTTCTTTAATTGTAAAATGAGAATAATAATAAAACTTACTTCACAGGATTGTTATAAGGATCAAATAAGATATTTGTAAAGCACTTAGCACAGTGTCCAGCACTAGCTGCATAAATTCTAACAGGTAGTTATTATTGTTGTTAATAGCCCATAAAGACAAAAGCCATCATTGTTTCTGTGAATAAATCAAGAAGGTACAGAAAAGACTTATCAACAATGAGGATAGATTTATCAGATGACAGATTTGAATAAAAAGGTATGTTACCAATATTAACTACTAAATATTTCCTACAATAAAAGACTACATTTTAGTAAATGCCCCAAGGAATAATAATTAAACAATTGACTAATTAAGATCCTGTTTATGCTTCTGTTGCCAACTTTATTCATTTATTCCAGTAGGTGTAAAAATGTGATATTTTTAACCTACATTTTAAAGAGTTTTGTGTCAGTATGTTAAACTTTCAGCAGATGGAGATGTTCTTTCATGAAAAAAAATGTGGTCATTAAAACAAGATGTTTCACACTCTTTCTGAAAGAGAATTATTTTCCTCTTAAAAGTAAAGGGGATTCCTAAGGTGCTCATATTTCTAGGATTTACATAAGAATGTAATCAGATTATAAAATAAATTTTGGCCATATTTCTAGTCTAGTGGGCTAAAAATTTTCCAAGGAGGGCACTAATAAAATGTCTTTTCCTCTCAAGGCTAAGGCAAACACAAATGGCAGTTTTTCACTCTCAACAAATTGTAAATTTGCATAAGAAAAAGAATATTTAAGTGAATTTCTTTGTTTTCCTGTAGTCTCTTGAGATGAAATTTTGGTAATTGGTACAGGGGCAAGCTGTTTTCTTATCTTGCTTCAATCTAAGTTCACACTTCTTTGTCCTTAAGGAACAAGCTTTTTATCACTTGAGGATAGAGCTGAATAGGTGTGATTTGTAAGCTGACAGCTATGAATAGCTGTCAGAAGCATTTCAAAAAATCATCATAGTGGCTGTGGAAGATGCTTGGTTTTTTTTGGTTTTGGTTTTGTTTTGTTTTTTTCTCCCTGAAGACTGATGCACTGTTCTCCTAGGAGCAACAGAGAAGCAGGTTTGGGGCATTAATGTTAGGTTGTAGGCAACAGGTTGTTTCCTAGTGCTCCCTGAAATTGAATGCTACCCTTAGGAGATGGCTCATACATATACTCAAAATCAGATTCTTAGATATACTTAAGGTTTTGGTCACTTTCTCTTTTTTGACGAAAGTTCTACTGCCATCTATGTTCATCAGTAAATCACAGCAAACCACTCAGTAAATATTAAGTGTCTGTTTTATACTCACAGCTTTGCTTTGGCAAATGTGGATATTTGGGGTGGCAGAGTGCTAGACTTGGAATATGAAGACACCTGAGTTCAAATCCCATCTCTAAAACTGACTAACTGTATGACCCCAGGCAATGTGATAAACCAGGGGTGGGGAACCTGTGGCCTCAAGGTTACTTGTGGCCCTCTGGGTCCTCAAGTGAAGCCTTTTACTTGGATTCACTCAAAGGGCCTCACTTAAGGACCTAGAGGGCCACATGTGGCCTTGAGGCCACAGGTTCCCCACTGCTGTTATAAACTCTCTAAGCCTCTTTTTCCAAATTTGTAAAACAAAATTATTACTATCCCTACCATATTCTCCACAGGAATTTGAGGAAAATGAGTTGTAAAAGTCAAAGTGCCAAATAAATGTGAGATACTATATTTTAAGTTATGGTCTAACACATGTGAAACATTTAGTCAACAATTATTACATTAATTAGATTTCTAGAAGTATGTTTAAATTTCATGTTTTCTCTTTCCATCAGGTATTGAGGCAAAGGGGTCTAAACTAAGCTCATAAATTATTTTCAACAATACCATACCCAATTCACAATAATTAAAGTAATACCCTTTTGTAGCATTTTAAAGGGAACTTAAAACAACTTCCTTTCAATTACATAGGTAATGAGAGGATCATCTTCACTGTGGTCTCAACAAAGCTGTGACTTATGTTCAAAAAGCTAATAAACATTAGAGCTGATATTTCAATCTAAGTCTCTTGATTCCAAGTATTACAGGAAGCTAAAATTAGGGATGAGGGTTAGGTGTAGCAATAGTACACAGGACAATCTGAAATGGAGATGAGGGTAACAAACGTGCAGAGGACAGTCTAACCATGAGAGTAATCATTCCAGAAGAGGGACCTTAGATTTAGAACTGGAAGGGACCTGAGAAACCATCAAGTTTAACTTCCTCATTTTACAAATAAAAAAATGAGGCAGACAGAATTAAATGGCTTGCCCACAGTCACATAGCTATTAAGTGTCTAGTCAGGATTTGAACTCAGGTCTTCCTAACTCCAAGCCCAATGATCTATCTACCAGCACCTATCCCCTGATGCTTGTCCCAATGGCAGTTGGGATATGAGGGAAACAGACCCTAGGATAGAGAAGTGCCAGCATGGTGGAACCTTCAGTGTGGTTGCCCAAGGAAAGAACAGTCCCACAATTAATGTACGGTGACTATAGCTGCTGCAGGAAGGAAGTTGGTTGCCCAAAATGCCAATATCCTAATCAATAGCCCCATTTATCCTGTGTTTGTTACAGATGTGGTCTTATTAAATATATATATATATATATATATATATATTTAATTGCCCTGATTCATTCTTTAGGATTATATGTATGATTAATAGGGTTATCAGTTAAAGAGTTTGTTAGATTGTTCCTCTCCATTCCAACATTACCTAAAATTAAAAAGACAACAGCAATTAATCGATAATAATAACAACCAGGAAACTCACACAAAGATGATCAAAGAAGAAATAACAATGCAGTTGCATTATTAGATAATTTTTCTTTGGTTACTATATGGAGGGTTTTTAAAGTATTAAAAGATGTAATTTCACCATCTTGTCATATCCCACTTAAAAACTTCTTTCTTTAGCTATATAAACTAATAATGGACTTGTTTATTCTGTTGTCTTGGGCACATTACTTATTGTCTTTTGTTCTGAGTTTCCTTGGGTGCCTAATGAACTCTCAGATGTGGTACTGACTGACTGTGATGTATGAAAGATCAATCAATCACTTAATAAGCAATCATTAATTAAGGTTTATAATGCACCAGGAATTGTACTAAGTGTTGAGAATACAAAGAAAAATCCAAAACAGCCTGTGGTCAAGGAGATCTTAGAGAATGGGAGAGAAAGTAAAGTGTTGTTCCAATTTTTTAAGGGGGTGAGGAATGGAATCCTCACAAATTGTAGTAAAATAAGCTTGACTTGGATCCATGTAAAAAATCAAGAATAGATTATTATTAAAGAGACATTTTGAGGACATCTAGAAAAGGAAGTGTGGATCACAGAGAGACAGTATGACTTTATCCAGAACAAGCCATTCCAGAGTAAATTTATTTGACAAGTTACTAGACTGAGGAAAGTGATATACCTATAGTTATATTAACTGGATTTTAGCAAAGCATTTTATAAGAATCTTTCATAATATTCTTAAAAAACACACACACACACAAGTGATTTTGACTAGGAAATGGTACAATTAGTTAGATTAAGAAATGGTTGACCAGCTAAAATCAAGGTTCCATGTCAGTTTGAAGGTAATATTCAATGGAGCATCCTAAGAATCTGTGCTTGGCTCAAGACTTTTTAAAATTTTTAACAATGACTTGGAAAAAAGGTAAAAATATCAGGCTTAGCATAGTCACATAGTTAACAAAATATTAGAGCTAATATTTCAACTTATTTCCTGACTCTAAATTTTGATAATGTTTCTATCATTTCAGTCATGTCCAGTTTTTCATGACCCCATTTAGGGTTTTCTTTGCAAAGATAGTGGAGTGATTTGCCATTTCTTCCTCCAACTCATTTGACAGATGAGGAAACTGAGGCAAATGGGGTTGAGTGACTTGTCCAGTAGTCACACAGGTCGTCAGGTCTGAGCTCAGGTCTTCCTGACTCCAGATCCAGTGCTCTATCCCCTGTACCACACAGCTCTAAGTTTTACCCAGTCAAAACTGAATTTTATCACTTGTCATGGGGAAGAAGGAGACTTTGTTGCAGAAGACCGTCTGAAATGGAGGTAAGAGTGGCATTTAGAACATCAACCTTGGAGGGCTAGCTACTGTACTAGATGATAGAGTCGGGCTAGCCTCCAAAAAGATCTTGACAGTTTAGAACTTAACTTAATCAAATAAAATGAAACTTAATAGGAATAGATACTTGGATTAAAAAATGGATTTCACAAGTGCAAGATGGGGAAGGAATGATTAAATAGCAGTTTGTCTGAAAGAAATCTAAGGGGTTTAGGGAATTATAAACTCTGGATAAGAAGATCATATTACATGATAGTCAAATGGGCTAGGATTATCTTGGGCTGTATTAAAAGAGGTGTATCTTCCAGGAACAAGAAGGTGATAGTCCTCCTTCATTCTTGCCCTCAATATACCATGCTGGAATCATTATGATTGTTTATGGTTGCTGTTTCAGGGCAAGTGGAAAGGTAAAGGGCTTTAAGTTAATTCCATAGAATGATAAATTGAAGGAACTGAGGATATTATCCTGGAAAAGAGGAGACTTAAAGGGAATATAATACCAATGTTCAAGTACTGTATTTGAAAGGTTGTCATGTGGAGGAGAAAATATACTTTCATTGTTTGACCTCAGAGGACAGAGCAACAAATGGAAATAGAAAAGAGGCAAATTTAGGCTTGATGTCCAGCAATACTTCCCAACAATTAAGTCACTGAAAAGTGGAATGAGTTGCTTCTGGAGGCGGTGATTCCCCTTCAATGGAAGTCTTCAATAACTTGTTGGGTATTTTATAATGGGGATTTTTATTTCAAGTATAGGTTTAGCCCATACTGAAGTCACTGAAGTATCTTACAACTTGGAAATTCTGTAATTCTTCATCTTAAAAGGAAGCATTTAGATGAGTTGATCTCTAAACTACCTCTTAGAAGTCTACATTTTATAATCTGACTTGTTATAATAATGTGAAGTCTAGAAAACAATTAATATGTACAAAGTCTCAAAAACAATCAACATGTACCATAAAACATATGGATGTTTAGAGGATGATATGTATGTATATGTCATAGACCACATACATATGTCTTATATGTGTGTTGTGACATAATTTCTCAGTAATTTATCATATTATCAATAAAAGGGGTCAGTGGTACTCTCAAATGCCAAAGACCCCTCATGGCAATGAGCTCACATTTTATATGCCTTGTAAGAGTGGGCGTTCCGGAGGGTAGCAATTAACTCTGATTTCTTAACAATTAATAGGAAAATGAATATTATAATGAGAGGTGGTTTATATTCCAATGAGGGTCTTGAGGCAGTGACACTGAGCATCTAAATCTTGGTCAGAGAAACCCTATCAATATACATATCAAAGAGGGAATCCACTTCTACCCAGACCTGTCAGACCAAACATGATGAGCAGGAATCCACCCATTTGCCTACACATTGAATTTCTTTTACTGTCTTTGATTAAATCTTAGCCATCCTAGCTGGATAAATCTCTGAGCAAGATTTCCCACACTGGTTGATTTCTGAATGAAGAAGTGAAAAACGGGGGGGAAGAAAACCAGTGAGGACATATCTATAATTCTGATGTTTCCCTCCACTGATGAAAGGTGACCATGGGTTCTTGAAGGCTACCAGTGAGGCATAATCTTGGGAAGGTTTTACCAGGCTTTCCATTAGGAAAACTGAAAAGGCTTTGATCAAGTAAGTTTTGAATGATAGATTCAGTATCTGTCATCTAAGACAGTCTAGTTAGGTTTAAGTTTGAAGAGGTTCACTGATAGAAAGTTGGCCAATAAGTAATTTTCAGAACACGGCAGCTTATAAAGACATTTATTTTTGCTTTATGTACTATTTTTCTTTTTCTGTGGTAAGACTGAGTTAGAAATACTTTAGCATGTGATTTAATATTCTTAGAAAATGTGTTCTAAAAAGAATTAATGACATTTCTTACTAGCTATATATCGTTCTGATTTGGAGTTTGAAATAGAACATAAAGAATGGATCTACATATGTACATTTTTGTTGTTGCTGTTGTTGTTCGGTCATTCAGTCATATCTGACTCTTCATGACACCATTTGAGGTTTCCTTAGCAAAGATACTAGAGTAGTTTGCCATTTCCTTCTCCAGCTGATTTTACAGATGAAGAAACTGAGGCAAAGTTAAGTGACTTGCCAAGGGTCATATAGCTAGTAAGTGTCTGAGGTCAGATTTGAACTCATGAAGATAAGTGTTCCTTACTCCTGACCTGGCAGTTTTATCTACTGTGTCACCTAGCTGCCACATAAGTACATACACATATTAAATATCTAGAAAGATACACTGATTTTTCACTGGGGGGTGGAACCAAGATGGCAGAGTAGAAGCAGGAAATTCTGTGACCTCCTCCCAAAACCACCTCAAATACCAATAAAATATGACTCTAAATAAATTTTAGAGCTACAGAACCCACAAAGTGACAGAAAGAAACAAATCTCCCACTGAAGGCAGCCTGGGAAGCTGACAGGAAGGGTTCGTCATAACACACTGGCAGTGGAGAACAGTACTGCATGAGCCCTGCAGTTTTGGTCCCAGAAAGGCAGCTGTGGCCAGAGCAGACTTCAGGACAGTGAATCACCAGCAGTGTGGAGGTTTCCAGACTTCTCAAACCATAAATGCCAAAAAGAAAGTAAAAGGTCAGTCAGAACTCTGTTAGATAGGAAGGGTGCCATCCAACCCCTGCTCCCAGGGTGAGAGGCAGCTGCAGCTGCAGTGGCTGCTGTGTGGCTGCCTTAGGAGTTCCTGGCCTACAGATTGGAGGGGGAACCAAGCGACCATTCAGAGGGTAATCACTCTTGCTTTGACCTCCTTGGATCTGGGTCACAGTCTTGGGCAGTGGTCCTGGGGTGAGAAACACCAGTCTGCCAGTGTGGTGTCTGGAGAAAGGGTACCCTCCTAAAACCTCTGACAACATTTGCAAAAACCCCAGCAATTTGGGGCAAAGCTCTCCTCTTTGTAAGCAGAGCTATACTGTGGCAAAGAACTCAAAAGTCAAATAATAGACTGGCAATATGATCAAGCAGAGGAAGCTTTTTGGGGGCAAAAAGGATCAAAGTATGGAACGGGAGGAAGACAACAAAGTCAGAACTCCTGCACCAAAAGCTTATGAGAAAAATATGAATTGGTTACAGGCCATGGAGGAGCTCAAGAAGGATTTTGAAAATCAAGTAAGAGAAGTGGAGGGAAAACTGGGAAGAGAAATGAGAATGATGCAAGAAAATCATGAAAAGAGAGTCAACAACCTGACTGAAGAAAATAATACCTTAAAAAATAGACTAACTCAAATGGCAAAAGAGGCTCAAAAAGCCCATGAGGAGAAGAATGCCTTAAAAAGCCTAATTTGCCAGATGGAAAAAGAATTTCAAAACCTCACAAGAATATACTCAAGAGAATAATTCCTTCAAAATTAGATTGGAGCAAATGGAAGCTAATGACCTTACGAGAAATCAAGATACTATAAAACAGATCCAAACAAATGAAAGAATAGAAGGCAATGTGAAATATCTCATGGGAAAAACCACTGACTTGGAAAATAGAACCAGGAGAGATAATTTAAAAATTATTGGACTACCTGAAAACCATGATCAAAAAAAGAACCTAGAAATCATCCTTCAAGAAATTCTCAAGGAAAATTGCCCTGATATTTTAGAACCAGAGGGCAAAATAGAAATTGAAAGAATTCACTGATCACCTCTTGAAAAAGATCCCCAAAAGAAAACTCCTAAGAATATTATAGCCAATTTCCAGAGTTCCCCGGTCAAGGAGAAAATATTGCAAGCAGCCAGGAAGAAACAATTTGAGTATTGTGGAAACACAATCGGATAACACAAGATCTAGCAGCTTTTACATTAAGGGATCAAAGAGCTTGGAATATGATATACCAGAGGTCAAAGGAGATAGGATTAAAACCAAGAATCATCTACCCAGCAAAACTGAGTATAATGTTTCAGGGGAAAATATGGTCATTCCATGAAATAGAGGACTTTCAAGCATTCTTGATGAAAAAAAACCAGAGTTGAATAGAAAATTTGACTTTCAAATACAAGAAGCAAGAGAAGCATGAGAAGGTAAACAGAGAAAAGAAATAATAAGGAACTTATTAAAATTGAACTATTTACATTCCTACATTGAAAAATCATAATTGTAACTGATGAGACTTTTCTCAGTATGAGGATAGTTATAGGGAATATGTGTATATAAATACATATGTGAGTGTGTGTGTATACATGTATACATGTATACATAGACAAAATACATATAGGAGGGAATATGTGTATATAAATACATATGTGAGTGTGTGTATATATGTATACATAGACAAAGGGCACAGGATCAGTTGATAGGAAGGGATGATATCTAAAAAATAAAATTAAGAGGTGAGAAAGGAATATAATGAGAGGAGATAGGGAGAGGATAGGGTAAATTACCTCATATAAAAGAGCTGAGAAAAAAACTGTTATGATGGAGGGAGGAACAGGAAGGCAAAAGGGAATGGGTCAACCTTACTCTCATTGAATTTGGCTTAAGGAGGGAATAACATGTACAATAAATTGGATATCTCATCCTACAGGAAAGTAGGGGTGAAGGGGATAAGAGGGGAGATGATAGAAAGGAAGGCAGATTGGGGGGGAGGGTAGTTAGAAGCATACTTTTGAAAAGGAACAGGGTCAAAGTAGAAAATAAAATAGGTGGAGGACAGATAGGATGGAGGGAAATATAGTCATTCTTTCATAATATATCTACTATGAAAATGTTTTGCGTAATTACACATGTATAACATGGAGGGAAATATAGTCATTCTTTCATAATATATCTACTATGAAAATGTTTTGCGTAATTACACATGTATAACCTATATTGAATTGCTTTTCCTCCCAGTAGGGGTGGGTGACAAGGGAAGAAGGGAAAGAATCTGGAAATCAAAGTTTTTAAATCAAATGTTAAAATATACATTATTATTATTATTATTATTTTACATGCAACTGGGAAATAAGATATGTAGGCACTGGGATATAGAAATCCAATTACCCTACCAGAGGGAGGATAGGGGAGGATATAAGAGACAGCAGATTGGGGGAAGGGATATTCAGTAGAATCACTATTTTGGGGTGGGGCATAGGAGAAAGATGGGGAGAAATTTTATAATTCAAAATCTTATGGAAATGAATGTTGAAAACTAAAAATAAATAAACCAAAAAAATTACTGTCATGAAGACATAGACATATAGATGGATAGAACCTCCACATATCTGATATATAGCTATATGCTCCACTATTGATATATGGATATATGTGTAGATATACAGATATCCTCCACTATATATTTATCAGGATATATTATATAGGTTTATCCTCCATCAAAATTCAACTCTGATGTTTCACTATGGGATGAAGAATAACCCTGAGTTCTTGAAGGCTGTTGTTGTTGAGTCATATCCAACTCTTCATGACCCTGTGAATCATAGCACAGCAGGCCCTTCTATCCTTTGCTAGCTTTTGAATTCTCTCCAAGCTCATGTTTGTTGCTCCCATGATACCATCTATCCATCTCATATTCTGCTATCCTTTTTGCCTTTACTTTTTCCCAACATCAGGTTCCTTTCCAATGAGTCCTGTCTTTTCATTATGCACTCAAAGTATTTAAGCCTCAGCTTCACTATTTGACCTTCCAAAGAATAGTCTGAATTAATTTCTTTAAGTATTGCCTGATTTGATCTCCTTATTGTCTGAGGGATTCACAAGTCTTCTCTAGCACCATAATTAGAAAGCATCAATTCTGTTGTGCTCAGCTGTTCTTATATTCTATCTTTCACAGACATACTTTGCTACTGGAAAAACCATAGCTTTGACTATATGGGCCTTTGTCAGCAAGGCAATGTCTCTGCTTTATAGTATGCTGTCCAGATTTACCATAGCTTTCCTTCCAAGGAGCAAGTCCTTTAATTTCATGGCTGCAGTCTCTGTCTGCAATGATCTTTGAGCCCAAAATTATAAAATCTGCTTCCATTTCTTAAAGGCTTTACAAGTGAAATTCAAGCTCTGACAGGTCTTACCACATTGAAAAAGATTTCAATCAAGTAGAGGCTTGCGATGGAATGAACTGTGTATTGATCATGTGAGGACTAGCCCAGTTAGTTTTGAAGACATTCATTTTCACAAAGTTGAATACCAAGTAAGGAATATGGGGGACACAGCAAAGGTATGAAAAAGTTAAGATCTATGTTGGTGAAGGTTGTACCCACATAGACAAAGTAAATATACGTATATATGATATATGACATTCATACACATATAAAAATAGGACTATTTTCATGATACGTGCATACAAATACATTCACAATGCATATGCATATAAGTATACTCCTCTGAGTAAACATATATATATATACATATATATATATATATATATATATATATATAAAACCAGTCTTTATGTTCTGTTTCAAACCCCAAATCAGAACATCATATAGCTAATGAGAGATCTTATTAGTTACACACATTCTAAAATGATTAAATCACATGGTAAAGTATTTCCAATTCAATCCTACCCCAGAAAAAGAAAAATAATCCTTAAGGGGGTACAAAAAGATTGCATTTCCATTTTGGCCTGCCATCACTTCATCTGCACATTATTTTTCTCACCTTAAGACAGTGCCAGAATTGAGTTAAGCGAGAGGATTGTACTTGTCAAATATCCCAGAAGTTTTCTGGTGCAATGGAGGAGCAAACAAAACACATCGTGGTTTATTTGTTTGTTTTGTTGTTGATGAAAACTACATTTGTTAAATCAGTTAGGAGACCCAACATGAGAAGAAGGGAAGCACAGAGAAATGGTTCAGATGATATCTCTTCCGTAGTATAGACACAAACCACTTTTGAAAATCTCGGTCCCAGTTTAGCATTCATTTAACTGTTTCAGATGAATCTTCCTTTTGGAAAGCAAATCAACTTCCTAGAGGTAACCATCTCCATAATAGAACATTGATAATCACAATAATTTTCTGTGTTTGTGTCTCTGAGAAAAATGTCACACACAACACACACACACACACCCATATCGTGAAATAACACAGAAAACAATATGAAATTCAGGTAATTGAAGTTTGTGGTTACATGGGAAATTAGAGATTTGTGAACAGCCTTTCTGCATAAACACCCAAATCATTTTGTACCTGGTATCAGTGAGAACTCATTTCAAAAATGACCTGTCATGATACAGGACAAAACACTGTGAAACTTCAATTCACAAGCAGAGTCACATACAGCTAAAACATTTACTGACTGCTTTTGGTGACCCCATGGAAGATGAACAAGAGGGTATCTCTCTTATGACAGTAGAGGCTGTCGCTTTCACTCTCATTATCTCCTTCCTGAAGCCCAGGAAGCAACAAATATGAAATTATTCCAGGCCCACTACCTTGGGCACACCAAGCAGAGTGAATAATATCTACCTCTATTTTTTTTTTTTTTTGCTGCTTTCTTAAAGCACCCATGGCATGAGGCTTTTGGCTAAAGAAAGGTGAATGGAAAAATGGAGGTAGATGGTTTTCTCCTACTCACATTTGGACTAATTACTTTTGTTGTTTCAAAGCAAGGACCTGACAGAAAAGGTAAATATTTCTGTATAACATTTATCACTATTATTTTCTATTTCTCTTTTTTAAACACCCTCCCCCATAACAATACTGGACATATAGTAGAGTCTGAATAAACCGTGGGTACTGGTTAATCATTTCTAAAAAGAAAGTTCCTGCTGATAATTTCACTCCCCCAAAAATGGAACTAAAAGAAATTTGGAGAAAGTCTGGTTTTGGGTCTGTGAATATTTAAGAGGTTCCAAAAGGTTGTTCAAGGACAAGACCCCTGGATGGAGAACACTTTTGAGTGTTAAGCAAGCCTCATGCATTTATTCTGGCTGTCTTCTCCCTTATTATTTTCTCTGAGTAAAATTAAAATTGTGGGCTGACCCATTTAAGAAGTTAATCTGTTTCTAAAGTCAAGAGCTTTCATGAGTCAATGTTTAATATAAGTTATCACATTAGAAGGATTTTCAATAACTTTCCAAAAAGGATATAGTTCTAAACTTCACAGCACCATCATGATTAAGAACAGTAAGGTGGTAAAGAAAAGGATATTCTGAGGATGAATTGAAAAAAAAAAAAGCAAAAATGTTGGCTCCACTGAACAGAAGGAGATATCCTTTGGTACGTTTTCAAAATTATTTCTGGGACAATTTAATGTTACCTAAGATTTGAGCCTGGATTTAGTTATTGTAGAGCAGAGAATATATAAAATTATAGAGCATTGCTATGTGATAACATTGAGGAAATATTGATAAAAATGAGCAATAACTAATTAACTTTTGGAACAATGTCTGCAATTGAAACTCTAACACTCTGTGAACACCAAGGTTCTAACAGTGAGTGGGGAAAGTGTCATATCCAATGTAGATGCATGGTATCAATGATCAACATATGCTATGAATTTTATGGACATGAATATTTATTGAGCATAGAAATTTCAACAAGATGACAAGACACGTTACAGTAGTAGCTTTGAAAAGGAAAAATGTTTGCCAGGTGTTTATTCAGACATCTTTGATTTCTTCTGGATTTCTGTCTTTGTCTAAGTTGTCTTGGTACAATGGTATTTCTTTAGCCCCAGGATGAAGACTGAAAGAGCATGTAGAAGACGATATTTAGCTTTTGTTTCTCCCCAATTTAGGGCCAAAGTATGAGAAAGTCAAATGTTCCCTCATTAATGGTCATTATCCAAAAATTATTTATGATATTCATAATTAAATTAAAATAAATTATTATTTAACCAAAGGAAGGAATAAAGATAGCGATTGGGCCCATGATTTCTTTGGCATAGGGAGCTCCCAGATGAGGAAATTCCCTCTGCCAATGTGGATAGGCACCTTTTCTACAATTTATAGCTTTGGAGACCTGGCTCAAGTACTGAAAGATTCAAGTGACTTGCCCAGGGTCACACAGCCAGTATGTGTCATAGGCAAAACTTGAACTCAGGTTTTCTTTACTTCAAGACTCTCTACTAAACGTGACCATTTTTAATGAACTATGAACAAAATATCTACCTCATATTTTCAAATTCTCTTTCCAGTGAATTTGAGGCAGATGTTAACAGGACAGGAACCAAGCATTCTATTAAGATATGGTACCATGATAGAGTATACTGCAAGTGAAACCAAGGGGTTTGGATTCCATTAACTACTCTGTCACCAAATTATTGCCTGAAACAAACATTCTTTCCCTGATATATTCAATGAAATATCCCTTTTTTCAGAGGAGACTGCAAATTCCTTCGCAAAAAAATGAAAGTATATATGGGAACTAGTTTAAGGTAACTTGTTAAAAAGTATTACAGGACCAGGACCCTTCATCTGACACTTCAGATCCTTTATACTGTAGTACAGACAGCTGGACAAAGTGGGTGCCCCAGGACCTAATAGTCCTGTCCCTTCTCTTCAGTGATGTTTAATGTAAAAATTCACTGGCTCAGGCACACACTCTAGACCCACTCCCCACCCCTGTCCCCCAAATATGTGAAGCTAAGTTAAAAACACTGGCAATCAATAAATATTTAAGTACCCACTGGGTACCAGAAAAAAAAACCTTAAGCACTTAGGATATAAAAAAAAATAAGCAAAATCCTGTCCTTGCTCTCAAGGTGCTTACAATCTAGGAAAAACAGAGTAGAGTAGAAAGAGCATAACTATTTCTGCCACCATCCAGCAGTGGAACATTAGGCAAATAACTTTCTCTCTATTTCAGTCCCCTGATCCATTGCCACTGTGAAGATAAAATGAAGTTAGATAAATCAAGTGCTCTGAACAATTTCAAGGGTGGTATCATAAGGTAGTAATCTGAGGAAGATAGACTAGATCTCTGACTTCAATTATATAGAGAACTTTCAGATGAAGAAATTCCCTCTAACAATTCAAGTTGTCACCTTTTCTTAAGCTTAATTCTACAACTCTTAAAAAGAATTGCAGCCCTGGAGTTGGGATAACCTGAGTTTAAATCCAGCCTCAGACACTTAATACAAAAAAACTAGCTGTGTGACCTTGGGCAAGTCACTTAACCTCAATTGCCCTACCTTCCCCCCTCCAAAAAAAAAAAAAAAGAGTTGCCCTACCAGGGGTGGGGAACCTGCAGGCTCAAGGCCACATGTGGCCCTCTAGGTCTTCAAATGTGATCTTATGACTGAATTCAAACTTCACAGAACAAATCCCCTTAATAAAAGGATTGTTCTGTAAAACTTGGACTCAGTCAAAAGTGTGTGCGTGTATATATATATATATATATATATACCTTATATGTCCCTAGTTACTTATATTCCATCTCCTTTAGAATAGAAGCTCATGCTTATTGACTGACCTGTTGCCTTGAGTTAGCCTTGAGCTTTCCATTCCCCCATCATCATGACATTACTGTGATGTGATAAAAAGTGATTTAAGGCCTGCCACTCTTAGCAGACATGATCACCAAGCAATAGCATATAAATTAGCTGATCTAATATGGTTCATTGCTGTAGTACTCATTTTTTTTAACATCAGTAACACTTAAATAACATATGAGAATGAATGGCTTGGCCTTTCCACTCTTTCTTCTAACATCCATACTGACATTAAAGAAAAAGAGTGTAAAGAAGGATAATGAGGGAGAATAAGTGAGGTCATGGGGAAGAGTGCACAAAAGATAACTAAAAGAGTTGGTAATGCCACTTGGTCCATACTTAAATATTCATTATGAATAAAAGTTCCCAAACCAAGGTACTTGAAATGGGAGAAATTCAATGGATTGTAGGGAAATATTCTCTTTGAAAGACTTTGCAAGAATGTTATTGCTTTTAAAGAAAGACATCCAGATTGAATTCATATTTGAATTTATATTGAAGCAAATGACTTAAGACCTCATCTTCAAATGAGCTTCTAAAGCATATATTTCTATCTAATCTCCTATTACTGTCATTTGAAAAGAGTTCACTGGCATTTTATCCAATTTCTGAATCTGTCAGTGCCTTATTATTTCAGCAAAAGGGCCCTGTGGTTCTAGAGTTAAGTCACAATGTTTGTAAGCAGAACCTGAAAAGTTACCTTTATCTATCTTGACTTGGCTGCCAAGATTTTATACTAAATTTTTAAGAAAGATTCTTTGATTTCAAGGACTTCAAATTGAGAGTTTTCAACCAATACCTGCCATACAATAAAAGCATTATTAAGCAGGTATTCATAGTACTCTACAAAACTTGGCAGAAACTGAAAAGTCTATCACTCCCCACCATTTTCAATGTCTTGTAGGTTTAAAACACACACACACACACACACACACACACACACACACACACACACACACACACACACACACACACACACACACACACACACACACACACACACACACCTGGGTTCACATCTCACCTTCTGATGCTAATTACCTATCCGACCTTGGTCAAGCAAGTCATCACAGTTTCATTACCCATAAGAAGAAGGCATTAGGCAAAAAGGCCTTCTACTTCTAGATCTACGAACCTACATCTTACCAGTATCTTTTCAATATCCTTGAGAGCAACACTTAAGTCTTAATTATCTTTGCATGTTTCCTAGAACTTAGCATATTTCATGGTGAATTGTAGGCACACACTAAAAGTATACTAAATGAATAAGTGAAATTTAAAGTAAGAAAATAATCAGTATTATTTGCACATGGCATGCTTTGGTATCTGTAGTAGCCTGGTACAACTACATTGGAAGAGATGATGAAAAGATACAAATCAAGAAGGAAGATTTTTGGTTGTGCAGAAGTCCTGACATCACCAAAGAATATTCTCACAGGCTTTGATCCATTGGGTCAATCAGAGCTGTAATTAGAAGGGGAAAAAAAGATGTAAATACCAGTACACATTCATCTCAGATCCTTGATGTTATGAAGATGTCAGAAGATGGCTTTAGGCAGGCACTCAAGTCACCCATGCTATTATTTTAGGAGCTAAAAGAATTTAAGTTCATGTGATTTTAATTATGACCACATTTTTCATTTAAATTGGGAAGAGGAGGGAGATTGTGGTAGCATAAATCACAAGCCATCTAATCTCATTTAGATTGTATGAAAACAAGCTGGAGGCCTTTGAAGTCAGTGTGTTTATTTATTACCAAAAAATTTTTTTTTTGTTTCTTAGAACTCTGTGGAAAGAAAATAATGTTATAGGAATTTGTGTTTAAAAAAAATTTAAGGCCAGTGTCTATGTAATAAAGTAGCTCTTGTTTTTTAAAAGGAAGCATTTCAGCTACCACAGTTGCTTCAAAGTGTGCTGGGCAAGGAAATCAAATAAGACATCTCCTGATAGTTGTCAACTGAATATGTAGTAGAAAGCCAAAGACAGAAGTAAAGGTTGGCATGTCTAAGGAAAGAGTTCAAAGTGGAGGAAGGGAAAAGGTGAGGCAAAGTTTGTGTTCAAAATAGAGGCACCCCAAACTATTTTTCCCCTCTTGACTTGTTTATAAAATGTATAATCCTGTCCTTTATTCTTTTTTTTTAATTGTGAAATCTATTGTTTTTATGTCTTCCTTACAAAAGGAATTATCCTTTAAAATAAAGAATATAAAAGAGGAAAGGTAGAGAACCAGAAACAAAGTACATGCCCTTAGATGAGGAAATGACTGAATAAATTGTAGAAAATGAATGTAATAGATATTGCCCTTCTATATGAAACAACAAATGTAATGAATGCCGAGTAGCATAGGAAGACCTATGTGAACTGATATAAAGTGAAGTAAAAGCAAGAAAATAATATACACAATGTCTAGAACAAAGAAATAATAATTGTATAACAATAGAAAATTAATTGGGGCACCTAGGTGGTGCCACAGTGAATAGAGAGCCTGGCCTGGAGTCATGAGGACTCATCTTACTAAGTTCATATCCAGCCTCAGACATTTTCTAACTGTGTGACCCTGGACAAGTCACTTAACCTTGTTTGCCTCAATTTCTTCATCTGTAAAAATGAACAAGAGAAGTAAATGGCAAACTACTCTAGTATCTTTGCCAAGAAAACCCCAGATAGTGTCACAGAGTCAGACATTACTAAAACAACTCAACAAAAAATAAAAAAGGAAAGTGAATGATGTGAAATTATAATGACCAAGTTTGGTCTTAAAAATGATATGTGAGAAGTCATTTCCCATCTACTTTACAGAGGTATGAGGCTCTGAGCATGGATATTATATATAATATCGAATTTTTAAATGTATTTGTTCAGTTTTATCCAACTGCTTTCCCCTCTCTTTTTAATTTCTCTTTTTTATTTCTAAAATAAAAACTAAACAGAATTTTCATAGTGTACACCAGATTAGAGTAACGGCAATGCAAATTCATAGAGCCATAATCTCTTTTCTGTTGTGGAGAACTTAACAGGCATCAGCTCCAGAAATTTGTCTTCTTCCCCCATTCCCATTCCAGCGGGCTTCAGTGTTGACTTGGAGGGCCCTAGTGCTCCTGCAGACAAAGAGCCCATTTAGCCTCTATGCAAATGTGATCCTTGGCCTCTTTGCTGAGACCTTGACATTCTAAGTATGACAGCATTTCTTGTCAGTGAAGGAAGTGGAGTAAAACTACCAACTCATTCCAGATCACTCAATGATAATGCTTCCACAATGTTCTTCCCAAGTGCTGAGAATGAAGTCTTACACCTGCTATAAACTTACTAATGATATATGACCTGATGGTGATGATGATTTGACTTAAGATTCCTCTTGTTCCAATTAACTAAGGATATATTTCTTCTTAATAACTTTCTCCTTATGTTCATCAACAAAGAATACTGGACATAAAATTCTACATGTTTTAAGATCAAGTCTGTACCTTTAATTCTCTGACACTGATGGTCAATTGTTTCACTTTGGAGAAAAATCCTAACTCTAGCCAAGGACTCAACTATTTTCATAGCCCTTTTTTTTCCTTGACAGAATATTTTAATTATACACACATGCATGCATGCACATGCACACTCATATGAACAAGCATTTATCTATATATGTACTTTATACATGTGTACATATACATATGTGTGTAAACAGTTTTGATGTTCAGTCATTTTAGTCATGTCCAACTCTTCGTGACCCTATTTGGGGTTTTCTTGGCAAAGATACTAGAACAGTTTTTGCTATTTACTTCTGCAGCTCATTTTACAGTTGAAGATACTGGACAAACAGACTTAAGTGACCTGTTCAGAGTCTCACAGTTAATAAGAATCTGAGACTAGATTTGAACTCGGGTCTTCCTAACTCTAGGCCTAGTGCTTTATCTAGTTGCTCATATATATCCATTTACAGTCTCTCTCTCTCTTTCTCTCTCTCTCTCTCTCTGTCTCCCCTTTCTCTTTATCTCTAATACACATACATATGTGTACATATATACACATATAGGTATAGACTGTAGAGATACACATATGTGTGTGCACGTGTATGTATACATGTACATATCTATATACATATATAGGTATCCATAGATACATCTATACACATAAAAGTATACATATATAATCTCTATATACATATGTGTATACAGATATACAGATATACATGCATATATGTATATACATCACATATAAATGTGTACACATTTACACATCTATGTATACATATATACTGTGCTCATCTCTATATATCAATATATACACATATGTATACATTGATATCTATATAGACATCTATCTATCTATGCATGTCTATACATATGTGTGTACATGTGTGTATGTGTGCATTTATATCCATGTCACTGTATACATGTAGGCATACATGTGTAGGTGTGTATAGGTATACTTATATATGTTTGTAGAGAGATATATATGTATATTATAAATATGTAGTATACATATATGTATATACATGTACATATCTCTATATAGTGTGTACATATGTGCATCTATACATGTAATAGATACATTGTATCTGTGTATAGATACATTATATATACTATATAGCTATATATATGTCTATGGGTATGTGTATGTGTCTATGTGTTTATATAATATATACATGTGAGTATTTGTAGATATGTGTATACGTGTATACATATACATCTATGTGTGTATTCATATATAAACTATGTGTGTATATGCATATATAGATATGTGTGTATATATGCATATATATTGTTTATGTATACATGATGCCTCTATATACTTGTATTTTTATACATCTATACACATATATGTACACACACATAAAGCTAGATACACATATATGTATACTTATACAATCTAGATATGTATATATGCGCATGCATGTATATGTATACATATACACCTACATATATGTATATGTGTATATATGTATGCAAGCATGCGTGTACATAAAGCAAGGTCAGGTGAGAGAAAATAAAGAGTAGAAAAAAGAAAACCATTCCTTACCTTAACCTGGAAGATAATGAATCTTGTAAATGTCCATTTCTGAGTGACAGTGCAGTACAGTGGAAAGGTCACTGGGTTTAGTCTCCAGAGAAACTATGGTTCAAATCCTGCTTCTAAGACTTACCAGCTGTGTGACCACAGGCAAGTATTTTAAAGGCTGTCACAGGGAAGAAGTGTTAGACTTGTTCTTTTTTGGCCCCAGGGCACAGTTACAAAGAGGCAGGTTTAGGTTTGCTATAAGAACACTCCTCTCCTAACACTTAGAGCTGTCCAAAGGTAAAATTGGCCTTCTTCTGAGCATAGAGGGTTTTCCTTCACTGAATGGTTTCAAATAGAATCTGGATGACTATCAAGTATGTTATGGCAGGTTTACTTTTTTGGGTAAAGGCTGAATTAAATAGTCTTTGAAGGCCCTTCTTTCTGTCAATTTCTGGCATTCTGTAAAGTTAACTTCTGTGGTCCTCAATTTGGTCCTCTGTAAGCAAAGGCATAATGAGGCCTATACCAGCTAGCTCACCAGACTGTTGTAAGGATTATAGTAATACTACAAGCTGATATTTATATCGTCCTTGTAGGTGTACATAGGACTGAAGATTTAGAACTGAAAAGGATCTTAGAAGTTCAAAGATGTCTGTGGGCAGGAACCAGATTAAAATGTCATTGAGAAATGCTTAACAAAATAAATAAAAATACAATATAGTTAATATGAATTGTAGTTTTCTAAATCAATATCTTTCCCTCAGAGATCTGCTTCTGTTCCAGTCTGACACCACTGATTTAGTCTAAAAGATTAGTACATTGAGGTTCATAGAAAATAAGTGACCCTCCCAGGGATATGCTGCTAGTTAAATATTGGTGGAAGGATTTTAGCCCAAAACTCTGACTCCAATTCTAGTGCTCTTTCCACTGTATTATGAGATCAAGTACAAATAATGTGTTTAAAGTACTTTACAAACTCTAAAGTATTATATAAGTACCAATTATTAACATTATGTGTTGTCGGATCCTTTCCTGGGGCCTTCCGGATGCCATGTGGCGGGGAGCGCCGAGTCTGCCTGCCTCAAAGCACACTTACACAGCAACTCAGGGGGCAACTCCAACTTTATTTCCTGCTCTTCTACATATATAGCCTATCCTACGCAAGCACTTTCCATTTTGGCTCTTGGCCAATTACAACACCTTTTGCCTTTTAAGGTCAAGCACACCTTGACCCTGGGACTCTCACGATTTCTACCTGGAGCAAGGATATTCCTTATGGACCCGGATGTACCTCGATCCTTAGAACAAGGCGGGGTCAGCTGGGGGCCTAGCAGTCCCTCAAGTGCCTAGAGGGTTAATGGGGGCGAGAGGCCTTGCCATCATCGCCTAAGCCCGGAGGCAGTGCCATCACGGGTCCAGGGACCTCTCAAGGGCACTGAGGTAAATCCGCGTTGACTCTCCCACAATTATGTCATTTCTTAGCTGTGAAGTTAATAAATAAAATGATATTCCAGAATTCCAGAAAGATGACTCAACAATGGAGAGAACAGTTAATCACACAAAGTAACTGAGGTAAATTAAGGTTTATAGGTGTCTCACACTATATCTATTCAATCACCAGTCACTGTGCTATTCTAGACACTGAAAGCCCCAAATTCCCCAATCAGAGGGTTGGTACCTACTGAGAGATCTTAAAGTTTTGCCTCCAATTTGGTTGTAAGGACAGTTCCCCCCCGGACAAGTGTTCTCCAAGGGCTACTGACTACACCTCTTCTTCTCCTGCTCTGATCACCTTCTTTGTTGACAACATCCCTGTCCCACCACCTTGACTCTGCTCTCCCACCCCAGTCACACACCCAGATAAAATGTTCCTGAGGCTTCAGGAAAATGAGAATGAGCTCCTCATCCCTAAATTGTGGGCTGTATCAATCTAGTCCATTCACTTATACCTTTGGGAAAGGCACAATACTTAGCAACATCCTTGATTCTGGAAATAGACCTAAAAAAATGGGGTTGTATAAAAAGAAAGACAAAATTTAATGATAAGAAAAAATATAACCTTCTAACAAAATATAATCTTCTATAGGGTTTTATGCTTTAAAAAGAACTTTTACTTAAAATTTTACAAAAGAAGAAACTAAAGATCATATTACTGAAATTATTTGTTCATAATCATACATAGCTAATAATCATTAGACCCAGGACTGGATCTTGTCTTCTGGCTTTAAGGATTATGGTCCATCCCCTATATCTGTGCTTTCCTTAATAATATAAGAATAGTAATTTTTAATATTTTGATCATTAGATTAGAAATTAGCAAAAGGTGTGAAAGCCTTCCTACAAGCAAGCAAGCCTCCCCTAAGCAAGCTTCCCTTAATGGGCTCCATGTGAGGCCTATTAATGGTCTGGAATGATCTTAAATCCCATTAACACATCCTCCCCTCTCCAAATCCATCCTTTTCACAGCTACCATTATCTCCTTCCTAATGCACTCTAACCATGATATTCCTGTGCTCAAAACTCCTTGGCAACTCTCCCTTTCTTCTCAGTCCAGCATAAAATAGAAATGCATAGAGTTGAAGTCTCTCTCTTGATTTCCTTTCTTGTCCTATTTCATTTTGTTGTTGCTCAGTCATCTTGACATTTGGTAACCCCATTTGGGATTTTCTTGGCAGCGATATTGGAATGGTTTGCCATTTTCTTCTCTGGCACATTTGACAAATGAGGAAACTGAGGCAGCAGAGTTAAGTGATTTACCCAGAGTTATGTAACTAGTAAGTGTCTGAGGCTAGATTTGAACTCAGTAAGATGAGGCTTCCTGACTTCAGACCCAGTACTCTGTCCACTGCACCACCTACCTGCCCTGTATTATTTCATAGTCTTCCTTTTTATGCATGCTTTTTTGCATATTTACTTTATTGATCCTGAATCTCACCACCTCTTAACTCTGCAACAACAGCAGCAGCTTTAATTATAATAGCTGAAATTTATATAGCCCTTTTAGATTTTGCAAAGTTTACAAACCTACATCATTTCATTTGACCCTTGCCAACCACCCTTTGAGGTAAGCACTACAGGTATCATCTTCATTTGGCAAATTGTTTTAAACAGGATTCATAAGGAAATTTTCCTGAATCCTGAAACAAGGGTCCTGCTTCCTGTAACACCTTTTCTCCAAGTATTCCTAAAGATCATCCCCAGTGCCTAGAGCACATTCTGCTTTATTTCCTACTGAGATTCTTCTTTTATTGCCAGGGCTAGAACAACTGTCCCCTGCACCACCACCCCCTGAGCCTTTCTTTGTCTCCTCCCCCAGCTGAAAATAATCTTTCTCTCTTCATGTTTTTTCCTCATTCATCTTCATAGATCTAAATCTGGAAGGGAATTCAGAGGACTTTGAGTCCAATTCCCTCATTTTACAGATAAAGAAATAGGGGGGTTAATATCACACAAGTAGTATCAAAGGCAGGATCTGAACCCAGATTCTTTGCCCCCAGAACCAGTGTTCTTTCCATTGTACTATACATCTCCCTTTATCTTGCTTCAGCCTTATTTCACAGGACTTTGTGTGATAATTCACTTGTGCCTGTATTTTCCTTATCTTTTATATTAGATGTAATCCTCCCTGAGAATAGCTCTGCCTTGGAATCTTGATGCTTATCATATGTCTTGCTCAAAGTAAGCTTTTGCTAAATGTGTAGGCTTTCATTAAAATGCAAGCAAAAGTACTTATAACATAATAATATGAACAACTTCTGTAGCCTACTGCAGTACCTTATTTATATACAAAAGACTATTGAATAGAAATAGAAATTGGGAACGGAGTGAGGGGTGAAATTGATTTAAAGGATGAGGGAAAAGGTCATGCTCTTGTAAGAATTAGCATTCTGTGTTATTGTTCAGTCATTTTCCAATCATGACCAACTGTGACCCCATTTGAAGATTCTTGGCAAAGGTACTAGAGCGATTTGCCATTTTATTCTCCAGCTCATTTGACAGATGAGGAAATTGAGTCATAAATAGGGTGAAGTGATTTGCCAGGGTCATATAGCTGGTGTTTGAAATTGTATTTGAACTCAGATCTTTCTAACTGTAGGCCCAGCTCTCTATCCACTGCGCTATCAAGTTGCCCTTGCAGTACCCTGTAGCATTTTTCTTATCTAGTATCTTCACCTATCCAGAACACACTCAAGAGATGGAAACTAAGTAAAGAAAGTCTCTAACTAGTGAGAGAGACAGAGAAACAGACAGAGAGACAGACAGAGACAGGGCGGGGAGGAAGAGAGGGAGGAAGGGAGGGAGAGAGAGAGAGAGTGAGAGTGCAAGATATCCCCATGGCAGGTGCTCATAGGATTAGAGCTGGCAGGGATCTAAGAGGTGATCTAAACCCATGCTCTCATTTGATAGATGTAGAAACTGAAGCACCAGACATTGAGTGATATGACTAAGGTCATACCCTGAGTGAACAGTAGAGTAAGTATTTCAAATCCAGGTCTTCAAGCTCCAGATTCAATACCCTTGTATTGAATCTTTATTTAATTTTATTCAATATTTATTCAGTACCCTTGTATTGAAGTACCAGGGTAGTTCCTTGGAGCAAAAGCTTAATCTGTCACTGGAACCTTTTCACTCTTATTTAGATGCAACTGTAACAAACACAGCCCATAGCAGACTGGAAATAAATCAAGAGGAGTTTGAATGGGTGGGCTGCTGGGTCGTATATGCAGAGACACACCAACAACAACAAAAAGCAAGCAAATGGGGGAGGGGGAGGACAAAAACTATAAAAAGTAGATATACAAATCCAGTAAGTCACAGAAGTCTTGAGCAAACCACTCTTAAACTTACCTCAGCAGCCCCTGCTACAACACTTTCATGAAATTGTGCAGGAACTAAGGTTCGTAATGATGATCTTGATCCATCAAGAAAAGGTTAAATTCTCTGCAGTTTCCTATTTCAAAAAAGGAAAAAAAAGAATGATTCTTCAGCAAATTCCCATCAATAATTTTACCTTTTAAAAATGTCATTTAAGTCAATTTCATTCATCTGGAAAATATATTTACATGAAAGATCTCATTCCCTATTGATGTAAGTATAATGTCATCTCATTACCCAAAGCTATTTTAACGAGTAAATTCTTTATTGTCTGGCCCTAAAGGCTACAATGGGGAGGTAATTCCTGTTGAGAAGGGGCAAGATATCTCTACTAATTTTGATCTCCAAGGCAAGCAAGCCAGGCTAACCAAAGCAACAAGGAGAAAGAAAAAGGGAAGACAGGAAGTATCATGTGTCAGGCAAGTCAAATGACTACCACCACCTCCCTTCACACTCAGAGATGGCTCAGGACCCTGGACCCAAGAGACTTAGAAATAGCCCTGCATCATCCCCCTCATCCATCACCTGGAGAGAAGCAACCTCTATGGAAAAGCAGTCTGGTAATTGCTTCTAAGGGTGCTATGGGCCACAGGTATGGAAGATCCAGAAGAGGACATTTTTGCCACCAAAGTCCTTAGAATTGTAAAAATAGGTCAATGCCAGGAATTAATATGAGTTTATCAGTGGAAATGACACTAAGGAAGAGACATTACCATCTGCTTCACTTTGCCTTTGGTACCCCAAGGACCATGGGACATTTCCATGTGATGCTACTTCTACTTTCCATCTGTACCCCTGCTTGCTTTGAACTCCACAGAACAAGATGCCCTTTGTAGGATAAGCTGTAAATCTATCCCTGTGCTGTTTGACTCAGCCTTGGAGATTGATCTCCTTCCCACTTCCCTCAGTCTCCTCTTCCCCCTGATTGGAGGACCAGTGAATGGAACACTGAACTATTCCCTAAGTGTTGCTTCATAGAGGGCACTATCTGGACTTCCCAGATTATCTCCACTTTTCATCCATACTTTTGCTTTGCTTTGCTTGAACCCTTAAACAACAAGAGATCTCCATGCCAGGTACCCTTTAGTTTTTCCCCCTCTGTTCCCAGCTTCCTTTTTTTGCTTTTTGGAGGGCAATTGGGGTTAAGTAACTTGCCTAAGGTCACACGGCTAGGTTTTTGTTTGTGTGTGTTAAGTGTCTGAGGTCAGATATGAACTCAGGTCCTTCTGACTCCAGGGCCTGCACTCTACTCACTGCGCCACCTAGCCGCCCCCCCAGCTTCCTTTTCTGTGTGTCTTCCTCCATTAGATTATAAGCTCCTTGAGGGCAGGGACTGACTTTCTTTTGCTTATTTATATCCCCAGTACTTAGCATAGTGCCTGACATAGAAAGCACATGATAAATATTTCTTGAATTGACTTACAGGTGAAACCTCCTGTGGGTTATTGTCTCTCGATTGGGATAATGTGAGAATCCCATCTGCCTTTTCTATTTGTTTCCCAAGCGCTTAGTACAGGGCTTTTCACATAGTAAATGCTTAATAGATGTTTTTTTCATTCATTTACATGGCCCTCTCACTCTCTGGTTTCTGGACCACATAGGGCAGGAGGAGAATCAGAGGGAGTTTAAAAATTCCTTGAACACCACAGTCAGATCTCAGCTTCTATGGTGATCCTAATTGACCAGTCTTATTTCATTGATGAGTTCTGAAGCACATGTGCCTTTTAACTGGCAAAAAGTCACAGTGGTGTGCAAGTTATTAAGCAAGTTAGAAGAAAACAAGACAACAGGCCTCTAAGGCCCTGTAGGTTTTCTTGCAAACATCTCTCAGCCTAGTTTCTGGAATATATTTGAACAGTTGATTCAGGGAATGCTTATATCATGCTGTGAAAGTTAGATTTAAGTAGATAGAGCAGAGTTAACCTAATTTTTCCCTTTTTCTAACTTTTCTTTTTATATCTCCTTCATTTCCATATATATCCTTCTCCCTCCTCCCTTCTCCAGAAAGTCATTCCTTATAACAAAAGAAAACGAATAACAAAAAGGAGGTGAGGGGAGGACAGTTCAACCAAGTTCAACCAACACCTCAATTAAGTCTAACAGAACATGTAGTATTATATATTCATAATCTACCTCTGCAAAGAAAAGAGAAAGTGTATTTTCTCAGTTTTTCCCAAGAGCCAAAAGCATCTTGGTCATTATAATTATATAATATTTAGTTTCATTTTTTTGGATCTTTCCATTTACATTGTTGTGAATATTAATTTCCTGGTTCTGTTTACTTCACTCTGCATCAATTCATATCAGACCTCAAGGGTCTTAACAGTATTCAAAATTTTAAAGTAACATTTAAAAACTTAAAAATAATATGCCAATAGAAGTTTCAAAGATTCCATATAATTCCTATATCTGGAGTAGAATTTGGTCTTGGTCTGATGGCCAAATTATTTTTGTTGAGAGTCAAATTCATTATGATTCACAAATAATTTTGTATTGTGGATAGAGCTAGCCATGATTTCCCCAACAGGCTCACAAACAAAATAATGGCCACCATCTTTCTGCTGGTACTACTATAATAGACTCATTAATGGTCTTCCTGCCTCAATTATCTCACTACAATGTAAAAGGTGATGTTTTCTAAAGCAAGTGATATTTACATGTTGTTTCTCCTATTAGAATGTAAGCCATTGAATACATAGACTGTGCTTTTCCTTTCCTTGTATCCCTACATTTAGCACAGAGACTGACTTGTTGACTGATTCACCCCTACAGGGAATATCCATTAATAGAAGGAGAGTTGTCATCTGAGAGTTCCCTATACCAATAAAATTGCAGATCCAGACTCTATACTTATCCTGCTATTAGACCCCTAGATTTATGCCCTCTTGTAGAGCTGGAACCTACCTTTTGTATCCCAGACATTCTGAGGGGCCCTCTGGTTGCCACAGTCAGAACTATCTCTTTTGTGCTTTGTGGAAGGCATTGCTAGGAGTACTTAGTAAGAAGGAGAGAGAAATAAGCAGAAAAATATTAAAGATGCTAGTCAAATATGGGGGAGGGGAGGGAGGAAGTAAGAATTTATTGAGTAACTACTATACACTAAGAACTTTACAAATAGTATCTCATTTGATCCTTAGAACAACCCTGGGAGACAGGTGCTATTATTATCCCCATTTTATAGTTGAAGAAACTAAGGCCAAGATATAATTAATTGACTTGCCCAGGGTCACACAGCTAATAAAGTGTCTGAGGTGGAATTCAAACTCAGGTCTTCCTGACTCTAGGCCCAGAGCTCTATCCTCTGCTGCCACCTACCAGCCTACAATGTACATTCACCAATGCTGGTGAAAGTTCATATGCTGCCATTTTGAAATGCTAGCATATAAGGAGTCCTAAATGTGTTATTTTCACTAGGATTTTCTTTTTGAAGGAGCATATGAAATCATTTGAAATATGTTGTACAAATTTATATGTGGTCTGATATCCCACATGGGCCCTCCTGTTATGGGGGAAGCCCTACAAAATGATGTATCCCCTTCTCCTTCACTGTTGCCCTATTAAAGGTCCAGTTTTCTCAGGTTTATATTCTCAGCTGATATATGGAAAAAAACCTAGAATCTTTTTAATTAATTCATACTAAAGCCAACTGATTAGTCAATCAATAAGCATTTATTATGTGCCAAAAACAATGCCAAGTGATGGGACCACAAGGGTAAAAGTGAAACCATCTTGCCCTAAAGGAGCTTACATTCTAACAGAGAGACAACATGTATATACAGGGTGTCCCAAAAGTCTTATTTCAGTTTTAAGTTTTTTGAGCTTTGAGAACTCTCTGTATATGAGAACAAAAAATATATGCAAAATTATTATAAGGTAGTTTTAGGAGGGAGGGTAAGCCTTAGAAGCACTTACTTCTTGAATAGATATAGGTCTTCACATATCTGAAAAGGTTGTATGGAGGCTTTAATTCACAAGAATTAGGGCTTTTTTAATTTTTATCAATTTTATCCTAAACTTAAGAAATAAAACAAGCATTTCCATAACATAGTAGAATAGAAAAAAAGATGATTGTGCAAGAAATTGCAAATCTATTATGTACAACTTCCTATTCCTTTAAAATATATAACAAAATTATGATATAACTTTCTTCCCCCCCCCCCTTTTTTTATTTCCTTCCTCCAAAAATTAATCTTTAATGGTGGAATTTCAGGCAGGAGGGCAGACAAGTGGGAAGGTATTTCTAAAATTCTTTCAATTATACCTGCTTGGTTTTAAGATTAGCCTTAAGGCCAGAATATGATTAAAGCATATTCCCACATACTTTTCCAATTAGTTTTAATAACTGTAATCATGTCCTTGGGAAAGAAGCACATCCTTGCTGTCTCATCTGTTGGCCATTTTGAGTGAAGATCTATCAGTATCAGACAAGATTCACAGGAAGGAAGTGGAAGTGAGGCTGTTAAGAAAGGATTGGGAGACCCAGGTAGACTACATATTTCATAAACCTTCGGATCATCTAAATAAAAATATGCCATCTCCTTTTTGAATGATAGGATGGAGATATTTTCTAACTCTCTTCTATTTAGTTTTTTAATCAGGAAAAGCCCTACACTGTTCTTAACTCATGAAGACATACAATCAATATTGGTTTAAGTGAATTTAAATGAAAAAAAAATGGAAGTTAGATGGTCCATTGGATTGAGCACCGGGCTTAGAATCAGGAAGACTCATGTTCATGCATTCAAAACTGGCCTCAGATACCAGCTGTATGACCCGGGGCAAGTCACTTAACCCTGTTTGCCTCAGTCTCCTCATCTGTAAAATAATCTGGAGAAGAAAATGGCAAACCCCTCCAGTATCTTTGCCAAGAAAACCCCAAATGGGGTCGTGAAGAATCAAACAGGACTGAAACAACTCAACAACAACAATAATAATGATCAACAAGGGGTTCACTGAAAGTCAGATATGACTGAAACAACACAACAGCAAAAATGGGAAAAGGAAAAACCTAATAGAAGGGTAAGAAGAGTGACAAATATCACCTAAAACTGTACCTAGGTCATGGGTTAGCCACCATTTGATAATCATAAGCATTCTATTGAAATGACAAGATCATTGATTTAGAAATGGAAGGGACCTCAGGAATAATCTAGTCCACCTCCTACCCCCATTTCACAAATGAGAAGACTGAGGCCCACAGAGATGAAGAACTCACCCAAAGTGACACAGTTTGTAAGTATCAGAGCTGGGATTCTACCTTGGGTCCTGTGAAATTAAATTTAGCATGCTTCACAACTGTACAAAGCAGTAAAGAAAGTAAAACCAGGAGAATATTATATACAATGGCTCCTCTAATTAAAACAATACTCAGTGACAGCTGAGTTGAAGATTCAAATCCCAGTCTTCTAATTCCAAATCCACAACACCTTGAAATCTATTCAATAGATTCTGTTCTAACTTCTGGGAGTAGAACATGATGCTGTAGTGTTAAAAAAAATTTTTTTTGGAGTGGTTTCTCTAGTGTCAGACTTGAGCCCTTATATAGCCACCCTCATGAAACATCCTTGAAGATTTTATTTCAGCCATGCCCATTGATCCTCTGTAGGCTAATGAGGATCACATTGATTCCTCAAACTAAAAGTTATTGATCTCCTAGGTAAACAGCCTGGAATCTGTTTCAGCAAGGTAGAGTTTGTGTTGCACTTTGCACCTAATGGCTTAAAAACCTGGGAGTGAATCAATAGTTGCCTTTTCTGCTTACAAAAGGTAACATAAAAACTGATTTGTGCCCTTGCTTCCATCATGAGCGCTTTCTTACGGAGCAGACTTTCCTATTTTACCTCAAATTCTGAAGAAACATGGAAATGGAACGACTCCTAAGGAATGAAGAAATAGAATAAATAGGCATGGAGGGCACATGGGGAGGGAATCATTGCTGATTCTAGTCAGTCAGTCGAATCAAGCAGAGGAGATGTAAGCCATTCTTTCTGTCCATTAGGATGGCCACAGTGGTCTGGAAGGCAACATGCTCAGAATGAGAGGCTAACAATAAGGGGAAGATTTTTCAACAGTCAGGGCTGTTGATAAAACAGTCATATTGTGGTGAGGAGTGACGCATGAAGGAGGCCCTGCCTTAGACCCCAAGGTTATTCATCATGTGGAAGAAAACTGTATTCAGCTCCATTTTAAAGATATCCTGCCATGCAGATGGGAGCACACAGCAAAAATGATAATTCCCTTATGTGTCTAGCTTAATATCTCCCCAGACCATGTTTCTATTCATCTTTTAAAGTGTTTTAATCTAGTTTAAGGAGGAAAGCTATCTCCAGTTTATTTCATTTCCTTATTCTAAGACTGAACTAGTGAATGGTTATGTTAATTTGACAGTCACAGAAACCAATTAACTGGCTCTATTATACCACATGGCATGTGGTCTCTATAGTATAGAATCAAACCAGGACTAGTTTGATCTTAGCACACACTATATGTTCAGACACAAAATACGATTAAGCATGGGGCCCAGGGGAATAGAAATGAGACAGTATGACATAAAACAGTGAAAGCTGGGCTTAAATTAAGGTGACAAGTTTCAGTCCCTGTTCTAACATTTATCAACCTTGTCATTGTGGACAAGACACTTACATTGAGTCTCAATGTATATATCTGTAAAATAAGAATAGTCATGTTACAGTATCTACTAACAAAGTAAACTGAGGTAGTTTCTCCAGGCCTTGTGCTTATATCATGGGATTTCCTAGAAATGGGCTAAGATATCCCATTTATGAAGACTGCTATTAGACACCTGAGAGGCAGCATAAGGTAGTGAATTTGGAGCCATCGTAAGAGCTAGGAAAAGCTAGTCTCATCTCTGGCTCATAGTGGGTCACATATGACCCTGAACAAATTATTTCATCCCTTAGTACTCTAGGCAACTTAACTCTAAGACTTAAGTTACAAAGAAGGCACTGATCTGCCTTAGCAGTTCCTTCATCTGGGAGGTCCCTTTACCAGTGAAATCACAGGTTCTGTTTATCCTTTTCCCTACTATGTGAAATATATGTGTGTATATTTAAACATACATGTATGTGCATATATGTATATGTATACACATATGCATATATGCATATATATCAATACACATACATATATATGTATATACCTGTCTATACATGTGTAGGTATACTCTCTCTTTCTCTCTCTCTCCTTATCTCTCTGAGCATTGAGCATTGAAGATGTTAGTCACATTGGAAGCAATGTGGGAAACATGCTGGGTAAATCCTAAGATGCTATATAAGTATAAGCTAGTATTATATTAGGAATGATTCTTTTCCGCATTGTCCCTCTTGCACAGAACAACCCTGGCCTCACCCTCTCCATCCCTAGGGGAAAAGTAGGAAAGGGGGGGGAGGAGGAAGGAGAGATAAGGAGGAAAATGGGAAGGAAGCTGAGAGAGGTGAGGGGGAAGAGAATTATAAAGAATATTCAGAAGCTCCCACTAAGAAGGGGAAAATTGAAATTAAATCCCTTCAAAAGAGATCTGGAGAACTATCCTGTCTCTCTCTGCTCCCATTTCTAATCCTCCTCATCATCTTTGGGCTCTATGTCACAGAGTAGTACAGTCAACCTGAAACTTTGTTCTTAAGGGATAACAGTTATATTTTATCATATATTTTATTACATTTTTTTCATGTCAAGATGTGGCTGTAATTCCAGAAGAGAATTCCTTTGGAAGAGGAAGGATATCCTCTAAACAGTCCAACTAGCCCTTACTTTAAAGATTTTGGATCTTCATATAGCTTAATGGTATCTGCCAACACCATTCTTCAAAGCTATTTTTCAATTGTCTGATACTTTCCTCCCTCTGTTTTTTCTCATGTTGTTTTCTCTGCCTAGAATGCCCCCCACCCTTTCTTTACCTACTAAACTGTGACTCACACTTTAAAAGCCAATTCAAACACCACTTCTACCATGAGGCCTCCCATTGTTGGCAATAACTTTTTATTCCTCAGATCACACTGTTTTGCAACTCTCTAATATACTTATCTTCCAATATTCTATGTTTTTTGACTCCTGCCAATTTGTTTCCAAGTCTTGTCAATTCTGACTTCAAAACATCTCTCCAATCTCTCTTCTTTCATTCACTCAGCCACCAGCCTTATTCAAATTCTCATCACCTCTCACCTGAACTATTGCAATAGCCTTCTGATTGGTCTCCCTGACTGAAGTCATTGCCTCTTCCCAACAGATCCCCCTACAAGGGAACTCATTGCCCTGTTTGAGAATCTCTAGTAGTTTCCTGTACCTCTGGGATAATATACACAATCTCTAGTTAGCATTTAAAGCCTTTCACAATATGACTCCATCCTATCTTTCCAGCATGATTTCACATTATTTTCCCTCACAAAATCTTATTTCAACCAAACCTGCTTACTTATTGCTCCTTATGTGCAACAATCCATTTCACATTTCTATACCTATCTTGGTTCTTCTCTGCTTGAAATGCATTCCTTCCCCACCTTCATCCCTTAAAATCTGTAGCTTCCTTCAAGGCCTGACTTGAGTGCCTTTTTACACATGGCCTTTTCTGATCCCCCACTTGTAAGTATCTTTTTCTACTTTCTTCCATGTTACACATGCACATACACACACACACACACACACATGCATACACATACATATACACATACTTATGTAGTTTCTTTGTCCTACAGCGGTTAATATTTTTGTGCATCATGGTTTTTAAATATGTGAAATAAAACATGTAAGATTACAAAGGAAACCTATTATATCAAAATACAGTCATCAAAATATTTTTAAAACAAGTTAACAGACCCCCAGTTAAGAATCTCTGCTTAATAGCATATAAACTCCCTGAAGCCCTAGACTTTTTGATTTTTGTCTTTGTATCATTGGCATCCAGTGACACACAGTAGATGCTTAATAAATATTTTGGATGAATAAGCAATATTGTGTATTATACTTATTTCCAGATTTTAAGGTCCATGAGGGCAGAAAACTTGCCTTATCTAAAACTTATACCTCCATTAACATCTATTAAAATTCTCTGAATACTATAGGGGATTGATGTTTACTGAGTTCCCTGCTACATGGGAAGAACTGAGAGCCTCCAGAGTGAGAAAAATTTCAAGGTTTAAGGGAACTGATCAATCAGTAAACAAACATTTAAGTGTCTACTCTATGTTGGGCACTGTATTAAGCACTAGATATGTAAACACAAAAGTGAGAAAGTCTCTGTTCTCAAGATATCTATATTCTATCAGAGGAATGAAGTGAATAAAGGGTAAATGAAGTCTCTGGACTTCAGTAGAATCAACTGTAGATCCTATGGAGATCTGAATATAGTGAAGACCCTTATATAGTCAAAATGTGAAAAAGAATGAGAGTTACCAAAGAGTGGGAGGAGGAATGTGTCCAGAGAAGATCTTTCTCATCTCTAAGACTAACCTTCTCTAAACATAGTTCTATGCTTTGTAAATTTGGCCCATCAAAAGCCTCTTTTGTAAAGCCATTGTGTAGATATAGTCAAAAGTGGCATAATACAGTCACTAGAGAGCTGGTCTCTATGCCAGGAAGACCAGGATTCAAGTCCTACCTATGACTTATACTGTAACCCTAGGGGAAGTCATTTAATATTTCAACATTCCTGGGAGCCCCCCAAGATTATAAATTGAGAAGAAATTGCATATCTGCATTGTTTTGGGGGGGGTTTCCTCTCCAGGGAGTTCCCAACACACACACACACACACACACACACACACACAATTCCAGGTCCAAATTATAGACAAAAGCATAATATCAAATGCTTCTGAAAGATTAAAAAAAAGCAATTTCCTTTTGTCATAAATTGGCACCCTAAAAGTCTCCTGAGCTTTGCCATCCAAGGAACCCCATTTTCTTAGAAGAGTACCCTTCTGGAGGAAAATTGAAGTTCAAAGAGGATTAGAACGAAAAAAACGTTGCCCTTTAGTTGACCCAAAATGGACTTTGTCTCAGGGACAGTGATCTCCGATGCTTACAGCTTGGAGGAGGTTTGCCTCTGATGCCCCTGACTCAGTGGCAATGTAACTGGGCTACTTAGTCCCTGGGAGAAACATTCTCCTTTTACCATCAGTTGATCCCTACAGAATGGTGGTTGCTATACTTGTTGCTCAGGCACCTAGATGAAGGACTCCAACTCCCGTCCCTTTCCTACTCAGAACAAAACCTCTGGGGATCCAATTATTTCACTGACTTCTTCCCCTGCAGAGATGCCAGTTCTGCATGTTGTGCACAACATCTACACTTCTCACCAGGGATGTCAGAATCTGAAGGGCTGGATTAGGTTTTATTCTTTTTCTGCTCTTAGAGTCCATGTTTCACATCACTGAGAACATAATCCTTTGCAAGTTTTATTTTGATCAGCACAGTAGGCACATGGTGAGTATTAGCTGCTTTGTTTTGCAGATAAGACAATAAGAACACTAATAAATTAAGAATCCGAAGTGATGAAATCTTCCCCTTAGCCTTCTACTGGAAGTTCATTATAATTTTATAAAAGAAATACCCTGACTTCTTCCTGATCATGCTAAGTAAGCTTTGACCTAAAGCAAATATTTGATTATTCTTTCTTAGTGTGATAATTTTTAGATACTATTATTAGCTATTTAGCTGGGCAGACTTATATATAAACAGAGTATAAAAAAGATCCAAACTAGCTTGTTCACAGACATATAAGAGAACAGTTGTTGGGATATTTCTTGGACTCATCTATTAAAAACAACTCATGGCAGGTTGCCAGAGGATATCTCACCAATTTTTCTTGACTATATTCTATAGTCAGTTCAGTGTGCCTGATCTGAATCACTGGAGTGAGGAAATAGAAAGGCAATATTTATTCACTGATTTTTCATCTACTTACTTCTTTTGAATCTACTTTCTCCTTCCCTCAATTAACTTATATTCATTTTAGAAATGAATCTTGAAGCACAAAAAGAAGTTATGAAGAAAATAAACTGATACCAGGAAGCTGGTTTGCTGGGTTAATCAGGGTTCCTTGACAAGCTTTATTATTTTCTAATTTGCCAACAAGGTAATTGTGGGAATGATTAGTTATATCCTTCTTTCAGAGACAATAGCTATGTACTAGTCCTTGAATTTAGCAAGACTTAACATATAGTGTATCATGGGAAGAGATTAAAATATCCCTTTTCCCTGCTAGGTAACCATCCACATTCTTGATCTAATTCTTGTCCAAGTCAGAGAACATATAAGAACCAGAAAGGAATGTAGACACATGGATTTTTCTGAATTCACATCCAAAGTATACTTATAGCATTCCCATTGGAAGAAAATTTCAATAATATTAGAAATAGCTTTGTACGCAAGTGTACTTGTCATTCCCCAGTGTTAGGAAAAGAGAGCAATAATACACAAGATGGTTATACATCCTGTTTTGTCATGGAGGAAGAAGTTATTCCATAAGATTTTGCCCATAGCTGAAATGTATTCCTTTGCTCTGAGTGTCAACTAAAAGTGCTGAACATGTATCTTTTTTAAAAAATGTTAACCATTTTTGAGGAAATTTTTCTGAAATGGATTGTATATCTTCCTGCCTTTTTAAGAAAGGAAGTCAAACTTTTTAATGACCCAAGATCATTAAGAACCTCCATTCTACAGAATTGTAATTCAATGAGACCTTAGGGACCTATTAAAATACAAAAGAGCTATTTGCCCTCCAAACTTCCAGACTTCTCTGCCTTTTGAGTTTTTGTGTCTTTCTCTTACCTTTTTTCTGTGTTCTTCATATGTAACTTCATGTTCTTATCACTATGTTTGTTTCTAATAGCTTTCCTTTACTATTGTAGTGTTTCTGATCTGTCATGGGCTAGGAAATCAGGCAAAATAAATTTCTTAAAGTTGTGTGAAAATAAGAGTCCATGGAGTCTTGAGTAGTATTGTGTTTGCTGCTACCTTAGTTGTGTATCAACAATTTTTGTTTCCTTTCTCTTTCTTCATTCTGTGTAGCTGAAACTGTTGGTTAGATGACCTTTAGATATGTGAGTTGTTATGTCAGATAAAAGATAACCCTGCATTTGCCATATTATTAAACAAGCATTTCTAATTTCCAGGAAGTCTTAAAAACATACAAAGACTCCATAAAGGATGGAAATATAGGAATGGAAACTGCCCAGATGTAGAAAATGCTAGTAAATTCCTTCAAATTTGATATGTAAAACATGGTAGAAGACTTTCACTTACCCATCATTCTTTGTTCATCCTCTCCCATTCTTCCTTCTTCCACTACAGAAAGATTTGAGGTTGCTTTGAACAAAGCACTCACAATTTTACATGCATCGAGAATATACTTGTTACAAGGGCTATATCTGTGTAGCTTCTATAGTCAAGGCAGGAAGCAATCTTTTCACTGGTGCCATTTAAAGTTACTAATGACCTGTAACTGTTCTTGATTCTTAACAAGTCCAAATCTGCTTTTACTGATTCCATAATCATAAATATCTTAAAAGACAAAGAAAAATTTGAGTTAGGAATGAAGAAGATGAGGGGTACCAAAAATGAGGGACATTGAAATCCCCAGGGATTTGGGGTAATAATCGAGTTAGCATCTGGGCATGGAGGTCTGTCTATTTATTTATATATATGACTAACTGATTCTAGGCCTCTGAGTCTACCAAAATACTAAAAGGAGCTATATGCCTCCAGAGAAAGAACTTATATTGTCTGAATACAGACTAAAGTACAGTATTTTTCACTTTGTTTTCTTCCTTCTTCTCTCCCTCCTTTCCTTCCTTCCATTCTCCCTCCCTCCCTTCCTTTGTTCCCTCCTTTCTTCCTCTCTTCCTTTCTTCTTGTTCAAGTCTTCTTGTCCAAAATGCCTTATATGGAAATGTTTTACATGCTTGCCCATGTATAACCTATATCAGATTGCTTATCATCTAAGGGAAGGGGGAAGGGAGGAAGGGAGAGAGGGATAGAATTTGGAACTCAAAACTTTTTTTAAATGTTAAAAATTGTTTTAACATATAATTGAGGAAAATAAAATATTTTTAAAAATAAAAGTGCAAACAAAACTTCGGGAGATACAGAATTCTTGGTTCAGTAAGAAGGCAGATGAAATTCAGTTTTACACTGATAGCAATAACCTGAACATTTCTGCAATGCCCTGAAGGCTATTTATGGGCCAAAGACCTATAGGGCATCTCAGCTACTCAGACCTGATGGAACCACACTGATCAGTGATAAGGACATGATCCTAGACAGATGGTCTGAACACTTCCATAGTGTTCTCAACAAATCATCATCAACCAGTGCTGAAACCCTTGACCATATACCCTCAGGTTGAAGTCAATCCCTCTCTAGCTGAGCTACCCTCCTGAAGAGGCTTTGAATGCCATTAGGCTCCTTTTGTGTGACAAAGAGCCCAGCGCTGATTCCATTCCAGAAGAGATTTTCAAGGCAGGAGGTCCAATACTCATATAAAAGCTGACTGAAATCTTCTAAGTTGTATGGCAAGAGGAGGTTATCCCCCAGGAGACCAAGGATGCCTCCATGACCCATCTCTATGGAGGAAAAGGAGCTAAGAGTGGTAACCAACTGATTAACATAAAAAATGTCTGTAAAGTTAAGTCCACATTGAAAGAATTTGTGGAGTGTGTGTGTATGTGTGTTCATGTGTATACATATGTGGATACACAAATGCACCATTTCGAAGTGTAGAGTAAATGTAGGTCATTAAATGAGAGCTTTCTTTGATTGCCAGTTAGTGGTAGTTGAGCTAACTTGTGTGACACAAATCCCAATCATTGCTACAGATATTTATCTAGTTCAAAGACACCATATGCTTATGCTGTTATAGATAAGGGATATTTTCCTGTCTGCAAAAATGCTTACACTCATCTCTTTAGAAGAAAGAATTAAGATCTTTTAGTAAAATTTAGTAAAATAGAGGTCCTTTCTCTAAACCATAGCTATTCAATTTTGTTTAAATTCAGAATGAATGTGGAAAAGGGGTAGGTATAAAAGGAGGAGAGAGCAAATACAGATAACAGCAAAACCTACACAATCCTCTCCGATATGAATTGTTTGCATGTCAAATATACTCTTCTTTACATAATTGTAATACTATATATGTCACTAAAATGACTTTTTTCCTTCACTGAATTTCAGTTTTCAAGATCTTACAAACCTGTAAAATATTTAAGTATTACTCACAAGGCAATCAGATTTTCAGCGTATTTGTAACTAATATAGAGAGAGAAAATAATTTAATCTTCCACTTAGCAGGTACTCGAGATATATTTATTGAATTGCTAAGTTAATCAAAGGGATTTCCCAGAACAGTTAAAAGAAAGTTTATAGGTGGCAACATCTACTACAGATCCTTTTGGAGCTACCTAATAGACATCCCTATACCAGTTTCTTTCTTTCGGGTTTTTCTGTTTTTGCTTTGTTGAGGGAGTAAGGCAGGACGATTGAGATTAAGTGACTTGCCCAAGGCCACATGACTAGTAAGTATTAAATGTCTGAGGGCACATTTAAACTCAGGTCCTCCTGACTCCAGGGCTGGTGCTCTATTCACTGTGCCACCTAGCCACCCCAAGTTTCTTTCTTATAAAAGAAAAGATTGAATGCTTATCCAATTTGTGGATGGCAGAAAACCTAGGACAAACCATTAATCTGATCTTTGTGAATAGAGATTATTTTATTCTTTGAACTGGCATCCCAAGTGGTTGGCATATAGTAGGTACTTAATAAATACTTGTTGATTGATTGATGTTAATCAGCAGGACTGGAATTCAGAAAAAATCTCCATGGTCTGAAAGTACCAAGAAGCATTTTAAATAGGGAGAGATATAAATTCCTATACTTGGTTTTTAAAAATCAACTAAACAAATAGAAGAGAATCATGAGATGCTAGGACTTGGAACAGAAAGGGATCTTAAATGTTCTCTAGTCTAACCCTCATTTTATACATAAGAAAACTGGATCATAGGACCAGCAGATTTAAAAGATGTGAGGGATGGGGGCGGCTAGGTGGCGCAGTGAGTAGAGCATCGACCCTGGAGTCAGGAAGACCTGAGTTCGGATCTGGCCTCAGACACTTAATGCACAGACAAAAACCTAGCCGTGTGACCTTGGGCAAGTTACTTAACCCCAATTTCCCTCCAAAAAAAAAAAAAAGATGTGAGGGACCTTAGAGATCATCAAATAAAATCCCCTCATTTTACAGTTAAGAAAAGTGAAGTTTGCACAAGTTGTGATTTGTGCAAGGACAAGAACAAGAGAAAAGGGTAATCCAGTCCCACTGCATTCTGCCCTGCTCAAGTGAGATTGAGAGTGCAGTAACTGGTTCTCAATACCACATGTTAAGAGGAGCTTTCATAAACTTTACTAGAGCATGTTTGTAGGTGGGTAGAGAGAATATTGAAGGGCCTAGAAATGGGCACACAAATGATGTTTATGGGAACTATCAATGTTTAGCTTAAAGCAAAGAAGGCTAAGGGAAGACATGATTAAATTCCTTTATAATGAATAGTAATTTGCTTCTGTTCTGCTCCCTGGTGCTATAGTAAATAAGTCCAATTCTTCCTATACATGGCAGCTTTTTGGATATTGAAGAAAAACTTATAATTTTTCTAAACTCTTAAAAATAAGTTATTCAAAATGGAAAGGGCTCTCTCTTATAATTGGAAGTTCCCCCAATAACCCCAGAATATAAGTAGTTACTGGGCAAGCATTTGTCAAGGAAATCAGAGAAGAGATTACTTTACCATAAAGGAGATTGCACTTGAAGACCTGTGAGATTTACAAATGCAAACCATGTGGTCAACAATTTACTAAGAACTTCGGCTATCATAGCATTCATAATGGCTAAATTCCAGTGTTTAAATTCTGTGATTCTTCAACTTCAATTACTCCTCCAACAAGCATTTGTTAAATGACTCCTACATATATATAGAGCACTGTTTTATGTATTAGACAAGAAATAAGAAGAAAATCAGATCTCATCCCTGCCTTGTAGAGGCCATAGCTTAGGAAAAGGATATGGTAGGTATATAAATAACCATAACAAAAAGTGATAAATGTAGAAGAGCAGAACTTATCAAGTTATATTTGAGTTGGAGGAGAGAGGGAATAAAAGTTGATGACTGATTTTGTAACTTTATCTTTAATATTGTTTGACTTTAGATCATTTGAAAATGAAAGGATTTGCAACATTATCTGTGTTTTCCTTTTTATTTGTGAGAAAAGGAAGGGGCAGGACCAGGGTGGAAGTAGCTGTAACTTTTTTTTTAAAGCAAAAGAGTATCAATAATACATTTTTGTAAAAAGAGACAGAGCAAAAGGGGAAAATCCCCAATTTTTTCTTTCCTTGAGAAATTTTTTTTGATTGAAATTCTCCCAAAGAGAATTCTGATTCCGGACAAACAATTTAAAAGATTGTCCTTGAAATTATACTGGGTATCTGGTTTAAATTTGTTCATTTTTTTTTCTTTAAGTCAGGGTTTGTTTTTTTTCAAATTTTGAAAAAGTTTCTTGGTTTGGGGAATAATTGTCCAAATCTTACGAAATATTTATCTGGGAGTTAACCATAGTTATTATTTCTGACTATTTCTTTAGACTTCGGCCCTACAATGTCTTTTTTTTTTAATTAATGATTCATTTTGCTTTGCCATAGCAGATTCTTCTCAATAAGTACCCAAGTAATTCTATAAAAGCGAAAATGATTAAGCAAATTAAAAAAAAAAACCTAACAGACTGCAAAGGATGATACATATCACTTCACACTTTCAGATTATGTTTAATAATACAAATTAGTAACCATTTTAAAGAAAGTACTGGTGATACAAAGAATGAAACACTGCCTACCCTCATGGAGCTTATATTCTATCAAAGACAAGAAAGGCAATGTGGTTTAGCAAATTAAGTAGTGACCATGGATTCAAGAGCTGCCTGTGATACATATTGTGTGGCTAAGAGAAAGTCACTTAAACTCTCTGAACCCCAGAACTCTCTAGGACTATAAGTTACAGAGGAGTTCTATCCAAATAAGTTTTCATACCAGGGATATCCCATAGAAGGACATATCTGTTAGCTTTAGTAATTTGTTACAATATAGTCCATTATCGCTTACCTGAGGGGTTTCCCCCCACCAATCCTTTAATCCTTTAATCCATTTACTTTGTTGCATTCATTTTCTATATTGATCTTTTGGTGTTACTTTTTCCATTCTGCATTACTTCAGACAAAGTCTATTCATGTTTCTCCAAGTCCTTAATATCTATCGTTCCTTTGCAATGTAATTACATTCATCTTTGTAATATCTTAGGTTCTATATAGTTTTCAAATCCATCAAGAGGGGGAAAAGTTTCTACTTTGTGAATACAAATTCCTTCATGGATCAATTACTAGGCAAGCCAAATCCAAGTAAAGAGTAGCAACCACACCCCATCATACAAACCTGACATTATTAACATTCAGTAAGACTGATATGCTTTCTTCACAATTACCCTGTGAGACTGGTACTGTCAGTAATGTTATCCCCATTTTATAAATGAGGAAATCAAGGCTGATCCAGTGATGTCACTTGCTCAGGTTTACTCAGCTAGTAAGTAAAAGCCAGAGTCAGGAAGCCAAGGTCTTCTGATTCCTAGTTCACTGCTTTTTCCACCCTACCTCACCACCTATCATTAGTACAGCCTATCATACAAAAGAATATTCCAACATACTTAGAAGCATGTGGCATTGTTAGAATAGTAGTATAGCAAGACAATTTGTAAACTATGAACATATTCAAGAAAAATCTTAAATTTTTATTTCCACTTTAGGACAGAGGTTCCCAAATCTAGAAATTCCAGTAGCACTATTTGCAAAGCAGACCCGAACAATTTAATTAGCATTTAAATTCAAACAACTGCCTAATTATTTTTTAAATACATAAATTGAAAGAAAATATTTTTATTTCATTCTTAAATAGCCACATTTATTAATTAGTAGAATGTGTGGACCTGTTAGGCATTGTGTAACTTCTCAAGCTTTGAAATCATACTGAATACCACCCCCTCATTTCCTTTTCTACATTGATTTCATGAAGTACTTGCTTTTTAATCACAGTGATCACTGAAAAGCTACCTTTGAAAAGCTATGTCACAAGAAATTTTGAGGAGTTATTGGCATAGTGGGAAGTACAAATAAGCAAACAAAAAAAAAACCTCATTCAAGGATGTTGTGGTCATCAAAAGGGGTATAGTGTCATGTAATGTTGAAACTGTAAACTACTTTGAGTTAGTAGTTCAATCAGTGTCCAGCAGATGTCTAGGATTGCTGTTTTTACCCGAAACTTAAAATATCCTGCAATATACCAATAAGTTCTTTTTGTTGCTGGGAGAGAAGGTGGGGGGGGGAGGTTAGGGGGAGAGAGGAGAGAAACAGTGCACGTTTTGGGAACCCTGGAAGACAATGACCTAAAGAAAACAATTTCTGCTAAGTGAATTCCCCCAAACTTGCTCTAATTTCATTTCTTTTTGCCTCATATATTCTTCCCTAGAGAAGGGTAGACTGATTAAATTTTGTGGTTCCGCAAATATTTCATAGTGTTTTCTGTAAGACTATTACTAAGTCTAAAATCATAGGTTTGATCAGCCTGGTAAATGGCGTCTCATTTCAAAAAGGAAATTAACATATATGTGAGCTTTGTGAAATTGCTGTCAATTAATTTTGTCCTTTGTTGTTGAGAAGTGATAGAAATTCACTTCTTTCTAATATTTCACAGATTAGGCATGTTAACGTCTTCAAAATACATTGCTTCCCTTCTAAAAATACCTGAGACTTTGGTGGCAGGGATGAAAGAAAAGGGAGCAGGGTAATGAAGTGGCTGGGATGCTTCCATGGTGTTGACAGAGATCTCATTGGGCACGGTGTTACAAGGAAACAGAATTAAATGAGAGAGTCATGTTTTGAGTTCATAAAGGACACAGGAAGAGAGATGAGTCATGTGCATAGAAGATGAGATGGAAGACCAGACTGTCAAATGTAAAGTCCCAGAAGAGATGAAGAAAAAGTAGACGTGAATCATATGATACAAAGAGAGTGAAGAGAAGGGGGAAGAGTGATGAGATGACACTTATCCTGTCTGTAAAGGACCAGGAGCAAACGGATCTGTCAATACCTTGCATTGCAGTTAAATTTTTTTAAGAGTTAAAAATGTAAGGGTGTGGGCAGAACTGACCACACAAAGCCCAAAAAGGGCCAGCAAAATTGCATAACTGGCAGGTCGAAGGAAAGGTCTAAAGTAGATCCCACATTTTGCCATGCTTTGACAGCTGAATACCCTGGTGACCTTCGAAGCAAAGGAAACTATCTGATTATGCCTTTAAACCCAAATCACTCTGGTTCTCACTGAGTGGCCAAAAATAGCTCCCAGTCCAAGCCTCACTTGCTCGTTGTTAGAGGTTTTATGGCTAAGAGTGAGTGTACATGGCAATCATTTCTGTTCTAACCAGAAACTCTGAGGGTCTTCCCCTCCCTGAGTGATTCTTTTATGAAGACAAAATAGGTCATCTTTTCTTCCCTAAAGTCTTACTTAGCCTTTAACTACTAAATGGGTGTTGCCTCAGACACAAGCTGAAACCTGGGAAAGACTTTAGCTTAAAAAAGCCAAGGTCTTCCACTGCATACTGGCCATTGTCAGTAGTCCTAACCAATGTCTTGCCACTGGACCCCATGACTCTGAAGGAGAGAGTGGGGCTGATGATTTTGCATAGCTCTGCCTCACTTAAAATCTAATTCATTGGGTGGCTAGGTAGTGCAGTGAGTAGAGCACTGGCCGTGGAGTCAGGAGGATTGGGTTCAGATATGGCCTCAGAAACTTCACACACACACACACACACCCCTAGCCATGTGACCTTGGGCAAGTCACTTAACCCCAATTGCCCTAACCTCCCCGCTCCAAAAAGAAAAAAAAATACAAAATAAATAAATCTAATTCATTTGCAAGTCAAAGCATCACCTTCCTGATCTCATTGGTCCTCTTCGAGAATGAAGGATAAAGAACAAATCCTAACCCAGGGTTCTAATTTCCTTTTTATAGGTCTATGAATTTGGGGGGAAAATGCATCTTTATTTTGACTATCATTGATTTTCTTAGTAGTCTAATGTATTTTATGAACTCAAAAGTCATTATGAGAAGGGATTTGTAGGCTTCACCAGATTACCAAAGAGGTTCATGACCCTCAAAAAAGGTTAAGAATTTTTCCTTTTAAGCTTGTATGTGCAGAACCTACCCCCATGATCCTCCAGATGGCCACAATTCCAGAAAGTTACCACTCACCTAAGCTTGGAACCACAACTAAAAATTTTTGCACCTTGACCAAGTGGTACAAAATATTTCCTCTGCTGAGTAAGGATGGGAGACAGAGATCCCAGGGCACTATTAGATGGCTATTGGGGAGGCCACTGTACTAAGTAGGAGCAGAGAGCAGGACAATATATGAGAGATCAACCCAACCTGCTACCTGGTAGCCTTCTATATTCACAGCATTTGCTTACTAGGTACTAAAGTCTGTAGTTTCTCCGAGATGAAGGACTGCTGTTAGACTCCCTAAATGAGGTGGTTGCCCCACCTCAGTTATTGTTTTCCCTCTGCTTCCTCCTAAATGGGAACCAGTTCTGTACAGGTGGGAAACAGAAAATGCATCCCAAGGAGAAGGAAACTAATCTTGGAAATGCAAACCCAACGAATGTTGCTTTATATTTAGACATTTGAAAAATCAAGTGCCAGGTCATCAGAGGTAAACGATTTATGGTTGGACTCACTTGTAAAATAGATGGGTGAGGATCATGTGATGAATTTGTAATGAATTTTTTTTCAATAAACAAGCATTTATTTCTTCTCCCTTTTCTGTTTCCCTTCCCTACCCACCTCAATTGGGGTGAAGGGAAGGGGGGAAACAAAACAACAAAACCTTGTAACAAATATGCATAGTCATACAAAATAAATTACCAAAAAGGCCATGTCTAAAAATGTCTCATTATATTTAAGTCCATAATCTTTCATCAGAGGAGAAGGATAGAAATTAAGAGGAAGCATATTTCAGTTTAGCATAATCAGAGGTAGTGAGACAAGAATGGCTGCCTAATGGAGAGGCAGGCTACTGAGGCTAGAGACTCCAAACAGAAGGTAGATGACCAGTTGTCAGGAACATTATAGATAGGATTCATGTGTTGGGTGTAGGTAGGTTAAATTGGATGAATTCTGAAGGCCCATCCCACTCTGTAATTTTATGATTCTATGGAAGAGGATACATTCCCATAATAGAATTCTTTGTCAGGTCTACAACCAAAAATAGAAACACTATGGGAGGCAAAGGGATGTGTTCCCAGGACATCAGAGGAACGGGGTTAAATAATAACCAAAGGTCATATGGTAAATGGACCTAAAAAAAAAGATGTTTATCTTGGTGTCTCAAAGGGGAGAAAAACCAAGCAGTAACATTTAGGGAAGTGGAGGTGTTCTAGATGGAGGAATCTGTCAGCAGATCTAAGCTAGATCAGAGTAAGCAGGCAGACTCCTCTGCCTCCAAAAGCTATCAAGACTTGGTCCCCAGCAGTTTTATCATTAGACAAAGCCCTATGACACAAGCACTGTCATCCACAAAAGCCCTCCCCTATCCATCATTAAAGTAGTAAAGACAGGGGCAGCTAGGTGGTGCAGTGAATAGAGCACAAGCCCTGGAGTCAAGAGTACCTGAGTTCAAATCTGGCCTCAGAAACTTAACACAAAAACTAGCCATGCTATCTTGAGCAAGTCACTTAACCCCAATTGCCCTCCAAAAGGCAAAAAAAAAAAAAAAAGGAGTGAAGACATTTTATCTTCAGGACCAAGCCAGTGGGTCTAATATAAATTTTAGTCCCCTATATCCCCACCAAAACAAAGCACTTTTCCCCTGTTTTGCTGACCCTTGTAGTTTCTCTCATAGGAAAATAAAAATCTTTCATGCTATAATTAAACATCTCAAATTCCTCAATCTAAAAATGTTCCTCATTTGAATTTTTTTAAGAAGTGTTGCTGTTTTTTCCCAGTGTTTCCCCAACCACTGTGTCTGGCCTCACATTTACCTTGGAAGGTTTAGCATTGTTTTGGCATGGCAAGAATTCCCCTCAATTTACTCTCTATGTTCTTCCACTTATGGGCTGCCACGTTGATTGATTTCAACTATTTCCTTTTCCTGTGCTCTCAGAGGCAGCTATGTGGTGCTGTGGATAGAGTATCTAGGCTAAAGTTGGACAGAACTGAGTTCCAATGTGGCCTCAGACACTTGGTAGCTGAGTGACCCTGAGCAAGTGACTTAATCACAGTTTCCTCAACCATAAAATGGGGTAATAACAGCATATACCTCATAGGATTGTTGCGAGGATCTAATGAAATAATATTTGTAAAAAGCTTAGCACAGTGCCTGGCACATAGTAGCTACTATATAAAGACTTATTCCTTTCCCTTTTTGTTATTTATCCACCTTCGTTGGTCGTTGTCCTACCTCTAAGATCCTAAATTAATCCCTGGTGGGGGAGAAAGTAGAAAGGGAAGAATTCTAGAGTCAGAGTCTAGAGTCAGACACTTCCTTGAGTGGCCTGGGGCAAGTTATCTAACTTCCCTGGGGATGTTTCCTTATCTATAAAGTGTGGGGTTCTGAGGTCTCTTCCTAGCTTTACAGCCATACTTTATCTTGTCATTGTAAATACAGATTACTCCCCCCACCAAAACAAAAACCAGTTTTCCTCAACCTGTAAGGTTTCATTCCGTCCCAAGTGGGCTCCAACACATTTAGAAATTTCAGGGTGACATGGAAAAGAAAAAGTGGAAAGTCCTGATTCATTTGGTGGATTCTGGTAGCATTCTTGGTCCTGATACTTCCTGGAAGTTGTACCAGTTCTAACTGTGGTCACTATGACAATTCAATTCAATAAATATTTATTGTGCACCTACTATAATGCCAGGCCCTATGCTAAGCTCTGAGGATACAAAAAGAATTAAAAGACAATCCCTACCCTCAAGGAACTTGCAAGCTAATGGAGGAGACAATGTGGAAACAAATGTGTGTATGTATGTATATAGCAAGTAATATGTTTGGTTGGCAAAAACCAGCCAAGCTATGGAAAGAGCCTGTCATTCTGTACCACATTCCATCCTTGTAATCTCCCATGTGGGTATAATTTAATAGGATAAATAGGAAATAAAGAGGAAAAGTGTGGAATTAAGGAAGGCTTCCTGTAAAAGATGGGATTTCAGTTGGTCCTTGCTTCTGCTGTTGCTTGGTGCTGTTTCTTCTTCGTTCTCAAAGAGGACCATGACATCAGGGAGGTGATGCCATGACATGCAAGTGAATTGGATTTGAGTGAGGAAAGAATGTGTAAAGTCACCAGACTCACTGTCAGCTCCGGAACCATCTGGGTCCAATGACCAAATATAGATCAGGACAACTGGAGATGACCCAGGATGGAGTGGGGATCCTTGGCCTTTTCAAGCTAAGATCTTTAACAGGTCTTAGGTTGACTGGTCAATTGTCAGAATGCGGAAGAGAGAACATTCCAGGCTTGGGGGAGAGCCAGAGAAAATGTACAGGACCAAGACATGGAGCATCTTGTCTGTGGAACAGCCGGGAAGCCTGTGTCACTAGATCAAAGAGTATATGTTGGGGAGGGTATAAGTAGACTGGAAAGGGAGGAAGGGTATGAGGTTAAAAGGACTTTGAATGCCAAGCAGATCACTTTGAATTAACTCTTAGAGGCAATAAGAAGCCCCTGAAGTGACATGATCAATCCTGTGTTTTAGGAAAATCACTTTAGTGACTGAATAGAGAATGGATTGGAGTGGGGAAAAACTTGAAGCAGGCAGAACCATCAGCAGCCTATGGCAGTAATCAAGGCATAGGGTAATGAGGGCCTAACTAGAGCCATGGCAGTGTCAGAGGAGAGAAGGGAGCATATTTGAGCAATCTTGCAAAGGTAAAAAGCAATAGGCTTTGGCAACAGCTTGAACTATGGGGGTTGAGAGATAGTGGAAATCCAGGATAACTTCTGGGTTTCCAGCCTGATGGACTGGGAGGATAGTGTTGCCTTCTAGAGTGACAGGGAAGGTGGTGGCAGGAGGAAGATTTAGGAAGAAAGATAATGAGTGCTATTTTGGACATATTGAGTTTAAGATGCCTACTGGACATCCATTTCAAGATGTCTGAAAGGCAGTTAGAGATGCTAGATTAAAGATCAGCAGAGAATTTGGGGCTGGGGAGGTGCAAAGGGGAGTGTGGGGTGGACAGTCCAGTCCCCTAGTTCTTCTGTAAATGGGAACTAAGTAATCCATGCCTGAAATTCAATATGCATGTGTATGCAGTCAGGAAAGGTGGAAAAAGTGTCTGAATGCCACAGCATCCTGGAAAGAACCTCTGTCTACATCGTCATTCAAATGAGGGAGATTTGAGTGCAACTCTTTGTGCTGAGTCCTAAAACATAATGAAGAGGGAAGAGACAGTACAAACTGGCAAAAGGGAAGCATCTCTTCTGCTCCCACCAAACTGGGTAAAAAAAGTATGTTTGTTTATAATTCCAGCCATTTCCATGGAGAGACCTTGTACAATTTCCAAACTAACCATAGAGTTGAGTCTAGTAAGGAATTTCTGTGGGATTTTATTATAGGGTCTATGGTGAACTGATGGGGTAGACTAATAGCAAACATGAAAACAGATCAAACCTCAACACGCAGGTAGATTACCAGAGTGACTAATAAGCAGGCCCCAGATTTTCAGGTTTAGTTTGGAGTTTCCTTTCTCTCATAGGAAAAGTTTGAATGGTCGTATAAAGGGCCCTTTCTTTCTTTTGCAAGTTAACTCTGCATTCAGCTGTTATGAAGCTTCAGATCCATTCAAATAATATGATGAGGAGTATAATTATCTTGAATAAACAAAGCATTGGATTGCAGCCTACACAACAGCTTCTAGAAACCCACCCCTGTGATGCAAGTCCTATCCTTAAACTGTCCCCACAATAAGAGTATTTCATTGAAGGAAATAGCTACAGACAAGCAGGGTGTCAGTGTTTCACACTCACGGACTGCAAGGGTCCCACAGCTGCCGACACAGGTAAGGCAAAGAAAATAGAGAAGGGCTTGTAAAAGACACAGCAATTGATGGTTTTAGACAGTCGATACTGCCAAAGGGTAGCCTTTGCCTGAGACCTTGAGTATGATAAGGGCAATCTCCAGTCGTGCTAAGCTATGGACCTGGATGGCTCCAGAGGAGAAAGTGAGGCTGGTGACTTTGCACAACCCATCCTCACTTAAATCCAATTCCAGTCGTGCTAAGCTATGGACCTGGATGGCTCCAGAGGAGAAAGTGAGGCTGGTGACTTTGCACAACCCATCCTCACTTAAATCCAATTCACTTGCATGACATGGCCTCACCACTCTGATAGCACGGTCTTCTTCGAGAATGAAGGACAAACAACAACATCAACAATAAAATACAACCCAACACACAAAATGTTTTACGGGGATACACATAACATGGGGGAGGGGAAGGAATACATATATAAGGCATACATATAAGGTGATCCACCCAGATAACCAAACTCCCTAAAGCCTTACTGCTGTACCACGAAAAGACCTCCCTCCCCCTCTCCCCCCCTTTCTCTCCCTCTCCCCCCCACTCCCTCCCCATGTCTCTTTGTTGCTCTCTATCTCTCCCTCTGTTTCTATCTCTTTCTGTCTCTCTTTGTATCTCTCTCTGTCTCTCTTTCTCTCTCTATCTCTATGTCTCTGTCTCTCTCTTCTCTGTTTCTGTCTCTGTCTCTTTTTATCTCTCTCTCTCTGTGTCTCTCTGTCTCTCTCCCCATCTCTGTTGCTGTCTGTCTCTCTCAACGTCTTTGTCTCTCTCTTCTCTCTCTGTCTCTCCTGCAATTTCTGTCTCTCTTTTTATCTCTCTATCCTCCCTCTCTGTTTCTTTCTCTGTCTGTCTCCCTTCTTCCTCCTCCACCCCCAGTCTCCCCACTTCTGGTCACCATATCCCCACTGGAATGAGCCAACCTAAGAGCAATCCAGAGGTTTGAGCTTTCCCTACTTTATATGCTGCCTGCAGCTAGCCTCAAATGGGAAGGGAAAAATGGATGCCCTTTTTAGAGGTATTGTAGTATCTGCTGCCTTGCTTCTCACAAATCAGTTAACTGTCTTAACTTGTTGATTCCTTGAGTATGTGGGAATAGGCAGTGTGAAGGCTTTCTTAGGCTTGATCTTTGAGCCCTATTCAATGACATAAATTTTGTGGGAGTGGTTGGTTTTTGTTTTGTTAGAGAAGATACTGTGTACTCGTTTGGGTGGTGCAGTGGATAGAGTTATTGGACCTGGAATCAGAAAGACGTGTGTTCGAATGTGACCTCAGATACTTTCTACCTGTGTGACCCTGGGCAAGTTACCTTAGCTCCTGTTTGCCTGTTATTCCATCAGTAAATTGTGGATAATCATTGCACTTACCACCTTCCCACAGTCGTTGTGAGGATGAAATGAGAAAATAGTTGTAAACTGTTTTTGCTTGCCTCAAAGTGCTACATTAACACTAGCTAGAATTTTTATAATAATCAGTAGAGGGGAGATCACTATAGAGTGCAAAGATACAGTACTTAAATATTAGAATGGTGTGCTATAGAGAATGTCTCATACATATAATCTAATGAGTTACAAATGAGATTTGTTTTTTCAACTTTTAACTTTTTTGTCATTTTTCAGTTGTGTCTGACTCTTCATGACTCCATTTAGAGTTTTCTTGGCAAAGATACTGGAGTAGTTTTCCATTTTCTTCTCCAGATCATTTTATAGATGAGGAAATGAGGCAAATAGGGTTAAGTGACTTGCCCAGGGTCACACAACTAGTGTCTGAGGCCAGATTTAAACTCAAAAAGATATCTTCCTGACTCTAGGCCCAGCCCTCTAGCCACTGTTTCACCTAGGTGCTCTGTTTTTAACTTAGGTCATACATTTTTCCAGGGAAATAAATGTAAACATCCCCTGAATCACCAAATCTGGACTATTCAGTACCCAATCCTTCAATATGCCATTCTAGGATATTATTCTTTCCTTAAGGACTATTCAAATTCTTGGAAACAATGCTAATACTGTCAGATAAGTACTCTGCTGCAGTACTGACTTTGTCAAGACAGTATAAGTAGTGGTGTGGTAGAGAGCTGATCTTGGAATCAGGAAGGCCTGTGTTCAGCTTCTGCTATCTACTAGCTATGTTACAGTGAATGAGACACAACTTCAGTGGCCTAGTAAGATCTATAAACTTCAGACTATAAATTGCCATGCATTTGGTAAGGATTTTTGTAATTTGGGAATTGCCCTATGCTGAATGGAGAAACCACTTTTTTTTCCTTAAATATCTCCTGCCCCCCAATAATTGTGCAATTTTACTCTAGAAGAATAACCTAATTTGACCAAGTATGTAGTCCTTCAGCTTTCACTCAGTCCTGGGTAGAAAAATTTCTCTAACCTAGTTTAGTACAAATTAGCCAACTAAAGGTTTGTCTACTGTATTCATTGCATCTCTGGTAGTAAATGTGGTTGGTTGCTAGGGGAGAATTAGAACTTATATGTTTGTTTTTTCTTTGTGAGCAAACAATTCACTGATTGGATCACGAGGAGGATGTGATGGGGTTAGCAGTGGAATGTTTTTGAAGGATTGACAGAGTACTATTCTGATACCTGTTTGTGATGTGGAGGCACTAAGTTCTCAAAGGCTCTACCTGTGGAGCACAAGTTCTAGAAGGTCCTAGCAAGCTCTAGACTTCAAATACAAGCATCAATGGATTGTGTTAAGTTTCTTTTGTTGGAAAATCAGCCTACTAAAGTCTTGAGAAGTTAATCACCAGAGGGTTGGTTACCAGGTAATGAATTTTTTTTGACTATGACAATTTATGAAGTACCTTCTACTAAGAAATGGAAGTGTTTCAGTGCAAATTTGTGGAAGGTGTGTCCCACACTGAGGAAAGCATGTATCTTTTGAAATACTCAAGTCTCATTGAGTCATTTTATGAATTAGAAGGGCTCAGTGGTCATTCATAGGTTACAACTCTTTGAAGATAAGAGATTCTGTATCTCCATGGGCCAAGGTCATTCTAGGACTAAACTATGGGCCCAATCTACTCTAGGCCATATGGTTCTACCCTTTCCTGAAAGAAAAATAAATTGATTATACACGAAGATGGTAGAGTGGTACAAGTTGGGGGGAAAAGGAAATAACCAACCAAATAAAGGGGAAATTTTTAATGGCACTAGGTATAAACGGATAGATTGGAAGTGAATGGTATCCTAGCCTAGGACAAGCAGATTATAATATAGGATAAATCATCTGTGTTCAGTTCTAATTATAAAGTATATATAGTCATTTCCTACCTTTAGATCTTCTCTAAAACCACCTGATAAAGATTAGATGATACAAAAGAATTGACATAAATATAAATTTAAGAGTCTATGTAGGGGCAGCTAAGTGGTGCAGTGAATAGAGCACCAGCCCTGAAGTCAAGAGGACTTGAATTCAAATCCAGCCTCAGACACTTAACAGACTTACTAGCCATGTGACTTTGAGCAAGTCACTTAACCCCAATCACCGTCCAAAAAAGAAAAAAAAATTAAGAGTCTACGTAATGGAAGTCCACTATGGATCTTCCCCTTTTCCTTACTGCTTACCTATATTAAAGACAAAATAGGGTACCACAAGGCTAGTAAAGAGCCAGAGAAAATAGAATGCTCTCCTGCTTTCGAAAAAAGGAAAAGTGAAGCCTGCAAATTATAGGCTACTGTAGCTTCACTACAGATAAAATTATGGAATATATTATTAAAAGGATATTAGAGAATATCTTTTAAAAGTAAGCAATGATCACAAAGAACCAATATGGCTTTATTAAGAAGAGATCATGCCATAGTAGCCTCATTTTCTTTTTTGACAAGGATACTAGATTAGTAGAATAGGGGAAAACTATAGCTATGGTAATTTCTCAAGTTAGTCTTATAAGGAAAAATAGGAGAGGTATGGGCTAAACAATGGAGTTGAATTAGATGAATGGTTTGACCAAAAGAATAGTTATTAATAATTTGAAGGTGGGAGAGTATCTGGTTGAGTGTCTCTAAAATTTGTGATTGGTTCTGTGCTGCTTAACATTTTTTATCGAAGATTTGAATAAGCACACATTAGACTAGATAACATGTTAATCTCAGTGGGTTATTGTGCTGAGTCTAATAAGACGAAATGAACTTGGGATGATAAATGTAAAATCTTGCACTAAGCTTCAAAAAAGTCAACCTCCCAAGTACAAGTAAGGAAGGTACAAGATGAGGGCAGTGTGTGTGTCAGTGTGTTTGTGTGGGTGTTTGGGATGGAACTGGGGGGGGAGGAGAGTTACTGAACTGAAAATTCAAGAGTAGTTGACAGAAGCTAATAAGATCTTCCACCACATTAAGAACAGCATAGTGTCTGGAAATAAGAAGGTGATTATCTGACTGTACTTTGCCCTGCTCAGAGCACACATGGAGCATTGTGTGCATTCTGGTGACCACAACTCATAAGGACATTGGTAATTAACATCTGGAAGAAGTTGAATGGAATGGAGGAGGACCATGAGCTAATGTCATACATATATAGTAATTTGAAAGAAGTAGGGATATTTTACTTGGGGGGGGGGGAAGCTATTGGAGAACCATAGATAGATACATAGATACGTAGATGGACACATAGATACATAGATAGACATAGATATAAATATAGATACTCAAGTGTCTGAAGTTCCAACATGTGGAAAAGGAATAAGATTTGTTCTAGTAGACCTCAGAAGATAGAACCCTTAATGACATGATTTAGGCCTGATATAAAGGAAAATTCCTAATAATTATAGTTACATAGAAGTGTCTGTCATTGGAAGGGGTAGGTTACTGATCAATTGAGATCTTCAAGAAAGTCTGCATATCCACTTATTGGTACCTTGGTACCAGGTTGGGCAAAGATGACCCCTGAGGTCCCTTACTGTTCTGAGATTCTGTGGTTATAAATCTCTGTTTTAGAGGAACAATGTCAGCTTTAAAACCTAGCATATTTCTCCCCTTGACCCTTGTTCTTGTTTCTCCGTTTCCCTTTCTAGCATGTCTTTATTTGTGAATAGACTCTAGAGTTAGAAGAGAATAAGGTGTTAGGTTTGTAGACAGAACCACTGAAACTACATTATTAGGGTGAAATTGAAACAGAAAACAGCAAGGTCAGATTATTAAGTTGAAGTCAGGAACAGCTGTGTTCATATTCAGGAGAGGTGGGAAAATTTCAATCAAGCTCCAGAATCTAGAACAAGATGGGAATAGAGATGTGGGGCATTATCAGAGAATAGAGTATCTGAGAAACTTAAGTATCTGACTATCCTCTAGTACCTAAGTGGACCTGCTTCCTGCTCCCTGCTTCCTTATGGGTCAAGGTAACCTGACAGACACATGGGAAAGCCAATAGCCAGACACTAGACACCCTTCCCTTTCCCTCTTCAAGGGATCCAGTCATTTATTCGCCCCTAGCTTCTGTGGGACACTGAACCCATTTGAGGAATGCACCCTCTGCCTGGTTTAAATGCACAGATCACCTTCTTCCCTAAAGAATTTTAATTTGGTAATAGATTAATGCATCCATATCCCTGGGTTTCTTTATTTCTTTAGTCTTGGACCTCAGTTGGTTTTTTGACTTAGCTTTGATAATAGAGCAAAACACTGACTCAGAGCGTTGGTCACATAGAGTATGAGATGATTTGGCTATCTTCTTATGGTAATATGTTGCCCACAGTCCCAATTACCATAGTTCCACAGCTTCTTTTTTCCCCTCCCAGCAAAATTTCTACAGTAAGTGCCCTGGGTTATGTGATTCCTTTTTTACCCATCCTTAAATCTCAATATTTAACCATTCCAAGTGTTGAGTCACTCCTTTTTAACATGAAACAGCTTTCATATTAAAATGAGCTTGACTTTGGGTCTCCACAGACACATTCATCACTATTACTTTAAAATATTACCAGTCCTATTGAATTATGCAGCCAAAGTGATGGAAAATACTATTTACATTTCATAAATAAATCTCTTATTATTATAGGTTGTCTGCACTGACTGGTCTTGGATTAGCTGTTGCACATGTTTGCAGCCTGTTGTGTCCAACATGTGGATATTGGCATTTTGACTGATGATCTCATTTAGTATATAAATTTGGCTATCTTGGTTGACCAGAGGCTTCCAATGGAACTACCCCAGGAGGCAAACATCAATGTGTGTGTGTCTAGGTGTGAGTTCCTGTGTCTGTTAGCCAAAATTGTACCCCAAACTAACACTGGCCAGACATTGTTGGTATTGGCTAGCTTGGCTGGCCAAACCCAAAAGAGAGATTCATTTCTAATATTGTCCAGCCTTGTTTGATGATGCCTTGACTTCATGGTATCAAATGAATCTATAGACATGAGTTGTAAAGATTTTACTTTTAGAAGAAAGGAAAATAATTTTTGTGGAGGTTTAAGAAGTAGGTTATGATCTTGGTTTATACCTTCCCTAGAGATGAATAGTATGGTAGAGTGAAAATAGTAATGACTTGGGCTTTGTTATCCCAATTTCTAGCTATAAGACCTTGGGTAAGTCATTTATAGAAATGTGGATCTTAAGCTGGAAGGGACCTTGGAGGTCATCTAGTCCAACTCCCTTAATTTTATAGATTTTTAACTTGGACTCTGCAGATAGTTCTCAGGGGATTCATGAACTTGGATGAGAAAAAAACATACATGAGATTTTATTTTCACTAACTTCTACCTAGAATTTAACATTTCCTTCAATTATTTAAAATTATTATTCTGAAAAGGTACCCATGGACTTCACCAATATGCCAAAGGGTCCATGACACTAACAAAGGTTAAGAATCACTGGACCAGATTCTGAGGGCCCATCCCACTCTAGAGCTGTGGCTCCATGTTTGTTATTGATGAGGGGTCATGATTTCCTCTAAGAATGTAAGTTTCGTGAGTGTGTATATTTTCTAAACTTTGTATTTTTCACGGTGCCTTGCATAGCTTTTCACACATAAAAAGCTCTGAATATCAAAGGCTTTTGTATCCCCAGAACCTAGCACAGTGCCAGGCACATAGCAGACACTTACATTTTTGGCAGTTGATTCACCATTATGTTTGCTCAATGGACAAAGAATGAATGTTAATCTGCTCAAAGGGCTTTGATATATAAAATGGTTGATAAAAGGAAGTATATTTGTATCATCTGACCAAACTAGCTAATTAGCCACAGGCTAATATAATCAATGAAAAGTTAATAGATATGAAATTTCCTCAAGTGACAGAACATAGAACAGGCACTGTAACTTCCAAGTAGCTCAAATAAGACAATTCAGGACATAAAGGAAAAGCTAAGGAGTAGATGACAACAGAAAAAAACAACGAACAGGTGAATTAATTAGCCTCTAAGCTTCAAGCAAATGATTTCCGCTTTACCAAAACGTTCAGCTTTGCTGAAGGAAATACCTAATAGTTTATGCCATGATTGAAGTAATGGCCAAAACTCGACAAAACTGTTTGTATTTCACAAGTGTGTTTGAATTTCACATCAGAGATCTGTATTCAGTCAACATCTTTTGTAGGAACACACCTCTATACAATGCATAAAGACAACTTATATTTAGAAATTTGGAACCGAGGAAGAGATCCTTAATTAGATAATTGTTTTTCTATGCTGTAGACCTAAGCCATAATGTGTATGGATTCTATACATATATTGTCAATCATTAAACATTTATTAAACACATACTATATGCCAGGCACTATATTGGATGCTGGGGATACAGAAAAAAAATTCAATACAACAATTGCTATTCTCAAGCGCCTTGCATATTAGATAGATAGATAGATAGATAGATGATAGATGATAGATATAGTAAGAAGTACAAATGAAGCCTTTCCTGACTCCTTTATGGAATAACCCAGTTAAAAATGATCTTTCCCTCCTCAAATTTCTCATTATGTAGTTGGGAGAGGAGCATCAGGGATCAGACAGGAAGCTGGGGGAAGAGAACAAGGGCCTCCACTTTCTGCATCCCTGAAAGCCACTCCCCTCTGTCCCCCAGCCCATAAACCCTAGTCCCTCCTTTTATTTCACAGGCCCCAGGAATTTTTCTGCCTCCTGTCTACTACTGCTACTTATATTGCTTTTGACCAGGATTTTTCTCTTCATTCTTTAGCCCATGAACAGAAACCAATCAGGCATATAACTTTTCCAGCTTTTCTCTGCATTTTTTATTGCTAGTACAGAGAAGGGAAACCACCCAAAAATAAAAAGACCCTTTCTTATGCCTCCCTCAGATTTTCTTTCTTCATGGTCCTAGGTCCTGTAGGGAAACACCAGGTCACAGTGGGTGCTAACATTGTCTCTAACATTGAGGCAGCTACAGGTCACAATGGTTAGAGCACTGTGCAACTCAGCTCTGGAAGATCTGAGCTCAAATCCAGACTCAGATACCAGATGTGGGACTCTGAACAAGTCACTTAACCTTTGTCGGTTTCCATAATTCCAAAATAGCTGTCATAATAGCACCTGTCTCACAGGATTGCTGTAAGAATCAAATGAATGAGATAAAGTGTAAAGTACTTAAGCAGGGTGAGTAGCACGTTATGCAGTTACTAAATGCTTGTGTATCACCTTTCCCCTTTATAGAATAGGCTGAGGCTTCCAGAGGAGAAGCAGTCCCAGGTTATCCAGGACCTTTCACCAGAGGCTTTCTGGGTTTCCAGAATACTAGATAAAGAACAAAACAGGTCCTTTGAATGAAGAGTGAGGAAACACAACCAGATGCCTCATTGAAAAGATCAGAGTTGGTGCTAAGTGAAACAGAGGGGAGAGAGTGAAGGTGGAAGCAGTTGGCATGGGATTTAGTTTCCCTTCCACTACTATCCCCAACTCCTGCCTTTGGTTCACTTAAGCCCAGTCCTGGTCTCATCCATAAGGTGTCCTGCTGAACCTCCTCATTCTCCACTCATCACACCTGGCCTGTTCCTCACCAGCAACTGAACACCTCATACAATATATATAGTGTAAGCCGTTAAAGAATTGAGATCCCATGTTCAGTGGACCTTAGGGTAGGAAAGAATGGGGAATTAGTTCTTGTAAGTAGCCAATAGATAGAAAAAGGAAACCTATTAATTTCTAATTCATTGCAACCACAAAAAGGAGCTGCTACAAATATTTTTCTCCATATGAGTCCTTCTCCACTTTGATCTCTTTGGAGTATTGACCCAGTAATAGTATTATTGAGTCAAAGGGTAGAAGAGAGAAGGGAAGTCTTCAGAAGTAATGGTCCACATGTGATTAGGGGTTCTACATAGTTGTATGTGGCTATAAGGGAGGCAGAATAAACATATCTAGCCCCATCTTCCCCCCTCCTTCTCCAAGACTTTCATTCCTGCCAGGTGCTTTCTTAGAGCTTGTTCTGGAAGTCTTCAAGTTCTCAGTTCTTACAAAGTGTAATGATTAAAGGGGAGAGCAAAGTGGGAATCCTATGGCCAGCAGTAGCTATTAATTATTAAGTCAGGGACTTCCAGTGATCAAATCAAACTGATAAAACATGTTCTTTGTATCTTTCTACATAGTATAGGGAAGTTTCCTGGAGGAGAAAGATGCTAAAATGTACATCGAAGGACAACAAGATGCTCCAAAGTATATATTTTTTTAAAAAGAACCCCTATCTCAGGAAAAAAGAGAGAGAGAGATGATTTATTTGGATCAGAGTCAAAAAAAAATACAACAGCCTATAATATGAATTCAATCCTCTAGTCCCAACAAACTCAATGTGCTCATCTTAGTGCTAATTCTCTATTCTGGATATAACCTTTCACTTCAGGGAGGTGACAAGAGGTGTTAATTCCATTCTGTAGCTGGAGGAACAGAGACTTTGGATTAGTGATTTACACATGGGGCCCAAGTAACGAATTCAGTCTCACAAAGAGTCAGGGAAAAAAGGATGGATGGTTCACAGATGCCAAATTTTACACAGTGGGTTTTTAAAAGAAGCAGAAACGCAAATGATGTTAACTTTGATGTAACATATGCAGAACTAACACAAATGTTTGTTTTTGAAACTTACAATAGTCAATGACAAAAAGATGGTTCTTTTCCATTTTTTTCTTTCTAAAAAAGCCTACATGTATGCAGTCATTTCTCTTAGGCTGGGCCATAATTGCGTCATTTAGGAACCACAAATTATCATAAACTATAGAGCAAAACTAGATTTTTTTAAAAAACTTAGATTCATTAGTAATAAATTTTATAAGTATCTACCCCTTTGACTATCTCTTTAATAAAAATGAAAGTAGCCTAGATATAACCCAGTAGACTATAAGTTCCTTAAGGACAAAGATGATTTTCCTAAGAATGATATCTGGCACAGTGCCTTGCACATAGTGGGTGCCTTAATAAAAGCTTGTTGAATTGTATTGGGATAGGGTAATGTCAGGAAGACATCGGCAAATCTAGAGTCTTTTCCTATTCCATGGAAATCCAACAGCATAGAAGTCAATTTTGTGGGATTTAGAGCTAGAAGAAATCTTCCAGGTACATTTAGTCCACACTCTTCATCTTCAAAATGAAGAAAACTGAGTTCCAGAGAAAGGGAATGATTGACCCAAGGTGACACAGGAAGTAAGTGACAGAATCTAGATTCAAATCTTTGATCTTCTGACTCATAATCCTCTGTTCTTCCCACCACATCATCCTGCCTATGATGCTACAAGAGGAGGGGAATGAGTCATGTCAGGGTTTTAGTTAGTAAAAGGGAAATCCATGAGAGGCATCAAAGATCTCTTTATTTGAAATACAGTCCATGTACTGAGTTTTTGAAAAGCATGCTAGGTTCTTTGCAGGTTATGGCTAGGCATGCTCCAAATCTATCAGATAAGTTAGGAAACTAGAAAATCTTATTGCCATCTTATCATACAATATACACACCATATGCACTTGAACTGAGGAATCCTGATCCCCTGAATCATAGATTTACCCCAAGCTATTTCTATTCACAGCTTTGTTCAAAACCACATTCTATAGGACCTGTATCAGATTATTAATAAACAGATCTGGTTACTTTATTCTTCTCTTGTCTTCCCCCTTTAGAGAAAGGAATCCTTTCTCTAAAGTTCAAAGAATTTTGATTATAGTACTTGGGAGCAGGGGCTGTAGAATACTCTTGATAGCTATCACCTGTTACACAAATTTGCTTTTATTTCTTATCCAGGGTTGGTTAAACCTAATTAGAAACTTGCTCTTTTCTGAGATCCATAAAGTTTAAGGAGTATTTTAGTCAAAAGCTTTATACTTTTCTTCCTCTTTACTTTCCTAGGAAAGAGACCTCAGCAGGGATGGGGTGGGGAGGTGTCATCTGACTCTTCATTTCATAGGTGAAACTGAGGGTTGGAGAAATTAAGTGATTTGCCCAAGGCCACATAAGTAGTAAATTTCAGGGGCAATACTTGAGGTCCTCTGACTTCAAATCCAGTGACCTTTCTAGTGTCCCATACTCCTTCCTCCCTTCCTCTCTCCCTCCTTTTCTTGCTTCCTTCTTCCTTTCCTTCCTCTTTTCCTTCCTTCTTCTCTCTCTTCCATTCTCCCTTCCTCCTCCCTCACTTCTTTCCTCCCTCACTTCTTTCCTCCCTCTTGTCCTTCCCTTCCCTCCCTTTTCTCCCTTTTTTCTCCTTCCCTTCCCTCCCTTTCCTATCTCCTTTCCCTCCTTCCTTTCTCCCTTCCCTGCTTCCCTCTTCCCTCTCTCCCTTCCCTCCTTCCCCTCCTCCCTCTTTCTCTTCCTCCCTTCACAACTTCTGCTACCAATGCATATCAACAATTTGTGTGTGATATATAGTCTTAGAGAGTTGCTTGGAATTTGTCTGGAACTGAGATTTTTCAGTGATTCATTCATATAGCCAGTATGTGTCAGAAGCAAGACTCCCAATACAGGACTTCCTGTCTTCATGCTTGGTCCTCTATTCACTACTTCAGCCTTAAAAGAACACTGTGAAATTATGTGAATGGAAAGTATAGTTATCACCATGGTATAGAAGGGGCAATCAAAAGAAGGCAGTAATTGTGTAATAGTTACAGGTCTAGAAAGAGAGCCCCTGGGTAGCTAAACCTCCATCCAAAAATCCTTTCTCTTTGAAGCCTTGCACTATAAGGCATATTTTATGCTGTATTGTTTATCCACGAATCCAGAACAAAATCTGACCATCAGATGTTCATACATATCAATAGAAATTCAAGCCAATTGCATGTGAACCTTTGCTGACAAAATGCAGCCCTACAGTTTGCCTGAATGCCTGAAGGTAGGATTAGGGGCGGTGGGATACCATGAACTTATGGAATTCTAGAAGATCAAAAGAAATAATGTCGTTGGGCTTTTTAAAAAGCACGCAACATTTTTATGACCAAAAGTGGAGCCAATTCCACAATATTATTATTACTAATCTTTACTTGGGCAGAATTTCCCTTGAAGCTGATTTGATTTTTTCCCCCTGATTCAAGCCTGCAGAATCAAGCCTGTTGGGAGTTAGCAAACCACAATAGACGTCATCAAGTCTCTAGTGCTTCAGGATATACATACTGCTCACTGCAGGGGTCAGGAAGGACTCTTCAGTCAGTACAGACTTGCACAATGGTCTGAGGATGTAGCAAAGGGGGAGGGGATGCCTTTCTTTGAAGTGCAAGCTATCAGTCTTTAGAAAACAAGTGACCTGACCAGATGAATCAGGTCTCTGATTTAGGAAAGAGTACAGTGTTCCAAGGTAAAGGCTGCAGAGCGAAAAGGCAACACCTGAGAGACATTTCTTTTTAAAAATGGAAGTGGAAAGATTAATCCACTATATCTCATTTTCACCTTTCTGTGGAAGGGTAGAAACAAAATAGAAGTTTGCTCCCAAGACTCTTTCCTTCTGTGAACAATCACATATTATTGTTAAAGGAAAGGAAAGAAAATTGAGTATATAAAGTGGATTAGTAGAGACAAAGGGAAGGTTGTGGGGAGAGGAAGAAAGAGCAGAGGGGAAGAGAGAGAGAGAGAGAGAGAGAGAGAGAGAGAGAGAGAGAGAGAGAGAGAGGAAGAAGGAGGAGGAAGAGAGAACAGGACAGGAGAGGAGAGTCAACTACAGAAGACAAAAATAGATACTTTGATAACTTCTCTTTTCAACCAGTGAAAAAGTATGATCCAGATTCCCAGATATCTTCTGTTCCTATTGCAATGCTTGAACATCTTTACGTGGTATTTTGGCATTTGTGTCTTTTCTGGGAATGCTTCTGTATGATCTATGAACAATTTTCTAAACACTTTGACAGCAATGACAAACCTTAGTATGTATTATGATTAGACCAAAGTAATTTAGTGATTCACTCATGCAAAGAACTACAAAAGCATCTATCTGTGTTAAACAGCAAATGATAATAATAATTTAGAATCTGCCTTCTCAGAGGTTTTAAAAAGAAATATCCTCCATTTTTCACCATTTTAATGGTTCAAAAGAATAACTTGAAAGATGTTTCATTAACAAACCAAAGTGGACTAATTAGAATATTAATTTCAATTTCAGAGGTTTACATTATGTGATTTTTTTCCCTTTATGTTGCATTTGTTCTATAAATATTGGCTTTCCCTCTTCTTCCTGTTTGATATTATGGAATGAAATATCATCATTGTCATAACTAACATTTATATAGCACCTATTATGTGAGTTTATAAAGTGGATTAGTAGAGACAAAGGGAAGGTTTGGGGAGAGGAAGAAAGCACTGTACTAAGAGCTCTATGAACATTGTGTCATTTGATCTGTGCAACAGCCTGGGAGGTAATGCTATTATTATCCCCATATGAGAGTGGAAGAAACTGAGATTAAGAGATCTGCTCAACTAGGTGGTGCAGTGAATAGAGCACAGGCCCTGGAGTCAGGAGAACCTGAGTTCTAATGCAACTTCAGATGCTTAACACAAAACTAGCCATGTGACCTTGGGCAAGTCACTAAACCCCAATTGCCCTGCATTCCCCCCTCCAAAAAGCAAAAGGAAAAATCTAAAAGAGAGAGAGAGAGAGAGAGAGAGAGAGAGAGAGAGAGAGAGAGAGAGAGAATTTGTTCAATATCACACAACTAGCTCCTGACTCTGAATTTGAACTCAAGTCTTTCTGTTCCAGGCCAGGTGCTCTACCTTCTGTCCCACCATGATGCCTAAACATAGAACACATTCAAAGTTGGTGATTTATCTCCCAGTTTCTTAAAGACTCGGACAAGTCTTTCAAAGGCCTTTTTTTATCTGGCTGGAAATAAATACAATAAGCCCCTGCTTATTTATTCAGTTAGACTTCTGGAAGCATCTGTGATTAAAAACATAGCTATAGCCCCTTTCCCCCCCTTCCTTGTCCCCTTTCCCTTCCTTTTCCCTCTCCCCTTCCCCCCTCTCCCCCTCCCCTCCCTTTCCCCCTTCCCCCTCCCCATTCCCTTACCCATCCTTCCCTCCATCCTTTCTCCTTTCTCGCTTCCCGGGCCTAGACGATGCCGTGGTGGAGACGGCTGAGGAGGCCACGGAGCCTGCCGAGGCGGACATCACCGGCCTGTGCCAGGACATGTTCTCCAAAATGGCCACGTACCTGACGGGCGAGCTGACAGCCACCAGTGAAGATTATAAACTTCTGGAAAATATGAACAAACTGACTAGCTTGAAGTATCTAGAAATGAAAGATATTGCAGTAAACATAAGTAGAAACCTAAAGGACTTAAACCAGAAATATGCCGCCCTTCAGCCTTATCTGGATCAGATCACTTTAATTGAGGAGCAAGTAGCCTCTCTTGAACAGGCAGCTTACAAGTTGGATGCCTATTCAAAGAAACTAGAAGCAAAGTACAAGAAGTTAGAGAGGCGATGAAAGAATTCTTTAGCACAAAGACTTTAACTACAAGAATGTTTTATAAGAAATATGTGGGATGGGACTTCTCACTAGGCTTCAGTTCCCAAAAGGAAGCGGTGCTGCTGATCCAAGGAGAATCCCAGCCTCCACCTCTGGCTGGATGTGTAACTCTGGCCACCCCCGTGTTTTCCTCAGCCTGTACCCTTGGAACCTCATCTAAGCGTGTGCTTCCTTGTGTGCCCTGGACCAAGGCTCAGAAATCAGGATCAACCCCGTCTGGAGCAGACACAGATGAGAGGCTCTCGGCTCCCTGGCTCTTCCCTTGCCCCCACCCCCCTCATAACCTGTTCTTCAGCTTAAATAAAAAATGCCAACCTATGAAAAAAAAAACAAAAAAAAAAAACATAGCTATATACGTCCCAAATCAGAGGAAAGGGTTGGCTATAGGAATTTTTTTTTGCTTTTTGGAGGACAATTGAGGTTAAATGGCTTGCCCAAGGTCACAGGGCTAGTTTTTGTGTTAAGTGTCAGAGGTCACATTTGAACTCAGGTCTTCCTGACTCCAGGGCCGGTGCTTTATTCACTGTACCACCTAGCCACCCCCATGTTAGAGAGCAGACAAATTAGCAGCCACCTTTGTGTAGGTACTGTAGCCCACTCACCTCACTCTCAGCCCACAAATCCTCCCTCGAAACCTGTTGAATACTCACTTTGAGAAACAATTCTACAGAGTTTGGCTATCCCTGCCTCCTGACGGAATCAAAGCAGTAAATTCAAGGGACAGGGGAGATGCTAAGGGAAGACCCACTGAGAGCAGCAAGAAGAGGCAGCACATAATGAGACAGCCAGAGAGGAAACAGGCCAAGTATCAAAAACAGCCACAAAAACCCAAAGAGCACAGCATTCTGGGGTCACCTCGAGTAAGTACAGCTTCAATGGCTGCCAAAGCATCTCTATATCACAGCACAAGGCAATAACTAATAATCATAGTGATGACTAATAAAAGAAAGGGATGTTCATCATTCTCATTAGCTCCCAAAGGGCAAATAGATGGCTCAGTGGTTAGAGTACTGGACTTGGAGTCAGGAAAACTTGAATTCAAATCCTACCACAGGCACTCACTACTCATGTGACCCCAATCAAGTCTCTTAGCCTTACTTAGCCTTAATTTCTTCATCTTTAAAATGGGGTTAATAACATATATCTCCCAGAGTTTTGGTGAGGACAAAATGAGAGAATGCTTACAAAGTGATATATAAAGACTAGCTATTACTAGCTAAGGAATTATATAATTGTAATCTGTATAATTTCCATCCCTAAATCCCAAATTCAGGATAAGCTTTGATTAACAGAATAATTTACATCTATTAGTTATTTGAGAAGGGCTATCAAAATAGAGTTTCCTATCATCTAAAAATTCCCTTGTCAATAACTACTTTCCACCTTAAGTCTCCTGTAATGCGTTGCTACAATCCTCTCTAATGCACTTAATACATAATTTTGTATATTATACTTAATTCTCTGTCTTTTCCTCTTCTAGACTATAAGCTCCACAAAGGCAAGGACATTATTTCATCTATACTTTGTATTTTGCCTCATTGGTAGCACAGTGCTCTGCCCACAATAGTTATTTAATTAATCTTTGTTGAAGGAACTGAATGAGTGAATAAATGAATGCCAGATCAATGAGGTAATACTGTCTGTACAGCTTCATTTATTCTTTCAACAGTCAACCACAGAAACATTTTTAAGTTTGTACTATGCTAGGCTCAGTGCTAAAGCTGGGAAGGAATAAATAAGACATTGTCTCGACCCTCAGGGAAATTACAGTCTGTAAACTGCTCCAAATAGCTTCACAGGGATATAGATTTTCATACTCTCCAAGTCTGAAGGGATCTCCGAGCTTGTTTAGATCAGTCAATGCCTAACCAAAAATCCCCTTTACAAAATCACTGATGATAGCCTTCCTCTTTTTTTCAGCCTCTGCTTAAAGATGTCCAGTGAGGGATATCTAACCCTTGGCTCCTTCTGGGTTTTTCTATAATATTATATCCTTTAATGCTGAGTGACTTAAACTGTGCCAACCACAGGGCTTGAATCTGGTGGGATTCAAAAGATCCCAGTGTTGACTTAGGAAAAATAGAATACAAACATATTATTGCCAGTTATAAGGAAGATTCAGAGGTCAAGACCTGCCATCTTGTTTCTCCCTGATGAAGTGTAAACTACTTGAAGGCAGAAACTGTTGGACTTTCTCTTTGTAGCCTGGTACAGTGCCTGCTGTCTCCTAGTATTCATTTAATTATTGTTGAATGGATGGAAGAGATTTAGTCCGATAGCATCATTTTACAAATGAGGGAAATGAGACCCAGAGACACTAAGTGATTTACCCAAGGCCACACAGGTAGTATTAGGATTGGGATCTAAACCCAGGTCTTCTGCTGAGGGCAGCTAAGTTGCACAATGAATACAGCACTGGGCCTGGAGTCAGGAAGACTCATCTCCCTGAATTCAAATCCAGCTTCAGAAACTTACTAGTTGTGTGACCCTGCACAAGTCACTTAACCCTGTTTGCCTCAGTTTCCTCATCTATCAAATGAGCTGGAGAAGGAAATCACAAACCACTCTAGTATCTTTGCCATGAAAATCCCAAATGGAGTCGTGAAGAGTTGGACATGACTGAAAATCACTGAACAACCTCTAATTTTTGATCCGGGACACTTTCTCAATATCATATTTAGAATTCAGAAACTTTAAATTTTACCATTAAAGTCATCATCCAAAATGTAGATAGAAAGTAAATTCACCAGATTTATGAGGGAAAATGGAAAGAAGAGGGAAAAAAGGAAATTCATCTTAGCTAAGTATTTGTTAAGTAACTTAACATATTCTCTGTGCCTATTCCATGCTTTAGTGGCTGAGGACTCCAAACTAGGCCGCCAAGGTACCACATCCAAGACTACTATTTCTTTCCTACACACAAACCACTTTTCTGTATTATGGAGACAAATTCAGTGTTTCCTAAGTAAATGTGCTGGTGTTGAGCACTGAAAAGGTTTTGTTGACACTTGCCTGAAGTGTAAGTTTCAGTTTTGACTTTCATTTCCAAATTTTCATATTTCCTTGGAAAGGCAATTTAATTCCCCTAGAAGATTCTAACTTCCTGCACCCTGGGATCACAGATCTAGGGTTCAAAGGGGACCTAAGAAATAATCTAACCCAATCCCTGCACCACTTTTCAGATGAAGAAACTGAGGCCCAGGGAAGTTCATTGACTCGCCCAAGGTCATATAGGTGCTAAACATCAGGAGGATCAAACCCAGATTCTCTGCCTCTAGAATCAGGACTTGTTCCATGGTTCCTTACCATATTGCTTAGGTGGGGAAGAGAGCTAGATAAGTCAAATGCTAAGATCCATCAATTCCAACCCAAGTCATCCAAACATGCTGAACTAAAAAAAAAAAAAATCCCCATCCCACAGGTTGGGTCACGGGCAGCTAAGTGACACAGTGGATAGAGCTAGGGGGCCAAGAATCAGGGAGACCAGAATTCAAATCTGGTCTCAAACAACTACTAGCTACATGACCTTGGGCAAGTCACTAAACCCTGCTTACCTCAGTTTCCTCATCTATAAAATGAGCTAGAGAAGAAAATGGCAAACGACTCTAGTATCTTTGCCAAGAAAACCCCAGATGGGGTCATGAAGAGCCAGACGTAGTTGGAGTAACCGAACAATAACAACAGGTCAGGTCACTTCTAAAACAACCTTCGGGCGAGAATGTATGCCAAAGGAGTTCTCATGGATATGTAGACTTCAAAACTAATCGCAGTCTCCTTAGGCAAAGTCCAATTCTTAGAAGTCTTTTTTCTTTTGCCTTTTGGAGGGCAATTGGGGTCAAGTGACTTGCCCAAGGTTACATGGCTAGTTTTTGTGTTAAGTGTCTGAGGCCAGATTTGAACTCAGGTCCTATTGACTACAGGGCCAGTGCTCTATTCACTGCACCATCTAACTTCCCCCTAATTCTAAGAGGTCTAAAAGAATCTTCACCTACTGTATACAGTCTTCTCTCAGTCCACCCTACCCCCTTCCCCCAAAAAATAACTAAGCTTGAGCCCAGGTCCAATCCTCATGAGGACAGGGGCCATGTGGTAGTTTCTCTCATAGCACCAAATACAGTGCTTTTTTATATACAAGTTTGCAAAAAAGGGTTATCAAATAAATGTTGGAGAGCAGAATAAGCAGCCCAGGAACAAATCCAACTTAAAGTTGGGAGAGCCTTCTGTATGTAGCTCAGCTTGTACCTGAGCCATGATGCTTCCCTCTCTGGACAGGCAAATGCCAAACCAGTATTGGTGTCCATGGCATTCACCAGGCCAGGCTTTCTCAGTGTGCTCTATAAAGTATTGAATGGTCTCATAAATTACCCTTCTGTGCTATATTTCCCTACCCATAAGAGCAGAGCCACTGTTTGTACCTACCTCATGGGGATATTGTTGGAATTATTGAGTTGGTGTCTTTAGAGTAGTATAGGTCCTAGGAAGAAAAACACTATGGAAATACCAAGTACTGTTATTAAAATTGACCTGTTCCTATGAGGAATAAATGACTCTGTGGGAGTCAATAGTTTGCCTCAGTGAGACTAAACACTTGCAGCAGAATAAAGTACCATTTAGCAAATTCTCTCTTCCAGTGAATTAAGTGGTACTCTGTAAGAGCTGCCACCACTCATATGAATGAGGCATTAACTTGTAGGAAATAAGATCTTTATTTCACCAGTTGAAAAGAGAATGAACAGGGGATTAACCAGCTCTCACAGTCATGAAGTCAAGAAGGGAAACCTTAGAATTAATGAAAGATCAAGTTAAAAAGAACTTTGAGATCAACTGATTCAACTCCTCTTTTTTACAGATGGGGAAACTGAGGCTCAGGGAAATTATGGGACTTGCTAGCATAAAAACATTTGCTTTTTGAGAACGTTATTTCCTCAGATCCACCATTAGCAACATTGCTAGAAAAACTGACCACACCTGTCCAACTGATGTGTGATTTAACTTTTCCTTAGATTTTTCCTATAGGAGGCAGGCAGATTCTTATTCTTTTCCCTTTCTTCTTTGTAGGCTTCTCCTCAAACTCTTAGCTATGCTACACCATGGAGTGACTATTAATGTTCAGTACCCTTTTGTGCCCAGCAGTTCCAACCTTGGGGCCCTGATATTGCTCATCTTGGCACATGAAGAGCCAGAGTGATCCTTTTGCCCCATTGCCCTGACCATGTGCAGTGATACCCGCAGTGCAGGAGGTAGAAGCAGCCACTTTTCAGGTATCAGGAAGGATGACCTTCCTGTCCCATTCTCAGCAGCACTGTAGTGGCTCACTGTGGCTGATACACACGTTGTTCTCACCACAGGACATTCTACTTTCCTGACAATCTCAGACAGTGTGGTTAAGGCTGTTGACTGGCAAAGACAAGGGCCCCATAGGGACAATGCTCCTTGGTCCCAATAGGAAGCAATGGACAAATGGGTAGGAAGAGCTCCCAAGAAATAAGCAAATTAAAGTGTGGTAAAAAGATAGAGGAAGGAAGAGCTCAGAGAAGATTCCCATGGTAATATGACATCCACATGTCTCTTGAACCTAATGGCTGTTGCAAATGGCTATCAGCAATGATGCCTGGCAATACTTGGATAATACCTGGCATTGGCTGGTCACTAGGCACCCATTTGTCCCTTAAATCCTGTGGTAGAATTAGAGGACTTTGATATTATTCAGAAGACATAACTTAATTCATTCACTCAGTCTTTTAATTCCTTCAACAAATATGAACGGACAAATTGAAAAGCTCCAGGTTCCTATCAGCGTAAAGCAGGGGTTCTTAACTTGTCCATGTGTCATGGAGTCCTTTCTGGCAAAGCCTATGAATCCCTTTTCAGAATTATAATTTTAAATTCATTTAAAATAGGATTACAAAGGAAACAAAATAAATTTAAATACAATTATGATTTCTTTTTAAGTTCATGGATCCTAAGCTAAGAATCCCCATTTTAATGGAATACTTTTAGTATTCCTTTAGTATTCTTAGCCTTTTAGGCCTAGATCAAAATACAAGAAGACTTTTACCCTAGTCAGAATCCTAAGAGTTAGAGGAGGTTAAAACCCCTTTGTTCACTCTGGGGTCCTCTATCCTTGGTTTTTGAAATACACCCTCCAAAACACTCAGATTACCCAAGGCCAAACCACACTCTTTAAGCAGTACCGGGAACTCCAAAAGCTCCAGACTGGTCAAAAGCTCATACAGCCTAGAGCTGATTCACTGCCCTAAAGAAGAAAGTTCTGAGGAGCTCTAGTAACTGTGGGCAACTTCAAAGCTTTAGTGGCCCACACCATGTTCTCTTCTCTACCAAAGCAGTACCAATTCTTCAAGCATGAAAATAAGTCATTCTCCTGATCCCACCTGGCCCAGTCATCTTTCACTTCCTCACAATCTGGAAAGTCTGGCAGTCCCTTTGATGATGACATTTTCATTTTCTCTGTGCATAAATTACTCTCCAGTAATAAGTGAAATCCTCCTGGAGATGCTTTCCCTTTGGAGGAGGGGGGATAAAAGAGCACCATTTAAAAATTTGGTGCTAAATAATATCCTTATGGCCTGAGAAAGCAAAACAGCTTCCAACAGTGCCTCAATCAATCAGATGAAAATTTACTGACCTCAGAAATGATGCCACAGGATGGCCTGGGAGGTGTTACAGGCTCTCTCTGTCTGTCTTCATCTGTCTGTCAATTTCTTTCTCTCTCTCTCCCTCCCTCTCTCTCTCTCTCTCTCTCTCTCACACACACACACACACACACACACACACACACACACACACACACACACACACACACTAAATCTGTATTTCTAATTCTCTATTTCTATCTCTAAGTCTGTTTCTAACTCTTTGCCTCTCCCTCTATGTCTTCCTCTCCGTCTTCCTTTCCTCCCTCTCTTCCTCCCTCTCTCTCTCTCCATACTATTCACTCAAGGAGTCTTTTGGTTCCTCTTGATTCAAATCAAGGAAAAATCTACTTAATGACTCATTGTTCTCTAAGTTAAGCAATGTTATGATGGGGCTCCAAAGTATGTGTAAGAAGTGAGGTATTATGATGGATTTTCATAAAATAAGGAGAAAAAGGTCCCAAAATTTTGAGTCTGTGTTGGGTAGAAGAGTTTTAAAGTATGACTAGTAAAAAAAACAACAATTTCAAGGACAAAGTCTGGAGAGCCCTTAGAGTATGTCAGGATTTAGACAGAAAGTCAAAATCTGAGGAATATATAGAAGTTGGTGAGGGGTTGGGAGTATAAGGTGGCAGCCATAGAGAAATACTATGGCATCAAGGTGATTGGAGTTCTGCACTACTGGGACCAATGAGTATCATGCAAAATAATTGTCAGACTTGCTTTCATCTTGTTCCATTCTTTTTTTTCTCTTATTTCCTTCCCTTTTTTTTTTTTTAGTCTATGGTCTGGTCTCTTTTCCTTTTCCACTATTCCATTGTCTGTAGGCCTTCCTGTGACAACCAGTAGCTTCCACAAACACTGTTTAGTTTCACTGAGAGTTACCAAGAACTAAAAAAGTTTGCTAACTTCAACTGTAGAAAGGAGACAGTAGGACCTTGTGGTTATTTGTAAAAAAGAACAGGAAACTGAAGACCTTAGCTTGTCAATATGTTGATGAAACTGTTTGTAGAAAGCAGAACAAGGAAATAATAGTATTTCACATTTCTATGTCACCTTTATGTGTGTAGAGACCTTTCTCCTAATAACTTTGTAGTGTAGATAGAAATTTGATGTATATTAGACAAAGGATACAGATATTTTATCAAATATATGGGAGCTACCCTTTACATACATATCCATAAAACCTAATACATACCTAAGACTACAGTTTAACTTTTTTTTCCCCAGGGCCCTTGGGTCTACTAGAAATGAAAGTCAATTTTGGGGAATTCCTTTTACATATGAAGTGCGTCAATACATGAGGACATAACTCAAGAAAAGATTGGAAACAACAGTCCAGCAGCACATTTTCCCAAAGTGTTTCATTGAGAAAGAAAAAGCAACTGGAGAAATCCAGGATGCAATTCATCCCTAGAGCATACTGACAACCAAATTAATCCAACATAGGGTTCTTTCAGCAGCTTTTTATTCCCATGTTGGAAAATATGCATAATTATAGACTATTTCAAGATAAAGAAAAAATCAGACCATGAATATTTTGAAGGGAACCAAAAAACTATTCAGGTTAAGGACAGGGCCCAGACTCTGCAGTCTAAATACTCTATCCAAAGTTTCTCAGCAATACTGTGGCTGTTTCACACATCTATAGAACCCTACCTCATTTTACAGATGAGAATGAATCTCAGAATGGATAAGTGACTTGCCTTGCATTTCACAGCTATTAAAAGTCATAGGTAAGGTCTGACCCCAGATCTCCTTGCTCCCAAGTCTACCACTCTCTCCTGTGGTATCTGCCCAAGGTTTCTTGAACAATCACGATTATACTTTGTGCTTCTCAATTTTCTTTGCGTACTTTGAAGCTTTTCTCTATTCTATCGTTGTCTTTATGAACCACAGACATGTATAGTAGCCCTAGCCCAGAGAAAACAAAGAAAATTTCTCATCTTTCTGAATTACCAAGGGATGAGAATTTGGCTCACACATAAATCTTACCCATACGTGAGAGTAGCATTAATGGAAGCTAGGAGTCCTGGTCCATCCTTACAAAGGAGGTCACAATCTGGGCCTTTTACAATCACTGTGCTCTCCATTGCATGTGAGTTGGTTGCTAACTACAAGCTATCCTGAAGGACTAAGACATACAATTTACTATTGAGATGAACCATTGTCCCTACTAGGAAGCAGTGTGAAATTCTAAAAGCATAGTGTCTTTATATTGTTTAAACACAGTTGTAGCAAGACTTTAACTTCTGACCTAACAACAGCTATAATCACATTGACTTAACACCCATTGGATACAGAGCACTGCTATAAATGCTTTGAGGAAGAGAAGAAAAGTTTCATTACAGTCTAACAGGGAAGATAGAACTTTACAAAGTATAATATTTCATCCAAATGACATATAAAAATGCCAAATATATCAGCTATATAGAACTATATAGCACACAAGAATGCAGAGGCAAGCGACTAGATCTAGTTGGGTCTAATTAGTCAAGGTTTAGGACTGTGTTCTTTTGCTTAGATGGTTATTGAATGGATGGATGGATGGGTGGATGGGTGGATGGATGGATGAATATTAAGAACAGAGGAACCGAGCACCCAGAATTCTTCAGTCTTTACCTAACTCCCTTTGCCAAGAGTCTTTTAGATCCTAGTCTTTTTACTGCTCTATTCTCTAAAGTTCTTTCTTTGTTAATTAAAAATGGTGCTTAAAATCCTTCCAAGACAGTGGTAGAAACACGTACGCACTTCACATTTACAGTGTTCTTAGTGAAATAAAGTGCTATAAAAAATGATGCTGAACCTATAGCTTTTGCATTTTCCTATAAGAGAGTTACAAAGCCAGGCTTATCAGATAGAAATAAAATCAGGAAGTATAACTAGTGAAGAAAAACAGAAGATATCTGACCTATTAGAGAAATTATTTTCTTTAGCCCCTAGTTCTACATCCAAGATACAGCAAGCCAAAGAGGAGAAAAAAGCTGGAGGCCAGATCAGAATTTGCCACATGTACTATGGACTATGACTGAAGAGAAACTCAAATAATTTCCTTAACATTAGGAAACATTTAAAGGTTTTTTTTTTCATATGGTAAAGCTGTTTAGAGAATGCAACTGGCACTGGACGATTGAAAGCAGTCTTGCCAATTGCCTCCAAGAGGGAAACATTTGCCCAGAAAGTCTTCTGCAAATCCAATGGAAGCCACTCACCAGCTCCACATCATTTATTCCCTGCTGCTGAAGGCCCAAGAATTTAGGTCAGAAGAAGTTAAAGTCTTGCTACAACTGTGTTTAAACAATATAAAGACACTATGCTTTTAGAATTTCACACTGCTTCCTAGTAGGGACAATGGTTCATCTCAATAGTAAATTGTATGTCTTAGTCCTTCAGGATAGCTTGTAGTTAGCAACCAACTCACATGCAATGGAGAGCACAGTGATTGTAAAAGGCCCAGATTGTGACCTCCTTTGTAAGGATGGACCAGGACTCCTAGCTTCCATTAATGCTACTCTCACGTATGGGTAAGATTTATGTGTGAGCCAAATTCTCATCCCTTGGTAATTCAGAAAGATGAGAAATTTTCTTTGTTTTCTCTGGGCTAGGGCTACTATACATGTCTGTGGTTCATAAAGACAACGATAGAATAGAGAAAAGCTTCAAAGTACGCAAAGAAAATTGAGAAGCACAAAGTATAATCGTGATTGTTCAAGAAACCTTGGGCAGATACCACAGGAGAGAGTGGTAGACTTGGGAGCAAGGAGATCTGGGGTCAGACCTTACCTATGACTTTTAATAGCTGTGAAATGCAAGGCAAGTTACTTATCCATCCTGAGAGTCATTCTCACCTGTAAAATGAGGATGATATTGCCTTTAATACCTGCCTCACAGGCTTGTTGTAAGGCTTAAATGAAATAATCTGTGAAAAGGGCTTTACAATCCTTAAAAGGAGTTTGCAAATATCATCCATTATAGTAATTAATTTACCTAGAGCTCTTTTGTAAGACTTGATCATTTTACAAGACAGGTGTATTCTCAGTAAGCATGATAAAGTTACAGTAGGTTAGGGCATGTAAATCACACATTATGATTTTTGCTTCTTCCTCACATCAAAGATTCTATAATTGCAACTTTGCTAATTATATATATATATATATATATATATATAATAACATAGATTTTTCTAGATCTCTTTCTGAATGAGACTTGTTACATTTCCACTGGTACATTTATATACCATCAGCTCAAATTCCCACTGACTGCATTCTCCCAATTGTGAGGGGACCCGTAGTTCCATTTAGCCATTTAATTTTAGATTAGTTTTTACTTCAAAGATACAGCAAGAACATACACATTTTCCCTCCCTCAGACTCTCTCTCTCCCTCCCTCCCTCCCTCCCTCCCTCCCTCTCTCCCTCTCTCTCCCCCTCTCTTTCTCTCTCTCTCTCTCTCTCTCTCACACACACACACACACACACACACACACACACACACACACACACCTCACCTTAGTTTGGAGACATGGGCTCAATCTTAGCTCAATTCCTATGTAGTAGCATTACTGCCACCAAGTTCATATCCAGGTGTGGCATCAATTCCACATGAGCCTACATCTCAGCTACCACTAGGCTTAGATGCTAAAGATCACTCCCAAAGGTTGGTTCTTGCTCCCCAGGGCACTAATACGGTGCTATCAGCAAAACCCAGACTCTGGAACAACATGATACCAAGGTAGATACCACTCTCTGAATACCTCTGAACATTCATTCCTTCCATGAATGTCCAGAAAGGCTTTGAATCCAAACTCGGAAATGACCAGATGCCCACCAGCTCTCTGTACTTTCAGAACTTACAAAGGTGTGAGTTCCAATTCATTCACTGGTTGCCAATATCTTCCTACCCACCCCTCCCACACATACAAAGAGGGATGAGACCAAGAAAAACAAAGTTAAAACTGATAGACCTCTTCAAACCCCTCCATGGATAATGGGAAAAGCCTCCTCTTTCTTTGAAGCATGGTTAGCCAACCAGAACCAGTTCCCAGATGTCTCTGCATGTTCAATCTCTCTTTCTAAAACACTTCCCTTCTACATCATAACTATTCTCCTGGTAGCAGTTCCCTAGAATTCTCCATGTGGAGAGATGCCATCTTTCCCCTACCATCCTCCCCTCTGAGGTCCTCTGGCCATACATAATGGGTGATGAATGAGATGAATGAAAAGCTCAGCTTCTCCAGAACTCTGTTCATCCTAATAATACTAATTCCCATTCATTGAATACTTTAAGATTTTTGAAGCACTTTGCTTCCAATGCAGGTACTACCTAGGGAGTACAAGCACTCTTTTTTTTTTTTTTAAGCAATTGGGGTTAAGTAACTTGCTCAAGGTTACACGACTAGTCATTATTTATGCGTGGGGGCTCGTTTTCTGAGGCCGGATCTGATCTCGGGTCATCCAAACTCCGAGGCCCACGCTCTTACTCACTGCGCCACCTAGCCGCCCCTTTAGGGCAATTGGGGTTAAGTAACTTGCCCAAGGTTACACGGCTAGGTTTTTGTTTGTGTGGGTTAAGTGTCGGAGGCCGGCTCCGAACTCAGGTCCTTCTGATTCCAGGGCCGACGCTCTACTCACTGCGCCACCTAGCCGCCCCTTTAGGGCAATTGGGGTTAAGTAACTTGCCCAAGGTTACACGGCTAGGTTTTTTTTGTTTGTGTGGATGAAGTGTTGGAGGCAGGCTCCGAACTCAGGTCCTTCTGACTCCAGGGCCGGCTCTTACTCACTGCGCCACCTAGCCGCCCCGGAACAAGCACTCTTATGGATCACATTTTATAGATAAGAAAACCAAAGTTCTGAGAAGTTATGTGGACTGACAATGATCCTACAGCTAGCAAGTACCTGCGGCATGATTTGAAGCCAGGTTCCCGGACTCCAAACCCAGCACACTCCCCACAAAACCCTTTCAAACTTCCTTTAAGGCTTAGCCCAAACCTGCCTCCTCTGGGAGATCTATCCTGATTCCCCCTGTTTTAATGCCCCCTCCCTAACCCAAATTGTTTTCTATTTCCTTTGTTCATACTTCACATTTACCTATCTGTATTCGTGTTGTCTCTCCCTAGGAGAACACAAATTCATTTTTATCTTGCTATCCCATGTCACCACGTCTTGTACATATTAAGTGCATAATAAATGCACATGGAATTTAATTGAATGCTATGCTGCCTTTTGAGAAACAACAATAAAAGCCACTTTGACTTAGTGAGTACACAGGAAAAGGACAGCTCAATGAAGAGGTCCTGTTGGCTTATTAAACCAAGTTGTTATATCTAATTTTACTAAACAAACTTTTCAAAAGCCATGAAACATGTCTTTTAGTCTCTTTAAGCATTATTTAAAATAATTCCTGACTTCCATGTGCCAGGGGAAAAAAAAGTTGTGCCTATAAATTAGCATTTCTTATGTTTTTACAAACATACCAAAATAAATCCAAATGAATATTTTCCCCTTCAAAATAATTATCTGGAGAAACTGTTTAATTCAATAAATATTTTAATGTCTACCATTTGCAAGGAACTGAGCTAGGCAATGGGAAAGCAAAGATGAAAAATGGCATCCCTGCTGACTTCAGGGAGCTTAAAAATCTAATAGAAAGCATATAAATCTTCAAGATATAATGGAAAGCATGATAAGTGAAAAAGAGTGGACCAAGCAAAGTTCTATGAGAAAAGGAAAGAACTAGATTTTACACACCTTAGATTATTGATTAGATCAGATTAAGTTTTTATTTAGGTCACCCTGTTTATTTTATGAATGAGGAAACTCAGGCTGAGGAGGTGAAATAACTTTTCCATATTGCACATCCAGCTAGTGCCTCAGTAGGGATTAGAGTCATAGTTTAGGGAAATTCCTCTCCCCAAAAAGATATGGTTCATAACTTTAGGCTCTTTCTTTTCTAGTGTGCATCTCATCTCCCTTACTAGGCTATAAGGGAGAGACTATGTCTCATTTTCACTTAGTGCCCAGCGCCCAGTCCAGCGTGCTACATGGGCTTAATAATTATTTGTTGGATGAATTGAATAAAAGGCAATATTAAGCATGAAGAGAAAAACACTAAATTTTGAAATGTTGGTAAGAAAGTTTCCAGATTTATTAAGGATCTGAACATAGATCAAATAAGATAACATGGTAAGCACTTTGAAAACAAAGCAATATATGGATTATGTAAGTATATATGTCTACATACAGAGTATATTACATACTGGTTATTATAGAAAAGAACTGGGACTATACCTGTAGTTTCATTCAAATAGAGAACTCCCAGGTGAGAAAACGCCTTCTACCAGTACAGGTGAGCCTCGTATATTTCTGGGGCGTTGCCCAGAACAGTGAAAGATTAAGTGACTTGTCCAAGGTAATATGACCAAGGTATATCTTGGATCCAGGTATTCCTGACTTTGAATCTGACTTTCTAGCTACCCTGAAAAGCTGCTTTTCTATGACATAGAAAGGAAAGTTTAAAAATAAATTCCATATTGCCTTTTTGGGAAGTATAAGATAATAGTATACTTATTCATTCATTCAATATGCCCTTACTGAGACAATGGTATTGATGCTTTTGTATTTGTATATGTATTTAAATACAATAAATAGATACACAAATATAGATTACATTTACAAGGACTCTATGTGAAAAACCTGCAGAAAATTCAATTCAATAAGTACATAATAATAGTAATAACCATAATGCCAGCTAACACTATATAGCACTTACTATGTGCAAGGCTCTGTGCTAAGACTTTATCATTATTATTCATCTTGAATTTCATACTAACCCTGAGAGGAAGGTGCTATTATTATCCCCATTTTACAGATGAAGAAACTGAGGCAAACAGAGATTAAGTGACTTGCCTAGGATCACATGGCTAGTAAGTGTCTAAGGAGAAATTTGAACTTGGATTTTCCTGACTCCAGGCACTGTGCCCAAGGAGCCACCTAGAGGTCGGCTATATATAAGGCCCCGGAGAATTGATTGAATAGGTCAAGTGCACAAATCAAGCATAAAGCCTGGGGACATAACACATTCCAAACTAGCCTCAAGAAGTCACAATGAAGTAATTTTAGGGCCTCATACAAAGCAAAACTTCCTAAAACTATTAGAGCTGTCCAAAAATAGAATAAGCCACATTGCAAGGTAAGGGGTTCCCCAGTCACTGTAAGTCACTAAACAGTGTGATAGACCATTTTAAATGGGTATTGTGGGAAGAATTTCTGTTCCCATTCAGGTGTCTATTGGACCAGATGACCTAGTCCTAGAAGGTCTTCAGCACCTCCTTTTCCTGTGATGAGAAGATAATAATACTCACAAGTCTATGAGAACAAATTTGGGACTTATGGATTTTTTTATCTTATAACTTGAACTTCTTACCTCTTTCCTTTCATAACACATTAACATTCCTACACATTATCAGGCAATATAGGTATTTATATGTTGCAACGTAAGTGTTACCCATTGTCTTATAGGAACCAGAAAATACAATGGAAAAAAAAAACAACAGAAACCCCCATGTTTCCAATTAAGAACAGATGCTTTCATTTATCCTGGGCGTTCTTGTTTAGTTAGTGCAAATTTTTAATCATCTAAATGTGCTTCCATTCCAGCCTCACACTCTTGCTTACTCTTTTTCCAGTTTCTTTCAACTGATTCCCAAGCAGGGCATTTCTCTCTCTGCACAGTCCCAAGTCTACTAGGCTTTACCTGATAAAGGGTAATACTTAGGATTGGTTCTCTCAGCTGATTTTTTTTTCAACAAGACCATGACATGGAAGCACATTTCTATGACTCAGCATCACCACTGGGCCACCTACTATGGCCTTCCTTCCATGAATGACCCCTTTATTTTTTTCCATCCTTCTATCTCTGTGGGACCATCTGGTTGCCATTCATTCTGTTACTGCCTGGAATCTTACGGTGGGAAAGATCGCCTGCCTTCATCCACAGCCCGATTCACACAGCTCTTTAATAAATTAAATGAAGGGGCTGGTCTTGGCTGGCAATGTTCCCAGTGATGGAGATCAAAGAGACAGAGTTGCGTCTGTAATTCCGCCCTCTCTGAAAATAGCAACAGGAGCTCAACAAAATATTACTGAAGGAAATCGGGGCAGAGAAAAATAGGCTTAACTAATTTGTGTGTTTGTGTGTGTGTGTTAGTGTATGTGTGTGTATGTGTGTGTCAGAGAGAACTTTGGTGTGGATAGAATCTTACAAAACTGTCCATCTAACCAGTAGGCTTGTTAGACCACACCATAAATATTTATTCACCAGAGTGGCTTGGGTTTGACATTCACCTTAACATGAAAGCTAAAGCAAAGGTATGAAGGCAGAAGTAAAACCCACAGAGTAACTCAGAATTATGAATGCTCCCCACCCCAGTCAACACAAACCTTTAGCCTCTGCCTTTACCTTTTTCCTGAAGGGAAGAGTATACCTATTTCCTATGTGGGGTATTCTGCATAGAAACCTTGGTATTTCTGCTCTGAAGATATCAATGTCTCCATCCTTAAAGATTGGGATCTTTCTCAACTCTTACTAAAAATATTCGTATCTGGTGTGCAAGAAATTAAAGAGGTCTCTCTTGTGGAAGCCAAGTCATCTCCAGTTTGTTTTGTATGGCGTGTGAAACAATTTCACAATTGTTATTTTACAATTATTAGCTTTCAGAGAATAATTTTTTTAAAAAGAAAAGAAGAAAAAAAGAGAAAAAGGAACAAGATTCTCCTCTACTCTTCTTCTCAGACTTATTTCATATTACCTCCAAATATTCTATGCACCCACCAAATTAGGTGGCTGTGTGGTATGGTGGATCGAGTGCAGGGACCTAGAATCACAAAGACCCGAGTGCAAATCTGGCCTTACCAGTTATGTGACCTTAGGCACCGTTTACCTCAGTTGACCCCGTTTACCTCAGTTTCCTCAATTGTAAAATGGAGTTGAGTTTCCTCAATTGTAAAATATAGCACCTACCTTGTAGAATTGCTATCAGAATCAAATGAGATGATATTTGCAAAGCACAGTGGCTGGTATATAATAGGTGCTATATATAAATGCTTATTCCCTTCCCTACCCACTCCCATGATGGATTACCAGTGTGTCACCTGAAAATTTCCTTTCTCTCTGGCTTTGTCCAGATTGTTCCTATTCTTCCTTCCTGCTTTTTACCTGATGAATTCCTACCCATCCTTCAAAGCCCAACTCCAATGTATCATTTTTCCTGGAGGAGAGTCCCTTGTTTCCCCTATATAACCTTGTTTTGAGCTTTCTTTTTTAAATACATGTACCTATAATATTATATAGAATATAAATTCATTGAGGGCAAGGACTTTTGGAGGAATAGTTCTCATATTTGATAAAAGAGAATTCCAAAAGTTCTCCATGGACTAAAATGGTGGGTTAAATGTAATGAGATGAAATTGAATGGGAATAAATTACACTTAGCAAGGCATGGTTATGTCATAGATAGAGAGCTGGTCTCAGAGTCAGCTTCAAGACCTGACTGGGTGACCCTGGAAAATCCACTTCCTCTCTCTGCAAGGCCAGGAATTTCTCTAAAACTCTAAGATGAAGAGTCAGTGCTGATCCACATTCATAAAGGGATTTTACTTGTGGGACATTCTCTACACCAGTGAAATCATAGTACCCAAAATAAATTACACTTCAGTGAAATAGGGCTTCACAAGTACAGGATGGGAGAGGCATAGTTAGACAACAGTTCCTTTGAAAAAGATCTAGGAGCTTCAGTGGATTGCAAGTTCAATGTGAGTCAACATGTCATTCCTCCCCCCATTACCCCTCCCCCAAAAAGCTAACTCAATCTTAGACTTCAATAATAAAGGCATAGTGTCTAGAATGAGGGAGGTACCACTGTATTCTGCTCTGGCCAGACCACACCTGGAGTACTGTGTTCAGTTCCCAAGTACCACATCTTAAGGACACTGACTAGATGTGCCCAGAGGAGGGTGACTGGAATGATGAAAAGACTGGCAATCAATTGATCAATTGAAGGAACTGGGAATGTTTATTTACTTTTCATTTCTTTTCTGGTAGTTCATATGGACAGTCTTTATCTTATTAGTAACCTCATTGATTTTTTTTAATATTAACGGGAAAAGAAAATTCTCATGCAGTTCCCAGTACTTCTCTGATGTGGTCCAGGTAATCTCTTTGCTAATCTCCTTGAGGTGGTCTTGGGCTAGTGCAACTCTAAGCAGCTTCCAGCATTCAAAAGTCACTTTTTCAACAACAACAAAACACCCCCACAAATCTCAGATTTTATTTAAGTTTCTCTTTGAGCATTAAATCCAGTTCCATTCTCCATGGTTCTAAGAAGGAAATTGACAAATTAAAAAGAGAACACATAAGGGCAATTCAAGTGATAAAAATGAGTTGAACAATAAACCCTCTAATAGAAAGGTTAAGAGAATCATCCATGTTCAGTCTGGTGAAATAATGACAGTAAGAGGCCTGGGGAGACATGATCACTGCCTAAAAATATGTAGAAGACATTATATAGGGCTCAGAAATCAAATATCCCCATTCATCACTACAGACTGCATGAGAAGTCATGGTTATGGTAAAGGAAACTTAAGTTGCCCATCATGGAATCATAAGCATAATGAAAGCGCTGGAACATATTGTCAAGAGTATAACAAGCAATGTCCATTATGAAAATTCAGGCCTTTAACTATAGATCATCAAATCAGCAAACATTTACACACTGTGCTGGACCCTAACAAAGCAAAAGCAAAAGTCAAATAGCTCCTGCCCTCAAAGAGGTGAGGAGGGAATGAACTCCAGGCATGAGCTACAGGGTGTCTAAATGGAGAGACAGAGAGACAGAGACAGAAACAGAAAGAATGAATTTGGGTGTAGTTGTTCAGTCGTGTCTGACTCTTCATGACCCCATTTGGGGCTTTCTGGACAAAAATACTGGAGTAGTTTCCTATTTTCTTCTCCAGCTCATTTTTACAGATGAGGAAAGTGGGACAAACAGGCTTAAGTGACTTGCCCAGAGTCACACACCCTAGGAGGGATTTGAACTAAAGAAGATGAGTTCTCAGTGCTCTATCCACAGCATCACCTAGCTGCCAACGTTAAGTTTAGGGAATAGCAATTAGGTCAGTTTGACTGGAGTGTAGGGTCATAAAGGGGATTAACATGAAAAAAAAAGTTAGGTAGGGGGAAAAGGGGGTGTGGAATCAGATTGTGAAGAGTTTTAGATGCCAGGCAGAGGAGTTTGTTTTTGACCCTAGAGGCATGCCATTCATGGGAAGAGTCTGGGAACAGTCAGACTGACTTTCAGAACATCAATTCAGCAACTGGGCAGAGCATGGTTTAGAGATAGAGGGAGGCTGGCAGCATGGAAATTCATTTGGAGACCATTGCAATAGTCCAGATAAGAGGTAATAAAGTCTTGAACTACGCAGTGACAATATGAATGGAGATGAGAGGGTGTATTCAGGAGATGCTATAGAGATAAAAACAATATGGTTTGGTACTGAGTTGGTTGGAAGGAGACGGAGAGGCAGGTGGGGAGAAATAAAATCAGAAAGATTCTTAAGATTATGAGGTTGAGTGACTAGAAAAATGGTGGTGCCCCCAACAGAAATGGGAGATTTTGGAGGGTAAGTTTAGAAGGGAGGGGTGGGGAATAAGTTCTGCCTTAGATAGGTTGAGTTTGAGATTCCATTGAGATATCTAGATGGAGATGTCTAGCAGGCAGTTGGTGATGTGGGACTAGATTCAGTTAATAATTGGACTGCATTATTGAGAAGAAGCACATTTTCCAGGAATAAACAGATGATCATCCCATTTTACTCTGCCTTCATCATGCCACATTTGGAGTACTGTGTTCAGTTCTAGTTTTAAGAAGGACATCTGGCAGCTAGAGAATCCAGGGGCGAGCAATCATGGTGATGAAGATGTTCCAAGTCTGTATGTTCCATATGAAGACTGGTTGAAAGAGATTGGAACATTGAGCCTGAAAAAGAGAAGACAGTGGGAATATGTGGGAGGATATAATAGACATATTCAAGTATTTGAAAGTGCATCATGTAGAAGAGTATTTGATTTACTCTTCTTATCCCTAGAAGGAAGAACTAGTAACAATTTGTGGAAATTATGAGGAAAATTCAGACTTAATGTCAAGGAAAATTTTCCTAACATCTAGAGTATCCAAAAATGGAATGAGCTTCTGCCAGAAGAAGGTTCTCCATCATTTGATATATTTTAATATAAGCTGAATGATCACTTGACCAGTGTGTTGTCAAAGGGATCCTTTTTAAGGAATGGGTTGGACTAAGGTGGCCAACATGGCTTCCCACCCTGAAATTCAATGATTCTTGGACTCCATGATTAGGGTTTAAGACATAGATTTTTGGAATCTTCTGGAGGTTTAAAATCCTCACTAGAGTTAATTCAAACTGATGCCTCTAGAAATGGTTCATGAAATGAGTTATACAACAGTTATACATAGTATGCTGTGGTTACCTCACTGACTTCCCACTTGTCTGGTTATATAGTCTTTCCTCCTATTCAACTCTACCCACTATACCTTACTTTTCAAAAATCTGCTTATCCACTCATCTACATCTCATCTCCCAAGAAGTCTACCCCTTCACATATACACTACTTCTGTACTCTCATGGGAAACATGGAATAATAAAGTAAGACTTGCTTGAAACATTTTAATGTATATTTGGAGGGAATAGCAAGTTGTGCAAGGTAGATTTGCCGTTTCGTGTGCAATCATCTTTTTTATTATATTGAAATTTCCATGAATTGAAAATAAAATAAATTTGTAATACAAAAAAAAAGAAAGAAAGAAACATTTTGTTTGACATTCAGCTGTCAGAACCTGGAAAAAATAGCATAACATTAGGGATAAATAGGTTTGTGAGCACATGCACAAGAAGATATGGATGTTGGGTATAGAGAAAAGGAGGAAGTTGGTTTGCTTTTTTATTGTAGTACCAGGTGCCAGAGATAAATGAGGAAAATAGAAGCAAAGGGAAATTTGTTGTATTTCCATGTGTGTTGTTTTACAATAAGAAGAAAACTCAGAAGCCACTTGTAAAAAGCTAAATCCAGAGAGGGTAATGCTAGCATCACAGACCCAACTAGCAATTGACTAGTTAGGGATAGAAATGGAAAGCGAGGCCACATATATAAGGGGAACAAAATAATAGAAGAGAGTGGAGCAAAGTAGAGCAAATTAAGTTTTTCCTGCCATTTCCCCCACCCAAGCCTTTGTGTTACTGTACTGATTTGTTGTGGGAGAACTGTTGGAGACAGTAGATTTGGCACTAGTTAGGGAAGCTAAGAGCCAGGAGAAAGGTCTGATGCCAACTAAAAACCCTGGCTTCTTTCTTTAAAGAAAGAGAGAGAAGTAATGGGGTAGTTTGGGATGGGGGATTGGGGGAGGTGGGGTATTGAGGTTGAGGGCAGGGAAAGGAAAGAGACTTTCATGCAAGGAAAACCAGAGCACTGGGTTAATGAAGGCCAGGCAAGCTCCAGGAGACTGGAAAGAGAACCGTAAGGTGCTTCCTCCACTGTCTGGCACCAAACCACTTGCTGGCATTCCTGCTGCTACTACCATTCATGCATAGCTTCAGAATGAATAAGAAAAGAAGGAATATTTAAGAGACACCTGTTGTGAAACTGGAATGATGACTCTGTCACCTTGTCTTTCACCTCTCTTCTCCCAGGCCCCCCTGCCCCTCTTCCCCCACCCCAACCCCCACCCAGTTTTCATGTGACTGTGGAAATATGCAGTCTTTTCTAGTCTGTGAGAATGATTTTGCTTACTTGCTGGCATTGCTCCTTTGAGATTAGTTAAGACCACAGTGATTACATTTCTATTTCTCCAGAAGGATGTTGGGGGTTGTTGGAGCTTCTTTGGTTTAGAGTACATCAGTCAGACAGAAAGACTCACTTTTTTTTCCCATTACTGATCAGAGTTGATGAGAACTGCAACTATGAGAGAAAAACATGACCAGGCTATGTACCTTCAGTGTTTGTCCCTCAGAGCAATCTACTGTGAAAGGTAATTTAAGGCAGCACAGAGCACAAGGAAAAAGGGAGAACTGGGTTCAGATTCTGGCCCTGACATGGACCACACAAGCCATGGGCAGATCATCCAAACTCCCCAAGTTCACTCACCTGTAAAACCAGCAGACTTGTTGCAATAAAAGCACTCTGCAAATCTTAAAGAGCTTTATTAAAATGAGCTATTATTTAATATGAATATTTGAGTTGCTAGGGGAAAAAAGTTATGTGTGGTATTGGGCCCTGTGAAAATTTCTGGATAAAATTAAATTGATGTGTGTCGTACTTAATCTGAAGAGAAATAATGCAAAGAAACAAATTCAGATTTGAAGTTCCCAGAAAAAAAAAGATATTGTTAGAAGTACATCGCATCAATGTACTTATCATTGCCATCATCAAATAATATTTATTTATTGAGTGCCTATTTTTCAAAGTGTTGAGCTAATAACATGCCAATGAGCATAACAGACACCATCCCTCCTTGTATGTTACATGAAAAGTAGAAGTAAAATAAATCTTAGAGATTCTGCCAGGAAAGCAGGTTCTTAAACCTGTCATTGACTGGACTTTTCTTCTTCCTTGCACCCTGCTACATTGAGGTTCTTTGTAAGTATCAGAGGAAAAAAGTCTTGTTAGAATTGAGTATGCAGTGGAGCAATGCCATTGGACTTGGTTTTATTTTCTTTTACATGGAGAAAGAGGAACAGTTCTTTGCCAGAAGCAGTGTTCAAATTTACTTACGGTATCTGGAAAGAAAAAAGTCTATTTTGAGATTCTGCATATAATCCATCTGAAATCTTATTATTTTATGCCATCTTAATTTCTGAATATGAAAGAGATTAGATCAGCCACATGGATTAGAACACTCCTTTATAATTCGATTACTTCTCCATACAGCTCATCTCCACTAATTTCTTTCTCCAAGGTCTTTGTGTTCCAAGTTTCCAGATACAGACTTTTCTAGCAATTGCTGAACAAATGAAAAAGAGATCGTTTTGTGTGTTGTTGTTGTTTTTTAAGACACTGGTCATCACAATTTAGAAGACAGTAGTGATACAATATCTTTGAAACTAATTAGAAGAAAAATGACTGAACCTGAAAGATTAGACTCAGACAAGTACTGAAATGCTGTCTGTTTATCTGAAGCTTATTTGAACCATCCCAATCTCTTGGGTCTGAAAAGTTGAGCCAAAAAATCTCTTGAGCCAGACTTTCTCGCAAGATTTCCTGTACTTCCTGTTTCTAGATGAGCCAGAAATACCACGAGAATGACCTTTCTCGTGGTATTTTTGAACCTTTAGTCCAGGATGAAGACAATGTAGAGTCCTTTCCCTGATCCTCACAAAATAAGGAGGGAATTCTTAAAATGGAGCATTTTCATTTTTCAAAACTTCAAACACGTTTGGTTCCTCTTAGAGGGTAACAACTAAAATGGAGATTCATTCTTTTCTAAACCATCACATTCAATCCTGTTAGTAAGGACTCATCTTTAATGATCTATTAATTTATAACTTCTCCATATTTGTGGTGATAAAATGTGTAAAATAATTTTTAAAATTACAATGGAAATTATGTAATCTTAGATAAAAGAAAATGCCATTCTTGTACAAATGTACAACCAGAGAACTGTATTAGTGTAATTGTGTGTGACATATAAAATCATATATTTGTTTTCTTTGTTCTTAACCCCTTTGTACAAAGGGTCAGGATATCCTGATACTCATGACTATGGCAAAATAACTGAACAAAAATAAAAACAATCAGATGCTTAGGAAGCCCTTGGGTTGGTATCATCAGGGAAGTTTGTGACTGTGGAATGAGTTTAAGATCCTATCCAGATAAAAAAGCAAGTAAGCTCCATTAGTCCATGTGCAACTAAAATGTTTTAAAAATCTAATTTCTAGAAAGCTTTAATGTCTCAAGTTTTAATGAGAATGGCAAAATTAAAGCAGCAATGATTGTTAAAAAAAAAAAAGTAATGGAAACACCATACCAGTGCTTGATACCTCTTACCTCTGCTTGGAAAAAAGAAATGAGAAAAGGTAGGTTTTTCTTATTAGCAGATCTTTGAATATTCAAATGCAGGTTATTCAAATGCATAGGTATAATAATTATAAATGCTTTCTTAATATTTTGATCACAAAGTTCACAAAGGGAAGGCACCAGGTGCTTTTTTCATATGTTTATACTTTTATATTTAAGCACACTCTCTTGGATCTTCTTCATCTATGAGGAAAGATAGAATTTGTTTGCCAGTGTACTTTTCCATCTGGAAAAAAAAAGGGGACAAGTCACTGAATTCAGTGTGGAAAAACCAAACTTATTAGCCATGGGTTGAGAGGAATAAGAATAATAAGAAAACATATTAAGGAAGCTTTCAGCAGCCTCCTTTAAAAAGAGGGAGAGTAAAAATAAAACACAGTCTCTGGACAGTCTTCCTCCTCCTCTCCCCTAAATTTCCTTCCCCACTCCTGAAGAAACATCAGATTTTCATATGATAAACCAGCCCCAAAAGGAATGTAGATCAGGAACAACTGATTGTACATCAGCAAAAGAAAATGCCAAGCAAAATAAAGCATTTTGCAATGCAGGGATGCAAGGGGAAAGATGTAATATGCTACAGGAAAATAAGGGATGTCCATGTGAACACTTGGGTTCAAAATGTTCCTATTAACCCTACTTGTTGGCAAAAGTGCCAAATACAATACTGCCTCATTTACGTTTATGTCCAGGGCCTTTCAAATCATCTACAGGGGTGTGTTCCTTTTTTTTTATATTGGTTTTTTACTTCCAAGAATAGTGCTTATATCTCTAAACTGCAGGGAAATTGTTAAACCCATCCTGATTGTCCTTGGATGAACCTGTCTCAGGTGGAGGCCCAATAGTTCTGGGGCCCAGATCCGAAGTCCACAGTGAGAGATATCCTGGGAAAGTGACTTTCTCCAGCTACTTTTCTTCCTTCTCACTGCCTGCCAGACATGCCCCCTTGGTCTTTTTCAGATTCTTTCATCTATATATATGTTTTTTTAACTGTTACTACTTTTCTTCGAAACTGGACTAAAACTGTCTGAATTATTTGTTCAGATTACACAACAGCATTGGACTTATGCATGCAGATCTTGATGTTTCCTTAATTCACTTCTTTCACAGTTAGCTTAGGAATGTGAATCAATGTTATTCCCCTTCCAGCTGAAGGGCAGCTGAGGTTACAAAGGGATTTGACTAATAGGTCAAAAACCCCTTTAGGTTTGCTGAAAACCAAAGGACAGCAAGGAGAAGAAATGGGAAGGGGGGTGGGAGAGAGAAGGGATTGCAATATTTAATTGTGTTGCTGTGGATAAATTCAAACAGCTTTCTTAATATCTTCATCATAATGCAGTCATTAGTGGAAAGGAGAGAGATGGCCCCCTGCCAGGCCATCCAGAGAGAGGCAGCTGTGAACTGGTTAGGCTGGACTGTTCAAGCTTCCTTCTGTTTACTGAGGACTCCTTCAGGCTGCAGGGCATGGTTTGGTGAAGTTTTTTCAGTTTACTAAATCAGAAGCTGTTCACCTGAGAACCTCAGATAACAGACCCCTACAGTGAAATAGGACAGTGAAGGAGAAGTAAGCCCCGTTCCTTTCATGGAATTCTCCGGTGCATTGTAGCAGTTTGGATGATCTTTGAAAGAACCAAAAGAAAATAAAGAATAGATAAATGAAGAAGGGCAAAGGAGGGAAAGCTTTTTTTCCCCTGCTGTCATTCCAGCTGCAGCCTGGGATTAATTAAGTGTTGTGAACTCAGTGCCTGGGAGAGAGGGGGGGGAAATGCGTTCTATATCTAAGGAAGGAGTACAGTAACTGTTTGAGATCGCTCACCAGTGAGGAGTCTTGGGGAGGAAATCTCTCCTCAGAGTTTGTTGAGAGACCAAAGGGGCAGTGCTGCTGCCTGCCCTGCAGGGCTGGAGAAGCCTCCCCTTTCAGTTGCTGGACATGATTTTTCTTTTTCTCGTGCTCGTCTTCCCGTGCCTGTGAAGAAGCTTCCCTCTAGCAGCAGCAGCAGCAGCAGCAGCTGCGGCGGTGGCGGCAGCACCTCTGGAGAACAGGGCAGAATGCCTGTGCTGGATCGATGTTTTAACTCGGCAGAGCTGGGCAGAAGGTGGACTCCACGAGAAGGTCTGCTGCCCTCTTCCATGGGCAGCCGGCCAGACTATCAGCAGGGACCATTGACCTGGGAGCTTCCAGAGATGATCAGGATGGTAAAGCTTGTTTGGAAATCCAAAAGTGAGCTGCAGGGGACCAAACAAAGAGGGCTTCTGGAAGCCGAAGATGCTGTCAACAGCTTCTCAGGTAACTTGAATTGTAGGGTGCAAAAAGGTGACAAGGGCAAATCTGTCAGCTCCCCAATTCCTTCCACATAGGAATCTGACTAGGATGGAAAAGGACTTGGGGTAAGGAGTCATCAGAAGGACCAAACGTGTAGCAAAGAGACCTAGAGTCAATTGGAAACTGTATTTCAGAATGTATTTTAGAGTATGGAAAGTTAAGTGAGTTTCTGAAAGAACCTTCTTCTTCGACTGTTTTGGGAGGTTCTTTATGTAAAAAGTAATGTATTTTCCCATAATTATATAAAACCACAGTAGTTTATATTGGCTTTCATTCTAGTCAGAGCCCACATACTTTGGGGGCAAGTTGCTAATCCTCTTTTCCTTAGCTTCCCCTTTGGGGAAATAAATACAGCACTTGGATACCCCCAGGTGCAGCCAGAAAAACTACTATCAACCAATCAACAATCGTTTATTAAATACCTGCTATGCACTGGGCACTGTGTTCAGAGGTGGGTTTAAAAAGGTATAAATGAAGCAGTCACTACCCTCAATGAATTTTCATTCTATCAAATTAGACCACACATACATATCTAAATATATTAAAAAATAAGATTTAAAAAAATCATTTCCTTGACGGGGTGGCACAAGTAGCTGGGGAAATCGGGAAAGTCCTCATGTAAGTGAGAAATAACGTTCGAGCTAAACTTTGAAAAGAAATTAACTACTTGAAAGAAGGTGGTTCAAGTTGTAATGTTATCATTTCCTTTCATTATTTGGGACAGTCACTTAGAACTTTACGATGTTTTAGAAAATTAGAACTATAACAACTTTAACTAGGGTTTGGGCTCTATTAAAAAAAATCACTTAAGTGACCAAGAGTATATCATCAATTGAAAATTCTACAACCTGCTAAAAGGTCCTTTGCCTTAAGTGAATTCTTGTGACATATAAGTGAAAGGAAGGAAGATTGAAATTGTTAGAAAGAATGTGAAGGTGTCCTCAAAGGAAGGAAGATTGAAATTGTTAGAAAGAATGTGAAGGTGTCCTCTTTTGGATGTGTATTGTCCCTGCAGTAGCATTTGGACATCGTGATGCTACAAGAGGGGCATGGTCCAAGGGGCATGGATACAAGGGGGAAACAGGGAGGACTACTAGGTTAGTAGATTACAATAGCCATAGGTTCACAGGTCCAGAGCTCAGAGGGACTTTACAAGTCATAACTCATTCATTGTAGAAATGAGGAAGTGAGATCTGAAAGGTGAGCAAGTTGCTTAAGGTCACACTGGTAGTAAGTAACAGAGCTGGAATTTGAACCAACAACCTCTTGACTCTCAATTTCACTAGAACTCTAAGGTTCTTTTTCGTTCTGAGTATTTGTGATCATATCTTCTACCAGATGATATGATGAGGAAAATAAATATGAAATTGAGAGTCAGAGATCCTTGGTTCAAATTCCAGCTCTGTTACTTACTACCAGTGTGACCGTAAGCAAATTACTCACCTTTCAGGTATGATGAATGAGTGATTGGAAAAGAGAAAGAAACCAATAAGATTTTGAAGCTTGTGTGGCAAATGGGAGGTGGAAGGACCCAGAAAGATGGACTTTGGTCAAAAGAAATGAGCAGATGTGAAAAAGCAAGTATATATTTCATCTGAGCAGTACAAGGAAAATTGAAAAAGCTAACCTAGGCAAGAAATTGAACCTGTGTCACAGGACCTAGGACAACTCATGCTTGGTTTATTCCAACAGATGACATGAGCACAGGTCACATTTCAAACTACACCTTGAAAAACCAATCCACTCAGGCAACTGCTGGTATGTCTATATGTAAGTGTATTTTTGTATTGCTCATACAGTGTGATACTAAGTGTAAAATTCTTGATTAAAATCCAACAGATAGGAAAGGGAACTCCAGGAATTTTGGATTACTTAGAAGTTCCCTGGGTTGAGTGTGGGAGTAAATTTGCTTCATTCTCAGTATTCATCATGTTCATCATCTCCTTGTCTTTTTCTCCTATGGCATATTCTTAAACAAGGAAGAAGAGAAGGGAAGGAAACAGAAGGGATGGGGAAGAGAAAGGAAGGAGAAAATGAAAAGGAAGGGAAGACAAGGGGAAGGGGAAGAGGAAGGGAAGGGAAGTGATGGGATAGAAAAAGGGAAGAGAAGGCAAGGGAAAGCAAGGAATGGGAAGGGAAGGGAAAAGGAAAGGGGAAAGCACTTATATAGCACCTACTATGTGCCAGGCACTGTACTAAATGCTATAAAAATATTATCTCAGTTGATCAAATAATCAAATATACCTTTTTCCTGGAGACCTTTCTGGCCCTCTACTTAGTTCCAGCTGTTTGTTCATTCCTTCCCTCTGAAATTACCTTCTACCTACTCTGTATACATCTTGTATGTACTTAGCTATTTACCTGTTGAATGTAAATTAGAATATAACTTACATTAAAAATGTAAGCTCTTTGAGTGTAGGGATATTTTTATGGCCTTTTAAAAAAATTCCCAATGCTTAGCACACAGAGCTTGGCATATATTAAGCACATAATAAATGCTTGTTGGTTGCCTGCCATCTTGGTTTCTAGAGTGGGTATTTTTTGTTCAGTTATTTCCATAGGGAATTACCTATGAGAAGACTAGTTCAAATCTATTCTCAGAGACTGCATTTATGCATAAGATGCCTTTCTGTTTCTCTTCCTGGTCCCTATCTTTTTACATTTTGTGAGAAACTCTTCTGGAACAAGGTATTTATGTTTGTAGGCAGTAAAATAGAAATATTATTGCATAATCACCAAGCACTAGAAAGGGAAGCTAGGATTTAGAATGAAGGGACACTTTAGAGATCGTCTAGAGCCGCTGTTGCCATTTACAGAGGAGAAACTGAAGGCTTTGTCCAAGGTCACAAGGCACAGTAGTAAGGCAGCAGAGCTGAAGATTTACAACCAGGTCTTCCAATTCCAAACCTATAGCTCTTTTCGGTACACAGCACTGCCTCTGCATGGAATCAAAAAGTTTCATCAGATTGTTGCTACAGTTTCACATGAAGGGTATTCCTGCTACCTGTGTGATCTTGGGCAAGTCAAACAGTTTTCTCTGGGCTTCAGTTTTCCCACCTGTTAAAGATTGGAGTTGGGCTAAATAACCTTTAAGATCCTAATACTGGAACTCTATGATCCTCCTTTCTTACTGATTCATCTTTTGCACTTATCTTTGTCCACTGGTTAACCTCTCTGAGCCTCAGTTTCCTTATCTGTAAAATGGGCATGACATACCTCTAGTACCCAGAGGTTGTGAAGCTTTTTAAAGGAGATAACATTTACCAAATGTTTTGAAATTTTAATTTTAAATTTAATTTAATTTTAATCTTAAATTTAATTTAATTTAAATGGTCTTAAAATTAATTTTAAAAATTTTTAAATTTAAAAGAAATTTTAAAAAAAATTTCAATTAGGTATTATTATCTCAAACTCAATATATCCCAAAGAGAATTCATTTTCTTTCCCCCCAAACACTTCTTCCCTATTTTTGCCAAAGACACAACCATCTTTCCAGTTTCCCAGGTTCATAAGTTATCCTCAAGTCCTCATAGCCAACAAGTAGCCAAATCTTGTTTCTGTTTCTGTGTGTCCCCTTCTCTCCACTTAACTCTCACCTAGTTTATTTTGAGTCGCTTCATTGGTCTTTCTGCTGGGAGTCTCTCCCTTTTTCATCCCAGCCTCAGCATTGTCACTAAAATCAGTCTGCTTAACTACAGGTGTAACCACAGTGACTCTCCTACTCAGAAAACTCCTGTGGCTTCTATAGCCACTGGAATCAAAAAGAAACTCCTTTGTTTGCCTTTTAAACCCATCGGGCCATGCCTTCAGCCTATCTTCCCAACTTCATTATTCATCACACCCCTCCCATCCTCCACAAAGCAAGCAAACAAGTGTTTTCTCAGTTCCTTTTGTCTTTGTGCCTTTGCTCTGGTTTTCCCCCATGCCTGGTATGCCCTCCCTCCTTACCCTACTTCCTAAAATCCCTCTCTTTCTGCAAGGTGCAGCTCAAACAAGACCTTCTGCCTTTCCTGATCACCTCAGATTGGCTAGAGTCTCCCTCCCAAAATCCCTTGTATTTAAGTCTTTGGCATTATGTGTGTGTATGTGTATTATATAGAAGACTTGATAGCTATATTATATTTAGTACCATATATATAGCTACATATAAATTGTAATGCTATATATAATATATGGCTATAGTGTATATATAGCAATATATGTATTATTATATATAACACTTGATAGCTATATTGTATATAGCTATATATGTATTATTATATAAAGCACTTAATAGGTACATTATATTTAGCACTATATAGAGAGCTATATATAACACTCAATAGCTATCTTATGCATAGCACTATATATAAATACATATAAATATAATGCTATATATAATATATGGCTCTTATATATATAGCAATATATATTTTATATAGCACTTGATATCTACATTATATAGCACTATATATAGATCTATAAAAATATAGTGCTATATATAATATATAGTTGTAAGTAATAAAACATATATCTATACATCATGTCATTCAAACTACACAGCAACCCCCAGAGGTCAAAAGTGAATATTAATATTTCCATTATACTGATAAGAAAGAACTGAGTCAGTAGACAAAAACTTGTCCATAGGCATACATGTTCGGGGTTTTGGGGTTTTTTTGTCTTTTTTTGGAGGACAATTGGGGTTAAGTGACTTGCCCAAGGTCACATGGCTAGTTTTAGTGTTAAGTGTCTGAGGCCAGATTTGATCTCAGGTCCTCCTGACTCCAGGGCCAGTGCTCTATTCACTGCACTAGCCGCCCCTGATAGGCATACATTTTCACATAGTTGAGGGGATGAGGTAAATGAAACTCTCTAGAATAGCTGTTTGATCCTAAAATACAAAAATATACATAAACTCAAAGACTTAATTTCTGCCAGAGTGATAGTATCATATAATAATGTTATGCAAAGAAGCTTTTTAAAGTTAGTTCAGCTTCTGACTACATAATTTCATCTTGCTAGTTCCTAAAAGATTTCTGACCATAAACTTTTCAAAGTTTCACTGATTCTGTTTGATCATTACTTCAGTCTCTCCTACCTAGAATATCTTTTCCTACCAATTCTGAATCCTCTATATCCTTTAGGACCCAAATTGAGGCCCAAACCCTATGTAGAACCCTCTTTGAATGCCCTAGTACACATTTACTCTTTTTTCCCCTGAATATCTCTTATCTCTCATAATCTTCTCCTCAAATCCTAGCACTTAATTATATACTGCCTAGTGTTAATTGTTTGCAGATTGTTTCTTGTGTGTAAGTCTCATTTATCCATCAATGTTGATAAACAACACAAGGGTAAGGATTATGTCTTATACTTCTCTTGTTTTCCTTTATGGTATTAGACATAGTCTTAAATAAACACTAGAATAGTCGTTTCTAGAGTGAGTTTAGTTTTTAATAACAATAGCTAGCATTTATATAGTGCTTTAAAGTTGGCAAAGTATTTTACAAATATTTTGTCTTCTGATTCTCAAAACAACTCTGGGAGGTATGGTCTTATTATTTTACCTATTTTACAGAAAGGGAAACTGAGGCAGGAAGAGGGTAAATGACTTGCCCAGGGTCATATAGCTAATGAGTGTCTGAGCCTGGATTTGAACTTAGGTCTTCCTGATTCCAGGTCTAGCACTTTAGCTCCATATAGGTTAAGCAATTTGACCTTGGTCTCTATCAGTTAAACAGAATTGAACTGAATTGAACTTAACTAAATTGAGCCTTTAATTGAATTAATTGCTTAAGGAATACATTAGGTTGGTGATGAGAAGAAGCCATGGTAGTTGATATTTATAACTAGGACATAGGAAGTCTCCAACATACAAATGATTTTGGATTTGAGAACATTGTTCCATATAAATAGTGTAATCAGTGGTATTTATGTTTTTGGCCCACCAAAACCTATTTCAGCAATAAGGTAACAGAAATTGCCTACTAACTGCATAGTACCTGGTATGTAGCAGGCATTTAATAAAAGTTTATTGACTGACTAACTAAATGTCCTACATTGGTTCTTTACCATATGGTAGTGGTGACTTAAAATTCTCAAAGGACATAACAGTTCTGGCATATCCTTCTAAGCTAGGAAAACTTGGGCCTTGAGGTGGACTATATGTCTATTTTCTGCAGATCACTTTAGCACAGTTCAGAAAGGCTCATCCCCAGGTTATTCCCAGAGTAATAAATTTCTCAGCCTTAGCAACTTTCAAAGACTATCTACCAAGCCATATTGGAGTTGCGGTCTATATCGCTGGAAGAAGTATCCATTAATACTGTATGTTTCCATTGGAAAAATAGCAGGAAAGGAGCAAATTGACTAAAAAATTGCTTTCTTATGTAGAGTAGATGCTGGTACTTAAGGATAAGTTTTAATTAGAGCAAGTGGATAGGGAAACAAATAAAAAAGATGACTAGACCTGGAATTAAAGAACCTGGTTTCAAATCCAATCTCTGCTACTTATTACCTGTGTTACCTTATGAAAATAAGCTAATTTCTCTCTCTGGACCTTTCCAGGCTTTGCCATCATGCCTCAACTGCTTTCTCACACTGGAACTTCCCTCAGTGCAGGGGGCCTTCTACATCCTGGAATGTCCCTGTATTTCAGTCCATTTCTCCCATTAGTGAATTCCTTCTAGAGACTCCATTATGAGGATCTTTCTTCATTCTACTATGTTTCTGGCTCTCAGGACTTCCCATCATCCTTCCCCTCTTCCATCTCCCTTTTATGTATTACATTCCCCCATTTGAATGAAAACTCTTTGAGAGCAGGGATTATATTTCTTTTTGTTTGGAGTTGTATCTCTAGTAGAGTGACCGGTGCAAAGAATGCACTTAATTAATGCTTGTAACCTCAGTTCCTTCCTCTATTAAACATAAAAATGAAGGGTGAAGATAGATGACCTCTATGGCCCTTTCCAGTCATAAATCTATGACCCTGTGATACTCATCTAGCTTCACTGTGTCACACTATGACTTTCAGAAAGGATCTAAAGGGTATTTTCAAGGGTTATAGAAATTGAAAGTTCTTAATATATCTAATTTCACTTCAAAAGTTCATGGTAGAATTTGGGGTTAGAAGGGATTTGAGAGGTCATTTAGTTCAACTTCCTCATTTTATAGAAGAAAAATCTGAGATAGAAATAATGGAAATGATTTACTCAAGATCACATAGCTAGAATGTAATGGAGGCAGAATTCAGACTTTAGCTCCTTGGACTATAAATTCAGGTACTTTCTATGGACTGTCTTTCTTCAAGAGCCAGCTGAGATGCTACCTCCTGAGGGGAGGTAGTTCTCAAAATCCCTCAGGTTGTGGAGCTCTCTCCTTCCTCTTTTCCTTGTATTATACTCATTGGTATATGTGTTGTCTCCCCTATGTAGACTGTAAGTTCCCTGAAGGCAGGAATCCACTTAATTTGTGTTCTTGTGTTCCCAAGGCCCTAATAGATCACCTGGCATATAATTGTTGCTTAATAAATGTTTGCCAAATTTCATTTTCCTTGCTACATATGTCACTAGTCCCAAAGTTAGGCTTACCAACAATGATTAGGGTCAGTTGGATCTCATAAGTGAAATGAAGGGTAGAGAAGAGAAAAATAAAAAGGGATTGAAAGAAAAAAGAAATTTTCCTACTCATAGAGACTATAGGCAAAGAATTGGAAGAAAGAGGCAGTAGGAAGGGAAAGAGAGAGAGTGAGAGAGAGAGAGAGAGAGAGAAGAAAAGAGAAGAGAATATTTCACAAAGAAGCATAGTTATGTAAACTGGGAAAGACCAAGAAAAGGTGGGAGGGGCATGGCATGTTCACTCTTTCCCTAGTAGGGGAAAAAAAGATAACGAAGACATTATCAGACCATTCCCCACATGATGGCCACCAGATGGAGCCATGAGTTTAAAACAACTTCATGGCGGGGATTATGGGAGAGGAGGATTTTGAATGTGTCCTCAGTGGGTTGAAACAGGAAATGACTCTTCTTAAGTCAAATATTCTTAACTCAGCAAGGGTCTCTAAATAAGCATTACTTAATAGCACTAGCTCCTGGTGAAATGTTTGTTTTTTAACTTTATTTTCCTTCATTAATTAAGTCTTAACCATAACTTGCTTGGTTTTTGAGGCAGTCTCATGAGATAGAGTTGTTCTCAACAAGTACTAGGTTCAGGTCCCACCTCCGGTACATACTGGCTATAACTGTATATAACCCAGCTCAAATTCCTTCACTTCTCAATGTCCTAGCAACTCTCCAAGACTAGTTTGCAGAGAAGGTGCCAACCTGCTTTGGGAGAGGGAGTACCCTCACCCAGGAGTTCCTTAGCCCATGAAATCACAGGCCTAGTCCCTACACCACGATTGTTTTATTACTTATGAAGTAAATGGAGGGTGACCTGTTAAGCAGAGGCAAAGATGAGGCAGGCACTATGGCAGCAAGAGAAATATGACAGATGATTTGATCTCTATAGTTAATGATCCCCCTATACCTTTTCTTTCAATCCCCTTACTTCCTCCTTTCCTATATTGATTTTGTCCTTTCAGGACCCTATATGCATTTGACACTTACCTTCCCTTGTTAACATCTACTTCAGCCTTGATCATGCCTTTCTCTTCCATCCCCCCCAATGTGTTCTTTCACTCCTGAAGTTACCTTGTATTTACTTTTCTCAGAGCACACTATATATGCTTCCTGAAGTCAGGAATTTTTTTCATTTATTTCTTTATGTCTCCATTACTACTCATGGTGCTTTGTACTTTGGAAATGTTTGATAAATGTTTGTTGAATGTGTTTCATATAAATCTGAACCAAAATTCACTATTGCACTACCACCTTTTCTTTTTCTGTCCACCTACACCCAACAAAACAAAATGAAAATCTCATAGAATCTTTAGTTTGTTGCATATATTATCATATCTCATTCCCTCTTATGTTAAACCTTATGTTCTAGGTTCATCTATTTTTTTTAATCTGGGTAGTACATAACTGTAACTCCTAGTGAGCAGGGCCTACCTCTTGGTTAGGTAGTTAAATAATGTTGAGTATCAAGTATTGTCCCTTGATCACACGGGCATTTCAAAAATACTATTTTGACTCTGATTCCAATCAGCATCAAATCTAAGACTAGCCAATACTGATCACAGTTCATTCCTGATTATATGAGCAATCTGTTTTTCAGAATTCAGACCAATAACTTCAAATGCTGCAATCATGATGATCATCCTTCATTTTGGGTGACTGTGATCTAAATTTTCTAATATATTGCACTTTTTCATTAAGCTTGTATATAATATTCTCATTTCACTAGTTCTTGGGAGCATAAGACATAAAACACAAAAGAAAAGACTCCACTAATACTCCCCCTTGGCCATTACAACTCCTTATTCCTTTCAAAGAGGAAGCAACTATGAGCAAGGTGTTTTTTTACCCAGTCCTGAAGACAGACCCCAAGACAGACAAGGATGGGAAATAAAAGAAGTATCAGAGAAAAGAGTCCTTTAAGTAGCATACTCCGATTCAGGTTTATCATGACCTCTAAGATCCCTTATGGCTTTATCTCCACAATCCTATGATTTTATTTCTCAAATAGGACAGTTAGAAGCAGACCAGATAACCTCAATTGCCAAGAAGTTACATATTGCAGGGAGAGACCAAATATATGATGACATTATCATGGAAGAACAATTAGAAAATCAATAAAATCAGTTTAAGCCCCTACTATGAAGAATAAAAATTTGTTCATTTAAAATAATGCTTATGCCTTTATTCTATGTCTCATAAAATGTTAGTGGATTCTTAATGATTGCTAAGACATGAAATATGTAATGTTCCAAGATACTTGCTGAAACTCAAATGTATTTTCATTTTCTTATGAGCATTAATGATTTTGCTAAAGGCAACTCTTCTGATTTAAAGCAAAGAATAAATTGGCTTAACAGTAGATGTGTAAATAGAATCTTAATTCATGAAAATTCTTCATTGACAGTTTCTTCTGTTCATTCTTTAGCAGTAATTGCTAACAAAAGTTTTCTTGCAGTAAATGTGACTGAAGATAAAATGGACCAAATCAATCAAAAATAAATAAAACAATGACTACTTTGGCATTAAATATCTTAATGAGCAGATTTTCTAGTCAATTGTTATTCTAGAAACAAATTTTAATTCTTTCCATTGAAAAATTGTTAAATGTTACAGGCAATAAATAAGAATTAGTCTTTACAGCAAACAACAACACAACTTTGTAAAAACAGATTAGTAAATGAAACGAATTCTGTCAAAACTGAATAAAGCTTGAAAAGTACCAGAAGTTACAATTCATAATTTCATAATTATGTAATTTTATAATTAATGCATACTCATATCTTTATGTATTGCATGGGGTGGGGGAAGGAGGAGGAGCAGCAACAGCAAATTCCTGGATAAGCATTCAACCATTTTTGCATCTTCTGATGTTTTGCAAAGGCTAAATATTCAAAAGCAGCTCCTATTCCAGATGCCAATCTGGAAATGCCTTAATGTGATTTCAAAATATAGTGCAGAAATGTGTATGTTTACTTGGTTCTACAAATGAGCTTTTAGGGGGTTGAAGTGAATGGAGGATGTTGTTCCCACTTCTTCCTTCTGCTATTTGTCTGGAGACAGTTTTCTGCAAAGTTGCTTGAAAGGGAGAGCAATACATTGACTTTTGCTTCTAACTGACCTCCTTAAAGAAAAACATCAGATACTTCATTATGTGGAAGATGGAAAGTTTAGATTTAACCGTATATTTCATCCATGCTGCTGAAAATATTCACTGCTTTCCATCCACTCTGAATTTTCTCTCACAATTTTAGAAGGTGAAAAACATTTAAAATACAACCAGATGAATACCTATGACAATATCAAAAATAATAAGCATACTTTTAAAATATTTTCTAAATTTTTTAAAAACCTAAAATCCACATATTTTGCGATGCAAATCTTGTTCTCCTTTTTGCTGTTATTTTAAAATAACTACTTAGCCCTTTCTTGCTTCTTATCAATTTCCCTTCAATGTTAACCACTTCTTTCTTCAAGATCCCTAAGAGGCTATCAGTTACATTTTGTAGCTTGAAACTTCCCATTTTTCATCAAACTCCTCTTCATATTTCAATCCACATCACTGACATACCCTCTTCTTTCAAAATTATCTCCCCCTGCACAGTATTCTGTGTGCTTTATAGATCACAGATAAGACCCTTGCCCCCAAGCAATTTATAATTTGGGTTAGATTTCAGATGCTCACTGATTACTAGGAACAGCAAGTGAGTCACAGTGATGTCATTGGTAAAGAAATGAATTGAAAAAGTCTGACCAGTCTGCAGCTGAAAAGGGCAGTAGACAAAGACAAAGCAAAGTCAGGTAATGCCTTGAAAGTGAGAACCAAAGATGTCAGCTTGTGCAGACAAGCTAAGAGACAGACCTCAAAAGAGGAAAGGGGCTGAAGGAGAGAAATGAAGGAAAGACCAAGAGGAGAGAACAGCTGTCTTTGATGTGGCATTTTAATAAACTTGATAGCAGATAAATGAAAAGTTAGGTAGCCAGAAAGGAGTATGAAATCATCAAGGTAATAGTAGAAAATGGGTTGAACTTAAATATTCAGCCAAAGAATTAGAAAAAGAAAAGAAAAATGTGCACCATCTTGCAAAGGAAGAGCCCTGTGGAATAGCATTCCTGGTTTAAAGGGGAAAGAGGACTAAGACGAAAATTGCATGGAGACATAATGCACTTGGTAGTGGATATTCAAGAAGAATGCAAAACACACATCATCACATACCTCTTCTAAATGGGTTGTCCACATTCCAGAGTCCGTAGATACAAGTATCTCCTTTTTCTCTCATTCTCTCTTTTGTTCCGTTCTCACTCAAATGTCATACTTTGCTAAGAGTCTAAATTCTACTTCTGAAGAATCTGACAGATGGAACCATATCAACTTAGGAGGTTTTAGCTGATTCAAGGGACAAAGCAAAACCTCTCTATGGAATGGTATAGAAAGAGAGAAGAGAGGGGTCAATAAACACATCAGAAGGGGAAAAGAGTGAGATGAGATCACAGTGGAAAAAATCAAATGAAAAGGAAATATAATCAGAAACATAAGCAACATGGAAATTGAAACAATTACTTTGGACACACACACACACACACACACACACACACACTATATTCTCCACCCAAACTATTCTACATCTGTTCTATTTTCCCTTAAAACTCTCACCAATTTTCAGTAGCCATCCCTGAAGTGTTTTCCTAAAAAGTTCAGCAGTGATTATAGTAAATGAAACAGGATATTCAGCAAGGGGTGAGGCACTTGCAGTCTGGCATGTTTCACTATGAATGCTGAAATTTTTATGTTCTAGGAACCTGCTAATCTTGAATTATAGTCCTAATCACACAAGAGTAAAATACACTGTGCTCTTAAGGAGTATTGGGGGTCTGATGCACTTTCCTTGTTGGCAATGTGTGAATGTTCTCATTGGAAGTTTCTAAAAGGTTTTCCCTTTCCTCTTCCACACCCAGACCCCTTGAGAGAATGGGGGATGAGAAAATTATAGAATCTAAATATTGCAACTGTTCCCAGCCTCCCCAAAAATCTATGTTGCAGTCTTCCATGGTGATTGAAATCTTTTCTGCCCTTTCTCCATCACTGTCTACCTTCCTGCCCCAAACCCTTTTTAAAAACTAACCTCCTTCTTGAAACTATGATTTCCCTACCAACGTGGGTGTCAGACCCAATGTGAATTCAGGTATAGTCTCCATACTTCCCAATCCAGCCTTACATGGTACATTTAGAGCTGGAAGGGATCTTGGATACCATCTAGGCCAATTTCCTCATTTTACAGAACTGTCATTATCAAATGACTTGAACAAGGTGATATAAGCAAAAAGCATAACCCCTATCTGCTATTATCACAACCCAGAGCTTCTGGATCCAAATCCAAAGGTCTTTTCACCACACATTTTCCAACCTTATCTGGTAGGACATAACAGGAGACTAAAAGTATTTTCTTGTCATTTTGATTAGTTACATGAATTTGGAGATTATTAATTCACCAGGGTTTTCCAAAAATAATTAATTCCCCACCTACTTGGCCTGTGACACCCTTTTCTTTGTTCAGTTGTGTAATAGACCTTTGTCCCTTATTTAAAAGCGTTTGATAATATGTTCAAAGATTGCCATACAAAATTAATTTTCTTTTGAGGGGGATTTTATAATCAGTAGAGTGCTGGGTTGTAGATTCGAAATAAAACTGACCTGCTACACTAAATAAACCACATTATGAACAATATTTTTATTCTATGGAATTTTATCTAATTTACCATTTACTTGGTTTCATTGCAAATAAACATTCTTCATATTATAGTCAGAGAACCATAAATCTATTCAATCACCTCATTTTAGACCTTAGGAAACTGATTGAATTGTCCAAGATCACACAGGATTCAAACCCAGTTCTTCTGACTCCAGAATCTGTGCCCGTTCTATTGAATCATACTTCTTCTATTCTTGGTAGATTTTGAAGATTTTAATAGAAGTAGTCATTTTATAAACCTCCCTTCACAAGCATCATGCTTTTTTTTTTTACTTACAAGGAAAGGTTGTAACTCAATTCAATTTAGCAACTATTTGTCCAATGCCTACTGCATACAAGGTATTATACTAGGTTACTAAGGTAATGGAAAGATTAATAGGCAGTCCCTGCTCTTGTGAAATTTATCATTGAGTAGAATGGAAAAGACAGGAAGGTAAAGAACTATAGTACTTAATGGGATGTGATAAATACTGAGAGATAGACAGACAGAGACAGAGGGAGGGAGAGAGAGAGAGATACACAAAGCACTGGGTTCAGAAGAGAGAGAGAAATCACAACCCTTTGGTGGGAAATTGAAAAGGCTGCATGAAGAGTAGAATGAGTGAAATGAGTCCTAGATTGTAAGTAGAATTTCAGCAGTTAAAGATGAAGCAAAAATGGCCTTTGCTGAAAAACAACATGGTATAATAGAAAAGAATATTGGCTTTGGAGTCAGGAAAGACTTAACATTCAAATCCTACCTCTGACAGTTATGTGACCATAGGCAAACTGATACACTTAGTATCAGTTTCTTCATCTGTGAAATGAAAATAATGCCTGTAGTTCTTCAACAGAGCTGTTGTGAGAACCAAATGAGGTAATGTAGGTAAAGTGATTCACAAACTTTCAAATGCTATGTAAGTGTCAGCTATAGCTTTTGCTTGTTTTATTCTAGGAAGGAGGAACAATTTAAGCTAAAGTGAAAGGCAAGAAAGCAAGGGGTGTGTTCAAGGAAAGATAAGTGATCCAATTGGACTGGTCTGTATCTGTAGGAGAAGAGTGAGAAAAGACTTTTTGAAAGGAGGTCAGATTAGGAAAGGCCTTGACTGCTGGGTATTCTAAAGACTTCATTTAACTTTTTTCTAAAGAAAATGAGGAATGGCATGATTGGAGTTAGGCTCATAGAAAGGCAGATAGTTAGCTAAGTAGATAAATGGTATCCAGATAGATGATAGGTAGATACAATTATTTATTTATCTGTATTTATTTATATTTCTATTTACCTATATTTATATTATTATATTTATTTATTATATATTACAATATATTCTAAATTATATTTATATTATGTTATTACCTATATTTCTATTTATTTACATATGAATGCTATGATATATGAAACAATTTTTTTTTCTTTTTGGTGTGGAGAAGGTAGAGCAATTGGGGTTAAGTGACTTGCCCAAGGTCACACAGCTAATAAGTGTTAAGTGTCTGAGGCTGGATTTGAATTTAGGTCCTCCTGACTCCAGGGCCAGTGTTCAGTGCCACCTAGCCACTCCTATATGGAACATTTTAAGTTTTGTTTATATAGGTGCCTATGAATAGTCCTGTCTTTTTTCTTAGGTCTGACATTGTATTTCCTTATGTATTTAATGAGGTTTTGATCATGTATGTGAGAGAGGTTAAACTTTAACCATGATAATTGGTTAATTGCCTTTTAATAATTGGTACTCTGCCTTTAAAAGGTTGGATAGCTTTGTACAAATTATTTCAGCTGAACTATAGGTTCCTTCTCTGTAAGATAAGAAAGAATATGCCTTGTAGGAAAAATAGCAGTAGCTTTAAAGTCAAGGGACCTAGGTTCTAATGTCAGCTCTATGCAGACAGATCTGAGCTCCCTCATTGACAAAATGGCCTAGACTAGATTATATCAGAGGTCTCTCTTATCTTAAATACTGTGATGCTTATGACTAGGTGATCTTTAATGTCCTTTCCAGTTTTAGCATTCTTTGATGACTGTGTGTGTGCTTAGCACAACTGGCACATAGTAGGGACTTTGATGGATTTTGTGATTCAGGGAAACTCTAGGCCAGGAAAATAAAACAAATGGTGGGCACTAACAGGAGTCTCAGTCAACTACAGTCCTGGTCAGTATTCCTGTTCGTTTCATCATGATAATTTGTGGGTAGTGGAAGTTTGGGGAACAAGAAAGTACCAAGAAGGAATTAGTGGAATGAGAGCTGACTGTGGTTTCACTTGCCAATATGTCACTGAAACCTTTGAGTTCTTTGGATTTCTTTGCAAATGGAGTGTTAAATATTTGTGATAACATGACTTAGGAAGTAAATGGTAGAATTGGCAAGTCTTTAGGCTAGATTTTACAAACCAGACCCACAAAAGACACAAACTCACATGATATCTCCACCAGGAAGCTGCAGATACATTTTGTTTGTTTGTTTTGTTTTGTTTTTAGTTTGTGCTGGTATAAAGTAATTCCAGCATCATGGGGAAATTACATCTTTTACTGTTTTCTCCCCTCCTTCCTCCTCCCATCCTCCTCCACCCCCACCCCACCCCCAGGGCTAAACCTCTTTGCCAGATGATAACCCTTTCTCCCAATGAGCACCACTGCTCATTTGCTTAATGTCATCCAAATAAGTTGATTAGGAACTGAATTTCAATAGGATCTCATTCTCTCTCTCTCTCTCTCTCTCTCTCTCTCTCTCTCTCTCTCTCTCTCTCTTTCTATCTATCTCAATAGCTAACTTTGTTCATTAAAAATAAAATACCATGTTGAGACATTACAGAAGCTTCTGAGGTGTTTAAAAAGAAATGCATGTCAGTGACCATTTATAGTATGGATATCTTCAGTGTTGGTAGTGTTGTTGTTTCTAATTATTTTTGTTTTCATGTTCCCCTGCATCTGTGAGTTCCAAGCAACAGCAGAAACAGCAATGGTGAAATACCACGAAATAACCTCCTCCTGTAGTATATTTGGCCTGACGGGAAACAGGAAATACCAGAAAAGATCACAAGAGAGACTTGTAATCATGAGATTTCTAGACTATTCTCTTGACGTCAGAGATTTGAAGAGTTCAGATAAGCATCCTATGAACTCCGGAGTGCCTATCCAAATATCCAAAATGGATCTCCAAATCTCTTGAACTCATATGTTGTTATTTAACCTCTGTCTCCCACAGCGTCCACCAACCCTCCAAAATAGTATCTTGAAGTTCTAAATTATGAATACTATTTCCACATTGGGAAATATAAAAGAATTATATACAGGTATTCTGTAAACAAGAAATGTTTTGTAACCTAATTCCATTTATTCAGTACATTACAAAAAAGTGGATAGCTCATTTCTCCCTGTGATATTTAAAATATCTATAAATATAGATATAGACATATCTTTAAAATTCTATATTATCATTACGAGTACTCCTTCTACTTAAGGAGATCACAATTCTTTCACATCTCCTTGTCCTATATGATTTTTATACATCTTTTCTCAAACCTTCCATTGAAGATCTAGCTAACACATTGGAGACCTTCCTCTCATTCTTTCCATATTTCAGGAGTATTAATGTACCACTCCAGTCAGACGTCTGTTATATCTCATTCTCAATACACACCCTTCCCTTGCCCTTCCAGGTCATATGTAGCCTTGATAATGTTTTTATGCCATTTCTTGTAGTAAGCTATCAATGGTAACAAACTAAGGCCTATTTATGTCCATCATCTAGCATTCTATTAACCTCTGGATATGTTTTTCATTGTAATTTTTCTGAGCTCATAGTGTTCCATGTTTTATAGACATATATTATCACCAGGAAGATATCAGTTTTAAAGAAATATGTTTCTGCAACACTTAACTATTTATAATTAAAAGTTCTTTGTAATTTCCAAAGTCTGATAAAGCCTACACCACCCCCCCTCCTTCTCCTCTTTATTCTGGGTCCAGTTCAGGTACTTACCAAACATAAACATTTTTATTGTCATGTCACAATTTGGGCAATGCGTATTTTTTCATCTGCTCTATTGAATGAAAAAATAAGGATGACTAGGTAATGTTTTAATAATGTTTCAGGACTTGGTTTAATCAATATTTGCTATCTGCAAATAGGAACATTTGGAAAACTTTATCATCCACAGGAAACCATGTTTATATAGAGAGAGACTGAGCAGACTATTGAACAAGATTATCTCTATATTCATGTTGGTGATAGAATCCTATATAATTATGAAGAAAACCAGAGCAAGAAACAAAACAGTATTTTCTACTATATCCTATTCTTTATATACATCATTCATTTCAAGACACAGAAAACAGAGACCTAAGAGTCTAAATCAATTCAATTCAATTTAGCAAATGTTTATTAAATCCAGACACCATAACTAGGTGTTGATGGAAATGGAAGGGCTTCCTCCTCTCAAGAAACTTATAGTCTAGTAGAAGAAATATTACTAATACATAAGAACTGTTATACAAAATAAAGTATGATAAGTGCATAAAAAGTACAAGTGGAATGTTTTGAAAGTTAAGAGAAAGGATCATACCTGATCTGGAACAAACATGAAAAGTTTTGGTGGCTTGATCACTAATTTAGCATTGGAAAGGACCTTAGGGATCATCTAATAGTTTCTCCCCCCTACTCCAATCTACTGTTATGGTACTCACCTTCCCCAGTTTTCCTTGTACTATAATTATTTACATGCACACTGTGGCCTAATAAAATAGAAACTCCTAATGGGCAAAGACCAGTTAGTTCTTGTCTTTGTATCCATTGTACCTAGCATAGTACCTGACATATAATAGACAATAAATGTTTGTTGAATTGAAATTAATCATTATCACTCAGATTTGTATAATATTTATAGTTGGCAAAGTACTTTATACATACATATATTTATTTATTTATATGCAAATATGTAAATATATGCATTACTCATATATGCACACGTGTATATAATCTTGTTTGATATTCTCAATGACCCCATTAAATATGCAGTACAAGGATTATTATTCCCATTTTACAGATAAGGAAACTGAGGCTCAGAGATTAAGTATCTTGCCCAGGATAATACATTTTGGCACATAATTATATTCCTCTGTAAGAGTGGTATATATAGCATAATATACTCTAGTGTCTTAGGTGGAAAAAAAATTGGGCTGAATCTATGAATAAATCAGTATGTGAACCCAAACAAGTCCTCTAACCCTATCACAGATTATTTCTAAGGGTTCTTCCAACTCTAAAATTCTGTGACCGAACTCATGTCATCTATTGCTTCATTCTTGACTACTCAAGGATAAAGATCATACCATATACATCTTTCATACCTTTCTCTTCTTCTCCCCTCCTAAGTCATCATAGTACCCAGGACAAACTAGGCTGCCAAACAGATGAGTTAATTTGTGAAGTTATGAATTCTTTGCTTCTGGAGGTATTTCAAGCAGAGTCTGGATAATCCTTTGTTGAAGATTTATAAAGGGTATTCCTGCATTAGTAAAGGAGTTGGCTGAGATGACCTCTAAGGTGCACTCCCACTTGTGCCTTCCAACTTTAAGACTCTATGACTCAATTTCTTGTTGAATCAAAATGCCTGTGTTAATAATCTCAAATCAGATTTTCATTTAAATTGAAGCAGTTTTCCAAATTGTTCTCCAGACATTCTCCTAATTGAACCACCCCCTCCCCATTTCCCTTTAAAGTTTTCCAGATGACTTAGAACAAATTGGAAAGAATGCATGTGCTTGGATTTAAAAAAATAAATGCTACAGGCAGGAAAACATTGTAAGTGTGAAGGTTCTAAGAGGGTTTAGCCCATTTCAGAGCAACCATGATACAGAGCCTTGGAGCCAAGTCACCATACAGCAGCTGCTAGTGTGCCTTTCTTGCAGGCAGACAGAAAATATTTCCGAAAGAACTTGTGCCAAAGTGTGAGGGAAGTCACCAAAATGGTACCAGCTGGGGATTTTCTAAAGGTTCAGATTAGTGTTAGGGAAGAAGGCTTTGGAGTTCAGTCTAACTCCATCTAAACCAAGTAAAGATCTTGCAAGATAGGGAAAAGAAACTTGGAAAGCAGAAAGTAAAGACAGACTTTAGAGGAAACCCTTGGGCTTGAGAAAGACGGTGAGAAAAGAACATGAGGAGTTGATGAAGCAATGCTGAGAAAAAGGGAGATTAGAGTTAGATAATCACCCAAGGTAACACAGGCTTTGAAGCAGAAAACAATACTGAAGAGGAGTTTGGGTGACTTTGAAAAGACTAACTCCATGCTATTTCTGAGAATTGCATTGCTCTTATCCCCGCTGGCTTGCCAAGGTCATAGACTAACAACAATCACTATACCTTCATATTATCACAGTTTTTCCTGCCCTAAATTGAACAACCTCACCCTTTCATTGGAAATCAACCTTGAATTGAGAGCAGGTTGCAAGGCATGGTGACATAAATATACTGTATATAATACTCCAACATTAAGAACTAGACTACTCTCCTTTCATTTTTTGATGGTCCCCTTTAGGGTTTCCTCTGTGTCTTTAGGCCTTCCTGTTTTATTGCAAAATGAAATAGAAAAAGGAAGAGGTTACATAGGCCCTCTATACTTTGCTTGTGGTAGTTCAGTTTGGGGATTCCATTGAAGGCACTTTGACTACAAATATACTATATCTCTATCATTTTATTTTATTTTGAATAGATTTTTTTTCCTTTTTTTTTTTTTTGGCCAAACTTTTGGTTTCATTGGTAAAATGAGATCCAGATAAGGAAAATCCCTTCACCAATAGAATTTACATAACCAGGGGTAGCTAGGTGGCTCAGTGAGTAAAAGTGCTGGCCCCGGAGCTGGGACGACCCAGGATCGGATCCGGACTCAGAAAATGAGCATCCACACATAAATAATAACTGTCCTTGTAACCTTGAGCAAGTTACTTAACCCCAATTACTATAAATAAATAAATAATAAATAAATGAAAATTAAAAAAAAAAGAATTTGCATAACCTTGAAGAGTTGCCTGAAAACTCAGAAACTAAGTAACACTTGCCCAAAGTTACAGAGCCAATATATGTCTACATTAGGGCTAGATGGGCTCTCTTTCCATTTGCCAGGGTAACTTTTCTCTTTTTCTTATAACAAGATTAACAAACCTCTATGTTCCCTTGTCACACATGTTTGGGAGATGCTTCACAAGATTAGTGACTTATTGATAGAGATATTCCTTCTACCATGAAGACCACACCTTGGTAGATTATTTCATAAAATGCTGGGGCCAGAAAAATTCATCCCCTGATGATTAACTTCTCTGATCAGCCTCTGAATTTCATGAGATTGGTCCTTAGATGACTTTTAATCTATCCCTGAGGTTGGATATGAGAACTTTCTGGATTGGTAGAATGGGACCATAGGACCATAAAATTTAGAACTGGAAGGGACCTTAAGCATGATCTAGTACACTATCCCATTAGATGAGGAAACTGAGAGTCAAAATATTAGGTGACTTGCCTCCAGCTACATAGGTATTCAATGAGAGAGCTCTGATTCAAACCCTCTGGCTCTAAATACTCCAGAACTGAAATTCCACTGACTTGGCCTCCAAAAACCCAACTGTGATCTAAGCAGCAGTGCTTTCATTGAGGTCAATTTAATAAGTATTTATTAAGCACCTAAGCTATCTATGGCTTCTGGGGAAACAGTATTTATTTGGGGAAAGTACTTTTTATTCCTTCATTTAGCAAATGTTTTTCAAGTACCTATTATATTCAGTGGAGTCTGACAAAATAAGGAACACCATCCCTACTCCTCTAGAGCTTACAAGGGAAAGATACATGCACAAATAATTGTGTTGTTAGGGAGACTAAGAAGGATGCAAAGGAAAAATTAAGAAGATTTCATGGGAGACTCAGCTTCTGAGCTGGTCCATGAAAACCCAACTCTGTCAACAGAAAGAGACTAAAGAGGGAAGGGGAATAGGTGGGAGTGGGGGAAGAAACCCATTCTAGACATGTGGGACATTGCAAACAAAGGTACAAAGATAGGAGAGGGCAGAATAAGAGCTGGGGATGGAGAATGACAGTTGAATTTAGTTAAAACATAGATCACATGAATGGGGAAAAGATGGCCAGATGTGCCAGAGTCTAGCTATCTATACTCTGAGAACAAGTATTATGGAAATATAATACTGTTAGTAACTTTAATTGAGGAGCAGTTTATAAGTGTCCAAGATCTTTATCAATGATACATTCAAAATATTTGAGCAAATAGTCTCTCCCCAAAAGTCAGTGCTAACTGTTGGTGGGTAGCTTCCTTTGGTGGAAAATATAACCAGGAAAAGAGGAAAGAAATGAAGGGAGAGCAAGGAGTTGGGAATGATTGCTGCATATTTTCTTTAGTGGTTTCCACAAGAATTCAGAGGAAAACACACTAGCTGATGTGCATATTCTTTTAAATGAGGTTTAGCCTGAAAGGATTTCATAGGGTAAGGGAAAGCCGACTGGACCAAATGGTGATTTATACAAGGATGCAGTCTCCTTTTTGAGGGCTTCAGGTACTTAGACCCTTCCATGCAACATATCAGAAACAGTTTCCCAAAGTCAGCAATTGAAACATACATAAGCCACTTTAAGGAAACATGAATTATGCATCAGCCACTCTGAGAAGTTGTTCAGAGTGAGCAGTGTTGACGTGTCACAGGTGACCTGTGTCTTGGATCAGAGGTGGTCTACTCATGCCTTCATGCTGTGTGGTAGGTGCAGTGTTTGGTTTCTGGGGCTGGGAGAAGACATGGAGATTGAAAGCAGACTTCGCTCCTGGCTCAGTCTTCTCAACAGCTCTATAATGTAATTATACAGAATTAATCAGATCCGCGAACATGGAATCAAAAGGCGCCTTCTTATTTGCGATGCAGATGTAAACCTTCTCTCTGTGTAGCAGAAACCAGCCAAAATTGAGGCCACGGAGATTTGAGCTGGGATGGAACAATTCCAGGAATGAGCAGTAACTTGAAATGGAGCCATGCTTAAATACACTTGATTTAAGTTCAGAGTGGCAACTTCTCTCAGGCTCTGTTGCTTTTGAACAGGAAAGGGTCTTAAATTGTGTCCATAAATCCTTAAGGTGAAATTTTGTAGACTCCAAGAACATTCTGATGGATTGGATGATATTCGAAAAATCACCAAATGGCTTCTCCCAGAGCCCACACCACAGAACTGTCACAACTGTTTCACGTTTCCAGAATCCTGGTCATAATTCCTAGCAGTATAAATAGAGCAAGTGCTTGCACAATTAAGAGACTAATAATTGGAGAGCTTTATTAACTCAAACAAGAAAATGGTCACAAGAAAATCTGCAGTGCTAGGCAGCAACAGAACTTATGCCCTCATGCTCATAACAGTGGTTCTCTAAGTATGATCAGGGGACTCCTGCAGTTCCCCAACATCCTTTCAAGGAGTCTGTGAGGTCAAAACTATTTTCATGAATCATACAGTGTTTTAATTTCTAATATAGTAAAGATATGTAAAACACATAAACAGATCTCTTTGGACGGCACTCAATAACTTTGAGTAAAGGGGCCCCAAGACCAAAAAGTTTGACAACTACTGAATGATAAGTTGAGTCCTGAATTCTTCAAGGTTAAATAAATCTAGTTGTCTCTTCACCTATTCTCCAATTTGCAGACATTCATTGGGCAGCTACAAGGTGCTTAGGACCCTGAAGAAACTATAAGACTCTGCCTCAGAGAGCTGAAAAATCTAGTCAAGAATTTAAAACATACACATGAAAAATATAAGAAACAATATAAGGAAGTGTATAAATAAGGGTCAAAATTAATGACTCAGACAAGTGCTATAAGAGATTTTTTTTAAAATTGAAACTCATGGTGTACAATGACTAGGGAAGACTTCCTGGAGAAAGTTGACTTTGGAGGATAGATAGAATTTGGACAGGGTAAAAGGACAGACTAGAAAGTAATTCCAGGATGCAGGATGAATGAAAACAAAGGTACAAATATGGAAATAAGAATATGTTAAAGGGACCAGTAAGGAATGAAGTATGACATCAGGAGGGTGATGTCTTGACTTGCAAGTGAATTGGATTTAAGTAAGGCAGGGCTGTACAAAGTCATCAAGTCTCACCCTCTCCTCCAGAGTCATTGGAGTCAGGGGCAAGACATAGGTCAAGATGACTAGAGATGGCCCCAAGATGAGGGGTTAAGATTAGAAAGGAGGGTAAGGTTTGGAAAGGGTTTGTTTAGCCAAAGCTAATGTGTTTATCCTATAAGCAGTGGGGAGCCATTGAAGGTTTTTGAGCAGAAGAGCTACATAATGCAAATAATTTTAGTAAGTTTTCACTGTCGATATTTTTTTTAAAGCAATTGGGGTTAAGTAACTTGCTCAAGGTTACACAGCCAGTCATTATTTATGTGTGGGTGCTCATTTTCTGAGGCCGGAACCGATCCTGGGTCCTCCAGACTCTGGGGGCACTCTTACTGCACCACCTGGCCGCCCCACTGTAGATATTTCTGTTGTTTTTGAAACTACCTACCAGCCCCTCCTCCTAAAAACTTTCCTTCCTTCATTGTTGGCATCATTCTGCTCTCCTAATTCTGTTTTCTATAACCTTTGCTAGCCTCTCTTTTTAGACACACTCATTAACTGTTGATATACCCTTTGTTAGGAAGAGTTGTTTGCTTTTTAATGGATTGGAATTGATTTTCTTAAAAAAAAACAACAACTATATAAAGCAATTTAAAGCTATTATGGAAAAATACATCATGGAACATAACTTCTAATTTTACATCTAAGGCAATATTTGTTTTTAAAAGAAAATTATAGAAATAGGTCATAGCAGGTCATGACTATGTGTGTGTGTGTATATATATATGTATATATACATGTATGTATGTATGTATGTATGTATGTATGTATGTATGTATGTATGTATGTATGTATAAAATGAGCTCCACCTTCTGGAGTTCCCAAGGCTTTCCTGTAGACCATTTAGAGCAAATAAAGAAAGTTTTACTATTCCTTGGGGATCCTTATTGAGTCAGTCAGATTAGAAGATTTCATTAAGCATCAAAGTTTCAGTACTCAAATTATAGGTTTATATCTGCAGCTATAATAGTAATAATAGTAGCAGCATATAAATTTTACATTATGAAAAATCAGATTTATTCCAAAAAGAAACAATAATGAAGAACTACCTGGAACCACAACCCCCCAGTAACTTTTTCTTTGTCTATTAACCTTTCTATATCTTCATCCCCAAAATAGTTTTTATTTCTTTGGATTTAATAAAAATATAAACTAGTTTTATATTGTAAACTGATGAATAGAAGTATGTAGATTTTACACATATCCATATTTGTGTCTAATGGTAGCCATCTCTAGGGCAGGGGAAAAGAGGGGAGAAAAAAGAGGGGAAAAGAAAGTCTCATGACAATTTTAATATATATTTTAAAGGAATAGCAAATTATATATAATAAGATTTGTAGTTTCCTGTGCAATCATCTTTTTTATGTTATAGAAATGATTGTTTTATTCCATAAATTAAAAACTAAAATAAATAAAAATGTTAAAAACTAGTTAACAATTTAAATTTCTTCAAAGTTTCTTTGACTTTGCAAAAGAAATGGGTGAATATTTTTAGGATCTCAATATATTAACAACATTAAAAATATCCCAGGGATTTGTCCTTGGCTCTGTACCAACATCAATAACATTTTATCAATGGCTTGAATAAAGGAATAAATGATGTGTGTGTGCATATATGTATATATGTGTGTACATATATATATAAAATTTTGTAGATATTTCAAAACTAGGAAAGATAGCCAACAATAGATGACAAAGTAGGTACCCAAAGAGGTTTCAGTAGATTAAAATGATGGACTAAATATAATTTAATGTTATTTAAATAAAGATGGCATAAAGTATTCCACTTAAGTTCCAAAAAAGCAACTTTACCAATATAGAATGGAATAAGTGTGACTAAACAGGTCAAGCAAAAAAAATTTTCTGAGGAGGTTAGTGAACTGCATGCACAATTATGATTATTTAGTGCAACATGGGAGCCAAAAAAAGCTAATTCCCTAATAGTTTTAGTAAGTGAGGTATAATGTCCAGAGTATAAAATGTTCCACTGTATGCGCCCCTAGTCAGACCACGTCTAAAGTGCTGTTTTTAATTCTGGGTGCCACATTTTGGAAAAGACATTGACAAGCTAGAAAGTATCCAAATGAGGCTAACCACAATAATGAGGAATTTTGAAAACATGGGATCATTTAAAGGACCTGGGGATATTTAGCCTGGAGGAGGAAAGACTAAGTGATGTGATTGTTGTAATTGTTTTCTAGTATTTGAATAGCTGTAACATAGAAAAGGGATTAAATTTATTCCCCTTGGCCCTAGAGGAAAGAACTTCTAGTAGTGCCTAATTTAATAATAAGCATTTATTAAGCACCTACTATGTACCAGATACTGTACTTGGTGTTAGAAATTTACAGCAGCAAATGCAAAATAGTCTTGGCAAGGTATACACTGTATGTGTATATACATATGCTATTTTTCCCTGATAGAATATCACACCTATACTCACATGCAAAGTATGTACAAAGTGAGTGAAAAATATTTGTAGTCAGGGGAATGAACCCTGTACCCAGTAGACACTCAATAAATACTATGAAGTTTATAATATATTCTCTCCTTTCATAGCTCATGTTCTTTGCATACCCACTCCCATCCCCAACAAAGAAAGAATGCTTTATTTTCAGAACTTCTTTACTCAGAAAATTCCATTAACCCCAAAGGAGACTAGTTCGATTCTAGAGACAAACTGATAATGGCTTTGCAAGTTTTTTTTTCATCTTGCCCCCCTACAACTTTCCTCTTCCCCCCTCCAAAAAACAAAACAAGGAAAAATCTTATTGAATCATAGAATCTCATCACTGGCAAGGTCCTCAGTAGCCATCTGATCTAACACTTACCTAAGAATCCCTAATTATTATTAACAATAATAATTCACATCTATATACACTTTGTAGTTTGTGAAATACCTTCACACATTATCTTGTAAGTTGTATCTCACAGTAACCCCTGTACCCTGGAGAATGATTATGGCACTTTTCTTTAAAGAATAACAGTAAAGGGGAGGCCATCACTCCCTTTTGGGAGTAGCTCTAATTGATAGGAAGTTAACCCTAATATTTGCCTAAATTAACATCTTTGAAACAAGGACCCATTGCTCCTAGTTCTAGTCTTCTGGGGTCCCTTGGCAATCCTTCAAATACTTTGAAACAGCTATCATGACTACTAAACACCTTTGGTTACTTCAAATGATTCATGAATGACATCTTCTCCATTCCCCTCAACAGATTATTAAAAATTATTATCCCAATGTTACTATATGTATAAATTTATATAAACAATGACTATCTCTTTGTACTGAATTTATATAGATGTTACTGTTCATATAACCATTCTAATCATTATAATTGCACCTGAAGTTCCATTTGACCTGCTACTTTTATGAATCTATCAACATGGTGATAAGATAAAGCATTTCTCCAGTGAAAACTGGGAGCTCTTGGCTCTTTGCATTATTTCTAAGGTTGCAAAAACTGACCAATATCCTGAAATTGCTTCAAATGCTACAGCTATGTTGACACTGTAACTGTAAAGATTAAATGCAAACAGATCTAAATAAATAGTTTAAAAAGAAAGAAAATAAGCATTTACTTGTAAATAATTTTTTTCTATGCAACTTGGACACATTTGGGGGCAGAGGATTATCCAATTGGAGAACCAAAAAAAGAAAGCTTTAGTCTTCCATTATCTTATGAATGTGGCATGATGTAGCCCCACAACTTTGCTTTAGGAAGGAAGCAACTTCCTTCCTCCATGATATAAGGAAGGCTCTTGCAGCATGTCCACTGCCAAATGGCTGCCATTCCATAGTTCTTGACAGCTTTTTGTCATTCAGTCATTTCAGTCATGTTCAACTCTTAATGATCACAATTTGGGTTGTCTTGGCAAAGATACTGGAGTGTTTGCCATTTTCTTCTCCAGCTCATTTTACAGATGAGGAAACTGAGGTAAAAAAAAAAAAGGTTAAACGACTCGCCCAGGGTCACATATGTAGTAAGTGTCTGAGGTCAAATTTGAACTCAGTTCTTCTAGACTCCCAAGTTTGGTGTTATATACATTGCACCACGTAAAGCACTTTCCTCACAACAATCTTGTTAAGCTCATGCTATGAATATAAAAGATATTTTTATTCTTCTGCCACAGAGAAGTTAAGCAACTCTGACCCATTCACAGTATTAATGAGTTCAATACAAATGGGTCCCACACCAGTCTCTTTGTACTTTATCTGGTGTCCTTTATACTACACTACTGAAAATAACCTTTCTAGATAACAGATTTAGTGTAAGGAGGTTCCTCAGAGGTCATCTAATCCAAACCCTCATTTTACAGATGAGAAAATACCTATAAAGGTAAAGGAATTTACTTTATGTCAAACAAATGGCAAATAGCCTGACTTAGATTCACATCTATAGTCTCTGACTCTTCTGCACCTTTAAAACTAGTCAACTCAGTTTCCCGGGACCTCACAATTATGGTCTCTCTATATGGAGACTGTACTTCTGTTGCTTAGAGTTACTACAGTTTTGGAGGGGTGAGGTCAGTGGGGTTTTGGAGAAATCTTTCTTAGCTCTCAAAGCTTCAGGATTCCTAGAGTGCCCCTTATCAATCTTAATTAAAAGATCATTAGCCAATTCTCCTTTTCAACCTCTCTTTTTATTGACTCCCAAAGGAAAGCCCTCTGCTCTGCAGTGAAGGCAAAATTCCCTTTTGTCTACTCATGTTATTTCCACCATTTCTCGAGATTTCCAAAGTGAGTAAATGAATCTGAATTGTTTACAGACCAATCATTAGAGAGATAAATCAATACAGTGTACTTTTGAAAGTGTATAGGATTTTATGTCATCTGTGTGTATTTGGATATCATCAAAAAGCATCTATGAGGCCAGATTATGACCTTGTTGGCCAAATATGATGGCATGTAATGTTACCCACATTGTTTGCCCTTCTCCACGGAAAAAAAGAAACATCAAGAGCAAGCCCAAACCCAGAAGCTGATGTGCTCTTGGCACTCTTGAGTGTTCCCTCAGTTTATTTGAGGAGAAAATGCTAAGCATATTATTAATTATTTCTTCAATACAATCTTCAAAAAGTAATCAATGAACAAGAATTTATTGTTGTTTAGTCATTTCAAGCGCATCTGACTATCCATGACTACATTTGGGGTTTTCTTGGCAAAGACACTGGAGTAGTTTGCCGTTTCTGTCTCAAACTCATTTTACAGAAGAGGGAACTGAGGCAAACAGGGTTAAGTGATTTGCCCAGTCACACAGCTAGTAGATGTCTGAGGCTAGATTTGAACTCAGGAAGATGAGTCCAGTGCTGTATCCACTGCACCATGTAGCTGTTCCAAACATTTATTATATGTCTACTATATGTGAGGCACTGTTTTAGCCACTAGATATACAAAGAAGTAATCCCTATGCTTGAGTATCTTAGATTTTAATAGGGAGAAAGTAGGATTTATGAATCTATTTCCCCAAACTACATTTTAAGGCAAGTTAAGTAAAATACTAAGGCAAGATAATATGGTAAAATAAAATCCCAACTTCTTTTCAGATATAATCATGAATAAATAATACCCTAATTAAACTCACTGGCCCAGATTAGATTGCATAAATTAATTATTCCAGCACAGTCAGTATTGTCCTAGGGAATCTGAAAGAGTTGGAATAACTTCTAAAAATGCTCAATTTCCTCCTAAGAAATAGTGCATAGAAAACAGGGAGAAAAGGCCCAACAGTTCATAAGATCACCTTTTCTTTCTTTCTTTCTTTTTTTCTAGCCATGGCATAAGTATGGCATAAGGTATAGAGTACTAGCCTTAAAGTCAGAAAAGCCTGTATTCAAATTCTGCCTTCAACCCTCCCTCTGTTACTCAATTTCTCTTAACTTTACTTTCCTCTTTTATGAAATGGGGATAGCAATAGTATCTCATTCATAGGGTAGTTTTGCTGTTCAGATTAGACAATATGTAGAGATCACTACATTAAATGGGAGCCTTTATTATTTATTGTTACCCCTCAGCTTTAATTTGATGGGAACAGTTAGCAGTCTGCAGTATATTAAATTTGGGAAACTCAGTTATAGAATCATTTGAGATCATTCTTCAAGTAATTTTATAGATTAAAAGAAAAAGGCGGGGTTGTAATCTAAAAAGTTTTCTTTTGCTCTGAATAATGAAGGGAAAGGGGATTCTGAACATAATATTAATTTGTGGAGGTGGGGGCAGAAAATAGTCCTTCAGAATATCATTTATCACCATCCAGCTAAGGTTTCAGAATTCAGGTACTACTTTATACTATTTCACATTTTCTTATTTCATCATAATAATATGAAATTAGTCCTTCCCATTCTCTGAAATTGTCAGAATTTAAACTACTATTTCATAGTCATTTCACACTATTCTAATGCCTCCTCAGAAGGTTCTCACATTTCAGTAGCTTTGTACAGGTCTGAAGAAAAGCCTTATCCAGAAATGAAGGTCTGTCTCTCCTTCCTGACTTTTGGTCATTCAGAAGAAAGGCCTTCTGTACTTTGTTGCTAAAAAAAATTTCTCTGGGGCACCAGAGCCCCAGCAACTGGTGGTCAATGATGCGACATAGTTTTATAGCACGGGGTTCTGATGCTGCTGCTGATTATACACTAAAGCCTGGGGAATCTGGCTCTCAACAATCTCTCCAAACATATGTACAAACTGGAATTTCTTGTTTTTCCTTCTTTTCTTTTAAAAGCCATCTGTATAGATTAAGAGTAGAGGTGAGGGGGTGGAGTTGCCTTGAAATGAGGTAAGATGATGTGTTAAGTTGTATTTGCATATTAAAAAGCTATCATTTTCTCATAAGTGATGAAAAAAGATCATAAATGATAACATTGTGAACATGGATATAGGAAAGGATTCTCACTGGGGCTGCTAGGTGGTACAGTGAATAAAGCACTGGCCCTGGAGTCAAGAGGACCTGAGTTCAAATCTAGACTCAGATACTTTCACACAATACTAGCTGTGTGACCTTGTGCAAGTCACTTAATCCCAATTGCCCTGCCTTCCCCCTCAAAAAAAAAAAAAAAAGGTAAAGATTGTCATAACTTCTGAGAAATGTAAAACCTGCAGGAATTCTACCTTTTGGAGAAGCTGACTACATTAGAGCTAGCATTCTTAGCCTGAGAACAATGAATTTGTTATTTTAATATTTTGATTGCTGTATTTCAATATAGTTGATTCCCTGTGTTACTCCTATATGTTTTATTTCATGCATTTAAAAACATTATTCTGCAAAGAGTTCTGGATAAGCTTCACCAGACTACCCAAGGGGTCCATGGCATACAAAAAAAAAAAAAAAAGGTTAAGAACCTGAAAAGAATATGGTCAACTTGTATAACTAATAAATGTGATGGCCTATATCCTCATTGTAAGGATGCAGATCTATTTGATGCACAGTTATTTAAGGAAAAAAAATATTTCATTGTTATGGCCTCCGTACACTCTATTACATAAAGCAGCATGACAAATGGTCCCCAGATTACAGTTTCATGGCATCACTTGGCAACAGGAGAAGCTTAGAATGGGTTATGGAACATTCATTTGGACCTTGGGAAATGTAGGTTCTTATTTCTATTCTGCCACACTATGCTGGAGTGTGCTTAGAATATTCACTTCAGAGATTATAGAATTTTAAGGCTAGGAAGAACTTAGATCATCAAATCTAAGCCCCTCATTTGACAAAGAAGAAAATTATCTGCATAGTAATTCTCTCATGAACTGGAGATAAGGAGATGCAGTGGGTCAGGGCCCTGCAATTGGAGTTAGAAAGACCTGAGTTGAAATCCCATCTCAAATGCTAACTAGTTTTGTGTCCCTAGGCATGTCAGAACACTTCTCAGCCTCAGTGTCCTCATCTGTAAAGTGGGGATAATAATAGCATCTACCACCCAGAGATAAGTACGGTACTTTGCCAGCCTTAAAACACTATATAAATGATAGCTATTATTATTTAATTACAACTTTTATCACATAGTAGTATATTCCTGGGCGACAAAAAGTGGCAAATGGCTCAAAATATTTTCATATTATAGTTTTCTTATCTCCAGGTGAAATAAAACCTGTTTCCAAATGTTTCCTTTCCTCGTTATATCTATTTCCCATATCTTTTATTTCCATTGCTTTTCTTCAATTATCCATATGTCTTTTAAATTCTGAGACTCAAATCTCAACACAGCAGACGGACCCGACTATGAAGCTTTCCTGTGCCTTTGTGTAAAGCCATCCTAATGTCAAATAGATGTTTTTTCCCTCTCTGCCTATTGGAAATGTTTTTTTTTTTTTTTGACCAGTGTTTTGTAATGATACTGAGGTGGCCTCATTTGGGGGGATTTCTTTGCAAGAAAGGTGTTTTTTAAGTTGCTGGAAGTCAGCCAAGTGTTTCCCACATATCGAGTTGTGTTTTTTCAACAAACCTTGTGGCTCACTAACTGAAGTTTGCATAATACCGCAAAATTGCAAGCATTCCTTTGAAATGAACAGAAACACAATGACAGAAGATGGGAAGACAGAAGATTTTTAAAAAGGAAAAATAACTGGTGATAGATATTTCAAATAATTTCTCATTCCTGATTTACAGGAGAGGAAAGGGGGAAAAAGTAATATGGAAGAAAAGTTTATAAATTAAAACTTTTAATCTGAGAATGGAAGTCACATTCATAGCACTAATATAGGCAGCAAAAGAGAATTTTTGATATAACTTTGAAATGATTTCTGTGATGATTTTAAATCATATATTTTGTTACCAAGAACAAAGATACATAACAAGTAGAATTCAAGAATTACTTCATCTATCAGTGATAATTGGCAGAACCCACATATGGAAATAGATGTATCATTTTTACATCATGTCTAAGAAAGCATGTGTATCAATAGAAGAAGATGGTTCATGAGATTTCCAACATTTGTTGCTGTTGTTGTGTTGTTTTCAGCTATATTCAACACTTCATGGCCCCATCTAAGATTTTCTTGGCAAGGATACTGGAATGGTTTGCCACGGCCTTCTCTAGTTCATTTTACAGACGAGGACCTGAGGCAAACAGTTTATATATATATAAACCAGGGTCACACAGCTAGTAAGTGTCTGAAGCTGGTTTGGACTTAGTTCTTCCTGATTCCAAACCCAGTGCTCTATTCTCTGCACCACCTACCCACCCTCTATTATTTCATAATATTCTTTTCATAAGGCTAGAATTCTAGTCACTCACTGGGGAAGATTCCTAACAATGAAAATTACTTAGATTAAGAATGTAATTGCTGAGAAATTTAGAAATCTAAGCGATGAAATATTGACATGTAGCCTACTCATATTTTTTAATTTAATATTTTGTTTTTGCCAATTACATATAAAAATGATTTTAACATTTCTTTCAGATTTTGAATTCCAAATTCACTCCCTCCTTCCTCTCAGCTTCCTCATTGGGAAGGCAAATAATTTGACATAGACTATACATGTGTAGTCATGTAAAACACATTTCCATGTAAGTCATTCTATGAAAGAAAACACAGACAGAAAAAGAAAGTAAAGATAAAAGTCTCTTGGGGCAGCCAGGTGGCGCAGTGATTGAGAGTGCTGGCCCTGGAGTCCAGACGACCCGGGATCCGATCCGGCCTCGGAAAATGAGCACCCACACATAAATAATGACTGGCCATGTAACCTTGAGCAAGTTACTTAAAACCCCAACTGATTTAAAATAAACAAACAAACAAATAAATAAAATTTTAAAAGAAAAGAAAAAAGTATCTTCAATCTGCATTAAGGCTCCACCAGCTCTTTCCCTGGAGATCTATCCAAATTTTTCAAGAAGTGACTATCTACCTCTTATCAAAAATTCTGAGAAAAGACTCAGAGAATCTTTGAGCTGGAGGAAATTTAGAAGTTATCTAGTCCAACCTGAGTCCTCTGAGTAAAAGTTTCCATCACTAAATCAAATTAATTCTCTGAAACAATGACAAAATAATAAAGAGGTTCCTTTTTTTCCTTTTAAGTAGATAAGCCAAAGCCAAGAAATCATCAGTGTATATAACAGTGTATCAGTTTTGGAATGGGAGCAATACCTGGGGGTGGGTGAGGAGAGAGGGGAGTAGGGGAGAAAGGGAGGTAGTGCTAGGGAAGAGAGAAATGCCTAAAGTGAAAGTTTGGAAATATAAAGGAAATCCAGAATTATGAATGTGCATAGCCCAGAATTTTAATCCTGACCAAGAAAGCCTTTGAGTTCTGAAAGAGATTTTAATCATCTGTGAGTCACTTTTTAGAAGAACTCCATCATTCACTTAGTCAACTTGGACTTCATCCAGCCCAAGAGATGAGGGCGATTAACCTGATAGTTATCGCAAACCAGGAAGGCCCATTTGAAGCAGCTGCCTTTCTCAGCTTCATATTTGGTTGCAGGCATTCAGGATATTTCCTTAAATAGGGGCCACTTTTTCAGCAATTAAAAGAGTCTGGACTTTCCTTAGTTCCACTTTGAGGAAAAATCAAAGCATAAAAGAGAAAGTCAGACGAGATCAAAATCAACTTGAAGAACTCACTAGTTGGACCTGAAGCTGATCGATTGATACACAGATTTTTTTTGGGTAGCATCTGAAAGAATCCAATTAGAAGTGGACTGAGGCTTTAAGTTTCAATAAAGCACAATATTCTCTTACCTTGTGGCTAGAATTATTACCATTCTGCCTTGAGGTATAAGTGGAAATTCATTATAATTTCTACAATGGCATCCTAGTAGAGTCTGTTCTTATTAATTCCTACTAATATCCACCCCAATCTGTCTTCAAAATTAATCTTTTCACATTTTTACATAATTGTATTCCCATGTTATTCTCAGAGGAAGAATATTAGCATAGAATAGTGAATCATGAATGCAAATAGTGTAATTTTGACAAGTTCAAAGAGAAATTTCTTTTAGAGAAAACTAACATTTTGTTGTTAAACAAAACAAGATATAATTGATTCAGACAGGATTGCCATTTCAGTCATTTAAGAGTGGACGCTTCACAAAACTCTACTTTGACATCTCTATTTTCAATAGACAATTCTTATTATCAATAAATCAACAAAATGATCACTAATATTTTGATTGTCCTACTGCACCATAATAGACCCACAACAATAAGCTCTAAGCTCAGTAAATGATGAATTCAACTATTTGGGATAAACACAGGAACCAAACCCAAAATTTGGCTTGAATTGAATAGTTGAATTTGAAAGTTTTGTTGAGGTTTACAAAAGTCTCCACAACCCCCAGAAGTCTTCTACTTTTCTGTGTCTCAGCACTTCCCAATAAGCTGGGATGAGGAACTTTGAAATCCCTTGTGGGTATATGTTCTCCAAGTATTCCAAACCCACGTTTGAACCAAGAAGCTCCAGGAATCTCATCAGAACTCTTGATCCCAGGAGTTTTCTAGTTAGATTTCCAAACCAGAGAGGTTTGGAAAAGATTGTGTTGAACCTCTGACCCCTTAATGATTTGCCCATCGGTAATTTAGTTTAAGGATTTCACCTACAAGCACTAGAGTCTTTCACTATGGTCTGTAAGGTTTAATGTAGCCCTTTTTTCTCCCGAAGAAACTTGGTCTGGGAGCAATGAAGACAGTTCAGTTTAACAGCCTAATAAATATATCATAAATAACTAATGAAAACAATATTACAGCAACTGCCTTGTAGCTCTATTCCCTTAGTCTCTTCAGCTAACCACATCCTCCATCCCAACATTGCTTGCTACTCATGGACCATAAAAATTGGGTTTTTTTATGATTCAAAGAGGAAAAATAAAGAAAGGTATACATATTTTAAAAGTTTGATTCCAATGTTTTTAATGTAAAACCATATACCAACTTTTTAGTTGCAGCAGTAAAACATTGGAGTTGCAGCAATAAAACAGTTAAACATTGGAAAATCACTTAGCATGATCCCATGTCTTAGCACTGGTTGGTACTTTAATTTTGTGCTATCTTCATTATCTCTTTATCTTAAGCAAAAAAAAAAATAGTGGTCTAGGAGTAATTGTTTTGCCTTGACGTGTTTGAACTTAGAACCATATTGTGATTTCCATTGGAAAATATTTCCAGCACACTTGGTGGGATGGGGGGATATGGAGTTCACCTCTTTCAAATCAACAGCTGTTAGAGCTGTCCTGAAGAAGCATTCAACCTGGCTAGCTTTCATCTCATCATTCTGTTTCCTTTTCAGGAAAAGGTCACAGCAGAGTCTGTGACAGAGTAGGGTTGTATTTACTTTGAATCCCAGACTTTCCTGATCTGTTTAAGTCTAACTTTAGGCCAGGCTAGGAGATGGAAAGTGTCCTGGTTGCCATGGAGGAGAATCTCCTGACAACAGACAACAGACAACAGAGTCAGGTGTCCACACTGGGTCTCTGAGACTTGTCAGCAGCCTTTGATAAGGTTGATCTTCTTCATTTTATCAATTCACCTGTGAACTCTGGCAGGGACAGTGAAGTTCCACTCAGATTTTCTGTTCTGGTTTGGAAGGGTCCCAGAGGGTAATGGTACTTGTTTGTTGGACTTTTCTGAAAACTTTACAATGTGGTACTTAGATGTTTGACTTACTCTCTGATTTAAACTGGGTAGCTTGGTGGTACTTGTATATAGTGGTGCGGTATATAAAGCATTGGGCCAGGAGTCAGAAATTTATCTTCCTGAATTCAAATATGGCCTCAGACACCAGCTATGTGACCTAGGGTAAGTCACTTAATCCTGTTTGCCTCCATTTCCTCATCTATAAAATAAACTGGAGAAGGAAATAGCAAACTGCTCCAGTATCTTTTTCACTTTCTGTTTTTCTTTTGCTTTTTGAAGGGCAATTGGGGTTAAGTGACTTGCCCAAGGTCACATGGCTAGTTTTGTGTTAAGTGTCTGAGGCCGGATTTGAACTCAGGTCCTCCTGACTCTAGGGCTGGTGCTCTATTCACTGTACCACCTAGTCACCCTCCAGTATCTTTTTCAAAAAAAAAAAAAAATCCCAAATGGGGGTCATGAAGAGTTGGACATGACTGAACAACAACACAGCACAAATCCTTCTTCCATATGACAGCCCTTCAAATCATGGCCACCACCCACCCACCCCCAAAGCTCAACCCGAGTAGTCTCTTCTCCAGACTAAGCATTCCCAGTTCCTTCAACCTGCCTTTTTACGATATGGATTCCACTCTTTATCATCCAGATTACCTTCCAATTTATCCATCACCTTCCTGAAACTGTGGCATCCCCAGCTAAAAATATTACTCCAAATGCTGTCTAAGCAAAACAGTACAATGAGACTTAGTTCCTTATTGCTAGGGCTTCCTGATATAAATTAATGAAAGCATTCAGGGTTTTTATTCTATTGAGCAGAACACACACTTTAATGTAAGGGTTCATTCAAATGGCAAACTAAGTGGACCTCATTTAATTTCTTTATTTGCCTAGTGGAAAGAAAAAAAAAAGAACTTCCAAAGAAGAAATCATGGAATTTATTAGGACTTTCCCCCTATGGAGAAAATTATTTCAAGTAATCTTTTTTCCCCCTTCTGTTCTCTCTCCTTGAGTCTTCAACCACATCTTTAGCAAGAATATATTTTTAGACTCCTTTAAAATTGGATTGTTCAAAGGATTAAAGAAAGAAAAAAGAAACAGGGAAATTATCTTGACATTCTGTGACAGCTGTAATATCATGTAAATTATTACTAATGGAGAACAATTACAAAGTGTTAAATGACAACCCCCCTCCAATTACAAATTTTCTCACAAAAGAGGAGGGATGTTGGACCTACTCTATCTTAGCATCTATCTTATTAAATCTCCCCCTTTGTACATAATAAATGAGATAGTTTAAAGATGTCGCAATAGCCATGACACTCTCAAGAACATCATGTTCCCAGTTTTTCCCCGTTATAACAATGATCAGCACTGCAGTATTTCTAACCTAGCTCTACAAATTGTGTGTGTGTTGTGATTTTCAATTGGACTGCTATATAATCTAAAAATCTAATTCTGGGTGTATTGTCATGGTGAGCAACCATTGCGAGTTCTAACTGTAAGCATGGCTTCACATCTCTTTTTTCTTTTTCCTCAGAGAACCCAAATGTGAATCTTTTACTATTGTTATTTTTCCCATCTCTTTAATCTACCTTTACTCTTAGGACACCACCCCTTTGAGTGGTAGCCTCTTCAAAGCAGAATTGACAAGGCTAAGTGATAATACTTCAAAAGCAGGCATGGGTAGATAAAAGCAGAAAAGGCAGCTCTCAGAGATACACCAATTGTGGGATGTGTTCATTAACTAACAGGTTGGCTCTTAGTCCAGGCAGTCTCTGTGATTCCATTTTTATGTGAATATAGGGAAGATAATAGGTTTCATTTTTACAAGGATATAATAAATAGTTGAAAAGCATTTGACCAACACATAGGACATTAGTCTTGGCTTTTTTTAAACAATAGGACAGAAGTTTTCAAAGACATGTGTAAATATCAATTATCTATGAGTTTCCCAGAGAATTGTATACTTTGATATTTTTATCATAGCTGCAGTGGGATTATTATTACTATTATTTTTAATTAAGTTTTATCAATCCTGGTTTCCTCCAGTTTATTAATCCTCTTCAAAAATCCCACAGAGCAACTGTTCTTCTACTGCCAGCTGAAAAGCTGAGTTAATTAATGACAAATCTGTAAGAGATAGGGAAGTCCATTGTGGGTCACATAGTACTCACAGGGTTACATGCTTCTCTGACTATCCATATCCTTTGATGTCATCCAGAGATGAATACAGGTTAAAACTGAATGGAGGTGAGGTGTCCAAGAGTCTTTGGATTTAAAATTCAGTAAGTTGCTTATGTGCCCACTACAGCACAAAGTGAGTTGCTAGAGAGAGGGAAGCATAATAGCTTCATTTCTATTTTAGTGCTAGAAATCGGGAAGAGCTGAATTTGAATCTTGACCCAGATATTGACTAGTTGTGTAACCTTAGTCAAGCAAGGGTGTTGTGAAGCTCAAATAAGATAATGAATATAAAGCACTATGTGCAGGCCAATTATTATTATTAATTATTATTTAGCCTCCAGGCTGGTGATTTCATTCCCTGAGCCTTCTACCACACTCCCAATGAGTTCAAACAATGTTTATAGAGCATTACAGGAGTATGCTGGTAAATGTTTAAAAACCAGAAGAAAAAAATGTATACATACACACAAAATTTTAAGTTTAATCAGCATTATTAACACTTTCTTAAACTGAGAAATCAACAAAATAATAAATTAAGCCCTGGTTTCTAAAAGTTGTCAATTTCTAAGGTATAAATGTTTGCAATGTAGTTAGCAATACTTCCAGCATATGCCCGTGATGTCACCCAACCTTCCTCAGACTTATTTTCTTTTATTTATTATATATTTCTTATAACTATTATTATATTACATATTTATTATAATTTATATATTCTTTATTATTTATTCATTTATTTATTTTTAATTTACAACAATCAGCTCCAAAAGTTTTTGAGTTTTAAATTTTCTTCCCCTCCCTCTTCTCCCCCCTCCCCAAGATGGTATACAATCTGATATAGTCTCTACATGTACATTCATATTAAACATATTTTCACTTTAGACTTATTTTCATCATTAGTGAAATGAAGCCAAGAATTGCACCTATCTCACAGACTTATTTTGTGAACATCAAATGAGATAATATATGTAAAATGCTTTGCAAAACTTAAAGCACTATGTTAGCTATTAGCTACAATTAGTAGTAGTAGTAGTAGTAGTAGTAGTAGTAGTAGTGGTGGTGGTGGTGGTGGTGGTGGTGGTGGTGGTGGTGGTGGTGGTGGTGGCGGCAGCAGCAGCAGTAGCAGCATTGGTCTAGCACTTCTGGGAACTCCAAGTGTGAAAACTCCCTCCTCTAATCCAGGTTAGCTACTCTTCTGCTTTTTATAATCTGAGATAGTTGCCTGGGGCATTCAGAGGTAAAGTGATTCACTTACCATAGACACAGCTAGAAGGTGTTAGAGGCAGGACAGAGTTTCCTGGATCCAAGGTTTTATCTCTATCCGCTATGAAATGATGTTGCTCTCCTTAAATATTATATATTCTCTGTAATTGAACAAAAATGTTTGCTTTTGTATTTGGATAAAAGTATTGGATGTCAATCAATCAATACATTGATTAAGAGCTTCCAGGGGTCAGGAACCTTCAGACCTCAAGGCCATATGTGGCCCTCTAGGTCCTCAAAGTGTGGCTCCAATAAAGTTTGGATTCATTCAAAGGACTGCACTTGAGGGCCTAGACATAGGCTCATTGATCTAGAACTGGAAAGGAGATCTGAGTCCAATCCCCTCATTTTGCAAATAAAGAAATTGAGGCCCAGAGAAGTCATAATACTTTCAGGGAAAAGCACTAAGTGGTAGGGAGCTGGAAATAAATCCCTGGTTCTCTGACTCCTAAGTCCCATGGCCTTCCCAATGTAAAAAGAGAAAAGAAATAGTTCTTTTCCAAGTATTTTAGTTACCTGTACATCCCAATTTCAAATAGGATGGAAATATCTATAGGACATTATGATATATCAGAAGACCATAGAAATAAATATATGTGTGAAAAGAAGGTTAAACCAAGATTAAAAGAAGGTTAACCAAGATTAAAAAGCTTATTAATCAGTTATCCAAATTTAATCCAGCTTAGATTACTTCAGAGTACCTCAAAAATTAGGGGGGGAAAGAATTATACTTTGATTCATCTTTGTGGATGAAAGGACCATCTATACTTTTAAAACCTTTCCCTTTCTATCTGTACATTTTTTGTAAAAAGCAAAGTATGCACTTTTCAGTATATAATTGAACTCATCCTCAACCCACATACTTTTTTAAATTAAAGAATTGCAAGGGGCGGCTAGGTGGCGCAGTGAATAGAGCGCCGGCCCTGGAATCAGAAGGACCTGAGTTCGGAGCCGGCCTCTGACACTTAATCCACACAAACAAAAACCTAGCCGTGTAACCTTGGGCAAGTTACTTAACCCCAATTGCCCTAAAGGGGCGGCTAGGTGGCGCAGTGAGTAAGAGTGCCAGCCTTGGAGTTTGGATGACCCGAGATCAGATCCGGCCTCAGAAAATGAGCACCCACGCATAAATAATGACTAGCCGTGTAACCTTGAGCAAGTTACTTAACCCCAATTGCTTTTAAAAAAAAAAAAATTAAAGAATTGCAAAGGGAGGAAGCTGTGTACCATTCAGTGAATAGGTGAGCTTTTACCATACATTCTGAGGACACTGTCATGTATTGACTACACTCTGTTCCTTCAAACCTTCTATGTGTTTGATATCCTTAGAGTTGTCTCATAGGACAGATGTTTTCAGGCAGAGGTCATTGAAAGGGCCTGGGATTTCAAGCATCCTTCTGTATTTTCAAACATCTTTGGGAAAGGGTCAGCCTCATTTTTGGAGATTTAAATCCCAGCTCCTGTGGCAACAGTCATGATTCAGTGTCCTGTCATTGGGGTGAAGGAGGTGGGCGGGAGAAACTGTTTTTACTAATTGAGATGATTTCCTAAAGAGCCAGTCATGGAGTTCAGCTATTCATCTGGCCAAAGCAGTCCTTTCTTGACGCTGCCCTCTATTCATAACATTTCACTTACCTCTTGACGTGGGAATAGTGTGGGAACTGGAAATGGAGCTAGAAGAGAGGACTCAGCAACAGGATGAATCCCATACAGCACGAGAAAGCCAACTTGGGAAAGCCAATTTAAAATCAGAATATAAATGAAACAAGGACAATTAGAGAGGATAAAGGAATGTAAACTAGATACGAATCACCCACCTGCAATTTGTTGAAGATTTTAGCCTACCATAATAGAGCCTAGGGTGGGAACCCAGGAGAAGGGGTCATCTGCTCAGCTACAAAATTTTATGCAAGCTTGCCTCCCATTCTCTCAAAAGTCATTTGCAGAAGGTCAACTTACAAAAATTCAGAGTTTGGGTTCCATTTTAATGAGTGACTAAAACTCATGTGCCAACTCTAGCCTTATCCAAAATCCTCTTGAATTTCATGGGCCTGAATAAAAATAGCAATGAGAATAGACTTTCTCACAAGATTTCTGATACTTACTTCTTCCAGTTAACCTGGAAGAATGTCTCAAGAGTGGTTTGGGGAAAAAACACATTTTAGCATTCTTGTAGTCCTAATGATAACGTAGAAAAAAAGGTGTGGAAGAAAAACATTTCAAGTGTCTTTGGGCTCCCACAAAGGTTCAGCAAAGTTCAACAAAGGTTTTTAGGGAGACTTGGAATTGTTCCTCATGTGGAGGAAACTGGCTTATCAGTCTTTGTCAACCCCCTTTTTGCTGAGGGGACATTGGACTGGTACAAAGCTCTCCATAATTTTCTAAAGTACTATCTTTGATAGAGCTAGAATCTCAAATAAGAATGCTCTAGGCTTTCATAGTGGGTTTTTTTTTAAAGAAGCTTTCAATTGGATTCAACAAATACTTATTAAGTTAATATTATATGTAAAGCACTGTGCTAGTTGCTGAGAGAGATACTGTGTTTCAATGGCCCCTGTCCTCATGGAGCTTACAGTCTAATAGGGTAGTGTTTTATTATTATTATTAAAATATGTTGTTAAAGTTTCCATTTGACACCCTGGTACTATGTACCAGGAACTATTCTGAGCTTTGTTAGTGATAACTGAAAAGATTTCATTTGACCTTTTAAAAACAAGTCAATGCTTAGCTTACCCATGTCTTTTAATGAAGACTCAAGTTAATTCTCTATGACTTGAATTTGACACATCTCTGAAAAGTACAGCTCTAAGGCAGTGTAAACTTGGTTGTATATTTTTAAATGCAATTCACTTCAAATTTTGGAGGCAATAAAAGGGCATATAAACAGGTGGAACTAATAGTTTAGTTGCAAGTACATGCTGATAACTGTAGATCACAATATTCCATGGCAAAAACCTTAGAGCTGCAAACAACATGAGTTCAGAGAGGGAAGGTCCTTACTAATCAGAAAATTAGGAAAGGTTCCCTGGTGGAACTTGGTGGAATTTGAGTTAGGTATTAAAGGATGGGTAGGAATTCAACAGGCAAAGAAGAAAAGGAGGGCCTTCCAAGGAACAGTAAGTAGAAAGCATGTTTGGGGAATGAAATATTCTCCATTTAGCTGTTAAACTAGCTGGAGCTTTGTATGGAGAAGACTTCTTTGAGATAAGGCTAGAAAGGTAGGGCTGTGCCAGATTGTGCAAGGCTCTTGAACTCTGAGCTAAAGAGTTTGAACTTTATTCAGTAGACAGTAGGGACTAAACAAATACAAGTCCCTATTGTTATTATTTTACTTTACGAGGGTGATCCAAAATGAAAATTTTGACTTAGGGAGCCCCTTAAGGCTCTTTGCTATAGTATTATTTATCCATAACACCCAATTGACGTCAATGGGAATTACACATGCATCAAGGATGTCACGTTGAGCCCTTAAGTATTTATGACCAGCACCTCACTGCTTAGGCTTACTCTGATGTTTTTTAGTTCCATTTCCCATTGGACACTGCTGTTGCTGTTACTCCTTGGGTTGCTGCAGTTACCACTCTTGATGATATCAAACAGTCCCAGCTGGAGAGACTTGGGATCTGGGAGCAAGTCTTGCAAATCAGAGATTAATAAGCTTGCACTGAATCATCTTTATGGGAGGGAAGGGAAGAGCAAACAAAATGGCATTAAATGCTAGAAGAGTTTCAAACATTGGGCCAGTGATGGGGTTAGCCTGGTGCTAAATAAAGATGAATAAATGGTGGGAGGGAAGAAGGGAGTAAAAATCCCCTGCTTTATGGCAGCTTTGTGAACTTGGCAACCTACCAGTCACCTTACCTATAAATTTGCTCTTCTTTGAGGCACTTTCCAATGATACAGCTTTTCTGAGTCAACCAAAAATTATCATCTGCAAAACTCCTATTTGCTTATAATAAGAATATCTGCATTTTATAGGCCTTCACTTCCACATCTGCATTTTCAGTCCCTCTCTCTTCCATTCTGATCTTTCTCTCCCTGTCCTTCTATCCCATATTGGCATTCTTCAGTATCGACTTCTGTGGTCAACGTTTATTCAGCTTCCACAGGGAAGGTCCCTTTGCTAGTAAGGCAAGGCTGAGAGTACAGCAGACTTTTCTCTAGGCTGGACATGAAGACTTGTCTTTTATCATCAGGCTTCCCTAGAAAAATTATTGGTATGAAAATAGCCTTAACCAAAAGTTTAAAGCATAGGGTCTAGAGAGCTGTCCTTGAATTCAGAAAGACCTGGATCTGACGTATGCCAGCTGTGTGACCCTGGGCAAATCATTTAATTTCTTTGTGCTCTAGGAAGGTTTCTTTAGGTAATAAGTTGCAAAGAAGGTACCAACCTGCATTGGCAGAGGGAGATCCAACACCCAGGAATTCCTTATACCAGAGGTGGGGAACCTGTGGCCTTGAGGCCACACATGGCCCTCTAGGTCCTCAAGTGCGGCCCTTTGACTGAATCCAAACTTGACAGAACAAATACTGAATAATAATAGGATTTGTCATTAATTAATGAAAGGATTTGTTCTGTCAAGTTTGGATTCAGTCAAAGGGCCACTCTTGAGGTCCTAGAGGGCCACATGTGGCCTTGAGGCCGCAGATTCCCTACCTCTGCTATACCAAGGAAATCACAGGTCCATTCCTCAGCCCTATCATTCTACAAGCTACAGCTGCTGCATGTTATAGATAAGAACAACTGAATCTTATTAGAATTATTTCCCCATCTCTGGAAGCAGTAATGCCATGCATATAATACCACTGTTCAATTCAATAGCTATTTATTATTGTTTCTCTAGTGTGTGTTTAGCACTGTGTTAGAAACTATGGAGAGTAAAAACAAGTCTAAGATATGATTGATTGTTTTAACAAACATCCCAAAACTTTTTCTTTTTCTCTGCATCAATATGGAATCAAGAATTGCTGTCAAAGCTTCTGACACATTCCTTTGAATATTCTCAGGGGTGGCAAATATTAATCCTCTGAGCGTGGATTTGATTTCTGAAAGATGCCAGAAATCATTTGCCACCAGTAAGGTTGGTAAAGGGGTTTGATAATTAAGCTTGGTACAACTGTTCTTGGCAAAAAAAAAAAAGAAAGTCAAGACTATAAATGAATGATTTTCTTAAGTAAATCATAAACTAAGTTTTAAAGCAATTCCAAAAGTTTTAAGCAATGACTATTGTTGGAGTAAGCATATGGTCTCCTGGGGTGACTACTTTGAAAGCTACAACACTTATAAGGGACCATGAAAGCTAGAGCTATAAGGAACTAAAAAGATGTAGTATTTTTAAATGTCTAATTGCTTTATAGCACACTCTTCTGCATATATATATATGTATATATATACACATATATACATATATATGTACATATATGTATATATACATATATACATATATATACATATATATATTATCCTCACAATAACCCTAGGTAATAGGTGCTTTTATGATCACCATTATTTTTTTTACAGATGAGGAAACTTAGGCAAACAGAGGTCAAGTGACTTGCCCAGAGTCACAGCTAGTAAGTGTCTGAGGCTGAATTTGAATTCAGATCTTCTGGACTCCAAGTCCAGAGCTCGATCTACTGCACCACCACTCAATCTACTGCCCTTCAATAACTGGTAGCGTAGATGGGATGAAATACTTACAAATATCAAGCTATTATATATACACACAGATGATATACATGATGATAGATTAAGTGATAAACTGAATGCAAACAAGCTCCAGATGTGCATATCAAGAAAAGAAGAGACCAATGTTGACTAGACGAGCTGGGGAAGATTTTGTGGAGAAAATGGTTTTATGCAGGGAGTGATACTTGAAATAGATCTTAAAGGCAGTTAAACTTTGAATAGACATGGATGTGATTGAGGGACATTCTCAGCAAAGTCTGAAATGGAAGCATATGACATATTCAAACAATTTATCAACAAACATTTATTAGATATATGCCATGGGCCGGGCACTGTGCTAGATTCTGAGAAAACAAATAAAAAGAAAGAAAGAAGGAGCTTACATTATAGCGAATGAAAGATGAATATTTAGGGGACAATGAGAAAACCAACCTTACTAGAGTAGACATGGGCAACAATTTGATTTTTTCCTTTTTTTAAAAGTTTCTTTAATATTATTTTTCCCTGTTGTGAATTTTTTTTTTAAGTTCTGAGTTCCAAATTTTGCCCTTCCCTCCCTCCCCTTCCCACTTCCTGTGATGGTAAGCAATCTGATATGTGTTATACATATGCAAACATGTAAAACAGTTCCATATTAGTCATTTTGTGCAAGAAGACTGGAAAAGAAAGAGAGAGAATGAGAGAGAGAGAGAGAGAAGAAGGAGGAGGAGGAGAAGGAAGGAAGGAAGAGAGAATGCTTCAGTCTGCATTCAGGCAACATCAGTTCTTTTTCTAAAGATGGATAGCATTTTTTATCATGAGTCCTCTGGAGTTTTCTTAAATTATTGGGTTGCTGAGAATAGCTAAATCATTCACGGTTCTTTATCATACAATGTTGCCATTACTGTGTACATCATTCTCCTGGTTCTGCACACTTCACTTTGCATCAGTTCATGTAAGTCCAGGTTCTTCTGAACTCATCCTCTGCTTGTCATTTCTTATAGAACAATAATATTCCATTACAATCATATACCACAACTTGTTCGGCCAATCTCCAATTGTTGGGCATCCCCTCAATTTCCAATTTTCAGTCACTAGAAGAAAAGCTGCCATAAATATTTTTGTACAAGAAGGTCCCCCCCCCCCTCTCTCTCTCTCTCTCTCTCTCTCTCTCTCTCTCTCTCTCTCTCTCTCTCTCCTCTCTCTCCCTCTCTCCTCTCATCTCTTTGGGATATAGACCTAGCAGTGATATTGCTGGATCAAAAGGTAGGCACAGTTTTGTAGCCCTTTGGCCATAGAATAATGGGCAATTATATTATTTTTAAAGTGTTTAGGAAAATCAATATATTATTTAAGAGTATTGGAAGAAGGAGAGACTATAAGCAGGTTGGTCATGCCCATGCATAGACAGTCATGAAATAGGGCTGTTTGGGTGGTGGCAAAATTAGGGGTCTACCCAAGATGAGTCTGGAAGTACAAAAGGGGTCCATACCAAATGGGTATGGAGGGTAGAAAAGGCAGGAAGGAATAGAAAGTTATTATAAGCCCAAGTTGGCAAAGAGTCCAAGAATTCTGCTAAAGCAGGAGGGGGAAAAATGGGGATGGAACCTGTAGAAAGAGAAGTCCCAAAGTCCCAGATAGTAGTTAAAACCAGAAAGAATATGCAGATACCTCAGATTTGGGCCATTAGAAACTCATCAAGAGTTTAAGAGGATTAGTCAGTTCTAAGCAGACAGAAGAGGCTATTTGCTTAAAATTGTAGTGTAATGTGAAAAATCATTGGATCAGGAATCAAAGGATCTGTTTCAAATCCTTAATCTACTCTTTATTTTACTGGGTGACTTTAAGTAAGGTACAGTACTTCTCTCTGTCTCATTTTCCTTATCTATAATATGAGGGAGATTAGATTAGATGCCTTCTAAAGGGTCTTCCAGATCCAGATCCTATAAAACTAGTGTTAATAGACTTCTATTAATCTTTTTAATATATCCTTGTGGGTGGGCATGTTCCTGGACCACACAAGTGTTGACTCTAACTAAAAGAAACCAAAGTAAATTCTGCTTCTGATATTTCAACTTTTTCTGATTTTTAGTGAACTTAGCAGTTTTCAACAATCACAAGAATTTCAACATACAAAGAATAAGAGAGGATTAAATGAAAAATTGTGAATTTCTGTTATCTAGTTTGATTTTTGAGAAGTACATTTACATACTGTACATATATGATTAAATAAGGTTATATCATAATGATTCTATTTCTGATTATTTCTGTACTTTTTTGTTTTCTTTCCTGTACATTAAAAAAATTGATATCCTCCTTGTGTATCTGTCATACCTACTAACCTACTACCTCCCTACTTCCAGTCGAAATCCTCCCTTTTCAAATATAATACAAAGACAGGGAGAGAAATGCTTAAGATGAACACACACTGATATACCAGTTTGAAAGCTATTCAATTCAATAATTTATTAATACCTACTATATGTAAGACACTGTATTGGGTATTATCTGAATAGATTTTAAAAAAATAACCAGCTCCCACTCCTCAGGAGCACATCCCTGAAGGCTAAAGATATATTTTTGGTAGTTATCACTATAGAGTTTAATCCTTGAGTGTCTAGAGGTCCAAGGTCTTGCCTTTACCATCACAAACAGAAAGATTTCTAATGAGCCATTATACACTTCCATATTTGTTCTTCCTTCTACACTTTGGGTGCTTAAATGAATATGCTATTTCTGAATTAATACATAATGGTGACAGATGTATATGTGAGAAGCAGGGAGCCATCTCTCTGCACTTATGGGAATGTGTCTGTATACCTATAAGGTATACAGAGAATTAGTTGCCTTCTGTATTGGGGAGAGGGGTGGATTTTTAAGCTCTCTTTGATAGGAATAATATGCATCTCCTTTTTTTCATATCAGTCTTACCATAGGCTATCGATGTCATATTCAAACAGCCTCCCTTGAAACTGCATACCCAGAGGTTTGGACAAGGCATTGCACATAACTCAAAATATGCAGTGTAAACAAACTGGGCTTTTTAGTATGAAGTGTACCAAATTAGAGAAACCAGACGCCTTGGTTGGCTTGGAACAGTCTTGGATTTTGATTGGCCTTCCTTCTGGACTAACCATTTGCTTTGGGCTTTTTCCCCCCTCCTTCACCTTCCTTTAAAGAAAGATGCATCAGTTTTTCAGAAAGCTGCAAGCTCAGGCTGTGAAGAACACAGCTCACCCTAGTGTAAACTCTTAAGTGGTCTGTAAAAAATAAGGTTTTTAATTAAAATTGGCATGCCTGTATTTCTAGCCCATAGCAAACAGATTGCTAGAGATCCCATGTAAGAGACGTTTAATCATACCTTCAGTGTGGTTCTAAAATGTGAAGTACCTTCTGTGAATGATTTTTTTTTTTTTGCTTCAACCATAGAACGTTAAATGTTCCCATTTTTGCCAATTCTACTTTAATGAGAAAACACTTACAGACATTGAAAATATCTTTAGATCCAAAGATCTGAAAGTTCCTTATGCACATTAACCCATCAGTCTTCACAACACTCATGAGAGATGGGTTCAAACATTAGAAAAGGAAGTCTGCCTCACAGTGAGACTGAGTGGTTTCCCACAAGTTAAAATATGAGTCAGTGACCTGGCCTACATTAACAAAGGGAAGTGAATAACTTTGGCAACTATTTGTGTAATTCATTCCCCAAAACCGCTTTCACCTGAAGTATCCAGATAATGGAACTGTAGATTTCTTTTCTCCCTGGAGTTATTGGGCGATTGCCTCAATTCTATCGCAATTCTCTTGGTTAAGAAAAATGTGGCCAATAAAAACAACCCCAGAATTCTGGTGCACTCCCCAAACTACTTATCCTCCAGGTACATCACAGCTTAAGGCAGGGACCATGATACATATCCTTTATCATTCCTTACCTAGCTGGTTCTCCTTCACCCAGTGGACACTTACTAACTTTTGCTGCCTGGCTGAGTTCAGAACATATTTTCCTCAGTTTAATATCTTACACCACTGAATAGGTCTGAGACATACCTTTCAATATAAATCACATAGTAGATGTTTATTAAGCAGCTTCTATATAATATCAAGATGCTACGTGTTCTGGTAATCACTGGGGAAGAATAAGCTATCTCTGGCCTTGACAAACGTACAGTCTTAACAGAGAACACCAAGCTGATATACTATACATTAAAATATGTAAGTTATTGTCACATTAATAATTTGCTGACCAAAGAGTTATGATTTTTTTTTTCAAAATTGCATAGTGAGACTGGTGTAGTGAAATGAAAAACACCTCCCTTATTTCTCTATGGGCTCTTTCAAAATCTAGTAGCTTCTCCAACCAATAGACCTCAGCAATGAAAACACTACACCAGTCTCTCCAGGGTGAGTACCTTGTTTTGTCACCCATCTACTCAAAGCATTTTTTAAATGAGTGTTCCAAGGACAAGAAAACTGTTTCATTATGTCTGTTGAGTTCATAATACTCTATGGTCATGCAGAAAAGAAGATACAAAACAGGGCTAACTCCAGCACCAAAATAAACCAACACATTCTTTTAAATAATACTACTGGGGTGGCTAGGTGGCACAGTGAACAGAGCACCAGCCCTAGAGTCAGGAGGACCTGAGTTCAAATCCAGCCTCAGACACTTAACACTTACTAGCCATGTGACCTTGGGCAAGTCACTCAACCCCAATTGCCCTGCCTTCCCCCTCAAAAAAGAAAGAAAAAAAAATAAATAAATAGCGCTACCAATATTATATTTATAAAGTGATTTACAACTTACAAATCTCATTTGGCTCTAATAATATCTTTGAAAGGTAGACAGGCATTAAGAGATTAAGATTCTCCTGACCCCCTTCCTAGCCACCACTAACCCTATAATTTCCCTAATCTTTTCCATCTTGAACTAGCTGGAAAGACTGGTGAGCAGGAGTCTTCTCTGGAAAGTTCCTAAAAGTGACTCATGGTGGGGAAAGAGCATTGTCTGTACCTGGCCATTTTTCTTCCTACTTCTGGCTCATTGTAGTGTTACAGAGGTTCCATGTTAAGTAAAACCCATCCCCAAGAAAGTCATATAGTTTAGGCATCCCTTCTCCAAACTCCTAATGAATGGAACCAGGTTCCGGAGTTGGGGTAGAAGAGGAAATGTCTTCTCTAACTTTCATTATCAGGCCTTGATAACCCCCAGAACCATTTTTCAAAAAGGAAGGGAGAAAGCTCTATGAAAGAAGACATAACCAGTCTCTTTGTTTCTGTTTACTCTGGAGTCTTTAGTTCTGAGGGGTCTAAAAAATCCTCGTCAACAGATGGGATAATTCAGCTTCAAGTAGGGTAGACATTGCTATCTGTGTCTTATCGACAAGACTACTGAGGCTCAAAGATATTCAACAATTTGACCAACAATATTATAAATTAGCACATCCCCAACTTGAATCTAGGGCTAGTATTGATGAGATTACAAGTTTGTAATTGATTTTTTCTTTTAAGAAAGACTAAAATTAAGCAAGATCTAAAGGCCCAAATTTGGAAAACTGATTCAACAATTCTGGAACACTATTCATATATAGTCACTGTGTTTGGTTGTGAGTTTATTATTATGTGCCTGCTATGTCTACTACCCTATAGTTAACTACTAGATGAAGATCCCTCACCCACAAATAACTTTAAAATATGGAAATATCAAGAGGCATCTCAGTGTGGTGTAGTGGATCAAATGCCGAACTTGAAGTCAGAAAGATTTGGGTTCAGATCTTGCCACTGACATGAGATGTGACTACAGCTGAGCCACTACAATCTCTCTTAAGACTTAAATTATAAAGTGATCATAGTCTGCAATAGTTGGACTTTTACCCCTGCAAAATCATAGATCCTTGATGTACATGAAAATCTTGAGTCATCTATGGCCAATATACCCAAACTATAGTTCTGAAATTCTGTATTGCTGCAAAAATCAGGCCATTATTTCTTATGAAAAAAATTAGCTATTTTAAATGGCCCCCCACATTTAGTCTCCTGCTTTAGATTACAATGAGGAGTATTGATGAACTTGGGAAAACAGAAGACAAAGGATCTGATTTCAGCAATTGGTACCCTTCCCAATACAATTACATTAATAACCAACGGCCAAATCTCAATTTTTAGCATTCACTGCTAGGCAACTAAATAACATGCTGGATAGAGTGCTGGGCCTGAAGTCAGGAACACATGAGTTCAAATACAACCTCTGACATTTAGTATCTGTGTGATGTTAGATAATTCAGTTAAGCCCTGTTTGCCTCAGTTTCCTCAGCTGTAAAATGGGGATCATAATAGCATCCATCTGCCAAGGAGATGATGCTATGCTTAACACAGTGTCTGCTATATGGTAAGAGCTTAATAAATGCTTTTTCCCCTTATATGGAAGTAGAGTTTTCATACTCCTAAGTAAAAATATGATATCAGTTCAGTATTCTAGGGACTGAAGGTTCTCCTTCTATGTTAGTAATTCATTCATATAAACTGGTGCCATTTAGCTTGACTTCAAGTTTTGGAGTGGTTTTTCTCTTTCTTTCCTTTTTTTTTTTTTGGACCAAACTATAATTTCGTTAGCATAGTCCAGAAAGGGTATTCCTTCTGTTAATGCCCATCAGCCCTTGCTCTGCAATTTAGAGTGTGAGGCACTGAGTTCAAGTAAGCCAATATGTATCAGAATAGAACTTGAACCCAGGTCTTCCTGAGTATCTACCACACTATACCAAAATGCCTCTTATTTTCTAATCTCTTAAAAGGAAATAATAATACTAACCTCTTTCAGTGGAACCAAGTGAGAACTAATAAATGTAACTACACAGCATGTTGCAAGTTGATAAGATAAATCAGTAGTTCTTTCATATCAAATTTTCCAAATATGTAATGAAATAAACAAAAAATAATTATTAAAAATGAAAATGGGAACTACTCGATGAAATAAATCAGTAATTCCAAAAGCAATACTTTGAGTTTCCTGGTGAATGTTCACTTGGTTAAGTCAGTTTTGTGATGGATGAGTCAAAGCCAATAGTAATACTTAGTTCTTTACTTTGCCTTAGGACTCTTACGTACCGTGATTTGTAGAAAAGAGAAAAAAGTACAGGATGAATAATAAAGGAAGGGTAGAATAGTGGATAGGGCATTGACTGAAGAGTCTTCTAATCACCTGTTACTTGAGTGGGACCTTGGGCAGGGAGCCAATCCACCAGCAAACATTTATTAATCGCCTACTAAGTGGTAGGCACTTTGTTAAATCCTGGTGGATACAGTCCCTGCCCTCAAGGAGCTTTCATTCTCAATCATTTCTTTTCCAGACCAGGTCACCCTTTCTCACCAAGGATGGGGGGTATAAGGGTTACTAACAGGCTCTATCCCACAGGAATTTTGACCTGTTCAATTTTTTGCCTATACCAATTTGCCTTTGTGTAGACCGTTTGGTGCCCCCTACTCCTAGGGACTGGCCACACCAGTGTGGATACCCATTGCTCACTGCAGCTCAGAACTCCTGAGCACAGGGGCTGTCAGCCTCACCTTCCCCATAGCTAGAATCACAGGTGTTGGCCACAACACCTGGAGAGTTTACATTTGAACAGGTTTTTTTTAACTTACAAATCTTATTTAAATGACAACCTGTACTGAAACAAGCCATGTTCATCAGTTCAACATGCACATTTAGAAACATATACAGAATAAATGCAGTTAAGTGGCACCATTGATAGAATGCCAGACGGAGTTAGGAAGACCTCCTCTTTGTGAGTTCAAATCTGGCCTCAGACACTTACAAGCTGTGTGACCATGGGCAAGTCACTTATACTTGTTTGCCTCAGTTTCCTCATCTGTAAAATGATCTGGAGAAGAAAATGGCAAATCATCCCAGCATCTTAACCAAGAAAACCACAAATAGAGTCAGGAAGAGTTGAACATGACTGAAATGATTGAACAACAGTTACAACAAAACAGAATAAATACAACATAAATAAACACAAGATAGTTAAAGAAAAGGAAGAAAAACGCTTAAAGTGTAAGGGGATAGTAGGAAAAGATTCACATGGAACTTCTTTGATCTTCTGTTTCCTCATATATAAAGCAGGAATAGTAATTTCTCTCAATCTCTAAAGCAAAGGGTTTAAACCAAGCCTCTGAAATTCCTTCCAGCTTAATGATTATCTATGATTCTGGTATCCTTATATTGTTGTTGTTCAGTCATGCCTCTTCAGGCCCTCTGAACCCTAGAAGGCAAAAACTGTCCATGGGTTTTTCTTGGCAAAGATACTGGAGTGCTTTGCCATTTCCTTCTCCAGTGGATTAAGGCAAACAGAGGTTAAGTGACTTGCCCAGGGTCACACAGCTGAGTAAATGTCAGAGGCTGGATTTGAATTTAGGTCTTCCTGACTCCAGACCCAAAATTCAATCCACTGAGCCAACTAGCTATGTCCTTACACTATTTACCTATAATTTTAATTTTTCTCACAATCCAAGGCTTAGAAGTAGCTCCATATAAAAAAAGTCTGATCGGGGCGGCTAGGTGGCGCAGTGAGTAGAGCGCCTGCCCTGGAGTCAGAAGGACCTGAGTTCGGATCCGACCTCAGACACTTAACGCACACAAACAAAAACCTAGCTGTGTGACTTAAGTAACTTAACCCCAATAGCCCTCCAAAAACCAAAAAAAAAAAAAGTCTGATCAGAATTAGACTCACTGCAATTAACCCCCAGTAGACTGTGGGAACTTCTTGGGATCAGGGGCTATCCTTTATCTTTCTTCATACACCCAGTGCTTAGCACCAAGCCTGATACATAATAGGTACTTAATAAATGCTTATTAATTGATTAGAGTTAGAACTGTGTTAGGACAGCCTGGGAGCAATTATTAACATCTCAAAAAAAATATTAACTTTTTGTCATTAATATTTCTATTCACATAGTTTGAGCCTCCCAGTTCTGAAATAGGAAAAGAAAATAGTTCCATAGCTTTCCCCTGCTATGTAGTTACAATTCTCAGTAAAAAGGAAGGGAGGAGATCTCCTTTTAGTAGGAATTGCACAGGGGCATGACTCAGGAAATTGTTTTTATGGCCTATCTTCTCATATGTGTGCCAAAAAGTCCTGTCCTGGTACTGTTTTGGAATTTACAGGGAGTTCTGAAAAGTAGAGAGTTAAACTGCAGAGTAATTTAGGCTTGTCTTGCTTTGTAACGCTTTGGTGGGCTGAGTGATCAAGGGCTAATTCTCTGTATTACTAACTTCATAACTGGTTGAATTGATCAACAAACCTAGTAGATGGGGAGGAAAACCGTTAACTTCAACAGAAGGACTCTTAACTCACTTTCTTGGGGATGGTTGCATCAAGTCTGAAAGTGTAGAAAAAGAAGTAATGTAGACCTGGCACATCAGAGGAAATTTATAAAGCTCTCATCCTTTTGAGATCTGAGATCTCATCTTCTCTTTTTGTATTGAGAATCAAGTGAGGTGTCATAATAATTTCCTCCTTAGTGGTTTTAAACCCATTTTAATTTTTAGCTTTATTTTACAGTTATCCCTTCCACACTGCAACTTTCTCCATCACAGTGTTAATATATCACAGGTAGGCATAAGAAATTAATTGCACATTTGGGGGGAGTTTTATGGAAGCTACAGATGACATGTGAAGGCCAGCAGATAACATAGAAAAAGTTTAGAAACTCAGAAATGCATAAATTATATGTATAGTATTGTATAATATCAGCATATTATATCATGTAATGCCATAATAATTCATATTTCTTCTCTGGTATGAAGGGAGGGTCAAAAAATTTACATTTTTTTAGACCTGAGCCCTTAACCCCTATCATGTAGAAGAGATAACTGTCATTCATTTACCATAGGACATTTACTGGCTATGCATAGTAACCAGTCTTTCTAGTGATGGTATGTGACTATGAAACATGCTATAATCTCCAAAGAATCAAAATTACAAGTACCCCAAAGGCCAATGAAGAGAGAAATGGTGGGCATGACATATCATCAACCATGGCTCACACTCAAGAAGTGGCCTAAAAGATAACATCCAAGAAACGTTTGATCAAAAAAGGATCTAGGTCATTCATGTAAGGAGAGCAAGGGAAAACCAGATGAACAGTCTAAGCAATGCACTGGTATTCACAGAATGTTAAAAGACATGAAGAAAGACCTCTACCCTATGGGGGAAGGCTCTCTGTGGAGGATATATGGGAAGATATGGACCAGAGTCTCATAGGATGGAAAGGTGTGGATGTTAGCATCCTCATTGTTGACATCATAGAACTACTGGGGGAAAAAATGAAGTGTAACACTTACACTTATGGCAGCTGCACTGTCCACTGAAGCAGTTGCCATGGAAGGAATCTGGCACTATTCCTTGATGAATAGTGAAATTCTGTTTCAGAATACAATCATATGCTTTCCACTTCCCTGATGTGTTCCATTCTGGAACTTTCTATAAATGTTATTTGTTTTATTTTATGCCCCTTTACTTTAACCCTATTTCATAGGGTGTAACCCTCCCTAATCATTTTCAGGACTGTGAATAATTTTTTCTTCCCAATGTGTTTTTGAGCTTTTTCCAACATTATCTTCCACCTCCTCCTCATCACTAGCATCATCATTATTAACATTTATATAGCATTTTAAGGTTTACAAAATACCTTATATTATTCTCATTTTATCCTCACAGCAAATCTGGGAGGTAGGTGCTAATATTACCCATTTTCCAGATACAGATTTATAGATTCTCATCTAGAACAATTCATGTTTGAATTACTTCCATAGAACTGAAATGTTCAGCTAAATTACCATCAAGAACTATGATTTTTTAAATATTTTGTTCATAGTTGAGCAGTACAAACAATACATAACAAATCCTATTGAACTCAGAGGAACATTGTTCAAATTCTAGCTTCCACATTTATTGACCAGATAATCATAGGGAAGTCACTATCTCTGAGCTCTATTTCCCCATCTATAAAATGAAGACGTTGGACCAGGTAACCTCTATTGTCCCATCTATAAAATTATATGAGTCTATAGTGTCTAGCTAGCATGGTAACATGAACAATTTAGTACTCCAGTTGCTTCCTCAATGGTTCTTAAATTCACAAATAGTAGAAAAAGAATTGAACTAGGAGTCATAGAATCTGGGTTCTGATTTCAGCTCTGCAGTAATTAACTATGACTTTCAGTAAGTTACTTAACTTATCTGGGTCTCAGTTTCCTCATTTATAACATAAGAGGATTAGACTATCTGATATCTAAGGCCCCTTCCAGGTCTAAAATCCTGTGATCCTTGGGGCGGCTAGGTGGCACAGTGAATAGAGCACTGGCCCTGGAGTCAGGAGAACCTGAATTCAAATCCAGCCTCAGACACTTGACACACTTACTAGCCATGTGAACTTGGGCAAGTCACTTTAACCCCAATTGCCCTCCAAAAAGCAAAAAAAAAAAATTCTGTGATCCTACCATAGTCTGCTTCTTTCCATAACTCCCCATTCATAGCCCTTCCTTCTTCTGTTCATATTGACTCACTCTATGTCTATAAGTACATATCACCTGACTAACATAGGAGGGTATATATAGTAGTTTGTCATTCTCCAAAAAGCAGAACCCTGAATGGCACTTTTCATATGCTCTCACACTAATATGACTAAAAACGCAAAGAAATGCCTAGATTCCATTCTAGACTGACTTTCATTTGTACTTTCTTTAGCAAAAGATGAAAGACATAAATATTTTGCAGTTTTCTCATCCACAAAGTAGGGACAATAAGAGCATCCACCTCTAGGGTGGTGAAGATAAAATACTTATAGAACTCTTTGCAAACTTCAAAGTGCTATATACGTGCTATTAGGATTTAAGAGAATTCAGCAGCACCTGATTGTTTCAGCAGCTAAAGTCATAGACAAATGGTACCAGTGTGGCCAACACAGCTGCTCGAGGAACCAGCTGTTTATTCCTGTTGGCATATGATTACTATATCCAAACTGAAACAATTGATGGTGATGCCACCAAATACTGAGGGAAGGGTCCATGTAATAATACATATCAATTGGGAAATAGGTCATTTTGTGTCATCGCCAATGTAATTTTATGATTATATAATTAGTTCCATTTGTAACAGCTCATTCTCTGATCATTGGAAAGAATGAGAGATGGAACAAGATGAAACACACCTTCCAATTTAATTTCATTTGTGACAGCAAATATTTTCATGGTCTTGAAATTGTGATTACAGTACAACTAAGCATCTTGTATTGATTAATGTTACATATATAAATAAAGTAAAGCAAGTTCTGAAGGGTGCTTAGTTCACTAATATCCCATCTAGAACAGTTAGTTTTCCCAAGTCTTTTAGCTGGACACCAGAATTTTTTCTAAGCATTTATTAAATGTCTGCTAGGTATTCAGATGCTATGCTAAGCTCTGTATTATCTCATGTGACCCTCACAATCTCCCTGGGAAGTAGGTGCTGTAATTCTTCCCATTTTACATATAAGGAAACTGAGGCAGGTTAAGTGACTTGCCCATAGTCACACAGTAGTAAGCGTCTAAATCAGGGGGGGAGAACCTGCAGCCTCAGGGCCACATATGGCCCTCTAGAATGATCCTCAAGTACAGTCCTTTGACCAAATCCAAACTTCACAGAACAAAGCTCCCCTTCTTAATAAAAGGATCTGTTCTAGGCAGTTTTCAGAGAAATTAAAGATATCTATAAGCATATAAAGAAATGCTCTAAATCACTATTGATTAGAGAAATGCAAATCAAAACAACTCTGAGATATCACATCTCTCCAGTCAGTTTGGCTAAGATGACAAAACAAGAAAGTGACAAATGCTGGAGAGGATGTGGGCAAATTGGAACACTAATGCATTGCTGGTGGAGTTGTGAACTTGTCCAACCATTCTGGAGAGCAATCTGGAATTATGCCCAAAGGACTATAAATAATTTCATACCCTTTGACCCAGCAATACCACTTCTAGGGTTATATCCCAAAGAGGCCATAGAAATGGGAGGAAGACCCAAATGTACCAAAATATTTATAGCAGCTCTTTTCGTGGTTGCAAAGAATTGGAAACTGAAGGGGTGCCCATCAATTGGGGAATGGCTAAACAAGTTATGGTATATGAATGTAATGAAATATTATTGTGCTATAAGAAATGAGGAGGATTTCATATTTACCTGGAGAGGCTTATACAAACTGATGCTGAGCAAGAAGAGTAGAATCAGAAGAAATTTGTATACAATCATAGACACTTCATATGTGTGATAACCAACTATGACAGACTGGACTCTTCTTAGCAATGCAGTGATATGTCAATCCCGAAAGACTCATGAAAGAGAGAAATGCGACATCCAGAGATATAACTAGAAAGAACTGAGCTTGAATCCTGATGGAAGCAAACTAATTTGTCTTTTTCTTTTCATTGTTCGGTTTTATTTCTTCTTTACCATTCTTCATCCCACCTAGTACAATACACCTTTGTAATTGGACTAATGTCTAATATGAATGTATTTGCAGATCCTATACTGGACTATATGCTGTCGTGGGGAGTGCGGGGAGGGAAGTAAAGGAAATTTGAAAATTAAAAAAAAAAAGGATCTGTTCTGTAAGGTTTGGATTCAGTCCAAGGGCCACACTCTATAGGGCCATGTGTGGCCAAGAGGCTACAGGTTCCCCACCCCTGGTCTAAGACCAAATTTGAACTCGGACCCTCCTGAACTCCAGGCCCAGCACCACTTAACTGCCTCCTTATCTTCTACCAAATAATTTTCTCTCTACTTCCAAAAACAGCTGCTTTTTTAGGTGTACTGTGGATGGCTTACACAAATCGAGTACCTGCTATGTGCATAGTAATGTGCTAGGCACTGTGAGGGATGGGAGCAAAACTCCTGATATCCTATTTCTGATCTCAAAGAATTTACAGTCTAGTAGGGGAAAAATATGAAAAGTAAAAAAGCAAGAGAATCCGGGACGGCTAGGTGGCGCAATGAGTAGAGCGCCAGCCCTGGAGTCAGAAGGACCTGAGTTCGGATCCGGCCTCAGACACAACACACAAAAACAAAAACCTAGCCGTTGTGACCTTGGGCAAGTTACTTAACCCCAACTGCCCTCAAAAAAAAAAAAAGCAAGAGAATCCAAAACCCCACTAGACACAAGTGCAAAGAGATAATGGAGATAATGGAAGAGACAATGGTCAATCTAAACCGTACTTGGAGGGATCTAGGATTTCATTATGGATAATCCTACCAATAATATAGATTACAATCCAGGCATACCTTTTCTGCCTGTAAAAACCACTTGTCCATTCCCTCCTGTAATGTGTCCTAATTCTTTTCCCTTAATGCAACCCATTCAATTATTTCTATCCCCTGCATCCCTACAAAGGGAGCTCCTGAATAGTGTCCACCCACTAGAAGCTGTGAAATGAAATTATGGGCTTCCAGGAAAGAATTATAATGGCATGTCCCTGTGGTCCACCCTCTCAAATCTTGCTTAACTGTAAGGCTTCAGAGGTTTCCAGTCCAACCCAAAGGGTATTGTGAGCTCATGAATTATTGTCCAGCCTACTTTCTAAACAAAGGAGCTTTAGCTCACCATTCAGATATTTGGATGAAAAAGCAGACATCCAAGCCTTCTGAGGTCTTCTGGTAACAGCAACAACAACAGAAAGATTGGCATGAGGTAGGTCTTACAACAGGGACTGGAGCATTTACAAAGTTCTTCTATTTGACTTTCTTCTAACCAGTCAATAAATAAATGGTTTCATCCTATTAAAAATATGGAGAAAAAAAAAGAATGAATGCAAACAGTAACCTCTACCTCCATTCTCCCCTGCTGCCTCCTCAGAGAAAGATGTAATTGTGCACTTAGTCCCTGGTGTCCACAATATTTTGCTTGGGTCCATATTTTGAATGTGCTTTCCGCACAAAGCCAAACTAATGAATAGGGAAGTTAAAAAATATAATCAACGTGTTACATTTATGCTGTTGTAGATTTTCCAAACACAGGGAAAACAAGGGATGGGTAAAAGGAAGCAAATTGGCCAAAGTGAACTTTTTTTGTTTGCATAAAACCAATGTAAAATAGGCCTGTGGATCTCTCTATTTGGCAAAAAACTAATATGGAAAAAATTATATTTGAAAGAAATATCATCACAAGTAAAAAATATTTATTGAGCACTTCATATGCAGGACATAGACTTGGTATTTTATTTATAAGCTTTCCAGCTTATATACTAAATAAATACTTTTGTTCCTTTGGGTCCCTTCTCACATTTAATACTTTCAGTGAATATATAAAATATTTTTAGCTTACCCAATTGGATTATAAATATTCTGTCCAATAGAAACCTAACAAAACTTCTAATTCATTTAATTTTTCTACCCAAAACTGGATTACTATCCAAATGATAGAAATGAAGGCATCAATATGCCCAGTCTCATCAGATGTTGTAAGAAAACCATTAGGATTTAATTAGTTGAGAAATCCCCTATGATGAAAGGACACTAAGGCACTGGACACAAAATTTTAAAGAGACCTTGGCATGATATCTACCTCTCCCACTCCCCTATGACCATGGACAAATGATTCCCTCTCTCTACTCTTGTCTATGTTGCCCTCACCTATAAAATATTACCTGTGGTTACCTATCTTACAGAGTTGTTATGAAGATTAAATGAGATGTTGTATATAAAGCACTTTGTACAAGTGCCACATAAATGTCAGTTACTATTAAAAATCTTTGGAATGACCCTAATATTTCTCTATCAAAGTGAAATTGACTTTGTCCTGAAGCAAGTGTTCATTTCATATTTCTCAGTTTGCGTTGACTTAGTTCCTGGATCTAATCTTTCATTCCATGTGAGTCCATGGGAGTTGGGGTCAGGTGTCCCACAATGTTATAAACAGCAATAGGAGGGATGAAGGAAAAGTTAGTCTTGCTTAGGATTACAGAAGGAGGCTGCTGTCATGCAAAACCAGAAAAATATAGTGGATACCCAATGCCTTTTTATAGTGAATCTTAATCTGACTCACTCATAAACTAAGAGTACTTTTGTAGGGTGGGTGGGTTTATTTGGAGTTTTGGCATTTGTGTTTTTTTATTATTTCCCTGTAAATCTAACTCTAGAATGCTGTTGTTAAAGTCCTCTTTCCCTAGTCCTTTGGCCCTGTCATCCCAAGCATAGGTATGTTTTATTGCTACTTGTAAGCTAGAACTATCTATAACAAATTGGAGCTAGCTATGGTGTACAGCATATTCATTCAGTCCAGATGAAAAATACTCCAAGACCAAGGTCTTCAGGACCTTAACCTGGTTGCCATTTACACCACTGCCTTTATCTCTGATTCACTTCTAAAAACAATCACCACCTTTTCTACCCATCTTCCCAGTTCAACTCTGTACCTGAATAAAGCATAAATACACGTATAATCATAATACGAGATAGACCATGCAAGTGATAGTAAATGCATGGGTAGTTCAGAAGGGAGAGATTATTTCTCACTTGGAAAATCAAGGCAGCTTTGAGCCCAGCTTTGAAGGATGAGTAGGCTTTCAGCAAATGAAGATGAGAGAACATGAAGTTAGAAGCAGACGATGACGAAAGGCACGGAAAGTCTGATTCCAAATGCAGCATTCATGAGGGGAAGGCCTGAGTCTTATCTATACTTAGTATCTTTCCTGGTGCCTAGCACAGTGCACTGCACATAGCAAATGAACTTAATAAATATTTGTTGAATGAATGCAGTAATTCAGGTTGACTGGAATCAGAGCCAGGACTCAGGGTAAGTAAGGTAGGCAGCTTCTTAGGATGCAAAACAAAAAGGAGTTGTTCAATAAGGGACACATTTTAATATCATTTTTAATAAATGCACAAAGTATCAGTGCCAAGAAATCTCCTCTGGCCTAGAGGTATTTGTTTTATAAGAAGTTGAGTCATATGTGTTTATAATGATGCCTTATGAAAACTCCAGAAGATAGTAAGAACCCAGGAAGCCAGATAGTTTTCAAACACTGAGGGTTACAATGTTCAAACACTACCTGGGAGGAGTAAATACTTTGTATTGGCTCTGACTAGAGTATAGGGTAAACAAAGCAGAGGAGCAGAAGTCAGTCAGAATGATCATTCAGTATGCCAGACTGTTTAGTGAAACAACCATAATACATGTTTTTTGTTTTTGTTTTGAGTAAGAGAGTGGCATTAGATGTGCTTTAAGAGGATTGATGTGACGACAGTATCTAGAATGGATTGGAGTAAGAGAAAACAAACTTTCTATGGGAATTCCATGCCTAGAACGTAATCTCTCCTTTTCTGACTCTTAGAATTCCTTTGTTGTTTTGGTTGTTGTTGTTCAGGCATGTCTGACTTTTCATGACCTCTTTTAGGGTTTTCTTGGCAAAGATACTGGAATAATTTGCCATTTCCTTCTCCAACTCATTTTATAGATGAGGAAACTAAGGCAAAAGGATAAGTGACTTGCCCAAAGTCACACAGCTAGTGTCTGAGGCCACTTTGAACTCTAGACGATGTTTTCCTGACTTTATGACAGGCACTGAATCTTTTGCACCACCTAGCTGCCCAGCTAGGTGCAAATACCACCTCCAAACAGACCTTTCCTGATTTCCCCTGGCTACTGAAATCTCCTTCTAAAAATTACCCCGTACTAATTTTGTATATATTGTACAGAATGTAAGTTCTTTGAGACCAGGTATCATATCATTTTTGTCTTTGCCTAGCAAATCACTTTCATATAGTGGTCTCTGAAATGCTTGTTGATTGATTGATTGGTAGTTAAGTGGTTGTGCTAATATTATAAGCGGGAGGTAATATATTATGATAATGAAGTAGGATAGTGACAGTGATACAGGAGAGGAGGGGTTGGCTAAAAGACTTTTTGGAGATAAAATCAACCAGACTTGGCAATTGATTGGATGTACAGGGGATGAAAGAAGAGTGAGGAGCCAAATATGACTTAAACATTTCAAGCCTATATAGAGACTGGGAAAATGTACTGCTATTAACCAAAACAACCAAAATGGCCAACAATTAGGGGAATGGTTGAATAAATTGATATACCTCAATGAAACAATTACTATATATCATAGATAGATGTGTTATAAAGAAAAAAAACATAAAGGAATCAAGAAACATCTATAAGAATTAATCCAGACAAAGAAAACAGACAAGAACAATGTATATACAAACTCTAACTTTTTCTCTTTCTCTCTCTCTCTTTATGTATATATATATATATATATATATATATATGTCTATATATATACACATACATACATGTGTGTATATATACATATATGTGTGCATACATATATATGTATATATACATATATCCACATATATTAGGTGTGTATATATGATATATATATATATAGGCATAAGAAAAAAATATATATAAACACATAAAACTGAATGGGTAAAAAGAAAATTTAACAGTTGTTGTTCAGTCATGTCCAATTCTGCATGACCCCTCTTGGGGTCTTCTTGCCAGAGATATTGGAATAGCTCTCCATTTCCTTCTCCAGTTTATTTTACAGATGAGGAAACTGAGGCAAATAGGGTTGAATGATTTGCTCAGGGTCACACAACTCATTAAGTGTCTGGGGCCTGATTTGAACTCAGATCTTCCTGACTCCAGTCCTAGTTCTCTATCTACTGCACCATCTAGCCACCCCAAACTTAAAAGGATACAGTATAACTAATAAGTTGCTACCAATATTTTATATAATGAAATTCACATCAAATGTGAATCACTATAAAGTATGTTTAATGGGTTCTACTGATATTTAAATTTAAGCTAATAAATATATTTTGCTTTTAAAAGTTTTATGGTAAAAAGAAGAACAAAGAAGCTATGATAGATTGAAGGGGGGTTGTTTGCTTTTATTTAATTTTTTTCTTCCATTTCCTTTGGGGTTTTGTTTTATTTTAAGATTGGGAAGACTTAAGTATTTTATACCCACAGAAGAAAGAGACAGTAGAGAAAGACTGAAGACTTGAGAATAAGGATAGTAAATAGGGGGAAAAGTCACAAAGAAGAGAAAAGAGAATAAAATTTGGGCTATCCATCCATCCAGGGCAAACTCCCCTCTGTACATAAAGCCTTTCCTGATCCTCTGACTACTAATGCATTTCCAGTATTCACTCTTTTATATTCATTTGTATTTATTCTGTATACATGTAGGGTATCCCAAAAGTCTTAGTGAAGTTTTAAACTTTGATATCTTTGGAAATATAAATGGGGGGTGGAGCCAAGATGGCGGAGTAGAAACAGCTTATCCAAGCCACTCTGCCCCCAGATTCCCCCCAAACTATGTAAAAGGGGACTCTGAACAACTTCTGGAGCCCCAGCACCCAAAGAACGACACAGAGAAGTTAACCTCCCACTGAGGACAGCCCAGCAGCCCTGCAGGAAGGACCAGCGCAGCGGTCTGGGAGCCGGCAGTGCGCAGCGCACAGAGCGCGGGAAGCCGAGAGCTGAGGTCCCCCTGAGCCAAGGTTTTAGCCCCAGGGCACCAGGGCCAACAGCCGGCTGGAGGAACCCCAGAACATCAGTAGCTGTGGCGACTCCAGAATTATCAACATAGACATGCCTAGGACAAAGTAAGAGGTTAGTGTCCTATGGACTTTGGGACCTGTATTTGGGGAATGCGTCAGCTTCCTCCCCTGGGGGCTAGAAGCCGCTGAGGAGACACGCCATTTTGTAGTTTTCAGAGGCAGCTCCAGCTCCTGGCCTGCAGAACCTTAGGGAGATCCAGCGATCAGTCTTGGGGGGTAATCGCTCTTGCTTTAACCTCCCTGGATCTGGATTGTGATCTAGGGTGGAAGTCGTGGGTGGGTTTACAGCTTGCCAGAAACGGAAGTTGCCCCCCACACGTTCGGGACGAAAATTCCTCTATCTGGCCTTAAAGCCATAGTGTGGCAACAAGCCCAAAAGTCAAATAATTAAGTGGCAACATGCCAAGGCAAAGGAAACAGAAAAATGCAACCCTAGACTCCTATTTTGGGGGCATAGAGCGGAAAAGGACTGTGAGGTCAGAAGTCCTGCTCCAAAAGCCCCAGGGGAAAACATGAGTGGGTTGCAGGCCATAGAGGACCTTAAGAAGGACTTTAAAAATCAAATAAGAGAAGTGGAGGAAAAATTGGAAAGAGAAATGAGAAGGATGCAGGAAAAGTATGAAATGAGGGTCAACAGCCTGACTGAGGAAAACAACACCTTAAAAAATAGACTAACTCAAATGGCAAAGGAGGCCCAAAAGGGCAATGAGGAGAAGAATGCCTTAAAAAGTCTAATTTGCCAGATGGAAAAAGAATCTCAAAAGTTCACTGAGGAGATTCATTCCTTCAGAGTTAGACTGGAGCAAATGGAAGCTAATGACTTTATGAGAAATCAAGATGCTGTTAAGCAGATCCAAACAAATGAAAGATTAGAAGGCAATGTGAAATATCTCATGGGAAAAACCACTGACCTGGAAAATAGATCCAGGAGAGACAATTTAAAAATTATTGGACTACCTGAAAGCCATGATCAAAGAAAGAACCTAGAAATCACCCTTCAAGAAATTCTCAAGGAAAATTGCCCTGATGTTTTAGATCCAGAGGGCAAAATAGAGGTTGAAAGAATCCACCGATCACCTCCTGAAAAAGATCCCAAAAAGAAAACTCCCAGGAATATTATAGCCAGGTTCCAGAATCCCCAGATCAAGGAGAAAATACTACAAGCAGCCAGGAAGAAACAATTTCAATATTGTGGAAACACAATCAGAATAGCCCAGGACCTGGCAGCTTCTACACTGAGGGATCGAAGGGCATGGAATATGATATTCCAGAGGGCAAAAGAACTGGGAATGAACCCAAGGGTCACCTACCCAGCAAAACTGAGTATTTTGTTTCAGAGGAAAATATGGTCATTCAGTGGAATAGAGGACTTTCAAGCATTCCTGAGGAAAAAACCAGAATTGAATAGAAAATTTGACATCCAGACACAAGAAGGAAGAGATGCCTGAGAAGGCAATCAGTGAAAAGAAATCAAAAGGAACTTATCAAAGTTGAACTATTTACATTCCTATATGGAAAAGCAATAACTGTGACTGATGATATCTTTCTCACTATGAAAATAATGGAAGAAGGGTGTGTGGTCATATGAGTACATATGTGAATTGTGTGTAGATGGTTACAGTTATATATGGATAGAGGGCATAGGTTGAATTTGTTGGGAAGGGAGAATACTCAAGGGATGAAATTATGAGGTGAGAGAGGAAAGTGACAAGAGGAGATGGGGAGAGACAGGGTAGGGTAAACTATCTTATGTAGAAGAAGCAAGGGGAAGTGGTTGTAAGGGGGGGAAGAATAGGAAGGCAAAAAGGCAAAACCACATTCTCATTGAATTTGGTTCAGGGAGAGAATGACATACATACTAAATGGGATATCTCAACCTGCAGCAGAATAGGGGGAAGGGGGATGAGAGGAGGGAAGATGGATGGGAGGGCATCCTTGGGGGGAGGGGTGGTTGGAAGTACCCACTATAGAAGAGGGACAGGATCATGTGGGGAATGGACCAGGTTGGGGGTGGGATGAGTGGGAGGGAATTGTAAGCAGCCTTGTACAATATATCTACTATGATAATGTTTTGCATAGCTAGACATGTACAACATATACTGAATTACTTATCTCCCCAGAGGGAATGGGTGACAAGGGAAGAAGGAAATGGATCTGAAAGTCGAGGTCTTAACATTAAATGTTTCAAATATATATAAATACTATTATTAATACTCTTTTGCTTATAATTGGGAGATAAGATGTGCAGGCATTGGGACACAAAGATTCACCTTCCTCTAATGGAAAAGTCGAAGGGGGTATGGGAGAAGGTATGGGAGAGAGCAGATTGGAGGAAGCGATATCTTGTTGGACTGCTATTCTGGGAGGTTGGGTAGGGGAATAACAGGGGGAAAATGATTGTAACTCAAAATCTGGCAGAAATGAATGATGTAAAATAGAAGTTAATAAAGCATTTGTTTAATAAAAAAAAAGAAAAGGAAATATAAATGCTAGAAACTTATTTTTAAAATCTGAAAGATTAATTATTTAAATGTTTAAATATCAGTTTCTTATTAAAATTTAATATCAGGCTTGTGCTATATATATCATTGTAGTTGATTTTTTAACTTTGTAAGAACTTTCATTAGCTGCTGTTCAGTGACAAGAAAGGATTGCATTTATAATCTGAGCCATAAGACCATGTAAACAATGAAATGTTGATACATGGACAACAGTGTTGGTATCACCCCATGTGAAAATATCTAAGCGAAATTGATCAGGTTACCAACATAGCCATGGGAGAGAACTTTTACCAATTTGAGAAAGCAAAATCCAGAAACAATTGCATAAGGCAGGATGCCTTATCGTGTTAAAATGAAATATCTTAATTATTCAAAATTCACAAAACTAAATAAATGTAAATGAAATATACATAATTAAGCTTTTAGATTATATCTTTGTAAGTTATCAGATTTATACTTCTGAAACCATTAAAGTTTAAAACTGCACTAAGACTTTTAGAACAGCTTGTACTTAAATATTTGCCTTGTTGCCTTTTTAGAATTAAGAAGGTAAGAATCATTTTGATCTTTATTTATATTTGTATCCCCAGTGTGGAGAACAGTGCCTATCACTAAGTAAATACTTAATAAATGCTTGTTGAGTGACTAATATATGTATACATTGTCCCCTCAAATTAGAATGTAATATCCTTGAGGGAAAGACCTATTTCTTTTTTGTCCTTATTCCCCAGTATTTAGTACAATTACTTTAAATGTTTGTTGACTGATGGGCAAAAAGGACAAAGAATATGAGATAGGAACTAGAAAGGAAAGTGTGGGAGGGTGGAGATATTTTGAGGTGTAGATAAGGGAAAGTGAGGGAGCTATACACATTTTAAGGTTTTGAAGGAAATTTGCTAACAGTGACCCTGATGGGCTAGGGGCTTAAGAGAGTGGAAAAAGATTGTAATAGCCACTGCGTGTAATGTGATAGGGAATTAATGAGATGAATGAAAGGACTGCCAAGAAGCAGTGAGGTCTCTGCTAAGGTTAACTAGCATGAATTTGTAATTGATCCAATGAGCCTGTTTTGGCTACTTTCTCCAACTGTGCTTGGAGGCCTGGGAGTGGAAAAAACAGAAAGTGGGAGTTATCCAAGACTTGGGCTAACAAGGTTGATATGGGAGAAGGTCAAAAGGGTGAGGGCTTCTAGAGTGCTGGATCGTCTCATTGAAATGTCTGATTAGGAGAGGGGGTACAGTTACTTGGGAGGGAAGTAAAATCAGAAGGAGGCTGATATGCTGGGAAATTAGGGAGAAGTTGATAGAATGGAGGTATTGATGAGATTGAAAGGAAAGTATAAGGGGAGAGGACTGTGGGTTGCAATTCAGAAAGGAATTTCAGTTTAGGATCTCAAAGGTGTCAAGGTTTAGAGGGATGACAAAACCCAAGTTCAATGAAGAATGATGTCATTAGGTCAAAAAACTCTGAAGTCTAGTCGTTGGAACCCTTCACCTCCCTAAATCCAAAGTCCTGTTTGCCAAATCCTAAATTTGAGACCAAGTTTTGAACTCTAAGCTTCTTGGTGGGAATTAGGCTGGGAGTAACAGACAATTGTGCGTACAGATATTATATGGAACAGCCCACCTATACAGAACAAGTCAAAAATTGTTACATGGTTCTACATTTTTATGAATACAAAACAAGCCTAAAATAGGAAATTTCTTTTAATTACAGACACAAACTGAACACATTATAATGTTCTTTAACTTTACAATGATTGATTTCACCTTGCATGTTGCATGGAAAATTTGCTTTAAGGAATATAAATTCATATATTACAAGAGATTAGGGGAAAAAAGAAAAACAATGACAGAAAAATACAAGTGGTTAGTGTTTTTGTTTGTGGACTATTCTTTTTGTTCCTTCATAGCATTAAGCAGGTGAGAGAATGCTTTTTTTTTTTTAAAGCAATTGGGGTTAAGTAACTTGCTCAAGGTTAAACAGCTAGTTATTTTATGTGTGGGTGCTAATTTTCTGAGGCCGGACCAATCCCCGGTTCTCCCGACTCCAGGGCCGGCACTCTTACTCACTGCACCACCTCGCTGCCCCTGAGAATGCTTTTTTTTCCCCTGGGGGTGGGAAGGAAGCAGTGGGGTTAAGTGACTTGCTCAGGTCATTTACAGCTAGTAAAGTATCTGAAGCTGGATGTGAACTCAGATCCTCCTAACTCCAGGGCCAGTACTCTATCTACTATACCACTTAGCTGCCCCTTTTTTCTTTTTCTCTCTTTTTTGGGGGCAAAAGGGGAGTAAGAAGCTTTTTGTTGCTTCTGATAGTAAACACTACAAGAGCCACCATAACTGTCCAGATTGTGCTAAGTCTGTAAAGAATTTGAGGGCACAAATTCTTCTCTTCAAGGGCACTTGTATCTATAGAAAATAAAGCAGAATCTTTGGATGTGAAAAACCATGGAGGGGTGCTTCCAAGACAGAACTTTTTTCCCCTCAAATCAGCTGGCAACATCTAGATTTTTGACATGATATTACATTTCCTCAAATTTATAGTTACCCATAACATGAATAAAAGTGTTTTATTATCTCCCCAAAATTATTTCAATGTGTCAGCTGGGTTTTCAGTTCTATTAATCAGTTGTAAGGACAAATGCAAATAAATAGGTTGTGAGACCTGAATAAAGTTAATTTACTTCTCAGAGGGCAAAGGGAACAATGAGAGGAATTGCTACCTTAATTCAGACTAATAAGAAGCTATGAAAAGCACTGAAAACTTGGGAGAAAATGACCGTACCATCTTGGAGTTCATAATAGCTAAAAAAGAAGGAATATTGGATATAATCAGATGGGTACCTTCTACTTTAAGAAGGCAATTTTTAAAAATTAAAGAAGAAATAGCTGTAATTCCCTGAACAGAAACTCAAAGAAAGAATATGGCTCAAGAGCTTCATTATTATTTTTTAAAGCTGAAAAAAAAATCTTATAAATCATCTGGTTCAATGCCATGAATATTACAGGTAAAGAAAAGGAACCCCAGAAAAGTTAGATATATTCTGACAATACAATGTCCAAGACCCCTGATAGAGAAAATAAAAGAGAAGCTATTTAAAGAAAACAATGTGACTACACAGAAAGCTCTTTGAGGAGCTTGGGTTTAAAAAAGATGTACAGAAGAGAGAAAGCAGGGAACAAACAAGGAAGAATATGAAAGACTGTGCAAACTTATAAGAGCAGTGCCCAGAAAGCTAAACTTGGAAAGAGCTTGAGGCTTGCAAGACATACTAAGCACAATTTTTAAAAAAAGGTTCTCTTTTTAGTAATCCTCAGAGTAAGATGGATAAATACAGAACTGGAAAACTGCCCAAGAAATATATTGTAATATTAATGGATGACAGACGATCCTGGGTGAATCACCCAAAAAGAGTGGCCTACAAAATATGAAGGGTAAAACAAACATTATGCAAAAGAAATGGAAGCCCAAGAGAGACTAGACCAGAATAGGAAAGGACCCAAGTTAAGGTCAAGGTGACAAGTTTAGATGAATTACATACCAGGGTGCTGATGGCATTGGCAAATGGGATCGCAGAACTGAGTAATCTCTGAGAACTTATGGGACAATGCCAGAAAACTGGAAAAGGGCAAAGGTCTCCTTTTTTTTTCAAAAGGGGGAGAAAAATGAACTCTGGAAACTGCAGTCTGGTAAACTAGATGTCAATGAAGGCAGAATTCCAAAACAAATCTTTAAATTGATGTCTACCTAGAAAGGGAAGTTATATCACTAGGAGTCAGCACAGATTCACTAACAGTAAGTCATGCCAAACTAGCCTCATTTCCTCTTTTTGATAGAGTTATCAAACTGGTGTGTCAGGGGAATACCACAGATGTAGTATATCTTGATTTAACTGGGTAATTTGACAAAGCATCTCATATTAGCTTTATATGGAAGATGAAGTAGTGTAGGCTAGATGAGCATACTACAGCTAGATGGAATTATGGATTATTGAAAATATTAATTAATCACTTGATGTCAGTAATAATAACTGACATTCAAATAACACTTTGCAGTACACTTTAATGCATTATTTCATTTGATCCTCACAACAACCCTGTGACAATAAGAGCATCATTATTATGCCCATTTTACAGATGAGTCACATATAGGATCATATACCTAGTAAGTTTCTAAAGAGGAACTCAAATCCAGACCTTCCTCATTTCACGGCCAGCCCTCTATCTGCTATGATACACTGCCTTTGAGTTTCATGCTAGGTTCTATGCTTGGTCCAGTAATTTTTGATGCTCATCAGATCTATAGATGACATACAGAGATCTAACACATGTTTAATTTGGATAACTAAGTCAAAATGGAAGACTAAAACTAGTAAGATCAAGTGTAATAGTAGTAAATGTAAAACTTGACAGATTTCTTTTTTTTAAAATCAGTTATACAAGTAGAGGAGATAAAGTATTCATATGAAAAAGATGTGGAGGCTTGGGTCAACCACAAGCTCAAAATGAACCAAGAGCATGATTAAATTAGCTTTAAAATTTTTTAAGTTGGGCAGCTAGGTGGCACAGTGAATAGAGCACCTGCCCTGGAGTCAGGAGGGCCTGAGTTCAAATCTGACCTCAGACACATAATACAAAAATTAGCCATGTGACCTTGGGCAAGTCACTTAACCCCAATTGCCCTACCCTCGCCCCTCCAAAAAAAAATTAAAAAAAAATTTAAGTCAACATAAAGCTGAATTGATAGAATAATAATGTTGAGGTCAAAGGAAATAATGGTCCTATCATACTCTGCTCTGGTCTGGTCTGTCACCTATAACTAGTCATCATAGTTTAAGAGAGGAACTGACAAACAGGAGAATCATGGGAAAACAGGCAACTGTGTCATTTTTAGGAATTTTTAGCCTAGAGAATTTTCATTTTAGCCTGGCATTGCCATACCTGTCTCCAAATATCTTAAGAGCTGGAGAAAAAAGGCACTGGGTTTATTACATTGTTCCAGGAGGCAGAACCAGGACCACTGACTGGGTAGAAGTTACAGAGAAATAAGCTTAAATTCATTAAAAATAAGGAAGAACTTTTTGACACCAAGAGTATCCCTGACATGGAAAAGATTATCTGAAAAAGTAGTCAACTCCATGTGTTCAGAAATATTCAACCTCAACCTGACTAATGTTTAATGTGAAGGTATTTATAGATCCTATATTTGACTGCATGCCACCATAGGGGAAGAGGGAGAGAGAGGGGGAGAAAATTTGAAACTCAAGGGATTGTAGAACTGAATGTTAAAAGCTAAAAGTAAATAAACAAATTAATTTTTTAAAAATTAAAAATTAATTTAAAAAATAAATATTCAAGCTAAATCTGGATGATCCTTGGAAGCAATTCTGTAGAAAAGAGTTTGGATCTGGGTTGGAAGATGTACTAGGTGCCCACTAAGGTGTCTCCCAATTCATAAGATTCGAATTTAAATGTATTTCTAGATGAGTTATGTATTTGTTTCCCTTTTTCTGAAAAGCTAGTACTTAGACTCCTAAAACCTCGGTGCCACACAGCAAAGATGACCCACCATGAAAGAACTTCCAACTAGTTCTAGGTTCAGTGAAGCCTCCTCCTATAAGTGTGGCTGCCGGACAGTACTTCTCCATTCTGCAGACTTAGCCAGGCAGTCTTCTGAGAACAGGCTCTCTCATGGGACGTGGAGCATTTCCTGCTGCTGATCAGCAACATCTTTTCTTGCAGTATTTTGGCAGGTTTGTCCTTGTTCCCAGCCAGAATCAGGAAGTTCAGAAGCACATGAAAACAAAGAATACATTAAAAAAAAAGTTTCACTTATTCAAAGTTCAAAACACAAGAGTTTGTAATTAATTCTCATTTTGCCCAATTAATTATGCCTGATATGACAATTTTTTCCAGCTGATTATGTTTAGAGCAGTGGTTTTGTCCAGGCTTCAGGTGAAGGAAATAATTAGGCAAAGTATAAAGACTTTATAGGTGACTACATGACTTAGGAAGTTGATTTAGGCAATGTTCAAGTTATTTTATTATTTTTGTTTTTAAGGTTATGATTAAGGCTGATGTTTCTTTACATAGGGCAGGGGGTCCATTGGCAGAAGAAAGGAGAGAAAAGGTAATGAAACCCTCTAGCCCCAGGGTGTCTGTGGATAGGTTTTAGGGGTCCATGAACTTAGATTTCTAAAAATACATCTTTATTTCAGTATAATTGGTTTCCTTTGTAATGTCATGTGTTTTATTTTATGCACTCAAATGCATTATTTGAAGAAGGAATCTATAGGCTTCACCAAACTATCAAAGGGTTCCATGACCCACATATACAAAAAGTTAAGAACTGCCTACTTGAAACCATTCCAAAGTTCCAGGTAGCCATAGTCAGCCTATTAGTCATAGATCTATATTCCCAAACCATGGAAGAGCTTTAGGGGTCCCTAGAACTAGCCAGGTGAGAATAAAATACCAGCAGTTGCTAGACCTTTAAAATTGTTTTAGGCTTTTCAACTGTATCAGAAACAACGAGGAGTTGCCTGTAAAAGAAGGGAAACTCAGGGTGAAACTATCTCACCTCAGGGGTCTCATCTAAGTAGGTGGTCCTCTAAGATGATGCCCCTGACATTCACTGTGGTTTTACTCTATGCCCCCAAAGCCAGGCCAATGTAAACAATCTGAGCCAAGAACCACAGTAACCCAGGTTATTGAATACATGTGAACACTACAGTAATGGAACCCCTTTTCTCCCATCTCTGTCCTCCCACCAAAAAGAACAGAAAAAGGAGGCAGAGTCACAAGACAACAGAATATTCATCTGTAATCCACACTGTATGACAATTTGAAGAATCATGGTGTTAAGAAGATGACTTAGGAAAGGAAGTTAGTCAGGGCAGAGATATTCTCTCTACTGGTGTCTCATGTGAGATGCAGAAGAAATTAGGTATGCTCACAGAATGAAAGTCAGGGATTTGTTTTGAGATTAGCCTGATGCTTTTGTTAATACCTTAAGATATATTTCACATTCCAAGAGGTGATTTTTCTTCTCCCTTTTCCCTCTTGTCCTTATCGCCATAAAAGAACATGCCACTATGTTCTCTTGAGCTTTGACAGTTCTTGGAATTCTCTTGAAACATTCCTACTGTTCTTTGTTCAATATCTTTTTTTATTACACTCCTGCACTCCCAGTGATTGAGGCTTATTTTTCTCTCATTTTCCCTCTGGAAAAAACCATCCACAGAAGAAAAGCTGGGGGAAGGGGGGAGGACCTAGGAGTTCCAGTCTGAGTCAGAACCCTCCTACCTGGCTTAGAAAAGTCTATACTATTTGAGAGCACAGCTCTCTCTGATTCACTGTCCTAACCCATATACCTGACCCTGAATACACTTAAAACCATTTGTACTGCAGCATTTAATAAGTCGAGGTGCTAATTTCAAGATGATTTTCTATGGTCTCCAGTCCTTCTTAACTTTGTGAAGTGTTCCCTTTATCCGTGCTTGAGTTTAGACCAATATTAATGGGGGGGGGGGGGGTTAAGTGATTTAAAAAAAACATTTCACGTGCTAGGAAATTATTTTGTTCCTATCCCCAATAGAGTAGGCTCTGTGCTACAGGCACGTAGTTTTTCTTACTGAACACAGAGCTCTCATTGAGAACCTGGGAGCACAGCACTGATGAAATCAGACAGAAAGACCCGAAGCTTCAGACTCAGCTTATTCAATAAATAATCCTCAGTGGCCAGGCCTGCTCACCAAAGGAAAGGAGGTTTCATGTTTATCTGGTGAATTTAGGGCAATCTAATCAACCAATTTAAATACTAGGAAAAATCATAGTCCTCAAGTCTTTGTCTCAGATATCTGAACTAACCTATAAATTCACCAGACAATTAAATTATACAGTCCTCCGCTTTAACTTAGCTTGCTAGACCAGATAAAGGGAGAGGAGATCATTTTGCAGGTCTTGGGAAATGACCAGCTAGAATTTACAAAATTATCAGTCTAGGGAATGCCATGTATTACAAGGAAAGCTTACACTTATGTAATATTCTATGGTTATGGGGCATTTTTGGTAGTGTTATCTCGTTTGATCCTCTTAATAGCACCATGTGGCATATAGAATTAAAGCCTTAAAAGCAAAGGCCTGGGTTATCTGTCCATCAGTGTCTAACTTACAGGATACAACTATGAAATCAATGACTGGCATGTAAAGCTCACACAAATCTATTTCCTGGGAACCCCTCAGCTCTGTTACATTTGTCCAATCTTAGGTGATTTCATCTCTCTGACATTATCACCACTATCTTATTTTCCTTGATCTTTAATGGGTACCCATGTTAAATTTCAGTCTTATCTCCTTTACAATCAGTTTATTTTGCAGAATTCTTTACCCTTCATTCCCCAAATGCAGTCAGCCCACAGTAGTCACTGGTTCATCTCTCTCTCCCTCTCTCTCTCACCCCTTCTCCCCACCCTGAAATGACCTTGACACCATGGTTATAGCCAGATCCTGGTTCTTGTCATGTGGCTGATGTTTCAGCAACTGTAAGTTGTCATCACGGCCGCAGTCTCCACCCTTGCTGACAGTTACATAAGAAGCCACATAAACTTCTGTTACCTAGTACAGGCTTTTATTAAACAGAGACAAAGTGAGATGCCAAGTGGGCAACAGATCCATGCAGGAAATATGTCCCCTGGGAAGTTGAGTGACTGCCTCCAGTTCTTGGCTCTTGTGGAAATTCAGCTCTCTGTATGTCTTTGCACCATTAAAATATTCCAGGGTGATATGTTGTGTCTTCAGCCTGAAGGGGCAGGAGGGAAGTAGTCCTTTCAAAATAAAAATTCCTGTGCTATTGGTTTGATTTTGGAACACAATAAGTAGAGACTGAGGATATGACTTTAGGCTGTCAACACTTCCTATCCTGCTCCCGCAGAACCTTCCTTTTGCCAGAAAAAGTTACTTAAGTAAAACAAGGGTTTAATGAATATTCAGAACAATTGTTTAACTTGGATCTAGTGCCTTGTATAAATAGATGGGTAGCTGTGAAGGTGAGCCAGTAAAATCCTTTCAATACAATACTACCAGTCTCATTATTTGGATATCAACATCAATATCAATTCAGTAACCATTGCTTCTTTAGGTAATAATAGGTAACATTTATATCATGCTTACTATGTGCTAAGCACTTTACAATTATTATTTCATTTGATCCTCATAACAATCCTGGGAGGTACATGCTATTATTATCCCCGTTTTACAGATGAGGAAACTGAGGCAGGTGGCAATGGTTTTTACTGAGTAACTCCATTCTTGTGTTTTTTAAGGTATTTAAATATTCAGAGATAGCTCATGAAAGAAAATAAAGAGACTTTCACATATTTTTAACACAAAACTCTGTTGCTTAGAAAGGCAATTGCATTACTTTTCATGCAATAAAATCTTGATTAACTTTAATTTCATGTTCATGTAATTGGGAATTCTAATTAATTTCATTTTTCTTGTTAGCTATCAGAAAACCAGGTTACCAGAAAACTTTTTTTTTCAACTTTTGTTCTTAAAAATCTTTCCCAAACTGTGCCTCAAAGAGGCATTTCATAAAAATGTGTTTAATAAATGAATGTTATCAGTTCATTTAGTAAGGAATAGTAAACACAATTATTTCAAGAAATTGGGACCTTTCAGTGCCTCAGGATTAATGCTGAAAAACAATAATCATCTTCCAGTACTTGAAAATAGGGGTAAATAAATGAATGAATGAATGAATGAATGGTGCCAATGCAGAAAGTATACAAAATTCTATATTAACCCTGTGTCAAGCCCCATGTTATATATACATACATATATTTATTTTACAAAGTTGGGTCTACTATAACACTTGTTTTGAAAATGCAAATCTGTTCCAGTGAAAGTGATATATTAGAGAGCAATTTAAGCATGACATGAATTTCATGTTTGCATATATGCAGTGTTGTCCACAAGAAACCCTAGATGAATGCAGAAAATTACTGCACCCAATGAACCAAATTACATAGGAATACACAAAATGCAAACACACATACAGACACACACACACTCAAATACCTCAAACATCTACTGGCTACCTCAGTTTACTGTGTTATCCTACAATATTGTATTTTGCTATTCTTTCACATTTGTGTACTTCTCTAAATTAAAAAAAAAAAACCCACTCATTCAACATCCTAAAGATGTCTAAGTATCCTGGTTCAGAAAACCCACACAGTGCATTCAAAAAAAGTTTTCTGTAGTGAGGAGAAGCTTAAAAAAATAAAGCATTTTAAAAGGAATAGAGAACATGTGATATCTCCTGAGCAACAGGCGTAAAGGAATCCACATTGAAGACCATCAGAGACAATGCCACAAAAATAAAAGAAACATCGATGGCTGGAAGTAGTATACTCCCAACCCCATTTTTTCCCATAAGCCCTGTGGTTTTTATTGTGCAATTTTGCATAGTGCAATAATTTTTAGGAACATATGTCATGTTATAGCAGAAATGACTATATTATATTTGCATATATTATGTATACATACAACTATCTTCAGGAGGAATACACAAAACTTCTACCATGTTAGTTTACTGCAGTAGGTGACCTTGGCTTCTCAAAGTCTAAGCTATGCCTGAAGAGTACAAGCCTTTCCAAGCTAGAAAGGCTTTGAATTTGGGCTTGGTGCCAGACTATCTGTTGTCTTAGAATCAGATTTGCTAAGATTTATTTCCACCAGTCTGTCCCCCATGTGACCATAACTTTAGTAATAGAAACCTATCAAATTCATAAAATACAGTGTCCCTCAGTCCTGTGAAATACCATTCTACTTCCACAGTGATGGTCGTTCAGTCAATAAATAATTATTAAATGCCTACTGTGTGTCAGGTACTGTGCTAAATTCTGGGAATACAAAAAGAGGCAAAAATAGTACTTCCCTTCAAAGAACTTAGAATCTATCTGATGGGAGAAACAACAATCAAATATGTACAAACAAGCTATATACAGGATAAACTGGAAATAATTAAGAAAGAAAAAGCACTAGAATTAAGAGGGTTTGGGTAAAGTTTCCTGTAGAAGATGGGGTTTTAGCTGGGACTTAAGGGAATCCAAGAGGCAGAGGTGAAGAGGTAGAGCATTCCAGGCATGGACCAGAGCCAAGAGATGGAGTATCTTGTTAATAGAAGAGCAAGGAGGCTGGTATGAATGGATCAGAGTGCATGGCAGGGAGTAACATGTAAGAAGACTGGAAAGATAAGAGAGGACTAGCTTATAAAGCATAAGAGACATTTGCGTTTGATCCTGGAGTCAATAAACATCCAAGTTTATTGAGTAGGGGTGAGATGGGGGATAGATAGGGGAGGGTGGGGTGCAGGGATTTGCATAGTCAGACCTGTGCTTTAGGAAAATGATAGTGTCACATAAAGGAATAGAGTAAGCTAAAAAATCACAATTTTCTGACCATCTAAAAACATTCATTTCATTATTGATACTCTTAATGGGGTCTATGGGTGTTCATACCTTCAGTGTGAGGGTCCACTTAATATACAAATGTAGTTCAGTTACCTAAAAATCAACATACCTCCAAAAAAACCACATCCATATTGACATTTTTCTTATAAATAAAAGTAGAACACATAAAGAAGTGCAGCTAAGCAGAAATTTAAAATTAAATTTAAATCCTCATAAGTTCTCTTGAAAAGTTATAAAGCAGCTGGAGAAGTTGGTTGCATTGTGGGCCCACAAGAAATAAGAAACACCATTTTATGGGATATTTTGCCCACTTGCCTTGTAATACCCATAATTAATGTAATTTTCTTTTCCTCATCTCACATCACTCAAATGCTTTATGCCACTATCTCCCTCACGCCAGTATCACACAAATTAATGTAACAGACCATCACATAGATAATGGTAGTTTATGTGCCAACATCCATAGCACAACATGAAGAAGTAGAGGGATTCTCTGAAGTATTTAACAAGTTTTTCCAGCAAGCAATGTAAAAGGTACAGGAGAGAATAGTAAAAATATTTTTGGAAAAATGTAACTTGGGACAAAGAAATGAAAGAAACTTCTGGAAATGTGAAATGGGCAAAAGTAAAAACCATAACTATCAGTATTGTTCTTCAGAAGTTTAATGGATACAAACAAATGCTCCAGTCAGGGTGTTGAAAGATCCCTTAAACCCAGCAAACTCCTTGACAAGAGACACAGTGGAGATAAAGGCAGTGTTGGCTTAAAATAGGAATACATTTGCAAAGCCCTACAGAAGGATTTTATTCTTCATGTCCTTATCTTTTGAGTCCCTTGCCCTTGATCCTGTTGCCAGTATTACCTTGCTAAGCTTCAGTGTTGGAATACTCTTACCCATCCACTGCTTTTGCTCTTCCTCACATGCTGCTCAACAAAGCTGGAAAAAATCAGGAAGCCCTACTGATTGCTTAGCTTCACTACAAAATGATGCTATTTAATCTCAGCTGTGCCCCCACTACGGTAAGGAAATGCTTTTAGGCTTCCCTAATTGACTAGACTACTCACTACAGCAGTTTTTGAAAGTCTTTTCATCTGTCCTCAAGATTTCCATGGTCTTCCTCCTCATACTCTCTCAGCTGAGAACATCACCTCATATTTTACTGAAAAAAAATTGAGGCCACTTGCCAGAGCTCCCTCTTCCTCATCTCACATCACTCAAATGCTTCTGCCACTATATCCCAGTATCACACAAAGAAGTGGCCCTTTTCTTTGCCAAGGCAAAACCCTTTACATGGATTTCATTCCATCCCGTCTTCTCCAACAGATTGATTCCTCTATCATATCTACCCTCTCACTTAATCTCTCTCACTCTACTGGCTGTTTCCCTTCTGCTTATAAACATCCCTGGGTCTCTCCTATTCTCAGAAAACTTTACTTGATCTATCCAACCCTTCTAGCTTCTGTCCTCTGTGTGTGTGTCTGTCTGTCTCTCCATTCATTGCTAAACTTATTGAGAAGACCATCTTATAATCACTCTCTCCTCTTCCTTTCTCCTCATTCAATACTTGACTCTCTGCAATGTGGCTTCCAACTTCATTTGACTGAAAATATTCTCTTCAAAAAAAATGAAACAAACAGTTTCTCAATTGCCAAATCTAATGGCCTTTTCATCCTTCTTGACCTCAGTGTAGTCTTTGACACTGTCCACCACCCTCTTCTCCTTGATACTCTCTTCTCTGTATGTTTTTGTGACATTACTATTTCCTGGTTTTTTTTCCTATGTGCTGGACTTCTTGCTAGGTTCCTTTGATCTCTTGATTGATCTACAATCTTTCACTGTAGAATGCTACATTGGGGGGCAGCTAGGTGGCACAGTGCTCTATTGAGCACTGGCCCTGGAGTCAGGACTTGAACTCAGATCTGGCCTCAGACACTTAACTCTTACTGTGACCTTGGGCAAGTCACTTAACCCCAACTGCCCTCCAAAAAAAAAAAAGAACGCTACATTGGTAGCTCAAAGATGCTAAAAAAAAAAAAACACCAGAGCCTCTAACATTCTGGGTGAACTGTCTCTAGAAAATTTATAGAAGGGCATTGAACAGAATCATATGGTATGAAAAGACATAAAAGGAGGTAGGACCTCAAATGATGAAGCCATGGAATCAAGGAAATATCATGGTATCTATTGTTATTTGTTTAATTATCCTAAAGAAGCATCTCAAAAGAAAGTCCAGCTTAATTTAGGGTTCTGTTATGTCTAATCCCATTAATAAGAGGATCGATATAAATTTTTATAATTTCTTTCCATTGTTTACTTAAAAGTAAAAATCAGAACATACCTTCTTGGTAATTATTCTTCCTTATCAGTACAGTAATTTATTGGTTGATTAATTAATGAAACATATATATATATATATATATATATAAGTGATAGCCATCTTCTTGAGTTCTAGCATCATCAAGGATATAGGTAGGAATAGTATTCATAGAATTCCAGAAACAGTGCTGAATTGATGACTGGCTTATTAACCAAAAGCAAACAGAAAACTCACACTCAACAGGAACTATGAATCCAATAACAACCCAATTTCTTTCTCTACATAGTTTCTGTATACATTTGTACATCATTTTCTTCCTTGTGCATATACATAAGATACATGGGAAGGAATAATTCTTCTGTATAAGTCAACTTTCATTATTTGGTAACAAAATAATGAGATTATATATAAAAGCATTCTGAATGCTGTGAAGAGTGATACAAATAAACAGTGAATGGTATTTTTCATTTAAGTTTTGGTAATGGGGTCCTAGAATGTCAGAGAACCAATTTGCCCATTTTAGACATAAATAAACACCCACTCAGTTTGTGGATTCAGGAATTGAGGCACAGAATTCTCTTGTTCAAGTTCACATAGCAAATCTAGAATTAGAACTCAAATCTGGCTTGTCATTCAGTATTTGTCATTCAGTATTCTACTACATTATACTTTGTTGTTCAGTCATTTAGTTGTGTCCAACTCTTTGTGATCCCATGGACCACATTATAATAATACTATCCATAGGGTTTCCTTGGCAAAGATACTGGAATAGCTTGCCATGTCCTTCACCAGCTCATTTTTCAGATACTAAAACTGAGGCAAACAAGTTTAAGTGACTTGCCCAGGGTCACACAGCTGGTAAGTGTCTGAGGCTGGATTTGAACTCAAGTCTTCCTTACTCCAGGACCAGCACTCTATCCACTGAGTCCCCTAGCTGCCTCCACTACATCATGCTACCTTCCCATGAAATTTTCCATATAAAAAAGACAAAAGAGTTAACAACCTGCTTGAATTTTTGCTTTAATTAATTTTTTTAATTTTAGTCATTTTTAATTAGGAAAAACTTCCTGAAGGATTTTAAGTTAAATAATTATAAAAAGTTAAATTCAGATCAAGAGGTGTTTGTGAATTATTGATTAAGCACCTCCTAGACAAAGGGGGAAAAGTCAGGTAGTAACAACTTGGAGAAACAATTTGCTGAAGGAAAAAAAATGACATTTTTCCCAGGACAAAAGAGGGAAAATGAGTGTGTCTGGATGTGCTGGAGAATGCACATAAGGGCATAAGCCAGAGTGGTGGAATGCCTTGAAGTTGATGGAATACAGTGAATAATTCAAATGTTCAACCTTGATTTCATTAAGAAGGTTTGAGAAGCAATTTGACAATCAAAGCATACTTAAGTAATAGAGAGAAGATAGATAGACAGATACATGAATATATCTATTTTTATAAGATACTTTAACAAAGAACAGTGGCAATCCTAATTTTTTTTTTCATTATTGGGTCCTCTACTGGTATTCCCATTGGCTTGGTTATGGGAGAGCATAAGGGGATCTGAGCAGAATTCTGGAAAGAGGGAAGGATGTTTTTTGGTAGACAGAAGAAGACCCCTAGCCAAAAATCAATTATGCCAGATCTACAAAAAATAATATTGTGGGCAAACATGAACTTTAATAAAAAGTGAAAAGTACAATCTACAGCACTCTTTCAGAATACTTCAGATGCATTGCCATTATGACACTACAGAGGAGTAAGATATATTATGGAAGTTTTGCAAGGAACTGAAATGTTCAGGGCACACCTTCTAATATGGGGATGGTCTTTATTGTGGGACACAGTCTGGTAAAGTAGAAAGACCACTGCATTTTGAGTTAAAAGACCTGGAAACAAATTCTGGCTTCACCTCTCGACTTCTCCATTTCCTCATTTATGAAAAGAGGATAATAGCATTTATTCTATTTGGCTTATGGACTGTGTGGACTGCTATCATCATTATTTGTTAGGGTCTTTTATCATCATCAAAAGTATTTCATAAATGTCTCTGTACTCGGCACTCTCTAGACCCTATTGGCTAGAATTTGACTTCCTTGGCCTCTGAGTTGATGCCAATCACCTGATGAGTTGGAGTATCTGTGGAGTAAAAGTGGATACATTTGGCAGCATTTTCAAACATTTATCTTCTATTTTCTAGGAGATGTACGAGTAAGAGGTCAGACAGGGGTTCCTGCGGAACGCCGTGGCTCCTACCCATTCATTGACTTCCGCCTTCTAAACAGTGAGTAATAAACATACCTGGAAAGAAAGAGATTTTTCTGTATAAAAAAATCATAATCTTCCTCTGGACTTCAAAAATCTTCTGAAGCTTTCCGTCCTTAATTTCCTTCCTTCTCCATACATCTCCTCCCAACCCAGCCTTTAACTTAATTGTGTCTGTTTCCTAATCTGACAATAACATTACCCTACCCAAATTCTTAGTTGTGTGGATTAAATAAGGTATCAAATGTCAAATTGTTTGGAAAGGTTATAATGCTACTTAAATATAAAAGATTGCTATTATTATTTCTACTTCCTTGAACTCCTGAAGAGATTTGAGACTATTCTTATTTTTAAAATCCTGCAGAGAAGAAATTCCATAGTTTTGTTGATAACCCATGAAACTATTTCACTAATTTAACTTCCCTGTCTGAACTAAATTCTCACATTAAGCCCATGCTTGTTTTCCACCACCATCGTTGATTTATTATATAACTCCATACTTACTTCCTTCACTCTGACAACCTCAGTTCAACCTTCTTCCCTCTGCTCCCCATCCTACTTCTTCCTTTGGAATTTTGAAATCCTCCCTCCCCTTCTGCTTTTGATTAAGCAATTTGTTTTTCAGCTTTTCCTTCATAATTCCATCCTTTGCTGGTTCCATTAGGAATTGGTTACTAATTGTAGTTCTACATTTAAATATCTTCTTCCTCAAACAAACAGCCTTAACTTTGAGCTTGAGGGGAGAAGTAGAAACATTTTAAGTTTTGTTTTAACTTATGCAAAGAAAAGGCAAAAACAATGTCCTCCCTCAAGGAGCTTAAATTCTAATGGGAGAGAATTCATATGAAAAACAGAACATACCAACAAATACAAAGTGAATGGAAAGTATCCTTTGAGGGACTAGCAGCTGGCAGAAACAGGAAAGAACTGTGTGCACCCCAAAAACTGTGTGCAACAGAAATCCTTACCCAAATAATACTCAGAGGTTTCTCAAGGTAGAAAACAGAAAAGAATGGTTTATTATGATGTCGAGAAAGGACCACCCTCCTGACAAATGGTCATGGAGGAGAAGCAATTTACAAAAGGAAATGGCAAAATTATAAAGCCCTAACACGGAATTCTCCCCCACCCCCTTCTGGCCCTTTCCTTCCATTGGCTAGAAGTCAGGTGCACAATCTAAGCACGGCAATCTACCTCAAGTAATGGAACAAGGAAACAGTGACCACTCAATGTACATTTGGCCCTTCTGTCCTTATTTGTCATATCTTATGCTGAGGTGTCACTGAGAAGAGGGGGTGACTCCATACCACTCTGAGTTTTGAATCTTTGCAAATCATGTGATTTCTGGTGAAGGGGAACTTGGGCCTATTTCCCACGAAAAGCCTTACTAAATTTTAGAGTATAGTCTGAGAAGCTTTCACTTCTTTCACTCAGTACCATGTATTGGGACTTGAGCTGAGACTTATAAGAAGCTAGGAGCATTCCAGGAATGGGGAAATAACTAATACAAAGGAATGGTAATGGGAGACAGGGTATCCTGTGTGAGGAACAGCAATTATGATTCTCAGGGGTGCAGAACCTGTGGCCTCAAGGCCCCATGTGTCCTTCTAAGTCCTTTGGTGCCTCCTTTTGACTTGAGTCCAAGTGGCTTTAGTCAAAGGGCCACACTTGAGATCCTAACAGTCCACATGTGGCCTCAGGGCTGTAGGATCCCCACCCCTGGACTAGATCACATAGTATAGGGAATGGAAAATGAAATAAGCATGTGTTAATGTTAAGTAACTAGGTATTGTGCTAAGCATTTTACAAATATTATCTCATTTGGTCCTCACAATACCCTTATGAGGTAGGTGCTTTTATGATGCTACTTTACAATTGAGAAAATTGAAATTGTGACTTACCCAGGGTCATACAGTTACTAAAGTGTCAGACTGGATTAGAACATGAATCTTCTTGACTCCAGCCAAGCACTCTATGTTCTGTGCCATCTCTCTGCCTCCTATATGTGGAAAGGACAATAATTCAAGAAGATTGTAAAGGTAGGAAGGAGCTGGGCTCGGTTATGAAGATTTTTAAATGTCAAATTGTGGATTTTGTATTTCATCCAGAAGTTAATAGTCACTGGAATTATTAAGTAGAGGAATGACATGGTCAGACCTACATTTTAGGGAAAATTACTTTGGCAGCTGAATTAGAAAATGGATTTGGAGTAGGAAGATATTTGAGGCAGGGAGACCAAAGAAGACTGTTGTGATAATCCAGGAGAGAGATGTCAAGGCCTTTGGTGGGTGTATGAGTATAGAGAAAGGCATATATGTGAGCGATGTTGTAGAGAAAAAAATTACAAGATTTGTCAGCGGATGAACAGATCTAGTAAGTGAAAGAGACTCCAGGATGAAACGAGGCTGAGAAAGCAAGGATACCTGGAAGGAGGACAGTGCCCTTCACAGTAGGAAGGAAGTTGGGAAGAGGAAAAGAATGGGCAGGAAAATGATGAATTCTGTTTTGTACTTACTGAATTTGAGATGCCTGAGGGACACCCAGTTCTAAATGTTTAACCATTAGTTTGTGATAATGTATGAAAGCTTAGTAGAGAAACCAAGACTGCATATATAAATATAGGAATCATTTGCATAGATAGGATCATAGAACCCATGAGAGCTAAGCATAGGACCAAGGAAGAAAGTCTAGAGAGAAAGAGAAGGCCCAAGAGAAAACCTTGAGGAATACCCACAGTTAATGGGTACAATGTGGATGAAAAAGTTAATGGGGCAGCTAGGTGGTACAGTGAATACACCACCGGCCCTGGAGTTAGGAGGACCTGAGTTCAAATCCAGCCTCAGACACTTAACAAAAAAAAAAAAAACTAGCCATGTGATGTTGGGCAAGTCACTTAACCCCAATTGCCCTCCAAAAAAAAAAAGTTAATCAGGCTGGAAGGAGAACCAAGAGAGAAAGAAGACTAGAAAATAGAGAATATCTAGGAAGATAAGGTGATTGACAGTATCACATACTAAATAAAGACCCAGAAAGACGAGTAGCTAAAGCAAGCCGTTAGAGATTAGATTTGACAATTTGACAATCAAGAGATTGTTGTTAACTTTGAAGAAGGCAGCCTCGGTTGAATAATGAGGTTGGAGGCCAGATTATCGAAATTTAAAAGCAATCGAAAAGAAAGGAAATGAGAAGAACTAATATAGATGTGGCAGAGGGTGGGAGTGGGGTTCCCCAAGGAGAAGGGAAAGGCAGATATAGAATGAAAGCTGGGAGATATGGTAGCATCTAGTGAAAGATTTTTTTTAAAGGATAAAAGAAATTGAGTATATTTCTAAGCAGTAAAGAAGGAACTAATTAATCGATAGGGAGAAAATGAAAATTAGAGAGTGGGAGATATGGAAAGTGGAAAGTAGTTTGCTGGAAAAGACAGGAGGACGTAGGATCAAGGATATGTGTAGAATGTTGACCTAGTCAAGAAGAAGGGCCATCTCACCATCAGAGACTTGAATGAAGGAAAAGATAATAAGGGATGATCAGAGGAATGAGAGATGGAGAATAGAGAATAAGCTCTAAGCAAATGATTCATATGGACTGTGTTGTATATAATAACAGAAAATAGTTTTTTGGAACATAAGTTACAGGTCCACGTATTTCTAAGCTATTCATCTTCAAGTGAAAAAAAATTCTCTCAGAAGCCTTACATCACTGTAACAGTCTAAGGGACCTGGAATCCATGAATAGATTTCAGAGGGTTCATGAACTTGGGTGGGGAAAAGAAATTATATCTTTATGTTCCCTAACCCCTAATTAAAATCTGGCATTTCTTTCAGTTATTAATTTTAAATATATTACATATATGTGTATACATGTGTGCAGTGTGTATGTATATGTGTGCATATACACATGTACATGTATCTGATTAGGAAGGGGTCAGTAGGGTTTCACCAGATTGCCAGAGGATCCATAACACAAAAAAGGTTAAGCCCCCCTGGCCTAGGGAATGACTGGAGTTAACCCATTCCAAAGCCATTTTGAGGAGTGAAAAAGGAGGAGGAGAGGGAAAATAAATGAACAAACACTTTGCAAATCATTAGATGTAAAACCAATCAGTCCTCTTCCTTGTTTTCAAAATTAGCCTTATAACACATGTAGCAGAACATACAACATGTAATACATGGAAGAATTCTATAAATCCCCATATGTACACTATGAGTAGTTGCAAAGCGCTCTGAAATTATTTTCACATTTTGAAATTTTTAAAAAATCAGACATTGATATTTAAGTCATTTAGTTAAAATAAATATGGTGATAAAGGTAAAAGGTTATGGATAATCATATAAAATACATTCATGTAGTAATGTATATTTAATATTATATATGTAATTTGTATATGGGTATATGTACATACATATATATTTGCTATAAGCTTCTAGAAGGCAGGCTTTGGCATTTCACGTGATGATAGCAATCCAGCTTGGCCCACCAGTGATCTAATTATCCAGTGGACATACTTAACCTATTTTCTGATTCTTCAGTTCCTTTCCTTATGCTAAATGTGAATGATATATTGAGTGTACCACAAGTAATGGAAAGTAATTGTTCCACCTATTACTTGGTTCTTTCACTTGCCCCATAGGATCTAAGTCCCTGTGACCCAGTTCACTATGGGTCCCAGTATAAATAATCGCCTCTGTATGGAAGAAGTATGCCTCTGTTTTGTCTGAGGACGACATATATGTGAAGGTACATTTGGATCTTTTTTCTCTATGATATTATAAACTTAATGACAGCAAGACAATGCTGTATCATCCCCAAGTACCTAACAGATAACAGATAATAGCAACAATAGATAGAGCACTGGTCCTGGAGTCAGGAAGACCTGAGTTCAAATCCACACTCAAACACTTACTACCTGTGTAACCCTGGGCAAATAACCCCTGTCTACTGGATCATCAATAAAATAGGGATAATAATAGCACCTACTTCTCAGGGCTGTTGTGAGGATTAAATGAAATAATATTTGTTGGCCTAACACAATGCATCATACACAGTAGGTGTTTAATAAATGCTTATTCCTTCCTTCCTAGTACAGAGGCATGTAGTACAATGCATCATTAACCTTTGGTTCTTTGTAAAAGTCATTTCCTCCACCTAGGTGGCCCTTTCTGTTCCTCTCCAACAACTTTTGTCTCCATCACTTACAAATACCAGTTCAAAACTAAATTCTTTCAGGAAGCCATCCCTGATTAACACTTTGATCACTCTTTCACTGCAGTTAAATGTTGATTTGGTACTGTCTTAACTCAGACTCATTCAGGAAATAGAAAGGTCTTAAGTCTTTTAAAGAGTATATTCTATGCAATTTCAACTAGATTGTCAGGTTCTGTAGAGCAAGGAATACTATCTTCCTTCTCTACAGTTACTAAGCCCCTTCTTGGACCCTGCCAATCAGTAAATGCGTAGAGTCATAGAATCTCAGAGATGGAAGAAAATCCACTCTGAAACATCTCTCACAAGTGGTCACCCAGCCTCTACTTTCAAAACTTCCAAAGATAGGGAATCTAATAACTCCTGAGACAGCCCACTCCAGTTAGTAAGTTTTTCCTCATATCTAATCAGAATCTGCTTCTTTACAATTTCCATTTATTGCTCCTTAATTCTTCCCTTAGTAGCCAAGAAAAATAATTCTAATTTTTCTTCTGCAATCTATCCATCCACAGTTCCCCTTCAATACATGTGTTTCAGTCCTTTTGCCAACCCAGTCATATTTCTTTCCTTGATTCCCTGGTTATAATGACATTTCCCGTCATATATCACTTTGTTTCATTCCCTTCTAATGCATTTGTCATGTAATACTATTTTTTAGCTATCTGTTTCTCTCTCTTCCCCTAAACTGTAAGTTGAAGAGAGAGATTATATCTTTAAAAAACTTCATATTCTACATAGCCCCAACCTAATGTTTTGTACAGAGTAGGTGTTTAGCAAAGGTCGGTTACTGGATATGCTCCAATTTCTTAAAAATCCGTCCCAAAATGTGGCGTCCCAAACTGACCAAAATCATATAAGGTACGCCTTGATGAGTGAGGTCAATAAGACTATCTCTTCTCTTGTTCTGCACACGTGAGTTTTTACTAATATAACCTAAACCTGTTAGTTTTTTTGGGCATCATGTTTGTTGTATTGACTAATTCTAAGTATGCAGTTCACTTTTAAAGAAAATTTTTTTCATGTTGACATTTGTTAACTGATTATGTACCCCAAAAGTTTGAATGAAATGGAGTTCAAAGGCTTGCAGGTCCTAGCTATTAAGTAATGGGATTGTCTTTAAGATCTTTTCCAGGTCTAAAATGTTATAGTTCTGTGATTCCAAAGTAATTTCCCAAAGTTTGGAGTTTGGTTTGGTTTTATTTTTGGAAGAAGAGGGTGGCAAAGACAGTATCTAAATCATCTGATTAGCTTCTCAGAGGTATTTTCCCCTTTTTTCTCACTTTGATCTGTCTTTATGGTTCCTTCCACCTTATTGGCAAGTTAGAAGGATAGACCCCGTGTTACATGAAAAAACAATGTGAGTTCCATTATGTTCTACAGGGATTCATTCATTTAAGGGATCAGTTTGGCTTTCCATTCACCCTTCGACAATTTTGGCAAGACAGGTGTGTGTATGTATGTGTATGTATGTATGTGTGTATGTGTGTGCACATGCACATGTGTGCTACTAAAAGCATCTCTTCTAGACCCAGATGTATTTTATGACATCGATTCTCGATATATGTACTGATGGACAAACCAAGTATGCTATTGCTTTCAGCTGCATAGCATGGTGTTGAACAATGGACATTCCTCATGAACAGATGTGGACAAGCAGGGCCCAGAACTGAATTAGAGAGAAAGAAGCAAGCAATCAAGAAATCATGAAATATTTCCAAAGAACCCAAGATGTTCTCTCCAACAAAAAGCCATCTCTTTAAAACCAACATTCTTCCACTGGTGCTCTATGGCTGGTGATCTTGGAATAAATCAGTCAGTCAATCACCAAGTGTTTATTAAACATCTACTATATGCCAAATATAGTGCAGGGAACTGGGCATACAAAAATGGAAAAAATGAAATAATCCCTGTCCTCATGGGGTTTACATTCTATTGGGGGAGACAATATGTACATAAATAAGTATATACAAAATTAATGTAAAACACATCGGGGAGAGGCACTAGCAGCTATGGGAGTAGGGAAAGCTTCACACAGAAAGTGGTGCTTAAGTAGATTCTTTTTTTAAGGAAACAAAGGATTTCTAAGCAGTGGCTGTGAGGTGGAAATGCTTTGCAGGCATGGGAGGCAGCTAGTACAAAGTCCCAATGATGGGAAATAAAAAGTCATGTACGATGAACAGCCAAAGGCCAGTTTGACCAGACGCTATAATGCACTAAGGGGAGGAATGTATAAGGTTGGAAAAGTATGTTGGGGTCTACTTGTGAATGGCTTTAAAATCCAAATAAAAGGCTCTTTCTGATCCTAAAGGTTATGAGGAGCTATTGGGGTGTAGTGAGCAGTGAAGTGTCTATAATTTAGGGATATCATTTTGACAGATATGTGGAAGATGGATTGAAGAAGGGGAAGACCAATCGGGAGGCTGTTGCAATCATCCAAGTGAAAAGTGACAAAGGCCTGAACCAGAGAGGTGGCTGTGTTAATAAAGAGAAGGGGATAGGATAGATGCAATATAGGTTATGGGGGAAGAAATGATAACATTTGGCATAAGGCTAGGTCAATCAACTAACATTAATCACCTATACTTGGCAAGTGCTAGAGATACAAAGACCTTCTTTGGAGAAATCATTGTTGAGGGGGGCAGGGACCTTCAGGTGAATGGACAACCTATAGAGATTATCCATCAGTACATATATCTAGGACAAAGAGTACAAGTGGATAATGAGTTCAGCTCAGAATTAAATTGAACAACAAGAATAAGAGATGTCATCAGAAAAAAATGTATGATAGGAAAAGAAGATCGAGTAGTCATGTGGTAAGGGATAACAGACGGACAGCCCAAATGCTCCATTAGTATCTTCAGCACGTCTGGAAAAAACAAGGAAGGCCTCCAGCATGCTGGGTAGACCCCCTAGAACAAACTTATGAGAGGGATTTGAGCAACAATTATAAAAGGATGGGAGGTCATACATGCATATAAAGGATAGGCAGGTTACTAGCTGCATCATTGGAGCTAACATCTAAACTGATAAGATTGCAGATTCATTTAATCATTGAATACTTGGGTATAAGCAAGAATCACACAGGATAAGAAGGCATGGATGATTTGTAGCATGCACTCCATGAAGCAATACCCACAGAGAACTATAGATTTAGAGCTGAAAAGACATCATCTAATCCAACATCCTAATTTTCAGATGAGGAAACCAAGGCCCAGGAGAAGCTAAGTGACTTTCCCAAGGAATAATAAGCAGTAAGTGACAGAGGCAGGATTGAAACTTGGGATTGCTGACTCCAGATTTAGCTGCATAGTGATACAGCCTTATTAATGAAATTACCAGTTAATTAAAGATTTGATCCATCAAAGTAAGCATGATGTAATAAATGTTAAAGAGTAAAGACATGGGACAGTAGACAAAACTGCAATGGATTATTTTGTAATGTGCTAAGACATTTTACAAATACAAATACAAAGCTGTATAGTCAGAATGATGACTTGTGGTGGATTCCTTTATTTGTGGGCACCTTAACTCACGTCTCATTTTAAAGCCTCATCCTCTTAGGGAGATAATCTTGGGTTCCTGAGGGTTATGACATTAGAGCACAAGATTAGGCAAGAAAAAAATTATTTGAGCATAGGTGCTACAAAAGTGCTAGCATCTTATCTGATAAAATTCCATGGCACTCTATTAGAGATCTCCTTCCAGGCTGAAGATGACCAATTTACCACTAATCTTTGGGACTGGTCATTCAACCAGTTCGGATTCATCTAATTATACTCTGGCTTGAATGTCTTCCTCTGGCTGTAAAAGATACTCCCAATAGAATAAAATATAAACTCCTTGAGGGCAGGAACTTGCTAAGACAGAGAGGTAATACCAGAAGTTTGATCATTATACAATTTTGGCCACAGAAAATCAATTAAACCCTCTTCTAAGGTCTAGAGGAGTTGTGATCTACTTTGACAGACTGAGTTCTTACAACTAGTGAACCACAGATTTTTGTACTAAGCAGAAAGTATTTTTAAAGGAGAAAAAAGTGTTGGAAGGAGAGCAGGAATAGTATTGCGAAGCAATGAATTCATTAAGGAAACTAGAAAGGGTAAATACAATTGTCTGAAAAGTAGGTGAACTTACAGAAGGTTCTTCTTGATTTTTGATTCTCTGTCTCCTGACTTAATATAGTTGGCAACGGTGAGCAAAAACTGACTATGTCGAGATGTTCCTAAGGCAACCATCTGAGAGCAATTCAGAGAGATTTCTACGTTCCCTAGGAAAGGAAGTGACGTCCAAAGGAAATATTCCTGGTAGGAGCCATAGGGTTGGAGAGAAAGCGCCGTTGCTTAGGGCCTATACGTCATTAGCCACTAAGAACCAGAGTCTCCAGAATGAGAGAGGCTTTGCGTCACAGGTTAATTGACTGTTTGGACCTCCTTGTCAACTTGTTCATCTTGATTTCCGTCACTCTACTCTTGAAGACTTCAATTGCAAAGGATATATTTGGCTCCATAAGTATTGGGGTAATTTTAGTAGTGCTGCAGAAGTCATTTTTCCCTTTACTGTTTTTTCTCCATGTCAAGATAACAGCTTGTTTTTTGTTTGCTTTGTGAAGGAGAAATGACTTAGAGACTGGAGATCAGCTTTTTAAGAAATATTTATCCTAGACACTTCAGAGGGAGCTCTAGCTTTTCTTTCTCCTCTTTGGAAATTCAAATAAAATTCATAGCAGAACTGTCACCCAAAAATCACTAAGCATAATGCTAAATGTCAGGTGATGGGTAAAAATCCTGACTTTAGAAAAGGAGACACTGAGGAAAAGATAATGTGATTTTTCTGAGTGTGAATACCTACAAGGTTATGATAACATCACATTACAGAATTTGTATCGAGATACAGTCCATAGACAGTACAGACTTTGCCTCAACCTTTAAAGAGGGAACTACTTGGAATAATACCATCCTTAATCCCCACAAGCTACTTTGAGCAGTGCCCTCCAAAGTCTTGGTTTTGGCTTTCATGTTAATGCAGTTGCCACTAAACTCCAGGTTCAGAAGTGTATTTCACTTTAATTAAACCCAGCAAACATTGATTAAATATCTACTCCATAGGAGGCCCTGGGTAAAACCCTGGGAATAGAAAATATCAAAACCTGTCCTCAAGGAGCATGCATTCTACTGGAGGAATACAAAACATGCACCAAAATACAATTCCATTCAACAAAAATTTGCCAGGCATCTACTACATGCAAAGCATCATATTAGGCAGTGGGTTCATAAAAATGAAACAGTCCTGCCCTCACAGAGGGATGATTCATCACACAATTATCAAACTTCTGATGTTGTCTCTCTCTCTGTCCTTAGCAAGTTCCTGACCTCAAGGAGTTTACATTCTATTAGGGGAATCTTTTACAACCATATGAAGACATTTGAGCCAGAGTATAATAATGAATCCAGAATTGGTTGAATGACCAGACCAGACTAGTTAATTAAATTAGTTTAATTAGTTAATTAGTAAATTAGTTATTATCAACCTGGAAGGAGATCTCTAGTAAATTATCATGGGGATTGTAACACATTAATAAAAATATAAAGTTTATACAAAAGAAAAGAAAGTAATTTCAAAACACAGAACTAATGGAGAGGAATTTTTTTAAAAGGCCTCATATAAGAAGTGGAATCTCAATCATGCCTTAAAAGAAAATAAAGATCCTAAAAGATAAAGGTGAGAGAAGAGAAAGAGAGAGGTGAGAGAAAGAGATAGACAAAAATGAGAAAAAGAGACAGACAGAGAATATTCCAGAAATGGAAGAGTCCTGTACAACAGCAGTAAAGTGGGACAGAAAGGGAAGTAATAAGAAATAAAACTGAAAAGGTAGGAACCACATTGTGGCAGACTGTTTGTAGCTCATTACAAACATAGAAGTAAGCAGAGAAACAGTGTAAGGAATGTCATAAAAAAAAAGTCAGGAAACTACAACCCACAGGGCAAATCCATATTGTATTTAAATTGCATTTTAAAATATAAAAACCACTCTTAGCTCACAGGCTATGCATAAGAAATGGTGATAGGTCATATTTGGCCTTTGGGCTATAGTCTGCTGACCCTCGTCATATGAAATGTAGGAATGAAAAAAATTGCTGCAGTGAAATTGCAAATGTGATTGCAAATCACATCCTTTATGTTATCAAGGAAGACATACCTCTTCCCCCCAACACTGGTGGATCTCCTGTGACAAACTCATGGGAGGACATGGACAAGAGTTGCATAGGTTGGTAGGCATGGATGGGGGAGGCAAGTTATATCATCAGAGGGAGCAACCAAATAAATGAGATCCCAGATCTATTTGAAATGTGAGGAAAAAAAAAAGAAATGTGAGAACATTGGAATTGCATATGAACACTAGCTAAAACATAAATGTCAGCATCCTAAAATCCATAACAAAATCCTATATTTACCCTTGTAACCTCAATTTCAGAAGCAACAGGAGATATGATATAGAGAGACTTAGCCTCAGCTGCAGGAAGACCAAAGGAACAAAACAAAGCACAACAAAAAAGAAAGAAAACAGTGGGTCAATGAGGTGGTGCAGTGGATAGAGCAATGACCCTGGAGTCAGGAGGATCTGAGTTCAAATCCAACCTCAGACACTTACTTACTTACTAACTGTGTGACCCTGGGCAAGTCACTTAAGATTCAAGAAGACCTAGGTTCAAGTCCTGCCTCAGGTCACCTATTGTATATGTAACCCTAAAGAAGTAACTTGCCCTATTAGTTCTCTAGTAAACTTTAAGTCTGTAAGTCAAAGAGAAGGTGTTTTCATTGGAAATTTCTCAAAGGGAGCATCCTGTCCCCATGAAAAAAAAAAAACAAAAACCCTTAACCAGTCAATAAACATTCATTAAACATCTCCTTATGTGCAATGTCTTATGCTAAGTGCTGAGGATACAAAGAAAGGCAAAAGACAGTCCCTGCCATTCAGGAGCTCATAGTCTTAATGGGGGAGACAACATGTAAACTACGTATGAAGAAATTAAATACAGGATAAATTGGATATATTCAGCAGTAAGAAGGAACTAATAATAAGGCAGATCAGGAAAGGTTTCCTAGAGAAGGGAAGATTTTGTCTGGGACTTAGAGGAGGCCAACATAAGAAGGGAAATTACATGAGGGACAACTAGTGTAAATAGTCAGGTGATAGAGTGTCTTGTTCTAGGAATAGCAGGAGAGCAATATCACTGGATTGCAAAGTGCATGAGGAGGTATAAGGTGTAAGGCTGGAAGGGAGGGGTGAAGCGTTTGAAAGGAGTATAGAGGCGGTTTTCCCCTCCCCCAACCTCAGCCCTCCCTCAGGGAAGTGAACAGACTGCCAGGTCAGTTCCATCCTCTCCCAAAGGATGTAGGCCCTTCCCCAGTGAGCTCACCTCCACAGAGGTGGGTGGTCTTCTGGGTCAGGGAGACTTGGTGCCAGCGGGATTTCAAGGTGTGTACTGACCAATCATTGCTCTTGGCTTCTGCAAGTTTCTGCTTGTGTGGAATCCCTTCAAAAAGCTGACATATTGTCCCTGCAGAGCACTGTCTGATCTGGGCATGACCCCCTTTAGGCACAACAGGAGAAGGTTATATGTCTTTGAATGCCAAACAGGATTTCATATTGGATCCTGTAGGTGATAGGGAACCACTGGATTTTATTGATAAAAGGATATAATTTTGGGAGGTAAATGGAAGACAGACTTAAATAGGGAGAGACTTGAGACACAGAGACCATCCAACAGGCAATAGCAACAATCCAGTCATGAGGATTAGATAAAGGCCTAGACCAGGGCACAGAAAAGAGAAAGGGCCATATAAAACAGAGGTTAAAAAGATAAGAGTGACAGGCCTTGGCAATGCACTGGATATGAGGATAGCATTTAGGAAGTTAGAAAGAGATGAGCATTTGAGGGGAAAGAAAATGAATTCAGTTTTGGTCATATTGAATTTTAAATGTCTAAGGACATGTAGTCTGAGATGTCCTCACTCTCTTAGGAAGGTACTTATTCAGCTTGGTCTTTGAAAGGAGTTTTCAGAAAGTTGATATTGATCTATTTAAATCTTGGGCCAGTTTACAGATGAAGACAGCATTGTGTTTTATGTACCGATGGAAACTTCAAAATGATATAAAGGGCTGGATGTAACCAAGAGCTTTCAAGACTCTTATGGGGAAAATTTACGTAGTTGTCAGATTTACCAACTACTTACTCTTTTTTGGCAAAAAAAAAAAAAACACTAGAATTGACAGATTCCGTGATGAACTATGCATTCTGTCCTATAAAATAATTGGGGAGGAAATAAACCCTGCCCTAAGAGGAGCTCGGTGAGTTTGATTGCTACCTAAACACAGTAGAACAGAAGGGTCTTTCTGAAGTGCAGCAAGTCAGAATCATCCTGGGACGGAGCATTTGGGCTTTGGGAAGTGTTGGAGAATTAAAATGGAAAGCAATACTCTCTTGATTGAAGCTACCTGGTGAGTCATTGAACTGTAACAACTCAAGTTTTTGTAATAAAATAGGATTCATCTTCCCCCGGGTGACTCTATTATAGTACATGCCTTGACTGGATTCATTGTTTGTTTTTAAGATAGAAGGTTTTTCCTTATTTTGTCACCCTAGTTTCAGACTCTCTAGAAAATGTCAAACACATGTATAGTGATCAGCAGCCTAGCTTTAAACTAAAAGAGAAAGTCTTTTTCTTATCCCTATACACACTGCTAGATGAAAGTAAAATTAGAAAGGTAAGGTGAAAACCTCCAACTAGCAAAGCAAATTACCTAAGGGCACTATTGCAATTCAGCCCTTATGAATAACCTTGGCAGTTGGGGAGGGACATCAGGATAAGGCGGCACCGACGACGACTGAGGAAGCCCCACTGGAGGGGTGATTGCTGTCATTACATTTAATAGCAGCAAAAGCTCTAAGGCAAAGCGTTGGGGTTTTTTAACAAGACTTATTAAGCACCCATTATGTGCCAGACCCTCTACCATATATACTTTACAAATATTCTCTCATTTTATCCTCACAACAATTCTGGGAGGTAGGTACTATTATGATCTCCATTTTATAGATAAGGAAACTGAGGCATACAGAGGTTAAATGATTTGCCCAAGCTTGTGCACAACTAATAAGCGTCTGAAGCTGTATTTGAACTTGGGTCTTCATAATTACAAATCCAGAGTTCTAACCACTGCACCACCTAGCTACCTCTTTTAAATCTTTCCAGTTAAAAAGTTCATTTTAAGATATGGACACCCATAAATAAGGACCACTTTCAGACATCCAGTTCCAGCTGATAGCCTGCCAGCAGTATACTTGGACTGTGATTGAATGCCATATGGTCATGATTGGGGGGAAGGGCATGTGAGGCTATGACCTCCAGGTTTTTATGGCATCATGGTTTTCACTGGAGTTTCTAAGGACTTGGATCCCCATGGAAAAAGTCAGAAAACTTGCAATCAGAAGCTCTACTCCTGGCATTGTAACTCCTAGCTATGTGATAATAGTTATCTTCTATACCCATTTCATTAGCTATGAAATAGGAATAATAATGATTATAACAGCTATCTCATAAGGCTATTGTAAGGATCAAATGAAAGGTACATAATAATGAGAGCTATTTTTCTGTTCAATGAATCTAATGTCTAATCATGTTGTACCAAAAAGTTTCAAGGTTCCTAAAGTCTTGTGCTGACAGGGTTCAGTTCTGTGTAGATCAGCGTGGTTTAGGGGAAAAATCCTTGGATATAAAATCAGGGGATATGATTTCAAATTTCCAAGTTTGTTGCTTACTACATTTGCTGATCTCAGACAAATCCCTTGATCTCTCTAGGCTTCACTTTCCTCATCTATAAAATCATTAGTTTTCAACTAAAAGATTTGGATGCTAGGGTGGAAACAATGGGAACCTTGGGAAGAAGTATTCATGGCATGTTAGTGTATGTGACCGAGCAGAAAAAAGCTTTGCAGTTTGACATAGACCCTAGTTTGAGCAGAGTAGATTTTAAAAGGTTCAGAGAAAGGATAGGTAACTGAAAAATGAAGTAAAAAATCTATAGTGGACATCAGCACAGGAGGAATGGGAAGCTCTGAGGAATTATATTTTGAAGTCACAGAGAGAATAATGCCACTGAGGAGGAAAAGAGAGAGTTGTCTAAATGAAATAGATAAGAAAATGATATGGGATCCATCTTATCTCTCCAAATGAGATTTTTAAAAGACACATACAGAAGATGAAAGCAGGACATGTAATAGAGATGAGTACAAAAATATGGCCCAATCCTGCAAGAACAGTTCAGGAGGGCTAAAACTCAGAACAATCTAAGACTGAGAGAGAAAGCTAAAGGCAACTAAGAAGATAGTTTTTAGCTATATTGGAGAAAAGAGGAGAAAAGAAGGGATGGGATGACAGCCCAAGGTGAATGGGACTATGATTAAGTGAGAATGAAGAGTAGGTAGAGCCACTCAACATTTACTTTGCGTCTGTATTCTTTACAAAGAGAATGATCTTTGGATCATTGATGGAGGAAATGGCTAATAGAGAATTGATCTACCCAAGATATTTAGGAAAATAATAAGAGAGCATCTCACCCCCTTTGATGAATTTAAGTCACCAAGTCTAGAGACAATTGTTGAGCCACTGACAGACCTTTGAAAGATCAGAACAGTAGAAATGCTACAGCATAGTAGGCAGGCAAATATTGTCTTAATTTTCAAAAAAAGGAAGACAAATAGTATTCCTAACAAGAGCTATCCAAATGTAATAATAATAATAGCTAACATATAGTACTTAGAGGTTTGCAAAGTATTTTTTGTATATTATCTCATTTGATCCTTACAACCTGGTAAGGTAGGTGCTATTATCTACTTTACAGATGAGGAAACTGAGACTGAGAGATGTTATGTTTAAAATCAAATAGGTAATAAGTGTTTGAGGTAGGATTCAAATTCTTTCCTTCTTCACACCAAGTCTTGTGCTCCATCTGCTACACCATGCTGCCTAAAGATAGAATGCCTAAAGAGGTCACAGGTTATCCCCTCACTGAAGACCTTCCAAGTTGAGAGTGGATAACTACTTGTCCATTAGATGGGATTCTTTTTCAAGCACAGATTGAAATAGATAGGCTTCGAGGTCTTGTATTTCCTCGATCTCCAAAGATCCTTTCATGTTCTAAATCATATACTATCCTAGGTCCTAGGATAGTTGAAAGTTGAAAAGGCTTTGAATTTGAAATGCCATTAGTATAAACTTGTCCAAGAACCAGAATAAGTTTGAAAAATGTTCATCATCACAGGGTTGACCATTTGAATTTTTTCAACTACATCAGTTCATGAAGACTATCTTGTAAGGTATAGAAAGGTTGTTTTCTGAATCAGTGGAAGGAAATATGCACTAATAAATCATGAATCCTCTGAAATTAAGTATTAGTAAACTCTACCTTCCAAAGGACAGCTAATTCCAAGTCATTTCTATCTCTAATTCTACAGTATCTCTATGTCCTCCTCTTGACTCCAAGGACCAGACCACCATATTATCTGAAGTTGGTATTGCCAAGGTTTTCCACCTCCCTATACTGCTTCAGTAGCCTCAGTGCTTTGCTTTGGGGATAGGAGAGAATCCCATCTCTTCTCCAAGTTCTGTGGTATCTTTCAACATGCCCTGGAGTAAATAATAAAACTGGGTTTCCATGTTAGAGTTATAACATAGCCAAGGTGGAAATAGTGACTCTTCATCCAGACGTTTCAATTATTCATCAGCAACAGCCCGAAAATGTCACTAAGCCCCATTCAAGAAAAGAGCCTAAATTCAGTAAGAAATTAGATCAAATGATGAAAATCTTCCTAAATATAACAAATAATGTAAATGGAATCTTATTCCCTGGAGATTGTTGAAGTTAGAACAGCTATATCTGTCCAGTGTGGTTTATGTAATGTCTTACCTGTAGAGGCAAAAGGAAAAACATTAGAACATGGATTCCACATATATGCTAAAGTGTATACATATATTTATTTCCCCTTCCCCTCCCATACTCTAGTCCACCAAAAGGCAACCATGTTCCTGAAAGAAGACAGACCACCATCACCTGCTGCCAATGAGGGGAGTCATGTGCCTTTCCCTTCCCTAGTCCTCATTGCATGTTGACCTATTCTCAACAGGCACAAGGATGGAAGCCCAATATCAGCCGGATGCTAACTCCTATATCTCTACCTCTGCTGCAGGTATCCCAGATTCTCACTCTAATCCTTGGACACATTACTCTCTTAGTAGGGGACCACAAGGTCCCTCAGGACTCTAATACTTTCCCTTTTCTGCTCCTTTCCCTGGTCTCTCCTCCTGCCATGCAATAAATATGAATGTCAATCCTTTATGATGTGTTATCTCTCCCACCAAAACATGAGCTCCTTGAGAACAGGGACTGTCATGATTTTTTCTTTGTATCTCAGCACTTAGCTCAGTGCTTTGCACTTAGTAAGCATTTATAAATCCTTGTTCCTGTTCCATTCCATAAAAAAGGCTATAAAAATTTACAACTTCCCACCCCTTATTATTACTCCTTAGGCAAAATGGTGGAATGTAGATTAAGTTTTATCTTCAATACTCTCCTAATTCTTCTTTTGGAACTCTTCCCTACATTTTCAGGATCCAATGCCTTTGTAGTACCTACAAATAGACTTTTGCATTTCAACAACCTTACTCTCATAGAGTCACAGACTTAGAATGGGAAGGGACATTAGAGGCTATACAGTCCACCCTATATCCATACAAGAATCCTTACTACAATATATCTTAGTTCCTCTCCTCCTATTCAAATCTGAGCTCAGCTGATTGTCTCTACTATGCAAATTATAAATGTAAATAATGTAAATGAACTGTTTATTCAACTATCTACTTGTCATAATCTGAGTAATATACATATATATATATATATTCTACATGTGTGCATCTCTCATCATATTGTTTTTTCCATGCATGGATGACTAGGATGACCCATTTTGACTGGTCATGGATCTCAAGAGATGACTTTGTAATATACAAAGGGCTCAATGTGATCAATATCATGCCATATACAAAAAAAAGGAGCATTTGGAGAATCTCACCACCTCTAGGGGATTTCTTTGCCACTTGAAATTTTCCCAGGAAGTGGCAAATGCCTTTAGCTATATGTCCCTGTTTTGGTCCATGCCTTACTTAATTTGATAAAGGGTCATTTGGAGAAAATTGTGTGGTAGTATCTATCAAGGAATCTTATACGATTTTAGCATGCGTAGGACATACCATGTTTGAGATGAGTCTTTAAGGATCTTTTTCACTCTTTTAAGTGTCTTCTAACAAGTCAAGACCAAGGATTTGGCTCCTCCTCCTGTTGGTGGTCATTCTTTCCAGTGCAGAAATTGCCCTTACAATTTGTCATTGACTCAATATGACACAATAGTAATCCCAAAAGGGACATATCCAGTCTTGTGTCACCTGTTCTCAAGAGATAAAACAGAAGAGACAGTCATGATCACAAAGCCTGGTTTAGGCTTGCCCAAGTCTACACATGAACTTTAGCTACCGTGTGTAGTTGGCAATAATTAGTCTATACTCACCTCCTCCCCAACACATCTCCAAAGATAGACAACAAAGAGTACTAACACAATGTGCAAACGAGTAGAAAAGTATGAGATTAAGAGTGGATTAGTTGGGGTGGCTAGGTGGCGCAGTGAGTAGAGCACTGGCCCTGGAGTCAGAAAGACCTGCCTCAGATCCGGCCTCAGACACTTAATACACACAAAAACCTTGCCATGTGACCTTGGGCAAGTTACTTAACCCCGATTGCCCTCCAAAAAGCAAAAAAAAAAAAGAGTGGATTAGTCCTTTTTAAAGATCCACTGAGTCTGATTTTCTTCCTGCTCTGCAGACAATAGGGGATTGCCCTATCATTTCTTCCTTATCAAGAACACACCTGATATATGCATAGACCTTTCTCAAAATAAAATTTTATGGATGAAAAAGCAAGAATATGAATCACTACTTACTGATTCCATCTCTGTTTTATTTTTTGCGTGAATATTGTCTGTAATTTTTTTTTGTTTTTTTAAATTCATTATTTCTATTTATTTGTATTCATTTGTTTTATTTATATTATTTTTTTATTCTTTGGGATTTTTATGATTTCCTTTGGGATTTGGGATTTTTGAAATATCTTTAAAATCCCTGAATACCTTTACTTTTTTTTTTTTTAACCTCCAGGATAAATTTTTTCCAGCCACTTTTTCTGACTTCATTTTCTTTGGTAGTTTCTCTTTTATCACATGTTGGGTACTGAGGTATAAAAGGACCAATGTAATGACTCTATTGTTATCAATATTAAGAATATATACTCTAGTAGAAACTGACAAATCTGTGCCCTTTTGCCTCTTTGTCCTCTGTCAAGTTTCATCTATAAATGTTCTGGAGAAAAGTTATTTCAGTTGAGTCTTACACCAAGTTTTATGGTGTAATGGATAGAGAACTATCCTCAGAGACAGGGAGACCTGACTTTTAAGTCCCACATCTGACACATACCAGTTCTAGAAGCCTAGACAAATCATTTAATTTTTTAATGTTCTGGGTAGTTCTCTAAAACAATAAAATACAAAAAAGTTACCAGCATGCATTAGGGTTTTCTCATCTAGGAGCTCCTTATACCTATGAAATCACAGGTTTAATTCTTCTATTTTGTTTTGTGAGATGATCTTCCATCATCCTCTTACATAATATTTTACAAATGAGAATACAGATTCTAAACTAATTTCCTTTCCTTGACTAACACATTTTTCCATTTGACTAAGAGATCAGAAATCTAATAAATTGAAGTGGTTTCTGAGGTCTTTGGGGCCTTTGTGGTGGCAATGAATTTTTTAATATGTAAAATAAATGTCTCTTAAGAAATTATGGTAAGGGGCGGCTAGGTGGCGCAGTGAGTAGAGCGCCGGCCCCGGAGTCAGAAGGACCTGAGTTCGGTTCCGGCCTCAGACACTTAACACACACAAACAAAAATTAAGATGGATTAGGAAAGGCTTCCTGAAGATAGGCTATTGCTGAGGCTACCCCTAAAGTCTTTCTATGTTGTTAAGACCTATTAGAGTTTTGCTCTGCTGCCATGACCTTTGAGAATCCAAGATCACTTCCAATACTCCATTGAGGTATAAATAGACTTCTTAGTCATATCCATACACATATAATCAATCATTTATTAATATATAAAATCATGTATTATGTCATGTGGGAAATAGAGTATTGAAGCAAGAGAATATTTTTTGACATAAATTTTTTTAAATCACAAGAGACTATATATAAAAATATTGTATGGACATGTCTGTTATATGTATATATCATATATATCACATATACAAATATGTATATTTGTTGTTGGGTCCTTTCAGTCATATCTGATTCTCTATGACTCAATTTAAGGTTTTCTTAGCAAAGATACTGAAGTGTTTTTTGCTATTTCCTTCTCCAGGTCATTTTATAGATGAGGAAACTGAGGCAATTGGAGTTAAGTGATTTTCCCAGAATCATACCACTAATAAGTGTTTGAAGCTGGCAGGTCATCCTGACTTCAGGGCTTGTGCTTTATCCATTGTGCTACCTAGCTGCCTATACACATACACACACACACACACACACACACACACACACACACACACACACATATATACACACACATATATAAATACATACACATATATACATATATATACACACTCTTATACATATAGGTGTATATATATATATATACATATATATATATATAACTATACAGAATGCATGTTTTGTTTAGTAAAAATCCTGCTCAACATTTTGCACATACTGTAACACTGGAATTTTTCTTTTTGGAGTATCTTTAGATTGTACAGTTTTTCTTTTTGTTTTGAAATCTATTCAATGTTATTATATTAATATTTCTATCATTTAAGGAGAAGAAGGCATGAGTAATTCCTGAAATATTTGAAGGGGCCTGGGATTTTGCCACATTTCAGCTGCTTTTTTGCAACATTACTACTGCTTGGGCAGAATGTGCCAAATGACAAATTGCTCATTTTGTCACCTGACCTTCTCTTCTTTGATTTTTAAAAATGGGAAAGAGTGCGCTGCTAACCCTGAGGAGATTTTTCAGCTACAGCAAAGAAAGGAATAGTGCAAGGGAAACACTAATATGAGAAGCAAAGTCAGGTTTGCTATTGTTACAGGTTACTTAAATTTTCCTCAAGGGGGAAGTGATTATTTCCCATCATGCCCACGGTTTTCATCCACCAGCATGTATTCATGTGCAGCAGTTAAAAACATAACCCACTGGGTATGCACCAGCAGATCTTTTGTCTGAATAAAATGAGTTATGGGTGCTGAAAACGAAGTTTTGGTCGTAGGCAAGAGAATGTTGTTTACCAGGCAGGATTAAAACCAGAATGGAAGCTCTCAAGTTGGTTGTTTGCCAAGGACTATGTGCTTATGTCTCACACTGACTGTCTGTGCTCTGGAGATGAAAAATCTCCAGGAGAGCAGCGAACCACAGCATGTCAGAGTTGGGAGAAAGCTTAAAGCTCCTCTCATTCAGTATCCTTATTTTACATGGGAGGGAACTGGAGCCCAAAGAGATGAAAAGACTTATCCAAAGTCATCAAATAAGGTAGGGGTGGAGCTAGGTGCCTAAAACCTAATGCTGCTTTGCTTTGCCTTTAAACACAGGAAACAAGGAATCACCTTTGCCTTCAATCCAGTATTATAGAGAAGGAGCATTCATTCATTTATCCTTTAATTCATTCAGCTATTCATTCAATAAACATTAACTCCGCCTATCTTTTGCACAAAGCACTGTTCATGCTACTGAGGATACAAAGACACAGTTCACCTTTCTGGTAGCCTATGGTGCCATAAGGCATATGAAATGCACACACACATATATGCACATGCACACAACTTTAAATATGAAATAGCCATTATTCTAAACTTATGCTCTAACATTTACTTAATACTTTAAATTTTATAAAGCACTTCCTACATTATCTTCTTTGATCCTCAGAAAAACCTTGTGAGATATGTGCTATTATGATACCCATTTTATGGATGAGGAAATTGAGGCTGAGAGAGATTGGGTTAAGTAACTTGCCCACTGTCACACAGATGGTAAGAGTCATTATGAACATTAAATAATATGAAGTACAGGAGAGGACTTAGAAAAATATGAAGCTCTATTCAAATATAAAATAAAATAGACTTAACAAATAGTTTCATTAATCCTTTCCTGGTTTTTGTATATTTAACTCTCTTTTAGAATAGCATTTTGCTTTAAAGTATAAGTTATTTCAAAACATCAAAGAGAATGTAGATTCTATACTTACAGTACATGTCTTAGGAAACGGCTCATTTCCATCAGTTAAAAGTATCATAGTTATGTATCAAATTGATTCCAAAATTACTTGTAGCAGAGATTTGCAAAGCACTCTACAAATATTATCTCATTTTATACTCACAACGTCTGCCTTCATGGACTTTATAGTCTACTGGGGAGATAATGTGTCCATAAACACCTTTGATGTAAAGTAGGATGCATTCATTGCCATAAGAGAGGCACAAAGTAGCACTTTGAAAGCCAAGTTGCCCTACCTCTGGCTACTAATACAGCCATTGGGTGTATTAGAAATGTGACATTACTATGGTTAGTGGGAAATTTTAGTGGGTCAATCAGACTTCTACAGCTGAGAAGTTATGCCACTATTTTCCAGATTTGTTCAGTCTATAGCCATTACTGGCAGTTGCATATGTGAATATTATTATCCCCATTTACAGATGAAGAAAATGAGGAATGAAGGATTAAGTGACTTGCCTCCAGGGTAACATGGCTAGTAACTATCGAAGGTCAGAGCTAAACTCAGGACTTCCTGAACCCAAAGCCAAACACTCTATCCACTGTGCTATCTGCATATAAGATCATGTCAAATATTTGGAGTCATATATTCTGGGAATACTGATTGAGCACTTATCATGTGCTAGGAACTTGGAATATCCTCCCTTCATGGAGATTGCAGTCTACTGGGAAGATAATGTGTCCACTAATAATTATGATGTAAAGTTGTGGGGATGGAGCAAGTCTTTATTAAGCAGGTACCCATGTGCCAAGCACTGGGCTAAGGATATCTTATTTGATCTTCACAGCAACCCTGGGAGGTAGGTACTGTTATTATCCTCATTTTTAAGTTGAGGAAACTGAGACAAATGAAGGTTAAGTGACTTAGCCGGGGTCATGCAACTAATAAGTGTCTGAGATCGCATTTGAACTCAGGTCTTCCTGATTCCAGACTGAATGCTTTATCTATTTTTAATACATAACAGTTGACGAATCCCTATTTCTACCCTACCTTCAAAAGTCCCATATTTATGCAAAGCCACAAAGCATGGAGAGTGATGGTTCAATATCCACAACTAAAACTACCAACCTCTCTTCCATTTCCTAAGCTTTCCTCAGTATCAGATAGAGGAAATGTAGGATAGAGGAAATTTCTCAACAAGTTTCTATAAGGAGAACAGGATGCTGCTATCACTATAACAAAAGGGGTAGGACAAAGAAAATAATTCCAAAACAATAACAAGACTAATAAACAAGGGGCTCCAACAAGAACAGAAAAAAAATGAATGAAAAATGAATAAGAGAACAAGACCAGTTCTCTAGTATGGAGAAGAAAGCAATGGAAGCCTCCAGATCACTCATGGAGGAATTCCATGACTCCTGTTCCACTTCCTCTGCTAGGCCTCAAAATTACTGAGTCTTTTTAAAGTGAGGAGATCTCTAGGCTGTTTCCCTAACCACAAAGTCCCAGAAATAAGGAAAGCTGATGATTCTTACCTCCTTCATCCTCAGTAATTAGCACCTCCTGCTCTACAAATTCCTCTTAGAACAGGATACAGTTCTTCATTCTTTTGTGTTAAGGTATACCAAGATTCCTCTCCTTTTCTGGAGATAAAAGCTTGGTAAAGGTAACATCAATTGGAATACTTTCAATTTTTGAAAGGAAAAAAACTAAAGCAGAGAAAATCATTCCTACCCCATCCTTTCTTACTGAGTATTTCTTGTTCATGGAACAGAAATTCTTTCTAACAGACACCAACTTGTCCCTCTCTAGAAAAATGAAATTTTTCAGCATAGAAAATAAAATGCTCAACTAAATCAGTGACATCTAACCACTTGACCCACTTAGTTCAACTTTGTTTATAACTGAATTTTTTTGTTGTTCAGTCATTTTTCAGTCATGTCCAATTCTTCATAACTCCATTGGGTTTTTTTGGGCAAAGATACTGGAGTGATTTGTTTCTTTCTCTAGCTCATGTTTTATAGATGAGGAAACTGAGGCAAACAGGATTAAGTGTCTTGCCCAGAGTCAACACATCTAGTGTCTGAGGCAAGCTCACAAAGATGAATTTACCTGACTCCAGACCCAGCCCTCCAGTCACTGCAGCACTCAGTTGCCCCATAATTAAATTTAGGATTTAGTTAATAACAGCACTTAACATAGTGTCTGGAACATAGTATGAAATAAATGCTATATAGCTTGATCTAATAACAGCATCCTATCAGTCCATGTACAAGTCATTCTATCACATTGAGTTTCTTTAGTTCATATTCTTATAAAGGGCAGCCTCTGAGATATAGGCTCATTATACAATTATTCCTCATGACAATTCCCAGATGATACACACATATGTATTTGTCAGCAAAGCCTAGGAGACTGAGGTTTCTGTGACAACCCTTTATTGTTTTTCCTACAACATACATCCCTCTTACTTATAACATTAATCCTTATTTATAACATCAGTTATAAAAATTATATAACAAAATTATATAACAAAAATTTATAACATTAATAATAAAATCCTCACTTATAACATTAATCCTAATTAATTAAGAGGTAATAGATAGGCACACATAAAGGTTAAAATTACTCTCACTAACATGCCCACAGTGTCTAGATTTGTACCTAAAAAATCATCTCCACAGGCAAAAATGAAAAAGCTGCTTTATTTGTTTGTTTTGAAGGAGAGGCAAAAAGTCCTTAAAAATACTCATCTAGTGAATTAGTTGAAATATAGTGAAATCTCATTTATCCAGACGGTTAGGGGAGTACTTTAGTTATCTGAGTATTCTTTTAATTCAAAATAAACGTATATGCTCTATAAGTATTATATTTTCAAATTAATAACCATACAACAAAATATGCAACATTTGAGCTATACTAAAAACACTATTTTTAGTTTTTCTTTGATGTTTTCAAAGGATGATACCCTAAGGCCATCATAATGATTACTGATTATCACTGACAAGTAATATAAGGGAAAAGCTAGTTTCTGGATTTTTTAAATTACTGCCACTTACACAAACTTAAAGAAACAGAGACAGGAGAGACAAAGACAGAGACAGAGAGGGAAAGAGAGACAAAGAGAGGAATAGAAGGAGAAGGAGAAGAAGAATAAGGAGAAGAAGAAAGAGAGAAAGAAAGAGACATATATACATATACATACATATATATAGAGATGATATATAAATTCTTCTCTCTACTCAACAGCCACCTCACTCAAGTTCAGGCCCTCATCAACTCTACCTAGATGATTACAATGACCTTCTAATTGGTATTCCTGCCTTCTCCCTCCCATCTCCAATCCATCCACCCTCAGTTGCAAAAATGATTTTCCTAAAACATAAGTCTAAACATTTCAATCATTGCTCAGTAAACTCCAATAGCCAGGATCAAATTTAAGTTCCACTCTTTTTTAGCCCTCATTTTATTAAGTGTCTATTATATGCATGGTGCTGTGCTAAGTGCTTATAAGTATCACCTCCTTTTATCCCCACAACCCTGGAGATTGATTTTTTATTATCATTATTATTATTTTACATACAAGGAAACTGAGGCACGGTGAGGTTTGTTTTGTTTAAGTGACTTGTCTAGGGTCACATAGCTAATAAGTGTCAGGCCATATTTGAATCCAAGTCCTCCTAACTCCAACTCCAGGGCTCTATCCACTGTCCCCAGTGGCTTCTGACACTTCAGACTTCACAACCTGACCCCTTCCTGCCTTTCCAGTCTTCCTACACTAGTCTCCTCTTTGCACTTTACAAGCCAGAGATACTAGCCTATTTGCTGCTCCTCTCACAAGATGCTCCATCTCCCTTCTTGCTTTTGTATTGGTTATCTCATGATTAGCATCCTCTCCCTCTTTACTTCTAACATTAGGCTTCCCTGGCTTCTTTCAAAGACTTGGCTAAAATGCCACATTCTGCAGAAAGCCTTTCCCAAATTCTCCCAGTTTCTTAACCCTTTGTCTCTATCTCCTTATCTCCAACAGTCTAGATAATTAAGGTTTTACTATACTTGCACCAATTCACTAGAAGGTTATCTTCAAGGTCTACCCCTTAAAAACAAGGTTATAGTCCATTTACCTCTGTACCTTATATGTCATCATTGTATCTGTCATGTCCAACTCTTTGTGACCTCATTTGGGATTTTCTTGGCAAAGGTACTGGAGTGATTTGCCATTTCATTCTCCAGTTCATTTTACAAATAAGGAAACTAAGACAAACAAATTAAGTGACTTGCCCAGTATCACACAGCTAGTAAGTGTCTGAGGCTGGATTTGAATTCAGGAAGAGGAGTCTTCCTGACTACAGGCCTGACACTCTATCCAGTGTTCCACCTCACTGCCCCTTCCCCTCCCCCCCCTTAAACATACCTATGTTGTTTCCTCATATCCAAATGTGAGCTCCTTCAGGGCAGGAGCTGTTTCCATCTTTTTTTTATATCCCCATTGCTTAAAATAATAACCAGCACACTGTGGGTGTAGGCACTTAATAAATACTTATTGATTGATTGATCAGTTACATTTTAAAATTCACAAAGTCCAAAAAGGATTCTTACACAAGTTGTTAAAGATGGAAACCAGTTTATTTAACAAGTAAATTAAGTAATCTACTAGTACAGTTCATTAAAGTACAATTATGAGGCCCTGATCTTCCACAACCATCCCACTCCTGTTCCTCATACTGATGCAGAAGTGACATTGGCTTCTCATAAACTAGGCACACAGTGTAAGTTCCAGGAGCAACCACCAAGCTAACAAGATTTCAGATTCCAACCAGGCAGCCTGACATCCATCATCCCAGGACCACCCTCACTCACTTCTGAAAGGCTTATCACCAGAAGCCTAGCCATCAGGTGATAGATATTTTGGCCAGAACCCCTCATGAAGCTTCCCTGGAAAAGGCCAGGCAACTCATGAAAAAAATACTCATCTAAGGGCACTGAGAGGTTGTGGTCTGCATTAATAAAGGGAGTGCTCACCTAGTGGCAATAACATATCCTTGAAGTTTGAAGTAAGCAAGAGGCTCTAATAATGATAAACTATTTATGTAAGGGATATAAATAACAGGAAGGGAGAATAAACTCTTCAGGGCAATCCAAGGACAATTAAAAATTACACTGGGAAAGGAAAACTCGGGTTGAATATTAGGAAATCTTTCATTGTGGAGTCAGAGGGAGCAGAGAAAATCCCACCATTGGAGTCATTCAGAAATCAGGCTATGAAATGAACACTTAGAAAGACTGGCAAAAGAGACCCAGGGAGCATACAACCTTGAGAAAAACCCTCTTCCTTTTTTCTGCATGTGGCTGAATACCAAAAAGGGAAAGGAAAAATGAATATATCTGCTAACCCTAGCCCAAGAACCTCAACTTGTACAGAAAGCTTAATATTATGCCCACTGATCAATATTTGTTCCATTATTGTGTAACAATAATGATGAACTGTGCTTTTATTTTCAGATCTATCTATGAAAGAGCAATTTTCCCAATTAGTCCTTTAAATAGACCCTTGGGTATGAAAGCTGGAGCACAGAATCTGTTTTTTACAAACCTTCTCCTAGAGTAAATATTCTATTATTTGCTGAGAACAGAGGATGGGAGGGGCTGCTATTTAAGGGAAAACTTTTCCAGAAACATTTGAAAATGGTATTCATTTTAAGGAACTGATGCTTTAAATTGAAAGCATTCTGATAAGGGACAAGTAGGATTGACCAAGATGAGAATTACAAGGGGGTGTGGAGAATAAAGAGACTTAGGGAAAGGGAGAGAAGGATGGTTTCTGAACTTCACACCAGTTTCTGATGCTGGCTGACATCCTGAAGGATAGTTCTGGCTGGTGCCCAAACAGTAGACTCCTCAGTACTCTCTGAGCATGGAATCCGGCATGCAAGGCAGGTCACCAAAAGGCCAATCAGGGGCCATTTGCATCAGATACTGCTACCTACATGGGTTAAAAAAATCTCTTTCACTTGGCACACTAGGCAGGTTTCATTTTTTATTAAGATTTATATGACTGCCTTTGCTACACCTGAAGAAGGTGGTGACATTCCTTCAAATGGATCCTTGAATCAGAGTGTACATACTCCTGGATCAAAAACATCCCAGATAAGCAAAGTTGTGTATAGCACCCCTCATTAGAGTTTGTTCTCAGGGAATTTTATTCATTTTAAGGTCAACATTTATTTATTTATTTATTCAAGTGTAAAGTACATTTATTCATCCAACAAGCTGAAAAAACTAAAACTTGTCCAAGTTTAGTTTTTTATTTAAATAACAAGTAAATTTCTATTGAAACAAGAATTCAGGGTGTTGAAGAAAATAGGGTGCTAAGAAGATCATGGGAGTAAGAAGAGTTGAGAGATGATGAGCAGGTATGCATAGGTACAGAATAAGAGGAGTAGGGGAAGCAGGAATCAAGGAAGAAAAAGAAAATAAAAGAATCCTGAAGTTGGACTGAGCAGGATCTAAAGTCTTGGAACATTTAAGTACTGGAGAAAGGGGATCGTTAGAAGTAGTGCCATGAAAAAAGTAGGAGTTACTGAAGAACTCACTTAATTTCTGAAAACTGTGCCTTTGGGTGGCATAGGGACAAGAGAGAGCTCAGCCTTTCTTCTCCCTTGACATCACTAAAACCATGAAGGTGGTGGTTAGAAAAGAGCATGGAAGAAATGGTTAGGTAGCTTGCTAGAAATCCAGGAGCTGGGCCTCATTGGTAGAGATAAAGGCATGGCGGGCCATTGCCATTACCGTTCTTGAAAGCTGTCACAGGTTATACAGCATATTTAGTACTTCCTATTAGTCACTTCCCTCAAGTCCAGAATGGATCTTTGCCATGTAATATGGTGGTCATGGCTGGTACATGGCATATATCTCCTGGCCTGATATGACACCAGGGCTGTAAGGGAACCCCAAGGTGGATGAGGTAGCCCTTAGCTCAGGAAGAAAGCATTAATAGTCATGGATATAGTAGAGGAATACGAGCTAATAGGACTTGGTCACTGCAACTGTTTTCCCAGGTTACCATGTACCATATTGGATGGGGAGAGAAGGGCTTAGGTTATGAACAAGAGAGTCCACATACCTAAGGGGAACGGGAAACCCCAGTGGAGTCAGCCTTCTGTCTCTCTCTAATCTCCCCGACCGTGGAGCTATGTAGGACTCCAAGAGATGGCAGTTCCTTGAAGTCTACAGGAAGTCCAAGTGACTTGGATCAATACCCTCTCCCATCTGTCTTAAGAATCCCATGGTCAAGAGATGACAGCCAGGGTCCACAATCACACCCTGGTCATAGTTTTGGAGGTTTATTCCAACTTTCTTTCCCCTTTATTGTGTTATATAGAGTGAGGGCTAAAATTTTTTCCTTCTCAGGGGATAGAGGATCTCGGGATCCTACCCTAGACCTCTTCAGCCTCTCTGGGCCTCCTTACAATCATGTGATGACTTGGGAACATAAGTGCTGTGATCAGATTCTACATACCAGATGTCTAGATTTAGTGTTCACTCTTTCTAATAGGGGTTTGCAGTAAATGCTCCTCAGTCTGACCTTCACCATCCTGCTGTTTCCATCATTAGCATGGTTACCATCCTGCCTGACTAGAACTGTCTTATCCCACTGATAGCTAAGTGATTGGTGAGTTAGGTCTATTCACTCAGCAACTTTTTATGGAAAAGAAATGTCTTGAGTCTAGCCAAGCAGGACTATTAAGAAAAGGGGGGTAGGAGAGAGCTCTCCCTTGAAAACAAATGCAGCGACCAACCGAAGTTATAAGATAGGAAGGCTTCAAAAGTATTTCATGATAACAGTTTAAAAAATCCCCATTTTTTTTATAAATTTAATTTCCATACTACCTGGATTTGAATATAGTTGGTGATTAACTCACATACATGCACCAGATAGATCTTTGGGCTCAATTCTGCCACTGGTTAGTGGCTATGTGACATTGGATGAGTGACTTATTCACCTTGAGGAAAGTGAATTAAATGATCTATAAGGTCTCTTCCAACTCTAGAATTACATGATTCTTTCATTCTCTTATATATATAAGAATATTTTCCCCACATATCTCTTTAATACTAACCCTAAAAACTTTCTCACTAATGTTTTCTACAGCTCTCTGAAAAACACGTTTTTAATTTAAAAAAAAAAAGACAGCTGGACCAAATGCACAATGCTTGTGATGACAATCATCAGAAAATTGTACTTTTTTGTGATTTTTTATTATTTTGCATTTATGAACACCTTTTTACAGTGCCAGTAGATATGTGTTCAGCTCAGTTTTCTACTCAGCCATAGTTTAGTTGCTGCTATTTATCACCAGGAAGATATATTTTCATTGCAGCTACCTTTGTGTACATGAAACTGTAAACACCAAGATCACTTTTCAATAAACAATGTCCATCAACCTCAAAAAAAATAACAACTAAATTTTATTTAAATTTAGATACATTTCTACTATGGCTATTCTCTGTTATCATTCATTTTTGGTTACAGTACTAGGACATTGTCATGAACAGTCTGACACTTCCCTTTTATTATTCAACAAAATTTTATGTTAGCCTACAAGGTACTATAGTCAATTAGTCAGTCAATAAGCATTTAGTGCTTATCATGTACCAAGCACTGTGATATATGAAAGGCAATCCCCTTCCCCCCCAAAAAAAATCTCCTGCCCTCAAAGAACTTACATTCTAATGGAGGAGATAACATGTAAATAAATAGGGAAAGGCTCCAGTGGATAGGAGGAAACAAGAAAGATCTCCTTCAGAGGATAGTGTTTGAACTGAGTCTTGAAAGAAGCCGGGAAAGCCAAGAGGTAGAGGTGAGAGGAAGAGAATTCTGGGTATGTGGGGGCAGTCAGTGGAGAGGCATGGAGATGAGAGAATGAATGACATCTCCTCCTCACCACACCCTCCAACAAAAATATCCTGACACCTGAATGCTCTTTCCCAAACACTGTTCAAACCAGAAGTGGGAAGAGAGGACACTGGGAAATAATCAGGGTGAACATTTCATATTATATGGAATTCCTATCTATCATCCCTCAACATTCCCATCCTTTGATTATATCTTGCTTTTGTATTCTTTGTGCAGCTAGCAGAGGTAATGTATATGTTTAGGTGCTTTTTCCATCCTAAATGTTATTTATTTTGATTCTATCACCTCTTCCCTATCTACTAATAAACTCCTGGGACAAGAATTAGAGTTCAGTTCCAGAGGTGTGCTGGAAGCAGCTTGTGCAGGTTGGTGAGAGCTGATTTTAAAATTTTCAGAATGATTATTGACCTCTGGAATTGGAAAATGCTACAAATCAGGGCTTGATTTGTTGCTGTTGTCGGTCATCCTTCACTCTCAAAGACCAATGCTATCACTATTTTTGTTGTTGTTCATCCTTTCTTTTCGAAGAGGACCAATGATATCACTTTTTGTTGTTGTTGTCACTGTAATTTGTCCTTTCTTCTCAAAGAGGACCAATGACATCATGAGAGTGATATCCTGACTTGCATGAATTAGATTTAAGTGAGGCAGAGCTGCGGCAAAGTCATCAGCCTCACTTTCTCCTCCAGAGATTGTTTTGCTGATTATCTAGATTTAAGAAAGTGATGGAGAAAATATTAACAATGGAAATTAAACCTAAAAATGTGTCATACATACATTTTCCCCCCAGAGGGCTGTTTGTTAAACATTTACAAGCATCTTCCTGCTTAGTTCCCCTAGGCAATTTTTATTTTTTTAATTAATTAAATTTATTTGTTTATTTACTTTTATTTTACAACATTCAGTTCCATAGTGCCTTGAGTTTCAAATCTTCTTCCCCTTCTTCTCCTCTCCCTCCCCCTTATCATGGCAGCATGCACTCGACTATAAGATCTACAAATATCTTCACTATAGGATCTACAAATATCTTCACATTGATCATTAGTCAGGTTGTAAAGGATTATAACTGATGGAATGATCAGTGGGAAAGAGAAAACAAAACAAAACAAGAAAAAGAAACACAGCAAGTAGTTTGTTTCTAGGCAATTTTTACTAAAGAACAAAGACCAGCTTTTCTATTTCTTCATTTCCCTTCCCTAGTCCCTAACTTAGTACCTTGCCTATAGTAAGTGCTCAATTATGATCTATTGATTGATAAATTGATCACTACTCCACCCTCCCAAGTAGGCCCAGTGCTAATCTGTAACAATAACAGACTTTTCCTTTGGTAAGACTTCAGCTAGAACAGACAAGGCGTACATGGGTCTTCCTATGTGGTCTTCCTATAGCTTCATTTTATAATTACCAAAATAAATGTTATATATTATGCCTTTATAGTCTTTACTGATTAGAATGCTACTATTCAGCATTTTGAAGAGATGAGAATATGGAAGACCTGACCAACCAGAAACTAATAAAAGGAAGAGAGAAAGGAAATGTAGCATGGTGGACCTGGAGTCAGGAGAGACCTGGGTTTGAATCCAGTCTCAGACACTATGTGAACTTAGACTAGTAGAGTCAAGGAGGCCCAAATATGAATCCTCCCTCAGAAACTTACTGAGTAACTCTAGGAAAGTCTGGGGAACCTCTTTGTGCCTCAGTTTCCTCATCCATAAAATGAGGTTAGACTTGATGTCTTTCTAGGGTCCCTTCAAGCTCAAAAAATCTAAACTCCAATTATTATTTTAGTGTATGAATCTATAAAAAGTTCACATATCCTTGTCTAAATATCAAATAAAGAAAGCCAGGGGAATTGTGATCATACCTCAAGACTATCTGTTTAGGTAACTCATATTGGTAATTGATTGATTATAAGGCTCAGAATTGACCGAGTCGATATACACTTTGCAGACAATCAAAATATTTTTCCATTTTCAAACTAGTTACTGCATAAAGATGAGTCCATAATTCTGCAACCAAACTATAAACTTGTAAACACAGTTTCATATGAATTGATTCCTCTGAGTGTGATCACTTATTGCATTTAAACCATATAAAGTAGTTTTCAGGGCAGCTAACGCTTGGAATCAGGAAGACTCATCTTCATGAGTTCAAATCTGGATTCAGCCTGGGAAATTCACTTAACCCTGTTTGCCTCAGTTTCCTCATCTATAAAATGAACTGGAGAAGGAAATGGAAAACCACTCCAGTATTTTTGCCAAGAAAACCCCAAATAGGGTCATGGAGAACTAGAAACAACTGAAAGGACAGAACAACAAACATAGTTATCAGTGACTCTGTGTGTGTGTGTGTGTGTGTGTGTGTGTGTGTGTGTGTGTGTGTGATCTTCCATTTTCTTATCACCAAATGCTGTAGTTATTAATTTCCTAACTTCGTTACTGCAGAAAAAGAAAACAGAAAAACAGTATATAAAAATTCATTCCCTATAAGGCTAAAACTGTATTCTTGGCTTTGATCACTCTCTATAGTGATCAACATGAGTTCAATCTGAAATTACTTTACTGATTTTAAGTTACTTAAAGATTAGGCAGACTCTGGATTTCCTTTTATTTTTTTACATTCTAATTTTTGAAAATGAGGATGGGAGAAAAGGGTATGATTAATATCAAGCACAAATTCAAGATTTTTCCAATCTATCATCATCATTATTTCTGAAATATTTGTGGACACCAGAGGAAAAAAATTACGTGTTGAATTTTCTTAGTATGCATAATCCCATTATATATTGGGCATATGGTGTAGAAGAACAATCCTATTCTCTACATCTCAATTATGTCAGTTGTATCTCTGGGGTATTTCAGACACTGATGTAACAGATATGTATTCTACAATATTTTTACATTATCCTAGAATTTAATCAGACTGGATTGACTCAGCATAAAATATTCTAGCTGCCATGTCCTATCCATAGGCATGGATATAAAATAAGATTCCTTAAGAAATCATTGAACATTTTTAAGAATGTCAACACCATCAGACAAAACTAGTTCTTAAGGAACTACAACAAAGCCTGAGAATGCAAGGGCTGTAGGTCAGGTCTCTATTTCCCCTACCTGCCTCCAAAAATTCCACTAATTCAACAAAATATATTTGGAGAGTAATATTTATGAATTTCCAGAACTCTGGTAATAACCTACATTCACAAATCTCTGCATGACTACACTAAATTCACCAGGGCTGTTCAGGTATAAATAGAACCCAAGCAACTTTCTGTACTACAAGAGAGATAGGTGAGCATAAGGTCAGTTTATTTTTATAATTAATAAGGAATAATAGGACTTATCAGAAAAAGGGCCCAAAATGTCTGGTTAAGCCCTTACTGATAGTATAAAGAGATACAAACCCATTACTTGTTCTAAAGTTACCACTTACATTCACTCTAGAAAGAACAGTCTTATATAGTAGTGAAAAAGTTGGATCTCAGGTCATAAGACCTGAGTTAATCTAAGTAAGCCCCTAAGCAAGAAGTTTACTTACTGCCTGTGTGACCTTGGGCCAGTCATTTGACTTCCTTAACTCTTCGGTTCTTCATCTATAAAATTAAAGCATTGGACTACATGGCCTTATGAGCTCTGTCCCTTTCAGTCAGCTAGATGATGTGTACCAGATAGAATACTGGACCTGAAGTCAAGAAAACAGCCTCAGACACTTACTAGCTTTGTGATTTTGGGCAAGTCACTTAACTTCAGTTTCCTCAATTATCAAATAAGGATAACAGGGTCTACCTCCCAAAGTTGTTGTGAGGATCAAATGAAATATCTGTAAAGCACTTAACACAGTGCCTGGCAAATAGAGATGCTAGATCAACACTGGTGTTGGTTTTTGCCATTCCAGCTATAGTACTATGATCAGTAAATTCTATTGCCACTAAATTCAGAAAAGAAAATGTATATTGAGTTCTCCAAAGGTGGGAAGCCACTCCTTGGGGGAGTATTATACATTTTTGTGAAAATCATTATATTAATAAGTAACTGGAAAAGTTGTTATTGTTATTGTTTTTGCTGAAGTATAAAAATAAAGAATGAGAGGAATTTTTTTTTCTTTTTATATACATGCTAAGAACTATGTAGTTAATATACCAGGCCTTAACCTCCAGAGACCTGGGATCAAATGAGAGATTGATCAAATCAATTTGCTGACCACAAACTATTGTCCCCAAGTTACACTAAGAAGCAAACCCAGCTATATTTGGGGTTTACTAAATACCTCAAATTTTCATAAATACGGGATTCAATAAAACCACATCGTGCCTGCATGTATTTTTTCTTTACTCAGAACTAAGGAAATTTGATCTGCTTTTTCCTAATTCATTTAAATGTTCATTCAAAATAGGATTATGCACAAGTTTTCAATTGACCAGATGAGTTTTTGAGGCCTCTTTTCTAAGCCCCTTTTTCCTCCCTTGCAAGAAGGAAATCAGGTTTTTCCAACTATGGGTTGGGATTCAGAATCCATAAGGATGAGCTGTGTTTTATAGTAGACACTCACCCACTAGTAATGGCACCAATTATGCATGAAATATCAAAATATAACTAGTGAGTTTGACTTACTGGGACATGTTGATTGGGTAGGTAAGCACTGGTTCCTATTTACTACTTTGCAAACATTTTATTTAGCTTTGATAGCTCCTGTAGATAGCAATATCTAGTATCGTAGTTGGCATGTAAAGATTAATAAACAGTGATTAGTAAATGCTTGTTGACTGACAGATTACTCAAGTGATCTGAGATAGGATCTTTTGTATGTTATTTTTCCCTGGGCCTCAATCCAGTTCATACTGTTTTCCTCGTCACTGTCGTGAGATTTTTTTTTTTTTAAACATGGCAATTAAAAATGTTTTAACATATTAAATTGTACATCTAGAGAAATAACATTTTTTAACCTGCCTTTAAAATAGACCTCTTCCTCCCACTCTGTGGCAATATTAGAGCTGAGCTCTTCTCCAAGTGACATCTGTCAAGGAGTCGTGAGTGTCTTTTTCTCTATTTTGAAAAGCTAATAACACGTGACTTTAATAAGAGTAGCTCTAAATTCTAAAGCTTAGAAGGTTGAAATGCAACTTTGCAGCTCCCAGAGATTTAGCTCGATTTTCTAGGTTCAAATTAAACTCTTTATTTTTTTATATTTATAATTTATTTTGTTGTTTTTTTCTTTTTAGACTCACTAACCCTGTCATATCCCCTAAATTTTATAAACATTTTCACTTTATATCTTGGTTCAATATTTTAGGAGTTAAAGGTTATCATACTAACTTTGCTATATATTTCTAAAGCATGTGATTTACAAAAAAATAATTGCTCTCCTGTTTGGAGATGTGATTTATGAGATTAAATCTGTGAAGGCTGTTAAACACTTGGTCTTTCCTGCCCTATCTTTCTCTACTTGTCTGGCTACTAGAAAAAGGACAAAAAGTTGGAGTACGGAGAGAAATAAATGAAGACAAAAATTCTTCTATACTGGTGGTCTCTAAGTAGCCAAAATGCTTTATCGGTGGGCAGCTAGGAGGCACAATGGATGCAGGGGTGGGGGAGCCTGTGGCCTTGAGGGCCTTGGGTGCAACCCATTGACTGAATTCAAACTTCACAGAACAAATCCCCTTAATAAAAGGATTTGTTCTGCAAAACTTGGACTCAAAGAGCCACAACCAAGGACCTAGGAGTTTACATGTGGCCTTAAGGCCACAGGTTCCCCACTCCTGGTAGAGCACAGGGCTTGGAATCAGGAAGACTCATCTTCCTGAATTCAAATGTGGCCTCAGATACTTACTATCTGGATGACCCTTGGCAAGTCACTTAACCTTGTTTGCCTCAGTTTCCTCATCTATAAAATGAGCCGGAGAAGGAAATAGCAAACCATTCTAGTATCTTTGCCAAGAAAACTTGAAATGGGGTCAGAGTCAGGCACACCTCAAAACAATTGAATGACAAGTTTTATAAATAAAAACAGATCTCATAGACTAGTGGAAATTAAATGTCTGAAAGATAATTCAGATACTAAGCTATTGTAGCCAAGATTAGAATAGGATTTGTGAGAAAAGACAAGAAAATTAATCATATATACTTAATAAGGTGAAATGAGCACAGTCACCAGACCAACAGTGCACCTTGTCAACTAAAATAAGCAAAAGCAGGTTTTGGGGGTGGCTAGGTGGCACAGTGAATAGAGCACCGACCCTGGAGTCAGAAGGATGTGAGTTCAAATCCGGCATCAGACACTAACTAGCTGTGTGACCTTGGGCAAGTCACTTAACCCCAATTGCCCTGCCTTTTCCCCTCCAAGAAGAAAAGCAGGTTTTACAATCCATAGGGTTCTTTCCTTATTTTTTACATATTTTCTACAATCTTCTTACTGATTAAAACTCTGAAATTACTTACTTAAGATGACTTCTTACTAAGCTATGCCCCTACATTTGACCATTCAGATCTTGAAATCTATTAAAGTATTTTTAAAAGAATTTTGAATGTCTTTGAAAACTTCCTTAGCCCTTTCACCAGAGTCCTGTAGCTACAGTTTGAATAAGTTCACAGGAAGGACACAGGGCTTTATGAAAAAACTGAAAGCTTCCACCACATTCCACCCTGAAAAGACATTTAACTTTCTGACAGGGCACAGGCCACTTTAAAGATGCATGTTAGAGAAATAAAATAGCCACCTGTTCTTCCCACGGAACAGCATTCTTTTAGCTGACAGTGGGCATTGAGACTCAGATTAGGAGGCTTAAAATGATAATTATCAGTTTCTAAAGTATATTGTTATTGAGTCCCTAGCACTACATGTAAATGGATTCTTATTTTTAAATGCCATTTGATAATGAGAATTTCACAACCAAAGAATATTCCCTTTCTTCCTAGCTTTTTTTAGCAGGTTATCTGAAGATTTCATCAATCTCAAATTTGTCCATTTTTGTATCCATTCACCCTGGGCAGACTCATTCCAACAATTGTTTGATATAATAATTACCCAAAGAGAGAAAGGGTTTTCATGCATTATTAAAACCAAATGGTCATACTCATTCTCCAAAGACATTTGATGTTCAATTCCATAGGTCAGCTGGAGTCTGAGCTTACAACCTAACCTTTGCAGCTCTGTTCTCAGTAGTCCCTTAGCAATTCCGGAGTCAGTTATTAACCATTTCACTTTGGAGAGAACTCCTCACATAGTGGGTTCAAGAAACTTAATAGCAAAGGCTTAGAGACAACTGGTCATGAATAGCCTGTCATCCACATCCCTGTTGTTTTTTTGTCAACCCTTGCTTGTATGCTTTTTCATCTCACTGAGGTTTCTCTTCCCCTATGACCAGAACTTTTACCAAGAAGGCACACAAAGTGAAAATAATTTTTATTAACATTCCTTGCATTCAAGCCAAAGCAAACTTGTGAAATTTATAAATTGCTATACTGTAAGGTGCCAAGATAAATTCCATAATGCTAAAGTTAGTATCTAAATGTGCCAGAAAAGTGTTTAGGTGTACATATCTGTGATATTCATAAAAGTCTTTTTTTTTTTTTAAATGTGAGCAGAACGTCAGTTTCACAGCTAGGCTCATTGCCATTCATCTGAATACAGAAATAGTCAATAAAGCATGCTAATGCATCATTTTCTACAACTAATCCAATTGAAGATTGGAGGAGAGATAGCCAACTCAGTCCTACTTTCAGCATAATATAGGTAAAAGAGACCTTTTCTAGGAGTCAAAAGACCTTCGACTCAGACTCTTATTTTTTATGTGACACTGGGCAATCCGTTTAAACTCTCTAAGTCTCAGTTTCTTCATTTGTAAGATAGCAGCATTGACATTTGCACCACCTACCTCAGGATTGTGAGAAAAACACTTTGCCAACCTTAAAGCACACTAGAAATAAATAGGAAAATTTAATAAAGGATTCTTGTGTATAATAATTATATAAAATATATTATTATATACAATGTATATTATTTATTACATGGGTTTTCAAAAAAGTAAACCATTTGAAGTGGAAATTTATTTTATATTGAATCCTCTTTTTAATGCTCTGCTGTGTATGTGGAAATGTTTTTTTTTCTTTTCTCATTTTATATTAAAGTTTAAAATGAATAATTTTAAAATATAGTATTATCTTATATAAATATGTGTTAAAAATCTACTTATCATTATATGTAAAAACATATTCAAAATCACTTAACTTCACGAATCTCAAGGTCAGATCCTTTTTCTTGTTGATTTTCAAGGAAAAAACTTGCTTGGCATATCAACCTACCCATCACATCTATCTTCCCTTTATAAGAGATATTATGGCAAATGCAAAATAACATATTATCACATTTCTGATTGTGCAGTATTCCACCCAAGTATTATACCTGGGGAAGCCAATGATAATGTAGATAGAGCATTGGGCCTGGAATCAGGAAGACCTGAGTTCTATTCCAGTCTCAGACACTTCCTAGCTATATTACCCTGGGCAAGTCACTTAACCTCTGATTGCCTAACAAAATTAATCTACTGGGGAAGGAAATGGCAAATTACTCCAGTATCTTTGTCAAGAAAACCCCAAATAAGGTCATGAACAATTTGGACATGACCAACAACAATAAATTTAATACCTACTCACTGAGCACCCACACAAATTATATTCATGAAGTCAGATTCTCTAAAGGTCTAATTGTCTCTTTTGTACAATTTAGCATTTTATTATATCAGGATATGTTGGTGAGAATATGAAGTACCATCTATCCCACTAATTGTATATGTATATGTATGTCATTTCTTCATCCAAATTTTAATTCCTCATGGGCAGATATACTGTATAATGTTTGAAATTATAGAATATTAATTGTTGAATGGAGTCTTAGAAATCATTAGTCCAACTGCTTCCTTTTGCATGTAAGGGAACTAAAAACCGAAAAAGTGATGTGACTTGTCTAAGGTCACACAGTAAGTCTGAGGCTAAAGTTCAGGTTTCTTGACTCTTAGTACTGGTTTCTCCCACTTCACCATTGCCCCTTGTGCTCCATAGTCTCTATCACAGGACTGGGCACAGAATAAGCTGATAGAATTATAACTGGATGGGATCAACAGTCAAAGGATATGATTAAGGAGTTTATGTCTGAAGAAGAAATCTAAGCTATCAATAGCAATATAGGGAAAAATGTTCTAAATTACTAGTAATTAGATAAATAAAAATTAAAATAACTCTGAAATGCCACTTAACATCCATCAGATTGGCTAAATTGACCAAAAAGAAAAATGACATGCTGGAGAGGTTGTGAGAAAAGTTATGTAAATGCATTGTTGGTGAAGTTGTGAACTACTCCGATCATTCTGGAAAGCAATTTGGAACCATGCCCAAAAAACTATTAAACTGTGCATACATACCCTTTGACCAAACAACACCATTATTAGGTCTATATCTCAAAGAGATCAAAGAGGGAAAGACCCGTATGTACAAAAATTACCTATATCAGTTATTTTTTTATATCAGCAATTTTTGTGGTGGTAAAGAATTGGAAATCAAGGGGATGCTCATCTACTGGACCATGATTGAATATGGCATATGAGTTATGGCATATGACTATAATGGAATACTATTGTGCTATAAGAGATGATGAAGGGGATGGTTTCAGAAAAACCTGGGAAGACTTATAGGAAAATGAAGCAAGCAAAAAACCAAGAGAATAATTTATATACAATATTTCCAATACTGTAAAGATAATCAATTTTGAAAGACTTGGGAACTTGATCAGCACACAATTCCAAAGGATACACGATAAAACATGTCTACCTCCAGACAGAGAGTTAATGGACTCAGAGTGAAGATTGAAGCATATTTTCTTATTTTTTTCTTTTTTTGGTCATGACTAATGTGAGAATTTGTTTTGCATGTGTATTCATATTTGAAATAGGCTTTGTTTTTCTCACACTCTCAATGGGTAAGGGAAAGGGACAAGGAGAAGGAAGGAAGAAAATTAAGAACTGCAAATGAAATGATAAAAAAAAAATTTAAAGAATTGGATGGTATCCGAGAAGGCACCTGCCCAAAAGCTTTCATATTATAGGTAGGGATGCAAAGGCAAGAAGGTATGGACACTGAATGAATTAACTAAGTAAGGTCATGTTGGGAAGTTAATAAAAGAACTCAACTTTTGAACCCAAGCCTTTTTACTCTCCTCTGCATCATGCTATTGACTGGTAACTAAAATTTTACTCAATAAGTGAATTAATGTTATATTGTTAAATTGAGGCAGATAGATGGCATAGTAGATAGAGTACTGGTCCTGGAGTCAGAAATATCTGAGTTCAAATCTGATCTCAGACGCTTACTATCTGTGTGACCCCGGACAAGTCACCTTTAAAAAATTTTTTTGTACATCAGTTTCCTCAACTATAAAATGGAGTTGATAACAATAGGACTCACCTCCAAAGTCACTGTAAGGCTCAAATGAGATATTTATAAAAAAAACTTAGCACAGTTCCTGGCACATAGCAGACATTTAATAAATGCTTGTTTCCTTTCTTCCTTCTTTTCTTCTTTCCTTCCTTGTTAAATGCCCTGCCCACCACCTTAAAAAATGTATTGAGAAAGTATCAATGTACTCCCAATCATATATCTAAACTCTTACATAAATGATTCTAAGGCATTACTTCTGAATGAACTTCACTATAATCAGATGATGACATAGTCAGCTATTAGCATATACATATTAGAATATTCCTGGTTAAGCTTGACCATTGGGAAAACTTAACTTAGAATGATCTATGGCTTCCTGGGTATGGATATTTCCTGCTTCAAACCACAGCCTCTCTTTGCCTTTTCTTTTATTTTCTATGTGACTTCTACATTTTACCATTAATCTCCTGTGTCCTGGATTTTCTCAAACAATCTCATAAACAATCTCAAACAATCAAATAAACTGTACTCTTCACCAGGCATATCTTTTGTAAAAACACATGTACATTCAGAAAACATGGCCATTCCTACCTTGGATGATCTCTCCAACATGCCGAAAGCCCTCCTCTTGCTCTTGTATAAGCAGGATATTAATGTGCCACTTGGATTGTCCATGTGCTGTCTCTCATAGTCTCTGGGCCACCTCGTTCAAGTCACTTACTCAGTAGGCACTGTAAGAATTAGTTTTATTTCACTATTTTTCTTTGTTAAAAGGGAAAATGCTATTGGTGGGAATGGAGTTATTGGGAAATGATAGTGGTTGTAAAAAAAAAAAGATAGATGTTAATGGACTAAGAAAGTAAGAGTAAGTATTATTGAATAAATATTCCTTGAGAGAAGGGACTACTTAATTTTTTTGTCTTTTATCCCCAGCATGTGGTACATCCCCTTCACACAGTAGACAATAAATGTCTGTTGAACCGAATTCAAGCTAAGCATGGAACAGTGGTGGTCCAATGTGTGATATGAACATCAAAAGATCTAATATCATTTAGACTTCATTAATACTATAGGAGCATAGTGTCCAGAACAAAGGAAGCTATAGGTCTACTCAACTCGCCTCATCAGACTAAACCTGGAATATTGCATCCAGCTGCAAAATGTGGAGAAAGGTTATATTAGCATATCCAGAGAAGGGGAAACCAGGATTATCAAAAAACTTCATATAGGATATATAGAGATTCCTTGAAAAAACTGGGAATGTTTAGTCTAGAAGTGGGCATACTTTGGAGTGAAAGTGGGATGAGGATGACAGTCATCTTTCAGATACAGGAGGGGTTGTCAAATTGAAATGGGGATTAGAATGATTGTGCTTGGCTCCAGGAGGCAAAAGTGGGACCAGTAGGTAGAAGTTATAGGAAAGGAAGATTTTGGCTCAATATAAGAAAACTTCCTAATAATTAGAGCTGTTCAGAAATAGAACAGGCTTCCTGGAAAGGTAATAAGTTTCCTGTCACTGGTGATCTTCCAGAAGAGGCTGGATGACCTTTATTGGGAATGCTATAAAGGGTATTCATGCTTTGGAGGGGAAGGCAGGGTGTGGGGGGGTGAGGGGAGGAGGTTGTGTTGAACTAGATGACCTCCAAGTTTCGTTCCATCTCTGAGAGTCTATGAAAATTCAGCAAGAATTTATACTACTTTCAATATTCTGCTTTATATACCCTCTGCATCATTCTTCAGATTTGATTGGATGCCTCTGTTTCTATCATATATACAATATCTAAAGAGAATTGTTGTTATCCCCTACAACTATTTAACTACTGAGATAGTCATTACCCAAGGAAACTACAGATTGTTTCCTTGTCATACACTAAACACACTGGAAATTTTCTTTGAATTCATCAGAATAGAGGATTTTTCCAGAAAATCAAAAGTATTTCATGGGATTAAGTAGCATATTATTATATTAGTTTGTCTCTTCATGTCTCTCTGTGTGTCGCTCTGTCTCTGTGTCTCTCTCTGTCTCTGTCTCTCTGTAAAATGTAAGTGTGTATGTACATGTGTGTTCCCCCTAAATTATCTAGCATTAGGTTTTCCATCTCCCTTTGCATGAGTGGTCTAAGGAAACTTTACTATTTCTAGCTGTATATTATCATGGGGCAAGAACTGTGTATATATAAGGAGACTTTTCCATCCTTTTCTCCCTGTTTTCTCCTATCCAAAATACTGTCCTGTCGTTATAAATAGGAAATTTGATCAACCAAAATCTTAAATTATCCTCGAATCAGGACGTGAAAGAAGTAAAAGATTTGAGAGGGCTAGGTGGAGCAGTGAATAGAGCACCAGCCCTGGAGTCAGGAGGACCTAAGTTCAAATCCGACCTCAGACACTTAACACTTACTAGCTGTGTGACCTTGGGCAAGTCACTTAACCCCAACTGCCCTGTCTCTTTCCCCTCCAAAAAGCAAAAAAAAAATTAATTTTTAAAAAAGAAGCAAAAATTTATAGGAAGCCTTCTTCAAATTCAAAGTTGAGTATATCACACCACTTTCTGTTGTGCATAACACTTAGAATTACAGATACAATGTTGGAAGAGAGTATATGGGAAGGTAGGAGCAGCAGTCATAGCATGTCAACAGGGCTAAAGCATGCCTCGATCTCGATGTGTAATCAATTACTGTGTTAATAGCATCTCTGGACAGTCATCTCTGCTATTGCATTTTTATTTGGAAGATTTATTCTGGTACTTCAATGAATCTGCAATCTCATCAAAGTATGCACCCCTTCCAACAATACAAAGCAACCTTTCCACATTTCTCCTTCACACATAACCCTTATTTCTATCTTCCCTAAAGTAGATCCTCCACAGAAGGTCCACTCAACATGGCATTAGACTGCTTCTAATATCTTGATAAAGAAGGACTTGGAAAACATGTATAGTACATTGATGACATAAATTATGTTATATATAATTAAATCCCTGCTAGAAAAATCAGTCTTCCAAGGCTTTCAGAAGCTTTCACCTGGGGCAGCTAGGTGGTATAATGGATAGAGCATTGGCCCTGGAGTCAGGAGGACCTGTGTTCAAATCTGACCCCAGACACTTACTAGCTGTGTGATCCTGGGCAAGTCACTTAACCCTGATTTTTTCCCAAGGAAGAAGTTAGTACTTTATAGAATCTTTGGTGGGTGCCAGGAAGTCTTAATTTACTTCAGTGATCTAATTATGACCTAATTATTAGGTACTGGCCACTGTCTCACAACACTCAAAGAACATAATAGACACTTCAATAATGGTTATTAAATTGAATAGAAATGGTATTAACCTTTCTTCCTTTGTGTCTCAGTTTATTAATTATTATATTTTAGATTAGATTTAGATTATCAGTCATACTATTTTCCTACTCTCCTACTGGTCACAGAGATTAAAAGTTGACGTTAAATAGTCCCAACCTGAAAGTTACACTCAGACTAGTAATTTATTTGATGAATATCAAGTCTATTATTTGTAAACCTCAATTTAAACATGTAAATAGAAAGCATGATTATTCATTTTAAAAGTATAGTTCAAGCATGATATAAGAATTAAGTCTTCATAGTATTCATGTCAGAACCAACCAATAACAAATTAGTGCCTTAAAATATACAACCCAAGTATTTGCAAAGGCATTAAAGAAGACAGTGTGTATTGTAGCTAAAGGATCAGCCTCAGTCAGGAAGACCTAGGTGTGAGTCCTACCTAGGACACTTACAGGCTGTATGACCCTGAGCAAATCACTTAGACTCTCAGTTTTCTTCCCCCTCCCCCCAATCAACTGTCTAAAATTCTGAATGTAGAGGAGGCTGCTACCTGCACTGGTGCCAAGAAGTTTGCCCATTGGGAGATTATTATACCAACAAAAAGCCAGCTTTATCCCTCCCTCCAGCCCAGATCCTAAAGCATTTATATTTGTAAGTGTGATATTTTTAAAGACTAGTCTTGCATACTTGTAATAAATGTAACATGATAAATATTAATTTTTGTATCAGAGGAATTATCAGTGCAGTGCATAGCACCTGGGCAGCTAAAGACCTAAGTTCAAATGTGGCTTCAGATACTTACTAGCTGTATGACCTGGGCAAGTCACTTATCACTGTTTGCCTTAATTTCCACATTTGTAAAATGATCTGGAACAGGAAAAATAGCAAATCATTCCAATATCTCTGCCAAGAAAGCCCCAGTAGGGTCATGAAGAGACAGACACAACTGAAAATGACTAAACACAAGCCTGTATTTCATCAGAGTGATGCTATAAGAAAACATTGTACTGTATGAATTTACAACATTTTACCCAGTGAATTATACCAATACATCTTAAGTTTTCAGGAAATCTTTGGAATCATTCAGTATAGTTTTAAATGAGTAAAAAAAAAAACCAAATTCTTTTGCTTTTAGTTTCTTAGCCTTTCAGCTCCCCTAGGCAACTGCAGAAGGGGTAGCTCTCTGCATTGATACCAGAAGTTTCCTCATTGGGATTTAACAACTATGCCAAGACTATACTAACAAAATCATAGGAGGTCTAGCTTTTCTCCCTCCTCTTCCCCTCCAAAGAAAAATACTATAGCATTTGTAAGTAGTAATAATTTTTAAGGATAGCCTTACATCCCTTTGTTACAGTTCCTTCTCTGATCTCTTTTCATAGACACAGCACATTCAGGGGAAATTGGTACCAAGAAGAAAGTAAAAAGACTGCTAAGCTTTCAAAGATATTTCCGTGCATCCCGGCTACTCCGAGGAGCCATACCTCCATCCCCTCTGCACTTCCTGGATGAAGATTACCTGGGCCAGGCAAGGGTAGGAAGCCTTTCTCTGTTGGCCTTTCTCAGAAGTTTAATGGGCTGGTAATCTTTCTTAATTCACTATTCTAAACTACAACAGTCAGAGGAGCACTCGATGTTTTCCCCTGAGGATCACCTAATATTTTCCCCTGCAACAACTCTTTGCTGAAAGCCCAGGTTTATTTGTACAGCACAAAGTGGAATGAAGAGTTGGCAATTATCGAGTGAATTTTGTTTCACCAAATGTTTTTGCCATGATGAATTATCCAGCCAGACTTTCTACCCTCAAATTAGCCCAGTAAATCCTCCATTCCATTTTATATCATAAATATAACCTAAATAAGGAAGGATAGTTTCTTCCAGATGAACTGAATTCAAATTCCTTGTATCATAACTCTCCAAATATTATTGACTGGAGTTCTTTATTGAAAAAGTTTAGAAAATTTTCTCCTGGTAGTTTCATAAAAACTTCCATAATACCTGGCTATGACTGACTGGGAGAATAACCTAGCTGTTAGCAATCCTCACCCTGCCTCCCCCAATAGATAGATTGATAGATATATATAGATAAATTTTTAGTTTCTACATATTTTGCCTATATATTTATACACACATACACACACACATATATGCATACATACATATATTCACATTTATGTGTGTGTGTATGTATGTTATTTCTCCCAGTAAAACATTTCCTTGTTGTCCGGGATTCTTTCATTTTTTCTTTTGTTCCTGGAATTTAGTAAGTATTTAATAAATGTTCCTTGAATAGGCTTGAGTAGCAAAAAGAAGTTTGGCAATATGATGTCACAATAAAAGGTCCTGTGTGATCACTGACTAATGATGGAGGTTTGTAAACTGAGACACATTACATAAATGTAAACTTTTATTATCAGTCCTAAATATTTGTGTTTTGAGTCAGTTCAAGGGAAGATGATATCTCATCTTAAAATGCTAATAAGTTGAATTAACAACAATGAGTTAAAACAAGGAGGGGAGATGGAAATAGGAGATTACTCTTCAGGTCCTTCAGAGTTGAGGTTTCAAAGTATTCATTGTTTTCCTTGAAATATTATGGATTCCTGGAACATAAGAAATGCCATTTTCAGATGAATACATTTCAAAGCAAAATAAATTATTTTAAAATTGTGTTTCATGTCTGTTCTATTAGCCTGGGTAATCAAGAGCTCAATCTCCCAATATTTGTTGAATAAACTTACTATATATGCTCATTACTGGTTCTGATGTCATTTTTAGTTAGAGATAACATTTTCAACCAGAGCTATTGATTGTAGCTTGCCATTTGGACTACACTCATACAAATAAATTCAAATGAGGTAGAAAGACTACTTGTTAGAATTAAGATTTGTTAATTGGGAACCCAGTTTTTAAGTCAATGTGTCTATGATGCTTCCTTCAACTGTATAAAAGCTTGGCACTTTTTTATTGTTTAATGTAATTATTTATCAAAGTCAGTTTTACAATCTGTAACATGACTCATCTGCTCTGCTGTTTGCTATTTGTATTTTCAGCATATGCTCTCCAAAGTGGGAACGTGGGATTTTGACATTTTCTTATTTGATCGCTTGACAAATGGTAAGTCATTTAAAAGAATTCTCTTTGGAATAGAAGCCTTAACTTATAATGATTTCCATGAGATTATTTACCTATTAGTCACCCTGTTTGCATTTCCTGTTTGTTTTGAGGTTTGGGTTTTTTTTACATTTTTCATAAATCTAAAAATCAGTCCTCATAGCTTGCCAGATTCGATCATTCTTCTACTGTTCTGGACACACATGGAGACTTCATTACATAAACAGGGTCAGAGTGGGAAAAGTTAGAAATGAATTTGTTCCCATAGTCTTAAACTGTTTCCTACTCCTCCCCCTTCTTTTTTCCCTTGAGAAGCAGCTATGGTACAGTAGAAAGTGGAAAAGATCTGGACTTGGGAGACAGGTTTGTGGGGTGTTTCTGTTGTTGGCATCAGGCTTGCTATTGAGTCATTTTCAGTCATGTCCAACTCTTCCTAACCCCATTTAGGATTTTCTTGGAAAAGATACTGGAGTGGTTTGACATTTCCTTCTCCAGAGTGTTCCCAACTTACAGATAAGGAATTGAATATGATGATACTGTAAAAGCAGATATAGTCTAGAATGTATTGATGAGAATCGCATCAGCTGAGCTTGTTCCTTGCTCCCATTTCAAAATCCTACCTCTGAAAATTACTAGTTGTATGACCATGGGCAAGTCACTTCAGTCTAAACCGATTTGCTTCATCAGTAAAATGGAAATAACATCTGTCATATATAGCTTATAGAATTATTATGAAGACCAAAGCAGGTAATTTATATAAAATGCAAAATGGGGGTAGTAATAGCATTTATTTCATAGGGTCATTGTGAGGATCAAGTGAAATCATATATGTACAGTGACTTGAATAATGGGCTACATCATAATCATTATCACTAATGGTACTACTATCAGGAGGCAGGACTGCTTTGTGAGGGTAGGCCATGTAGGGGGAATGGGGGGATACAGGCACTGTCACTTAGAGTGCCAAGGGTAAAATCCCCTCCATAACTCTCACTGTTACAGGAACAGCTGAGATGAAAAGCAATTCATTGCAACTGCAAGAAGCATTTACTGATTTCAGGAAAGAGTAATGTGATGACTGGTATATGGCAGTTAGTGTTAAGGAAGACAAGTCTTGTTTCAAAGGAGGGGAGTGGACTCCAAAACCAGCACTCTTTTTGCTAAACTATGAGTGGAAGAGGCAAGACAGTGACAACATGAGTGGGTATTGGCATTGTTTCTCTACCTTTATGATGATTGTGGTTTGTGGGGTGTTTCTGTTGTTGGCAACAGGCTTGCTATTGAGTCATTTTCAGTTATGTCCAACCCTTCCTAACCCCATTTAGGGTTTTCTTGGCAAAGATACTAGAGTGGTTTGCCATATTCTTCTCCAGAGTGTTCCTAATTTACAGATAAGGAATTGAGGTAAACAGGGCTAAAAACCATGATGATACTATAAGAGCAGATGCAATCTAGAATGTATTAATGAGAATCACATCAGCTGAGCTTGTTCCTTGCTCCCATTTCAAAAAAGAAGTATCAACATTTGGGCAACTTAACTAATTTATTCCTGGAAATAATATCGTAAGGCAGATTGTGAGAGATTTAACAAAAACTTTTGTATTTATTTGTACAAACATACTTGGCATTATCAGGAGAAATACTTGGTGTGCTATGGTTACATTTTAGGTAGGATTATATGATTGTGGTAGAAAATAAGAAGCAATACAAAAGTGGGGTCTATCCAGGGATCTGCTGGAGCCAGCTTATGAGAGCTGATTGTGTAAGCATTTGCAGATTAGAAATTAGAAGTCAGGGCTCAAGTTATTGTTTTGTTGATTATCTAGACTTAAGAAAATATTAATAATGCAAATTAAACTCAAAAGCCATGTGTGCATGCTTTTTTTTTCCGGAGAGCCCAGTTATTAAAAATTTACCAGTACACCCTTATATTGATGTATAAATATTACTTGGGTTCAGCAAAAAATGAAAGGCTCAGAGAATGAAACCATGACCAGACTGGAGGCCCAGTAACTGGATTCTAACAATGATGATGATGATGATGATGATGATGATGATGATGATGATGATGATAAGTGATATTTGTATAGCATTTTAAGATTTGCAAAATGCTTTATGATCATTACTTCATTAAAGCTTCATAAAACACCTACATGTACTTCATAATTTAGGCCTCCAAATGAATTAAGCACTTAAGTGACTTAACAATCCAAAAACACCAGAAATTTGCCCAGTACTCTTCTGACTTTTTCTGCCATATAAGTTGACCCATGAAACCTTCTCTGTAGCTTTTCACAAAGAAATCTTGAAGGCCCGTGTTGAACTGTCATCACCTGTTGCTCAAATTCTGCTATGGAAAATATATTAGTGAAATATATTAGCTATTCTGAATCAGACAGACCACTACAATTTAAAACATTTTTGTGTGACTTCACATGCAAAGATGGCACCTACCAATTAACCCCTCCATTAATGGGACATGCACTTTAAGAGTTATAGACTATACCCACCATTCACAATCTTTCATCATGCAGCAACATGGTCTGTGAAATGACTGGCCATCATAAAGGGATAGGAATTGGCCATGCATTTCTTATGCAAAGCTTTCTTGGTTTTGTGTGGAGAACATTAATGCTATTGATGCTATGCACTAACATTGAGCATAAAAGTCCAGATAAATGATATGTTACACTAACCCCAAAAAAACTCTAAACTACTCTGTCAAAACCATTGCTATTAAGAAAAGTTCAGGTGGGATAGGGTAGAGGGAAATATAGTTAGTCATTTACAATATGACTACTATGGAAATGGTTTGCATAATTACACATGTATCACCTATATTGAAGTGTTTATCTTCTCCGTGGGGTGGGTGAGGAGGGAAGAAGGGAGAGAACCTAGAACTCAACATTTTAAAAACAAATGTTAAGGGGCGGCTGGCTAGGTGGAGCAGTGAAGAGATTACCATAGAGCACTGGCCTGGAGTCAGGAGGATCTGAGTTCAAATATGGCTTTGGACACTTACTAGCAGTGTGACCATGGACAAGTCAACCCCAATTGCCCTGCCTTCCCCCCTCCAAAAAAGCAAAAAATAAAAAAATAAATAAAAACAAATGTTTAGAAATTGTTTTTACATGCAACCAGGAAATAAGATATACATACAGTGGGGTATAGAAATCCATATTACCCTATGAAAAAATAAGGGGGAAGGGCAGAAGGGTTGGTATATGGGGGATAGAAGAGAGGGAATACTGGGGGAAAGGGCAATCAGTATGCTTGCCATCTTGGGGTGGAGGGTAGGGGAGAGATGGGGAGAAAATTTGGAACTCAAAATCTTGTCAAAATGAATGTTTTAAACTAAAAATAAATAAATTCTGGGGGAATAAAAAAAGAAAGAAAACAAGCACCTGAGTCAGGAAAGGGAAGGGAAAAAAAATTTATACACGTGGTAAGTCCTGTGCTTTTTAATTCTATCTCCATTACCCTGGGAGGTGGGTGCTGTTATTATCCCCATTTTACAGTTGAAGAAACCAAGGCAAACAGAGGTGAAGTGATTTGCCAAGAGTTACACAGTCAATAAGTACCTTAAGCTGGATTTGAACTCAGATCTTCCTGATTCTAGTCCCAGGGCTCTTTTCAATGCACCACCTAGCTGCGTCCTTGAAATACACAAATGATCACAATGTTAATTTCACATCTGTGTCAGTTCAACTTTTGTTTTTGTTCCCAAATGATGTGAATAATAGAATTCACATATTATAGAGAAGAAGTAATCCAGCTCATTTTAGAGATGAGGAAATTGAAATCAAGAGAAGTTCAATGCCTTCCCCAAAATCACACATCTACGAAGTAGCATAGCAGTGCTCAGGTCATGTTCTTTTCACTATACCACATTATTTTAATGTAAACACATGAAATTTTAACATATCACAAGTGGTCTTACAGAATTTCATTATATAACTATATGCCATGTGTGTGCATGTGTGTGATTATCAAAAGTAGTCTCACAGAATATCATTATATAATTCTATAGCACATATGTGGAACATCTGGGTGGCACAGTGGACAGAGCACTGGGCTTGGAATCAGGAAGACTCAACTTTCTAAGTTCAAATCTAGCCTGAGATACTAACTATGTGACCCTGGTCAAGTCACTTAGCCATTTTTGCCTCAGTTTCCTTATCTTATGAGCTGGAGAAGAAAATGGCAAAGGACTCCCCATCTTTGTCAAGAAAACCTCAAAAAAGTCACAAAGAGATTGAAGTGGTGGGCCTCCATGCGGCTCTGGCTCCCACCACCTCCAATATATGTAAAAAAAATTACTCTAAACAAATTTTAGAGCTACAGAACCCACAAAGTGACAGAGAGAAAAAAAATCTCCCACTGAAGGCAGCCCAGCAGGAAGGATCTATTGCACTGGGCTGGAAGCCCAGCACAGTTCCCTGTGAACAGCAGTTGTGACCCTGACCAGCAGCAGGGGGAGCAGACTTCAGGGGAGTGAATCACCAGTAGCTATGGCAGTTTTCAGACTTCTCAACCCACAAGTACCAAAAAGAAAGTAAAAATTCAGGAACTCTGCTGGAACTGGGTAGAGAAGAGCAAGGTCTGACCCCTACCCCTGGGACGAGAAGTGGAAGAGGCGCAGTATGTGGCTGCCTCTAGAGCCCCTGACCTGCAGATTGTGGGGGACCAAGTGACCATTCAGAGGGTAATGACTCTTGCTTTAACTTTCTTGGATCTGGATTGAGGTCTTGGGTGGTAATACTGGGGTGTGTGACCAGTGAGCCAGAACATGTGGGGGCTGCAGAGAGGGCACCCTCCTAATAGCTTCAGGAGCTGCAAAAACCCCAGTGATTTGGGACATAGCTCTCTGAAAACTGGAAGCAGAGTTCTACCATGGCAAAGAGCTCAAAAGTCAAGTAATTGACTGGTAATATGAACAAGCAGAGGAAGCACAAACAGATCATACAGTCCTTTTTGGGGGAAGGATCAAAAAAGGATCAAAGCATGGAATGGGAGGAAGACAACAAAGTCAGAACTCCTACATCAAAAGCTTCCAAGAAAAATATGGACTTGTTACAGGACATGGAGGAGCTCAAGAAGAATTTTGAAAATCAAATAAGAGAAGTGGAGGAAAAATTGGGAAGAGAAATGAGAGTGATGGAAGAAAATCATTCAGTCAACAACCTGCTAAAGGAGACAAAAAAAAAAGAAATACTAAAGAAAATAATACCTTAAAAAATAGACTAACCCAAAAGGCAAAAGAGGCCCAAAAAGTCAATGAGGAGAAGAATGCCTTAAAAAGCCAAATTTGCCAGATGGAAAAGGAATTTCAAAAACCCACTGAAGAGTAATTCCTTCAAAATTAGACTGGAGCAAATGGAAGCTAATGACTTTTTGAGAAATCAAGATACTATAAAACAGAACCAAACAAATGAAAAAAATAGAAGGCAATTTGAAATATCTCATTGGAAAAACCACTGACCTGGAAATTAGATTCAGGAGAGATAATTTAAAAATTATTATCAGACTACATGAAAGCCATGATCAAAAAAGAGCCTAGACAACATCTTTCAAGAAATTATCAAGCAAAATTTCCCTGATATTCCAGAACCAGAGGGCAAAATAGAAATTGAAAGAATTCACCAATCGAATCTTGAAAAAGATCCCCAAAAGAAAATGCCTAGGAATATTATAGACAAATTCCAAAGTTCCCAGGTCAGGGAGAAAATACTGCAAGCAGTCAGGAAGAAACAAGTTGAGTATTGTAGAAACACAATCAGGATAACATAGGATCTGGCAGCTTCTACATTAAGGGATCGAAGGGCTTGGAATATGATATTCCGGAAGTCAAAAGAGCTAGGACTAAAACCAAGAATCACCTACTCAGCAAAACTTAGTATAATGCTTCAGGGAAAAATATGGTCATTCAATGAAATAGAGAATTTTCAAACATTCTTGATGAAAAAACCAGAGCTGAACAGAAAATTTTACTTTCAAATACAAGAAGCAAGAGAAGCATAAGAAGGTAAACAGGGAAAAGAAATCATAAGGAACTTATTAAAGTTGAACTATTTACATTCCTACATGGAAAAATGATCATTATAACTCATAAGACTTTTCTCAGTATGAGGACAGTTGAAGGGAATATATATGTATATGTATGTATATAGGGTGTATGTGTGTATAAATATATGTGTGTGCATATGTACATGCATGTATATATAGAGAGCACAGGGTGAATTGAATATGAAGGGATTATATCTAAAAAAATTAAGAGGTGAAAGAGGAATATATTGGGAGAAGGAGAAAGAGAGAGATGGATTAGGGTAAAGTATCATATAAAAGAGGCAAGAGAAAACTGTTACAATGGAGAGGAAGAGCAGGAAGGTGAAAGGGAATGGGTCAACCTTACTCTCATTGAATTTGGCTTAAGGAGGGAATAACATACACACTTAATTGGGTATCTTATCCTACAGGAAAATAGGGGGGAAGGGAATAAGAGGGAGGATGATAGAAGGGAGGACAAATTGGGGGAGAGAGTAGTTAAAAGCAAACACTTTTGAAAAGGGACAGGGTCAAAGGAGAAAGCAGAATAACCGGGGGGCGGGATAGGATGGAAAGAAATAAAGTTAGTCTTTCACAATATAACTACTACGGAAAATTTTTTCATAACTGCACATGTACAACCTATATTGAATTGCTTAACTTCCCAGTGGGAGTGGGTGAGGAAAGAAGAAGGGAAAAAATCTGGAACTCAAAGTTTTAAAAACAAATGTTTTTTTTTTAATTTCTTTTTACATGCAACTGGGAAATAAGATATATAGGCACTGGGGTATAGGAATCCATCTTGCTCTACTAGAAATAGAAAGTTAGGCAGGGGACGGGGATGAAGGAGGATATAAGAGAGATTGGGGAAAGGGGTATTCAGTAGGCTTGCTATTTTGGGGTGGGGGTAGGGAAAAGACCAGGAGAAAAATTGTAACTCAAAATCTTGTGGAAATGAATGTTGGAAACTAAAAATAAATAAATTGGGGGAAAAAAAGATGCCTATTGAAGAACAGCTGAACAAACCATGGTATATGAATGTAATGGAATATGATGGTGCTGTAAGGAATGATGTATGTGATGGATACAGAGAAGCTTAGGAAGACCTATATGAATTGATGCAGAGTGAAGCAGAGCCAACAAAACAATATCCACAGGAACAACAATAATGTAAATGGAAAAAGATCAAAATTATAATGTACAAATATGACTCCACAGAATAGAAAGAAGGCATACCTGCCTGACTCCTTGGCAGAGGTGGGAGATTCCCCAGGCTTTTACCTTGTCCATATTTTCAGTTTTTCATTGTATTGCTTCTCTATCTCTTTCTGGTGTTATAAAATATTATTTGTTTTATGAGATGGTTCTCAAGGAAGGGAAGGAAAGTGACATGGAAGCAAATCTTGGTGTTGTAAAAAACAAAAGACCAAAAATAAAAAATTGAAAAAGTTTTTTTTAAAAAGTCATGAAGAATCAGACACAATTGAAAATGAATGAACAAGGGGCGGCTAGGTGGCACAGTGAGTAGAGCGCCGGCCCTGGAGTCAGAAGGACCTGAGTTCAGATCCAGCCTCAGACACTTAACCCACACAAACAAACAAACAAAAAAAACCCTAGCCGTGTGACCTTGGGCAAGTTACTTAACCCCAATTGCTTAAAAAAAAAAAAAAAAGAAAAGAAAATGAATGAACAACAAAAAGCAAAAATGTACATGGATATTGAGATAGATATTCATTATAGCCTTGCATAGCTGATAGAAAGTGTTTAGAGCCAGGAAAACTTTGGTTTAATCATGCCTCTGACACATACTGGCTATGTGACCCTGCCAAATCACTTAACCTCTCTAGCTATTCTCAAGAATGCTCTGGACAACTCTCTTTAAGACTATACTTTTCAGAGAAGTTGTCCATTTGCTTAGGTAGAGAAATTTTCCTATATTAATGAAATCATATCTAGTCCCCATCCCTTGGTTTCAGTAAAATATTTGACAAAGTCTCTCTTTCCATTTTTGTGGACAAGACAGTGAGTTGTGAGTTGGATGATAGTACAGATGAGTCGATCCCATACTGTCTGAATAAAAAGATTCAAAGTGCTGCCAATGATGAGTCAATATCAAATTAGACAGAAATCTCTATATTACTACATGGATTCACCCAAGGCTCTGTGCTCATTAACATTTATAACCATGATTTAAATGGAAGGTTTAGGTGGCTGTCAAATTTGCAGAAGACACAAAACTGTAAGAGATAAATAGCACCTTAAAATCCAGAGTCAATTACTTAATGCACAAGCATTTATTAGGCATCTACTATGTGCTACTATGGACAGCTCAGTTCCATTATCAGTAAAATGGAAATGACACCTGTCATACCCACCTCACAGAGTTGTTCATCTCTAGTCCTTCTGATCTATATCTTGCCGCTGGACCCTGATGGCTCTGGAGGAAAAAGTGAGGCTGGTGACTTTGCATCACCCTGCCTCACTTTAATCCAATTTACTTGAAAATTATGGCATCACTTTCCCAATGTCATCATCCTCTTTGAGAATGAAGAACAAACAACAACTATGGACAGTTAGATGGCACAGTGGATAGAGTGACAGACCTAGAATTAGGAAGACTATTGTTCCCAGGTTCAAATCTGGCCTCAGATACTTAATAGCTGTGTGACCCTGGGGAAATCACTTAACCCTGTTTTCCTCAGTTTCCTCATCTGTAAAATGAGCTGGAGAAAGAAGTGGCAAACCATTCTAGTATCTTTGCCAAGAGAACCCCCAAAAGGGATCATGAAGAGTCAGACATGACTGAAACAACTCAAGAACAGCAAATGTGCTACTATGCTAGGTGCTGGGGGGGTACAAAGGTAAGAGTGAAATCAGTTTCTGCCCTTAAGGACCTTATTACTTAGCAAGGGAAGATAACACAAGCATATAGATAGCTATAGATATAGAGAGATACAAAATAGACACAATAGATAAATGGTAATGGAGACACTAACAGTTGGAGTCATGTTAAGAGTAATGTTGGGGCAGCTGGGTGGTGCAGTGAATAGAGTCTCAGACACTTAACACTTACTAGCCAAGTGACCTTGGACAAGTCACTTAACCCCAATTGCCCTGCCTTCCACCACCACCCCCAAAAAAGAATAACATTCCAGGATCTTGATGATCTAGAATGAAGGGTAAAAATCCTAAAAATGAAATGTAATAAAAGTAAATATAAAATCTTGCACTTGGGCTCAAGAAACAAGTACAAGATGAGAAAAGATATGACCAGAAAACCATTCATCTGAAAAATATTTGGGAGTTTGGGGGATTTGAAGTTCAACAGTGTGACATTACAATAAAAAATGCTAAAGTGACTTCAGGTTTTATTAAGAGAGGCATCTAGAGCAAAGAAGACAGTGGTCACTTTGTAGTCCATCTCATTCAGGACACCTTAGTAGGGGGCAATGTTCAGTTCTGGATGTCACCTTTTAGAAGGGATGTTAACAAGCCGCCATTAACAATTAGGAGAAAAGGGCAAGGAGATCACAATCGGAAGAGAAGTAGACATGTAATATGTGAATCAGATGATATGTGATCATGAAAAATGTTAGATGTATTCAATTATTGGAAGTGATGACATATGAGGTTTCAGATTAATTTTTCTCACCCCCAAAGAGCAAAACTTCTTTAAAATGAATATTTTTATAAAAGTAGCATGGACTGCCCCAGGGGCTATCCCAAGGGTGGTATATACTCTTTTATTGGAAGTATTCCAACACAAATGTGATGATTTATTTTGTTTTATACGTGGAACCTTTCTCAGTGGTGAAAGAACATAAAAGGAAACCCCAAATGGGGTCACAAAGATGACCACATTGTTCTTTTGTCATTGAGAAAAGTTCCATCTACAAAACAAAACATAGTAAAACCAAGAAAACCAGCTGTGTTCATTTCCAGCCAAGCTTCAAAATAATAAATCCCCTCATAAAGCCTGCTTAAATACAACTGAATACTAGATAGGTAGCTATGAGCTAAAGAAAAATTTCTATTTCACCTAGCTGAAAAATAATAGGAATAAAAAGAGGCCATATTATGTGGTGATGGTAGTATTTTGTTAAGTGAAATTCAATTTCTGGTCGATTGGCTAAAATAACTCTCTGTACATAAAAGATATAGATCTCCTTAGGATTTACTCTATAGTCAAATAACTGTGGCTATATAATATACGATAATAAAATAATGAAACTGATAATACTGAAACTTAACAGGGTAGTATAAAGAAAGGACCAAATTTGGAGTCAAAAATCTTGGTTCAAATTCTGATTTTGACATTTGTATCCTGTGTAACTTTGGGTGAGGTGGTTGGCTTCTGTGCCTTGGTTTCCTCATCTGTAAATGAGAGGCTTAGAGCAGATGATCTCTAAGAAACTGTCTAAATATATGCTATCATGAGAAAATGCATTTTTATCATATTAATTATGAGTAGTCTCATGTTGTTGCAATAGATACTGATAATAATAGCCTATATTAGCCTGGTATGTAGTACCTACTATATACCAGACACTGTACTAAGCACTTTACAGATATTATCTCATTTGATTCTCACAACAGACCTGGGGGGTAAATGCTATCTATCATCATCCACATCACATAGTTGAAGAAACTGAAGCAAACAGAGGTTATTTGCACAAGGTCATACATCTAGTATATGTCTCAAGCTAGACTTGAACTCAGGTCTTCCTGATTACAGGGCCAGTCTCTATCCATTGTTCCAAAAGTACGCCCCTTAAAACAACCTGTGATATAGGTAGGGAAACTGGACTGTTGTAGAAAACTCCTGGTGAGGAAACCAGAGTCTGCCAGCCTGTATATGCCAAAGGCAGGGTTTGAGTGTTGTCTTTCTGGGTCTGATGCCAACTCTTTCTATATATCACTTCTCAAAGTACACTAAGTATGGTCCTTGAGTCCCTGCTCTTTGGATCCCAAGACTTTCAGGGGAGTTGCCAGGTGAACACTATTTTCATAACAATACTAAAACATTATTTGCCCATTAAAATTCTCCCTTTTCTAACTACATATCTCTCTATGGCCAGATTTTCTTCATATACTTCAAAACAATGTATTACAACAGATTAGATGCAGAAACAGCTGTGTAAATCCAACTATCTCCTATTAAACCAGGCGTTCAAGAGATTTGTAAAAATACATGTAAAGCAATGACACTCTTTTCACTAAATTGTATTTTGTTTTGGAAAATAGTTATTTTCATTAAAATATCTTATTAATATAAAATAGGTTTATTGTTTTTTAAAATAAAGAGTTAAAATTTATATATTTTAATTTATACTATAAAAATATCTATAAATATGACCCACAAAAGTTCTTTGGATAATGGGGTCTACAGAAATTTTGGAAAGGGTAAAGGGGTCTTGAGACCAAAAAGTTTTAGAAATGCTAAACTACATGGAGCTGCTTTTCTTATACCCATTTGTGACAGATGAGGAAACTGAGATTCTGAGAGTTTATATAACTTGCCAATGTTCATTAGCTAATGGAATATCTGAAGCAGATTTTGAACCCAGATCTTATAGCTCCTAGTCCCATGAGGGACATGTGTGTGTGCATGTATATGTGTTTGTGTACACACACATAGTATTATCACAGCTACTTCTACTACTAGTCACACAAATAGTCAACAAACACTTCTTAAACTACCGTGTGCTAAGTAGATGAAAGAACCAAAGAAGCTGTATCATGGTTTGTTTTACTATAACAGGCTTCATGAAAGTATTATCTCCCCTGTATCAAAAGTAAGGAAAGATGAGGTGGCTAGATGGTGCAGTGAATAGAGTACCAGCCCTGGAGTCAGAAGGACCTGAATTCAAATCTGACCTCAGACACTTACTAATTATGTGACCTTGGACAAGTCACTTAACCCCAAATTGCCCTGCCTTCTCCCCTCCAAAAAGCAAAAAAAATTTTTTTTAATTTTAGAAATGTAAGGAAAGAGAGAAAAAACTAAAGTAACTATCTAAAGTAATTATACATATAGTGGCACCTTCATTTGCCATTTAAATTTAATTCTTATTTTCAAATTAATTAGTATTTCAGATTGCTTTGTAGGTGTCCTTTGTTTATATACTTGTAAGACACAGCAAAAACACATTTGTAATATGACTAGCAAGACTAGAAACTTAGCCTAACCACTGTCCTGTAGAAGGAATGGAGTAGTGGGTAAAAGGACTACCTTTGGAGCCAAGAATGCTTATGTTCAAGTCCTTCCTCTAAAACAAGTTACCCTGATCAAAATCTCTCAATGTACCAAGCAACTAATTCTTTAAGATGAAAAGATGCAGCACTATTGACAATATGCTTTGCTAAGGGCATTTCCTTACCAAGATTTTCTTCTGCCACTAAAACCACAGGTCTAAATCCACACTGTTACCAGCAGTTGTATAGATAGTAGCAGCTTTGTTACCACCATGAACTTCCACACTGGGAAAGCAGTTATATATTATGTCCATCTGTTATAAAAATAAAATAAAATAAAAGCTAGAAATTAGTATTTCTTCATAAATTTCACACTGACATTCTCTACCAAGAGGTGCGTGTGTGTGTGTGTGTGCGCGTGTGTGTGTGATGAGTAAATTTTCCCTCAGTTACTCCAACTGCAAATTTTGACCTGGTTCTTTCTGAATGACTCTTGAAAATATCCCCATCATGTTTTTTGTCATGATTTTTGAAGTCAAGAAGACTAACATATTTGAGACATTTATGCTATATACATTTTTTAAAACAAAAAAAGGAAAAGCTTCCTATGCTTATAATAGCAGCTTTCATCTTTTATATTTGTTGATATCATTATTAATTGAATTTAGCATAGGGAGTTCCTATGCAGGTTAAATTAGCTCAGGAGAACCTAAGTTAGGCCAGACCATAATGGTATCCTTATTCCTACTTAAATATTTCAAAAATAAGGTGGAAAATTAATTCCATTAGAGCAGGGATTCTTAACCTCTTTAATGTTATGGTTCCCTTTGGGAGTCTGGAGAAACCTATGGACCTCTTCTTAGAATAATGTTTTTAAATGCATCAAATAAAATGTGCAGATTTACAAAGGAAACTAGTAATATGAATAAAATGAAATAAAATATGAATAAAATAAAGATCTATGTTTTCTCATCCAAGTTCACAGAACACCCCCCCCCTCCAAAATCAATGCACAGCCCCCTCAAGTGTTTATGGACACCAAATTAAGAAGGCCAGCCTTTGGGGAGGTTTGATATCAGATTCGGTGAAGATCTTTTTGTTTACTGACATTCACATCTTCCTTTAGGAAACAGCCTGGTCACGTTGCTGTGCCACCTCTTCAACATCAATGGGCTCATTCATCATTTTCAGTTAGACATGGTGACCTTATATAAGTTTTTAGGTAAGTAATTTCCTCTGTGTTTCCAAACAATTAAAAGGGGCACAGCTTACTTTTTAATGTGAACAGCCAGCAGTCTCAAACAGTCTGATGTTGTGAGGGTCCAGATTTATTCTCTTAAAAGGCTGATCTAGAAAAAGACTGGCAACTAGTGGAGAATGGCCTACACTCATTTACGAGAAATAAGATGACAAGAAATTCTTTGCCTTTGATAAATATAAAAATTCAACCAATATTCTTAAGGATCCTTACCACAAGAAGCTTGCACAATATTAAAGCAGATGAGATTTATACAAAAATAGCTACAAAGGAAAATTAACATACATGGTATAGGAATGCCATATGAAAGTTTCAAGGAAGAAAAGATCTTATTTTTTTCAACTATGGTTATTGGGGAGAAGATGGCCATAGAGCCTAGATCGTAAAGGATAAGTAAAATTACAATAAAAGTAGGAGGAAGAGGATATTTGTTTTAATTTATAGGATAAAACAAGAATTTCCATAATCTAGTACATAATAAAAAAAGATGATTGCTCATGAAATGGCAAATCTGTTATATACCACTTGTTATCCCTTTTAAATACATAATAAAGTTATGTAAATTTCTTTTTTGATATTCTAGGTGCAAGAAATGGCATGAGCAAAGATGGTTAGTGGAGTGTTTAGTTACTGATTGATTGATTTAGTTATTGATAGTGATTAGGCAGGATAAAAAGTCCATGAATGGGAGTAGAGTGAAATATGGCAGAAATGTGGAAGACATGAAAAGTAAAAGCTAGGAGTAGTTGGAGCTAGATTGCAAAGGATCTTCTATCCCATGATAAGGAATTTGTACTTTATTTGGTAGACAGTGGATAAGCATTGCAAGATATATGACCAATGGGGCAGCTAGGTGGCATACTGAATAGGGCACCAGCCCTGGAATCAGGAAGACCTGAGTTCAAATCTGACCTCAGGCATGTAACAGTTACTAGCCATGTGACCTTGGGCAAGTCACTTAATCCCAATTGCCCTGCCTTTCCCCCTCCAAAAAGCAAAAAACAACAACAAAAAATTTATGGCAAACAACTGGACATGAGCAAGGCTATATACTATTTGTATAGTGGTGTGAAGAACAGACCAGAGAGACTAGAAGAGCAGTTCTGATGCTATTACGATCGTCCATTAGAGAAATGAAGAGGGCCGGAGTTAGGGATGATTTCAGGAGCAGGAAAGAAGACATGAAGGCAAGAGGTCCATTGAATGGCAATTGAATGAATGTTGGGACAGAGGTGGAGGAAAAAAAGAGCGATCACTCATATTTTAAGCCTGAGTGACTAGGGAGGATAGCAATACTATCAGCAGAAATTGAGGGGCTGAAAGAAGAGATGAATTTTGAAAACATGATGAGTTCAGTTTGAGGCATGCCAAGCTTGAGATGTCAATAGGACAGAGAAGAGGAAATGTCCAGCAGGCTGTTACAAATATGGAGCTAGAATATAACCTTGATTTTCAATAAATTCATTTGTTCATTACCATGTAGCATAGATAATTGTTTTGGCTTTTAGCATATTTCCAATTATATACCTGGGGATTATCTAGGGTACATTTTATATTCCAAAGTGGCTTCCCACTGCCACCCATCATGTTTCTAAAGTACTTTCTGCTCACCATTAGTAGATTTGTTCTCAGAAAATGCAAACTCATTTTAATACAAGCCCAAGAAACTATAATTGTGAAATGAATTTTCTGGGGGAAAAAAGGGAGGACAGATATCACATAATACACTCATTCCAATAGAAATGTATGGAAATATCCATCGTCCTGTTTTCTTCCCACAAGTACAGTCAATCCATAGCCAATCTGTGGCTATGGAAAAGAGATGCTATGAATAAAAGTATTTTGTGTGGTTAGTTTTTATTTTTCTAAAAAAGGGTTTTAGAAATATTTTCAAAGTTTTCTTAGGCTACACTGATCCATTCATATGAATAACTGAAAATGTCAAATAATTATACTAAGAACAAATGATAATTACTATAGTGGGTTACCTAAATAATATAAAATTCCAGAATAAATAGCGTAGCATGCATCCCTCAAGTATATAGTGACATTTGCCATCCTCAGTAGTCAAAGTACACATGTTACCTGTTTTGTACCTTAACATCAGCCTTAGTTATAAGCCTACTGGGGCGGCTAGGTGGTGCAGTGAGTAGAGTGCCGGCCCTGGAGTCAGAAGGACCTGAGTTCAGATCCAGCCTCAGACACTTAACGCACACACACAAAAAAAAAAAAAACCTAGCCGTGTGACCTTGGGCAAGTTACTTAACCCCAATTGCCCTCAAAAAAAAAAAAAAGAACATAGTTATAAGCCTACCAGGCTAAAGGCTATGGTAAACAGCAAATCAAATATACCTTCCTCCTCTGTCCCCTCCCCCCATCCCTTTTGATTCAAAGAGTTCTCTGTGTCTGGAAGACAGCAAGAGTGTACAGATAAGATGATAATTTGACCTTAACAAGGTGAAAACAAACCCAAATCCCCACTTGGACCTACTCTATAACTTGAGTTCCAGCCCAAAGCAAGCAAGAGTCCCATACACATATTTGCCTGAAGTCAGTGTGTATTGGGCAAGCAGTAAACGATCCTTTGGATATCAGTAACCTTATGCTGCTACTAAATTTTTTAAAGGAAAATACCTTGATGACATATTGCTCATAAATGGCAGCACCCTAAAATAATTACATGATACTGTGGAGTAAATGTGCTCTTTTTTCTACATATTTATTTTACTTCTGAATGAAAGCCTTCATGAGAGCAAGAAAGGGGTGATTTATGAAGGAGGTCAGGAATTCTCTAGGGCCTCACAAATCCTTTTAGTCCCTTTCCCCAAACCCCCTCAAAAGAAAAAAAAAGATTCAGTAAGATTGCCAAGCATGCAAACTATATAGATTTGTAGAAGGTCCCTAGGCTGCACAACTTGTGGATGTCAATATTTTTGAAGAAAAATAATTCCCAGATCCTAGTGAAATACTTGTTTAAGCTTTTGGAAATGCCTAGGAAAGTGATGGTGCATAATTCTGTCCTTTGCTTACCTGCCAGTTATGGTTCAAGAAGATTACCATAGCCAAAATCCTTATCATAATGCTGTCCATGCGGCTGACGTCACCCAGGCCATGCACTGCTTTCTAATGGAGCATAAGGTAAGATATTATGACATAACTGCTTTTCCATGACCATTGGAAACCTTGGCAAATTGATTTTCTTACTTCAGTTAACAGCTATTACATTAGAAAAACTTAACTTCATATCTTTTACAAAATTAATTATAGCAATAAAAAAATTTTTAACATTTTAAAGTTAGTAAAAATACATTTTATCTACATTGGCTCATTGACCTTTACCTCAGACCTTATGAGGTAGATGTCGTTATCATCCTCATTCTAAAAGTTTGTAAACTGAGGCTCAATAAGGGGAGTCAGGAAGTCAATAAACATTTACTAATTCCCTACTATGTGCCAGGCATTGTGCTATGTGCTGGATGTACACAATTTTAAAAAGAAAGAAAACCCCTGATCTCAAAGAGCTTACCATCTAATGGGGAAGACAACATTCAAAAGAGGCTGAATGAAATGGGGAGAGGGGTGGAAATGGTAGAAAAGTCATAGTGCATCCAGATGAGAAATAAAGAGATGTTCTGAGCTGTGCTCACTCCTTAAATAGAGGTTTTAGACTCCACGGTTCCACCTTCCAATCATAGGGTCAGAGGTTGGAGCCTCAAGACTGAAGGGATCTTGCAAGATGATAATGTTTTCCCAATAATGGGAAATGGTGAAAAAGTCAGAGAAGTCTTAAAGTACTGAAGCCAGGTGAGAAAGGAGGAGAGGTCACAACCTTGCCAAGGGTCATGTAGCCAATGAATATCTCAAGTGGAATTTCAACTCAAGACTTCTTGACTGCAAATCTGGCCATTCATATTCCACATTACCTAAACCAATGCAACTCAACAGAAGAGTATTGATGTGGCAAGAAAAGCCCCTTCACTTTTCCAAAAACAAAGAATAAGAATATGTTCACATGTGTTCATAAGCAATTATGTATAAATGATATATAGTTCAAGTAATCAATCAAAGAGCATTCATTAAGTATTTACTATCTGCTGGTTGTTGTTATTGGGTCATTTCAGTTGCTTCCAACAATCCATGATCCCATTTGGGGTTTTCTCAACAAAGATATTAGAGTGGTTTGACTCAACTTATTTTACAGATGATGAAACTGAGGCAAATAAGATAAAATAACTTGCCCAGGGTCACACAGCAAGTGTCTTAGGCCATATTTGAACCCAGAAAGAGGAGTCTTCTGGACTTCAGGCCCAGCACTCTAGCCACTGTGTCACTTAGCTTTCCTATTGTGCCTCCTACCTGCCCTGTAGCCTGTTACACCTATATTTTAAGCCATCATTCACAAATATTATCTTAGCCCATTTGCTAGTAAATATTTGAGGTTGGATTTGAACTCAGGTCCTCCTGACTCCAGGGCTGGTACTCTGTCTGCTGCCAGGCACTATAGTAAGCAATGGAGATACAAAGAAAGAAAAAGGCAGTCTCTGCCCTGGATGAACTCATATTCTAATGGGAGTGACAGCGTGTAAATAAACAAACAGAAACATAAAAGATTCGATGGGAGATAATTTCAGAGGGAAAGGCACAAGAAGACTCTCTTTTCCTGATTGTGTATTGGGAAAGCTTCATTTGGAGAAAACCATTCCCCATAGTAAACTGTAGATCATATATATGACATTTAGCTGGTAAATATATAAAGTCTTTGGAAGTGGGCATTTGTCCCTAACAAATACCAGTGATTTCATTGAGCTGAGGAAACATATTAAGTCATACTAGAGTTTAATTCATGGCTTCTGATTTCCAAAATGAAGTTGGAAGTACTTCAGACTCAAATTATGATTACTCTAGGCCAAACATGACATAGCGAGTTCTGAACACAAGTCCAAGGCATCAGAGATGTGAGGAATCATATGGTGATGTGACAAAGACAAAACCAAAGGAACATGCTCTTCATAAAGCAGGTAGCTCTACCCTAGGTTCCAGGCTAATTCTAGGCACAATTATGCATAACCTGGTATCTGAGAATGAAATCCTAACTTGGTTCTTTCCTTTAAATTTTAAAAGAATTTCCCAACACTATATAACTGGAAAAATCATTTTGCTTCTTCAGACTAAAGATTTCTGACCTCCAAAAGATTTAGATTAGTTGGTCTCAAAGGTCCCTCCCACTTTTAAAAATCTATAAAATTGTGAACCAAATCCAAGGGTAAAATTATTCTAACCAAAAGCTAAGAGAAACGAACAGAAAGCTGGACTGAGGTCAAAGCTAGGAGCTTGAAGAGGCAACTATCCAAATGACTAAGCAGGGAGGTATGAATCAAGTCTAAGAACAGAAAGGCTAAAGGGTAGTTTGCATGGAATAAAATCAGGGAACTACCACAGGGGAGGGAACCTTAAAGTATCAGCAACTAGAAGGGATTAGCCTAAGACATCATTTTTCCCCCCTTTGGTCAACTGTGATACTGAAGCTGTACTCTGACATAGAATATATCTCCCTAAAATGCCTCCACTTCAAGGTAGTGGTGGAAGACCTATATCAGCTTCAGGTCATGCAAGTTGCAAATTGGTTCCCAACTTCTCTCCTTGGGTCTATAGCCCCTTCCATTCTACTAGGAAGGAGAAAAGGCTCATTGCAGTTACCCTCTACAGCTAGTAAGAGGATTTCATTACATTTGATCTCACATAATCCAGACTACTTATTGTACACAGAAGATAGCATTCAAATGCTACAATTCCATTTCATTAACGAGGTTGAGCCCCTGTCTCAATCTGCTGTAACGTGTGACAAGGATGATTTGACCATTTTAAATTCATGGATAATCCAAGAATGCCATTGGCTTTAGTCTCAACAATTTCCATCACTAAATCATTTTTCCAAGATGGTAACTAAAAGCCAATCTAATTTGTTCCTTTTCTCCCTATTCACAATTTGATGGAAGCACCAAAAAGATGTAAAATAACTAAACGTTTATCAGTAGAGATAGGGAAAATGGATTTATATAATCCACAACTTGAATAATTGAGTGTCAGCTACATTGGAGGTTCCCAAAATTATTTGGTCTACTGCCCCCTTTAAAAAAAAAAAATTACTCAGTGTCCACTTGGAAATCTACTTTCTTTAACCCTTAATAGTTTTTTTTTAATTGCCATCATTTTAAAAAAATACAAATTTTAAAATGACATATCTTAAATTTAATGATTTATTATAAATTCGTGGTTTTTTTCTTGCACTGAAATTTTGATGACACAATTTTGTATTATGTAACTGTACACTATACAGTGTATAGTATTGTATTGTAAACAAGTCATTACATGCAAATATTCCTGCCAATGCATGCTGGACTTCCCAACAATGTGCAGCACACTCATTCTTATTAAGACTTGTCAGCTGACTTGACCACTGATCAGTTATAACTTACATTTTGTGTGTTTATTTGGAAAATAATGTAATCACTACAACTTTAACTCTGTCATACAATAGATGAAACATATACAAATGGTTTTTCAAAATTTCCTTCTCTTCTTTCTTTATGCCTCCACTGCCCTCTTATTTTTTTTCAACACCCCCCAATTGCAACCAAGGCTACTATGCCCTGCTGGATCATTCCAGCATACTTCAGGGGGGTGGTATAGCCCACTTTGGGAACCTATGGCTACAATCCTTAACAACTTTGTCAAGTGAGTGTCATCCCAAAAATGAGCTACAAGAAAATCACAGTTGATGAAGACCTGACACGCTTTCCATAATCAAAGGAACAGAATAATGCAATTATGATCAGATTTGGTTTAGAAAAAAGAAATATTGACTAACCTGTATGAACAAACTGGTAAACTGGCCTTCTCTGTTGTTTCCACAGCTTAACAGCTTCCTCACACCACTGGACATTATGCTTGCACTGCTGTCAGCTGCAGCCCATGATGTAGACCACCCAGGGGTGAGCCAACCATTTTTGATCAAGACTAATCACTATCTTTGCAGTCTATATCAGGTAAGAAAACTTAGTAACTCAACTTGTGATCCAGATAATGTATAGGAGAAATGTAGTGAGACAAACTTCTCTTGGCCTCTTACTCAATGCTGACTCCCTCCCCTCCAAAGATGACGGCATTTCTGGCTCAGTCTCAGTGACATGGATTAAATCAGTAAAACCCATGGATTAAATCAGTAAACCAGTAAAGCCCAGATCAAGAAGAATGGCCCTACCCAAGGTCACTTTTCATTCTTTAATATTTCTATTACCTGTAATTGTATCCATGTTTGTATACCTTCTACTGGTAGAAATCAAAAATCTCTCTAAAACTTAGTAGATAGTCTGCCACAATTGCTATGACTAAAAAAGTTCACCTGACTGCAGCTGATCTGATAACCTCTCCACATACAGAACACTGATCCCTGGACAAAAGATGTACAGTTCATCTCTAGGCCTATACTTTATAGGCCTATACTCTAGGCCTATATTTCTGCCCAGTGGCATAGCCTATCAAGCCATACCATGATGAGGCATCAGAAAAGCATTTTAGTATAGGACTTCTTGGTTAAAAAAAAAATGTATTCATTGCCAGGTTCATTCCAGAAATTCAGATTTGCTTTAGGTCGTCATGTATTAGTCCTGATCTAAACCAGATCACCAGATCATTTGCCCTGCATTAGATGGGCCTACGAATGATTTAAGTCTTGGAATCTACTCAATCAACAGTGGTTGGTCAACCCACCTCTTTCTGGGTTGTTCCATTTCCCACGGGACTATCTCCGAACTTAATTAGTCTCTGAAAGAGAGCTTTTGAGCATCTATTATGTACCAGTCACTGTGCTATGTGCGAGAGAGATCGGAGTGGGGAACCCCGGGACCTCTAGATGTACCAAGACAAAAGTCAACCAGTCCCTGCTCTGAAGGAGTTTATTAACAGAGACAACATGTACACATATAGGTATCCAGATAGATATAGCTACTATATAAAGATTCAAAGGGCACAGACACTTTTGGGAAAGCAGAAAGGAGGAGGCACTAGCACTAATGGGATCAGGAAAGGCCTCCTGTCAAAGCTGGGCTCAAATTAAATTACAAGAAAAATCTCACCATTCTCCCCTCCCCGCCCCCAAAAAAAGCAGGAAAAAAATAAAAGGGACTAGATAGGCTATGAAGTACCATGCGTGAGGAATAGATTTTATTGTACTGTGGAAGTACATGAAAGGGAATAATGCATAATATGGCTAAAAAGAAATACAGGTTTGTGCAGGTTGTGAAGGACTCTAAGGACGAGAGAAGGAGTGTATAGTTACTGTTAGAGGTAATAGGGATCCACTAAAGTTTACTGAATTGGGGAGTGATGCAGCCACACCTGCACCATAAGGTAATAGACCACATGTCCGTTGCCCAAGGACCAGTCTGGCTAAGTTATAATAATAGCTAACATTTATTTATATAGCACTTACTATGTACCTGGCACTGTGCTAAGCGCTTTACAATTATTATCTCATTTGATCTTCACAGCTCTGGGAGGTAGGTACTTTTATTATCCCTATTCTACAGATAAGGTGACTGGGGCAAATAGAGGGTAAATGATGTGCCCAGGATCACACAGCTATTAAATGTCCTCCTCATCCCAGGTCTAGTACTCTATGCACTCTCAGCCACCTAGCTGTTTATTGCCTCTAGACTGGTTGCAAGGTGATGAATTGATGATGGTGGGAAAAAATGAAGGGACAAATTAAGGATTAAAAAAATACTCTTAAAAGTATCTCAGAATTTACATTCATTGAAGAAAGCATAGGAACTTGAGCAGGGCCTATATTTACTTGAAAAAGACAGAAATGTTCTCTAAAAGTCCACAATGTACTCAGCTTAGGTAGTGTCTTTTATATCTTGAGACTTCCTATATTATACATCAAGCAGACATTTGATGTATTAATATTGCAGACAGACTTTCAAATATCACAGCCTTTACATTCCACACTACCATGAAATCCTGTAATGATACCAACAGTTTCTCAGCTATGAAAATCAAATGAGATAACATGTAAAGTGTTTTGCAAACTGTAATAACTAAATAAATGCTACTATTGTTATTATTAATATGATATCCACTAATTGTTTTACCCATCACATGAAACTGAGTTCTTGATATTTGAGATATCCTTTAATTAACCTATCAATATTTTTATTATATAATTAGTGGATTTTCCAAATTATAGAGTAGTTTATGCCCAAGGCTAGATTAAAATCCTAATTTCCCATGATCAAATAAGTCCACCTCACTTGTACTTAAGCATATGATTCCTAAAAAGCCATAATGTACTCTGATTAAGAAAGGGAACCAGAAAGAAAGAAATCAGCTACAGATCACAAAGTAGAAAAAATAAAATGATTAAGTATTCAGTGCTAATCAACAAATTAATTTCAAAAAGGAGAGTAACTTATTTCAGTCCAAACTAAAAGCATCTTAGCTTTTTTTTTTTTTTGAGGGCAATGGGGATTAAGTAACTTGCCCAAGGTCACACGGCTAGGTTTTTTGTTTGTGTGTGCATTAAGTGTCTGAGGCCGGATCCGAACTCAGGTCCTTCTGACTCCAGGGCCGGTGCTCTACTCACTGCACCACCTAGCCGCCCCCATCTTAGCTTCTTTAAACAAATGGATTCCTTCCCAAAAATTATGAGATTCAGATTCTTTTGAAAACAAAATGTCTCAGCCTCTTTATGAAAGAAAAAGTTATAAGAATTCAACTTAACAAATGGAAAACCACAGTCTCTACCATGTAATTGAGAGAAAACAGAAAAATTGTCTTTCTGATGCTATTTGCTCACAGGTCCCCACCAGTGTGCTTCCTATCAGGATTATCAGTTGAGAACCCTTTTAGAAAGTGGCATTTACTAAGCGGATACAGTAAAAACACTTGGTATAAAATATCCCTCTAAAAGGATGTGACACACCCTCCACAAGTATAAAAGAGTTCATAGGAAAGTGGACTCGGAGAGCACATGTAACAAAAAGATTTAATTCCTAGGTCCTGGAAGTCCCTTTGCTTGAGTCTTCAAAATGTGCCCTTTAAATATAGGTGTAGTTTCCAGTTGGCAACCACCTCCCTTGTACACATAGTATGTCATTTGACTGTGGATCTCTATAACCCTCTCAGATAGGTACTACCAGCACTATTATTATTATCTCCATGAGATGAGAGAAAACAATAGTAATTGGTTTCAATGGCTAATTGATACACATAGTTTTTGCTACTGGAATCTTCTTTTCAATGAGCTGTAAACTGTCAGTTAAATGAGTCTTTTATCTCATGGATGGTCTGCATAGTTTATCAAAGTAGCAATGATGACAAAAATAGCAGATCACAGTCCTATACTTGGGCAAAAAGTTTGATGCTAGTATAATTGTCTAAAGGTAACCTTTTCTATCATAATGGAAAAGCTCTATGAAGATAGAAAAATTTCTTGTCAGGTGTAAATTAGCTCTTCTTTCTACCATAGCACTTCTCCAAAAATCTTCACTCTCTGCATGAAGTTGTGGATGAGAAATTGACATATATAATTCTAGAGAAATTTCAAGTCCTAGAAACAAACAAAAAAACTAATTTAAAAATATATATATATAGACTATGAGCTCAGCAAAGAGCTTTGTAAAAAGAAAAAAATAATGTTTTCAATTCTTACCACAATTTCGCCTCATTTTTTTTTTAATCATTGAAATGAAAGTCACAAGTAAGGTCAATGAAATTTAGGTTTTTACCACAATCCCCCCCTTTTTTTTTGCTTTTTGGAGGGCAATTGGAGTTAAGTAACTTGCCCAAGGTTACACGGCTAGGTTTTTGTTTGTGTGTGTTAAGTGTCTGAGGCCGGATCCGAACTCAGGTCCTTCTGACTCCAGGGCTGGCACTCTATTCCCTTATTTTTTTAAACACAAAAATGAAATTATACAAGAGTTGGATATTCTAAGGAAAGACATTTGAGTAATTTGATTAATGACATTGTTAGCAAAAAAAATTATTATTTGTGTAGAAAAAAAATTCATTTAAAAAGAAAAATAAAGACACAAAATGCCATTATATAGTGACTATTAACAAAATGTGGTGTTTTAGCATTCAAAAACATTGGTCAAGGGAAGATTTGAGGCATTATGTGTGCATTTTGGAGGTTCCTATCAAAGAGAATAAGTAGAGAGAAACCATGCTAGGAACCATGTGGGCTTCTGAACACCCTTAGCGTGACTTCACTATAAAGCAGACTAATGAGGAACACATCCAAATAGAAAAGGGCTTCCTCCCTTTCCTTTGCATATCTTGGCTCTTATGGTTGGACAGATAAGAGGCTCCCAGCGCAATGTCCTGCTTATTCTTCTGTCCTGAGATAGAGGAAGGGCCAGACCACATAAGGGAAGGCCAGGTCACAGTGATGTTTCCATTGTTTGGAATCAAGGGTTTGGGTTCCCTGACTGAACAGTTTCTGCAGTTCATAGCCAAGTAAATGCATTTGATTGAGATATTTCTCTTCTGATTTATCTCTAGGCTAGAGATTAGAAACCAGCTGGGGTGAAATGTCAAGAAAGATGTCATATATTGGGATAGAAAAAAAATAAGAATATCAAAATAAGCTACCTCCTATAATCTTATGAAGGAGTCACCAGTAGGGCAGGATAAGCTTGATATCAGAGTATTTTAAAACATACATAGATCTACAATCTCATCCATTGGGGTATTTTGCCTCCATTGGTACAAATGGCAGCCTCTACACTGTCCCAGATAATTCTTGCCCACATAATCTCTCGGGTCCTCCACCCAACAACTTGGAGGCCTTCTCCCAGGTCTTTTTATATTTCATAAATATACCAACTGAGGGATTTCAGTTCATCTGCACCTTAGAAGATGGTCTCTATGGATTTCTATAACCAAAATAAATAAATAAATAAAGTCAATCCCCTTTAAAGTCATGCTTCTAGTAAGGAGTCTCTGTGAATTTAAGATGGTCCTCACATGATGACACAGTTTATTTCCGGAATTATCCTTCAGTTTTTCTAGATAGATAGGATTTGTTAGAGTTTGCACTCCACTAGCAATGCCAAAGATCAGAGGCTTTTAGGTGGCATATTAGATAACATGGTGGATTGGCAGTCAGGAGAGACCTGAGTTCAAATCCTGACTCAGATAACCAGTAATAGGCAAGTCACAACCTCTCTCAGCTTCAGTGAAATGGGGATAAATAATAATACCTACATCACACCATTGTTGTAAAGATGAAAAGAAAATATATATGTGTAAAAAAGAATATCAAGGATCACTTCCATGCCACAATAAATCTTTCAAGTATGATTTCAGAAGCAATTAGATTCTTTGGTTAAAAAAACAAAGGGCGGGGGGGGCGGCTAGGTGGTGCAGTGAGTAAGAGTGCCGGCACTAGAGTTGGGAGGACCCAGGATCGGTTCCGGCATCATAAAAATGACTAGCCAGGTAACCTTGAGCAAGTTACTTAACCCCAATTGCTTAAAAAAAAAGGTATTGTGTGTAAAATATAATATACATTGTTTCCAATGTTACTTTAAAGGGTTTTTAAACTTTAAAGTGTTTTTTCTGAATTATCCATCACAACCATATTGAGTTAGATTAGTGCTGTTAACCTGATTGTATACCCTGAGCTAAAGAGATAGAAATAATATCCCACAAGTAGAACCAGGAATGACATTCACCTACCTCCTGGTTCAGAATTCCATCCTTTAAAAACACATTCCTTTTACTTGTAGGAACCTGGATATGTTTCATATAATTTTACCCCTGTTTTAAAAAATGCTTCTTGTACAGGAGTTCTTAATCTTCTTTGTGCTATGGACCTCATTGGCAGTCTAGTGAAGCCTGAGGTCCCCTTATCAAAACAATGTTTTTAAATGCATAAAATAAAATCTGCTGGATTACAAAGGAAACCAGTTATGTTGAAATGCAATTAAGAATTATTAATAATAAAGTTCACCAACTCCAGGTTAAGGACCCTGAAAGATTGGTAATGCTTATTGAGGCTTAAGTATAATGTGTCTATTTCTTACTCTGAGACAGTCCTAGACCCCTAGCCTTACAGGGATTACCCCAAGCAAAGAGCTTAGGTTGGAAGGGAATAGTTGTATTCTTAGTGCTACAACCAACTTCTCTAGCAGATGAAGGGTGAACAATGGAAAACAATGTCATCAGGGGAAGAAGAGCTATGCTCATATTGCTTTCTTTAAGGATCAAAATCTTATTCTCAGCAATCAGAGACCACACAGTTTTTGTTTGTTTGTTTTTAGGCTGGAGAACCCAGCAAAGATATAGACAAGGTCTCAAGCCTCCCCAGCTTATTTGGAAAGACCTCAGCAGGGCAAAGCAGGCTTCATTAGCTAATGCAGTTTTTGCTTCTACTTTTCCTGGGCAATTAAAAATGAAAGCACAGAATGTTTCCCTGTTGTTTTTCCTCCTTTGTCACTATATATTTAAAAGTTGTAATTAACTCTGATTCCAGTTGTACACCATGACTCAATTATCTGGACCAGGCTTGCTGTTATTTTAATCAGAAGAGATCGCCCAGTAAATAGAACACCATTTAAAGCTTCATTGCCTGATAAATTCCTGCTAAAACATTGTCAAAGGCTTTTCTCATCCTCGCCCTCTCCCCCTTCCTCCCCCACTTCTCTGTCTCTCTCTTCTCTCATTCCTCCTCTCCCTCCCTTCTTTTCCCTCTCCTCTTCCTTTTTTCTTCTTTCTCTCTTCTTTTTTTACCCTCTCCTCTACTCTCCCTCTATCTTTCTCTGTCTGTGTCTCTGTCTCTCTCCCCCCCCACCAAAAAAAATTCTTACTTTTAAAACATGGAAATGCAGATATTTTATTAAAAGTTAGGAACAAAATAGCTCTTTTGCTCTCAGAATTAGTAATACTTAAAGACTTGTGGGAACCAAAAGTCAATTAATGGTTTTCCAACCATTTAATTTTCTAAACCACCCCCTCCCCTAAATGAAACATGTATTGGTTTTGTAGCCATGAAAGAAATGCATTCACCTTTTAACTTAAATATGACCAATATTATTTAAGTTGTGAATGTAAAGATTGGGAAATGCTGAACTACATTGCCATGGGAGATTGGAATGTCTTCTAGTGATTTTTAAAGAAAAAAGTAGACAGATGTTTTCCTGGTATAACTTTTCAGGGATGTGTGACTTTTTTACACTATTAGACAATTCTTGCAGCCTGTAATTGGACTTACCCTTTTTATTCTTTATTATCATTATTTCTGAAAAAACTTTCTTTTTTCAAAAGAATTCTTACTGCTATTGGCCATTTAGCCTCAATGAAAGCTGATGGATATGTAAGAATAAATGAAGCATTTAAAGCTAATCTGGGTATGAGTAAATGCTAAAAAGATGTAATAAGAAATAAATCAAAGGATTATTAAACAATGGTGAAGGTCCAACTGAAATTAGATGGTCCAGGTTTATAGTGCTCCTGGCCAGTATGGTTTGCTATTTTCTCTAGTAGTGAGTACCTTGAGTAGAAATGTATAAAGTAGATTATGTGAATAACCCCAGAGTTGGAGCTTAGCAGAGCAAGCACGGGCAGCACAAGGAAGTAAAGGATTTTAGAATACTAAAAAAGATATTATTGATATGGGATAAGTAATAGACAATCACTCACAATAATTTTTTTAAGAATTTTTTTGTTTTAAAGAATTTTTTGTTAAGTATTTTGTCTATTCTAAGCACTGTGCCTAGGTGGTGCAGTGGATAGAGTACCTGGCCTAAAGTCAGGAGAATGTGAGTTCAAATCTGACCTCAGACACTTACCGGCTGACTTACTAGCTGTGGAACCCTGGGCAAGTCACTTAATGCTATTTGCCTCCATTTCCTTATCTGGAGAAGGAAATGACAAACTCCACTATCTTTGCCATGAAAACCCCAAATGGGGTTATGAAGAGTTGGGCAGAGTGATGTGGCTGAAACAGCTGAACAACAACTGTGCTAGGTTCTGATGATACAAATATAACAAGAGACAGTCCCTTTTTTCATTCTTATTACATCCTGATGGGAGAGACAAGAAGTATATGTGTGAGTATAAATAAATATAGTTATAAATAATAATTGAGAAAGAATGATAAATTAAGTGCCCAGAAAAGAGGGCTAAAAGGGGAGGTTGATGGATTGGGATAAAAGAGAGAAGGTTAGAGACTAGATATTATGAGAGGAAAAAAGCAGGTTCAATGAGGATGAGGGAGTAAGAGAAGCTGAAGGACAAGGAAAGCTGAGAAGTTGAGATTTTAGGCTCAGAAGAGGTCTAAGTGATGATAACATCCATCGTTTGGCAAAGCTGAGCAAAGTTGAATAGAAATAGGGATCAAGGAGGCTGCAAAAGGAACCGTGAAGTGAGAGGGAGAGGGGGGAGCTCAGCCTCTATGCTGAAATCACAGAGGAGAAAGGCAAAGGATGGGGTAGAAATAAAATAATTAATTGGATATTGAAGTCAACAAGGAAGAGGAAGGTGGGGGTTGTGTCTTAGAGGTAAATAGACCTAGAGAAGCTGGTCTAAATGTATGGAGCATATGTCAGGGATGTTAACCTGGTTATTCTCTCCCCATGCTCATTTATCATTTCTGGTAAGGCTGGCAAAAATAACTCAAATGTATAAAGGGCTAAAAGGACAATATTAATTACAACCCCATCCCAAATTGTGTAGCACTCCTGGATACAGATTGACTCACTAGCCTTTCTTTGTATCTCTAGCACTTATTCCAGAGCCTGGTACATAGTAAGCATTTAATAAATGTCTTTGACTGATAAGCAATATCAATTCCAATTATTGTTTAATTATGGCTTATGTGTTTTGTCTTTAAGTCTCTGCCCTATTATAGGCTATCTCCAAATTACAAACAGGTTGTGTTCAAAAGCTTGTTTGTAAGAATATATTTAAGTTATAAATAGTAACTTTTCAGTCTAATCTATAACATAACTTCAAAAAAAAGAAACAGTACTACTACTTAGTAAAACTAAACTTGGACTTTTGGGAATGCCAGGAACTAAAGGAATGTTTCTCATTTTCTAGATCTCACAACTGTAATAACCTTACCCCTACTACCTAGGATAGCACTAGCTATTGTTTCATTTACATGGGACATTGAGAGATTTAATGTTCACAAGAATCCCTGTTTTTGTAATTACTTTTACCAAATGGTGTATATTTCCATTTTTGTGATATGTAGCCTTTGGGGCTTATTCTCTGTCATATCCAACTCACTCTGGTTCCATCAATTTCCCTGGTGTTTACCCACAAATTAAGTTTCCCTTGTAAATTTCATAAATACCTTATTTTATTCCCTCCTTTCAAATATTATTAATGAAGATGTTAAATAAGGCTGACATTATAACAATGCTTGAGGCAATTCTCCAGATATTTTTCTTCTATTCAACAGGGATACTGCGTCATATATTGTTAACTCTTGTTGCAATTTGTGGCCCCTTTAAAAGCCCATCTGATGGCACTCATAGCCATGCCAATATGAATTAGTTTCATAAGTAAAATATCATGAGCTGCTGAATTAAATGTCATACTAAGATATGACATCTATTACATTAAACTGATCTATCACAAAACAAACTAGTCCAGAGTAGTTTGATTTTTCTTTTGTTCTGTTAGGATCACATCCATAAGATGGTAATAGTTTAGTTGAAGTAAGGAGCAAAATCTCATGATGGTTGATCATGACCAATTCATTGGTCATCATTGGATGATCATAGCTAATTCATTCTGAAAGTGATGGATGCTTGAAAATATGAGAATTACATAATAATAGGTACCCTAAGGGTCAGATTCAGATATCAGGGAATTTTCTATATATTTAAAACCTGAAGAAAGAATGACTAAAATGCTTCAAGTATCTGTGATAACATCTATGAGATTTGTCTTTCCACCTCTGCACTTTGCAATCCAATCACACCTGTGGAAGACAGTGCAGAATTGTTCTTGGTCAGCCCTCTGATGATGAACTTTTCCAGGCTTAATAAGGTTGGTCTTCAAATAACAAACATCCTTAAATTGTGAGCTGCTTGAGGGCAAGGACTGCCTTTTTCTTCTTTTTAAATCCCCAGCTTTAGCACAATTCCTGACACATAGTAGGCACTTAATAACTGTTGATTGATTGATTGACCACATACCTCTTCCATCACTCAGTCTTTTCTGCTTGGTAGGAATGGCTAGACAATAGGCATAGCTTTGGAGAACCCAAGACAGCTGCCATGGCATAATGAGGCATCATAAAGGCCCACATTGCTAATGGCTCTAATGTTGTTAATAAAAAGGGCTGCCATTTATGAAACCATTTCTCTTTTTTTATCAGATCTGTGATGTCACCAATTGTAGGGAGCTCCCAGATGAGGCAGTTCCCTTCACCAATGCAGAATAACACCTCCCCTGTAACTCAGACCCTTAGAGAGTTGCCTGGGACACTGAGAAGCTCAGTGACTCATCCCAAACCATAGCCAATATGGATCAGAGGCAAGATTTGAGTCGAAGTCTTCCTAATTCCAACACTAACTCTGTATCCTCTATACCACACTGCCTCTCATGAGATGCATTAGAAAATCTAAATAGGAAAACTAACTCTCAAGTTGTAAATATGTTTTAAAATCAAAGTCATGAGGTTTACAGGGCAAGGAAGATGAGGCATGACTATCTAGAAGTGAGATGCACACAAAGCCAACAACTATAACTTCACACAAATTTGTTGTTTTTCAGTCGTGTCCAACTCTTTATGACCCCTTTTGGTGTTTTCTTGTCAAAGATACGAGGGTGGTTTGCCATTTCTTTCTCCAGTTCATTTGACAGATAACGAAACTGAGGCAAACAGGGTTAAGTAACTTGCCCAGGGTCACACAGCTAGTAGGTGTCTGAGGCCAATTTGAACTCAGGTCTTCTTGTCTCCAGTCAGGCCTAGCACTCTTTCCACTACACCACCTAGCTGCCCTAAATTTCTGGTTATGACTATAGGATTTAAAACCGGAAGAAAAGTTAAAGGTCAACCAGTCCAATCCTTTCATTTAAAAAAAAATTTTTTTTTCCTATCCCTGAATTTTATAGATGAGGAAACTAAAGCCCAGATGGGTTAAATGACTTGTCTGAAGTCATAATGATATTAAGTAGCTGAGCCAGAATTTAGCCTAAGACCTCTGACTTAGACTCTGGCTTCTTTCTGTTGCATGGTGTTGTCTTACCCCAAGGCTGTATCTGATGCTGTATCTGAGGGGCGAGTTTAGGCTTGGATATTGTGGGCTCTCTCTGTCTTTCAGGGCCATTTGGGTGGCTCGTTACTTGGGTTTATGCTAGTCAATACAATTCAACACACTTATTAAGTAGTGTGGCAATCAGTCTAAGTGCCTACTATGTTCCAGCAACTTTGTACTAAGAGGTACAAAGAAAGGCAAAAGACAGGCCTGCTTTCAAGGAGCTTACCTTCTAATTTGTGAGGGGAGAGGACAATAACATGGAAACAAATAAATACAGACAAGACATATACAGGATAAATTGGAGATAAAAAGACAGAGGTACCCGGCTATGTTTTCCCATCCTCATGGTTTTAATTTCCTTTTTATCCTGCTGTTGTGATACAGCAGGAAGAATCCTGGGATTCGGATTCACAGAACCTGGGTTCCAATACTGTCTCATTTCTGTCATCTCTGTAACTTTAAGCAAGTCACTTGCTGTGGGCTGTTTCCCCATCTGTAAAAAGGGGTTGGGCTAGGCTCATTCCAGTTCTAAACTGATTATTGGATCATCCTTAAAAGTTCTTCATGCATAGAAACATGAAGGGATGATGAGATCCAGCCCTCAGCAAATAACCATAATGGCTTCTCTGTTCTCCATTGTGGTCTAAAGGAAGAACATGGAATTGGCAGGTGATGATGGAAACTAATTTTTTTTCACTCCTTTCCATGGAGTAGGGATGGGAATATAGCCACTAAGGCAGTGTTTCTGAGAAAAGTCCTTGCATGGTTTTGTAGGGTTTTTGTGTTTGGGGGCAAAGGAGGTTTGCCCTATCACTCTGTGTTATGAAGCCTGGCTCTTGCTAAAGAGGAAGTATGGGCCTCACTACAGTCATGTTCTATATGAGAGATCCATATCTGTCCTCTCCCTCATCCTGGCTTTTATTTTCTACTTCCCTAGAATAAGTCTGTGCTGGAGAATCACCACTGGCGATCTACAATTGGCATGCTTCGAGAATCAAGGCTCTTTGCACATTTGCCAGAGGAAATGACGTAAGTGCCATTGAGATGAAACATATTGATGCAGACACATCAGAGATCAGCCACTCACTCACTCCAGGGATGGCTAAAGATCCCACAAGATCCTGGCAGCCTCCAAGTCAGTTAACCAGTCTTGCCTGAACTTCCGTGTCAAGTTCGAGGGAGGGACAGAGGTATCAGATCCACCAACCCAGAAACCAGGAAGTTTCTCTGAATAGCTATAAAAGACTGACAGACAGAAAAAGCTTAGAATAATATGTAACTCTTTATTTTAGCACCCTTCAGAACCACCAAAATCCTGTGCTTTATGTTAGAAAATGGTTCTCCCTGCACATCTTACATAATAAAATAGAGGCATTTTCAAGCTCCAAAGTAATAAAAGGTTTTAAAACTAAAGACCAAAACTATAAACTTAAAATTTTAAGTATAAATGAGATTATGGGCAGCTAGGTGGTACAGTGGATAGAGTGTTGGTCCTCTTCATAATTTCAAATCTGGCTCCTGATACTTACTAGCTTGTGACGTTGGGCAAATCACTTAACCTTCCTTGCCTCAGTTTCCTCATCTGTCAAATCAGCTGGAGAAGGAAATGACAAACCACTCCAGTATCTTTGCCAAGAAAACCCCAAACGAGGTCACAAAGTCAGACACAACTCAACAAAAGATGAGATTATGCATTTTTGTTATGTAAGAATTCAAAAGTCTTTGCTAAAGATTAATTTTTTCAAAGGGATTATGCTGGCTTCAATAAAAATCTCTATATTTAAAATTTGCACATAGGACCTTTTAAATAGAAAAGAAGAGTAAATAGAGTCAATAAACATCTATTATGTGTTTAAGATGTTCCAGAGAAGGCAGCTAGATAGCCCAGTGGCTAGAGCACTGGGCCTGGAGTCAAGAAGACCCAAGTTCAAATCCAGCCTCAGAGACTTACTGGCTATGTGGCCTTAGGCAAGTCACTTAACCTCTATTTGCCTTAATCCACTGGAGAAGGAAATGGCAAATCTTTGCCAAGAAAAACCCTATGGAACATTATGGTACACAGAGTCATTTAGAGTCAGACATAGCTGAACAACAACAGGCACAGTACTAAATTCTGGGGATACAAAGAAAGGCAAAAGACAGTCCCTGCCCTCAAGGGGCTCACATTTCCATGGAGGAGATAGCACCTTAAAAAAAAGATGAAAAGTTAGGAAGGGGAGGGTGGGGTAGAGGGGAGGAGTTTCCCAGTGTATGGTTTTTAATTCAATCGGTGAGTTCACAGAGAGGAGACCACAGACATAGCTTTTGTCTTTTTAAATATGCCTTCTTCAAAAGACATCCTTAACTCTGACCCTCCAGCTTGCAATAGCTGCCAACCTTAAGTGAGACTGATGAAGAGCATGGGACTAGGTTTCATAATCCATACCTATATATACTCTCTATATAATTCAAAGAATATATACAAATATATAGTCTCTCCCTACTGACAATAGGACAGCATGGTTTATTTTTTAGCTTCTTCAGGTCATGCTATTTAAATAGCACAGAATAGTAGATCAAGTTTTGGAGTTAGAATAAGGAAGCGCCTGAGTTTAAACTCTACATCAGACATATACTAATCCTGGTCAAACTACTTGACCTCTCAGCTCCTCAGTTTCCTCCTCTATGTAATGAGGGAGTTGGACTAAATGACCTCTGAGGGCCCTCCCAGCTCTAAAGGGGGGCTGATCCTTTGATCCCACAGCTGAGCAAGTGTGGAGTCTCTTGAATCATCAATTTTGATTAACTTTCACACCCCCTTGACCCAATACCATCAGTGCGAAGGGCTGGATGAAAGCTCATGCCTTCCACTTTATCAATCAATTCCAAAGACTGAAAAAAGGCAAACAACAGAAGTGGACCAATCCTCTGCAGAAAGGAAGGGAACAGAGGGTGGGTGGAAAGAAAAGAAAAGAATAGACTGAAGCACTGACCAGCTTTGCCCTGCTATACACACAGCTGTCCTGCACTCGTGTCTTTTTATTCAGAGGGTATAAATTTCCTAGTAAGCAGATCACCATGGATTCAAAACAAAAACATGCTTATGGCCCTTTTCTGGCTGAAATGCCTTGAAAGACATCTGGTAGTATAATATATATAATTGAATGAGATCATGTATGTGGAAGCACAAGATAAGCTGTAAAGTGCTTGACAGATGTAAGCCATCATTAATATCATTGCTTTTGCTTCTGTTGCAAATCAAGAGTTGAGGAATGCTCCTTTGCATTCTCACCACCTGCCCTGACCCAAACCCCCATGACTCTTTAAGCTTTTTGTGCTCTCCCTCTGGCATGTAATTGGATTTGGTTTTTAGACCTGGGCTTCCTCCACACACACATAAGAATGTTATGAGGCACAAATTACCCCAATCCCACTTACCAGGATTTCACTCAAGTTATATAGCTGCTGCTACTTGGATACCTCACCAGACCAAAGAGAGCCCTGACCAGAGACTAGGAGAGATCTAGATGGTACAATAGGCAGCCACCATGCCTAGACTCCAAAGAACTTTAACTTCAAAGGGTCTGTGCAACCCTGGGAAAGTTGGCTTCGGTTTCCTTATCCATAAAATTGGCACAATAACAGCACCCATCATCCAGTGATGATAAAGTGCTTTGGAAACTTTAAAATATTATATTGTTGCTGTAGTTGTCATTCATAGCGACCAGCTCTTCATGGCCACAGCACACCAATGCTGTCCATGAGGTCATGAGGTTTTCTTGGCAAAGATAATGGAGTGATTTGCCATTTTCTTCTCCAGAAATATATATGTATATGCATATATATGTATACATACATAATGTATGTATATATATATACATATTATGCTCGCTATTATCATTACTAATAATAGTGGGTCAGTAAGGAAAAGGGCATTACACCACTAGTTGTAATATATAGAATGATCTATCAGGAATGTAGTTTAGAACTGCTGAGTGATGAATCAGTCCCATGTTCAAAAAGATTTGCTCCTGTGTTTGTCTTTTATCATCTCTCCGGTGGGTGCAGACAGGATATTGAACAACAGCTGGGTTCCCTCATCAAGGCCACGGACATCAACCGACAAAATGAATTCCTGACCCGCTTGAGAGATCAGCTCAACAATCAGAGTTTGAGATTGGAAGATCCTCAGGACAGACATTTTATCCTTCAGGTAAAAAAAAAGGAAAATGTTTTCCACGTTTGCTTGGGGGGGAAAAAAACCCTTAGGGACAGGGACCACACATTGAACTGATTAGAGACAGAATATGTTAAACCCTATGGTCTAGAATTGTGACCTACTTTATTAAGACATTAAGACACTTGGAAAAAAATGTTTTAAATGTCCCTATGAAGAATCTCTGTTTTATGTCTGTGAGTTGGCAGGGTCTCATTTCCCTTGTTTGGAAACTGTTTCACTTGATGTTTCTTAATGAGCCAAGAACACTACACAAAATGCCCCTGGCATAACATGCATCATACTTCACATGTGTTGAGAGTAGGGTATCACCATGGCACCTCGGCAATTTGAAAAGGCTGCTATCTTAACACAAAACAATTCTGTACAGTACAAAAGGAAAAAGAATAGCCTTCCTTTGCTTTAAGCCTTTTTGATCAATCCCTATTTCAAACTTATGACAAATTTTTATATTTTGCTTAAGCACAGTGTGGTCCCTCAAATGAATACTGGTCCAGTAATCTAGAGAGTAGGATTGCTCTGGTCCCAGCTTACTACTAACTTGTATGAGGATGAAAGATACTTTACTTATCTGGGTCCCAGTTTCCTCATCTATAAAATAAGGGAATTAGACAAGATGAGCCATTATTGTATTTACTGGAGAAGTCAAAAGAAAAGGAGAGATTTTTACTGTTTTCCAGGTCATAGAATACTAGATAACAGATATGCTATACTATTATTTTAGCCCAGTTTGGAGAATATTATGGGAGAGAGTGATTTGGGAAGTTTACAATTCACATAAGCATCTGCATTCTCCTGATTGTCCCACAAAATAGACTAATTACTGGAAATAAGGTAGGCATTTATGGACTAGAAAGGTAAAACTTTGAAAATCTGAAAGAAATAAGATGCTCACTTCAAATTTGGGACATGCAAACTTTTTAACCAATTTTCCACATATCATCAAACTTTTTCAAACAATTTTTAAAGTGTTTGTCTAGAGTGTTATGTTTTTTTTTTAAAGTTTCAATAAAAATTATCGACAATTTTTTTAATCGATTGATTGATTCAGAGTTTGGCTTTTATTAAGTACAAGACATTGTTAATGGAGGGAATTAATTAACCTCAGACCATATGCAGGTATTATTTTACTGCTTCCTGTGGCTTTTTGTCAGATGAAAAGCTTTTTGATCAGCTGCTGAACTGGAAATGAATATGAATCTAAAGTCTCCCAAAAGAAATTTCACCTCTTTTACCTGTGTAGACAGGAGCTGCTGGGGGGAGGGGGAGCCCTCAGTAGGAAAGATGCAAGCCAGAGGGTCTTTCTTACTTGGTACTGCTGTTTTGGGCTCTGGTCGTGTTTATTCTTTCCTGATCTTAGGTGACAGTATCAGAGACAGAATAGACCAACCAGGTCAGAACCTCATGAGTTCAGAACTTCAGAAGACCCAGTCTCCTAGCAGCTACAGCACCAAAAATTAATGAAACCCCATATGTAGTGCATACAGGTTCTAAGCTCACTTTCCCAACCCATACTTGGAGTAGTAGATCAGGTCCCCAGAACTCAGACAGGCTTCATCTTCCCCTCAACGCCCTAGGGGATGATTCTAATGCTATCACTCACAAGCGCTTACAAGGAACACATCTTATGCGTTCCTCCCAATATCATTCACTCAGTTAACTATCTCCTCAATATTAATCTGACCAGTTGAATTTCTCCTCGATATTTCTCACCCATAGGGGTGGCTATGTGGCACAGTGAGTAAGAGCGCTAGCCCTGGAGTCAGGAGGACCTGGAATCGGTTCGGCCTCAGTACTTAGCACCCCACATAAATAACTAGCCGTGTAACCTTGAACAAGTTACTTAACCCCAATTGCTTTAAAAAAATATTTCCCACCCATAATTATAGCCCTAATATCAGTTATCTCACTTCAATATAAATCATTTATAAAGGGAGATTTACTAAAGAGATATAGCAACAGTGGAAATACAAACACAGCCTCCTGTATATCCCTGGTTGATCTACTGCTGGGCTGGGTCAAAGAGGTCACTTCACAGGGCTGAATGGACTTAAGATACTGCAGGTGGCAGCAGCTTCTGCTACGGCATAGTTTTGGATGTCTGATGGCTCTCAGGCCTTTTTCCCACAGTAGAACCTTTTTTACACACACTCATTTCTGGTCTTTTGTTGTCAATCATTTTCAGTCCTGTTTGACTTTTTGAGACCCCATTTAAGGTTTTCTTGGCAAATATACTAGAGCAGTTTGCTATTTCCTTCTCCAGCTAATTTGACAGATGAGGAAACTGAGGCAAAAAGGATTAAGTGGCTTAGCCAGACACAACTAGTAAGTGTCTGAGCCGTATTTGAACTCTGGAAGATGACTCTGCCCACTGCAGCACCTCAATGCCCCATTTCTGGTCTAGTAACCAATTAAAAGGCATTTCATCCACATGCAGAAAGTCAACAGGAAGAGTCAAAGAAGACTGTGCTCTGAAGTGGGGGATGGGCCCTTCCATTGTACAAAGACTGGTAGAACAGCAGAAGACACTGTACATGAACATGCTTATTTTCTTCTCCAGCCTCAAAGTATCATTGATCATATAGAAGAACCAACTCAGAATGCTCCTTGATACCTATGACAGTTTTCCCAAACAGATTAGCAAAGCCTGTGCTTCAGTCTTTATTTTCAGTGATTACAAATATGGTTTTGTTTATGCCAACTAGATTTTAAAAAGTAAGGTCAAGTGTTAGTAGAGAGGACCCTAGAACTAGAGTTGGAGGACCTGAGTTTGAATCCCTGCTCTCCTGTTTACTCCCTGTGTGTCTTGAGGCAGTCAATCAGTCAAAAAACATTATTAAGCACTTAATACATTCCAGACACTATGCTAAGTACTGGGCGAGTTATTCTGAGCCTAAGTTTCTTCATCTTTAAAATGAGAGAATTGGACTAGTTGACCTTTAAGGCCTTTCCTAGGTCTAAATCTATTATTTCTTTTTTCCCCCTCACTCAAGCACTTGGGGGTGGGAGGACGAAGGGATTGGTTGAAAATGATTGACTGGAAGAGACATTGAACTGAACTTGAAAAGCTGAACTGGACTGAGGCTTGAAATCTTCCAAACTAGACCTAATATTTTAACTAATGTATCAGCAACCTGGAAAGAATTCATGGTCTGGTGGATAGAGCCTTAGAACAAGGAAAGACTAGGTTTAGGCTCCATCTCTGTAAGACACTGGCTTTATGAACCTGGGAAAGTCACTTACCTTATCAGTGTTCTAGGGACTAGCTTTTTGTTGTTCATCCTTCATTTTTGAAGAGCACCAGTTACATCAGGAGGGTGATACTTCGACTTGCAAGTGAATTGGATTGAAGTGAAGGAGAGTTGTGAAAAATCATCAGCCTCACTCTCTCCTCCAGAATCATCAAAGTCCAGTGGCAAGACATAGGTCAAGATGAACGGTGATGGTCCCAGATGCAGTAGGAGACCTTGGCCTTTTTTAACTAAGGTCTTTCCCAGGCCTCAGTTTAGCTAAAGAACAGGCATCAACCCACATTGTTAGGGAGGATTTCCTCATTCAACTCCACATACCAATTATATCACAGCTACCATCACTATCAGCATATTGAAGTATTCTTACCAAAAGTAGAGCCAGTATATGCTGACTGCGACTAGGGCCTCAGGCCAGTTCCAAGCAGACTCTTTCAGAAACTCTTCCACCCTTGGCTTTTGAGTCTTCTTGCCCTGCCCCACCTTCCAAGTATCCAGTGTGCACAAGATGCCCCCATCTGGCCAGTCTTCCATCTTACCCAAGTCTGACTTCTAGAAAAGTATCCAATTCCAAAATCACTTCTCCTTCCTCTTAAACGATCAAGACTGGCCTGGGATATCCACAGGTGTCAGTCAAGTGTTGACCTCCTTTGTCTCCTGGTGGAGCCAAGGTAATGTAGTAGAAAGAGAAAAAAGTGAATTTGAGGTCAGAAGAACTAGGTTCAACTCATACTAACTTTTGACTTGGTCAAGTCAATTCATCACTGGATTTCAGTACCCTCACCTGAAAAATGAGGGGACTTGAGGACTAAGGACTCTTCCAACTCTAAATCTGTAGTCCTATGATTCCTAGTTGCTAATGCCTTCACCACCCTTTGTTTTGTAATTCTCTAAAGCACTTAACATATAATGCTTTATATTATGGTTCTCTGTATTCATTTCTATTACACTGTCTGTTCTGTGAGGAGAGAGAGCATAATTGTATCTTACCCAATTAGTCAACAAGCATTTATTAAATACCTACTGTGTACCAGGCACTGTACCTAGCATGGTATTGCTTATATAGTTGGTAATAATTAAAATGTTTGTTGAATGAAATTCACACCAAAGGATAATGCATGACTAGGCTTTAAGGGATACAAGGTGCTTCACTTATCTTAACCTCTTTTGATCCTCACAACAACTCTATGCAGTAAGTGCTATTATTATCCTCATCTTTAAAATGAGGAAATTGAGGCTGAAAGAAGTTAGCTGACTTGCTGCTACTCAACTAGCATCTGGGGCAATATTTGAACTTCTCTTCCTTATTCCAAGTCACTCTTTTAATGACTCCACTTAGTGCCTACCTAGGGTATCTGCATATTAAAAGAGGATCCAGCTAACTCAAATGGATCCCTAATTGGTAGGATATATGGAGGGGTATTTCTGAATGGGTTTAGAAGGAAAAGGGTATCATCCATTACTCCTTGAATTACATGCAAATAGAATTGTTAACCCCACAACATATATAACTCTCCCCCCACTCTTCTCTGTTTTTCTCATTTATTTCCCTCCCATACCTCCAAAATGAGAAGAAAAAGAAAAACCTTGTAACAAATATAGTCAAGCAAAACAAATTCCCAATATTGGTTGGCAGCGTCCAAAAAGGTATGCCTCATTTTGCACCTTTAGTCAGGAGCTATAGGTAGCATGCTTCATCATGGGTCCCCCAAAATAGAGGTTGGTCATTGCACTGATCAGAGTTCTTGAGTCTTACAAAGTTGTTTGTCTTTATGATGAGGTTCTTATTGTAAAAATTGTTCTGATTCTGTTCACTTTGTATCAGTTCATAGAAATATGTTATTTCCTCTATTCATTTCACAATTTTTGAGGAGCAATGATATTCCATTACATATGCCATAATTTGTTTAGTAATTCCTCAGATAGGTACCCCGTAATTTCTAGTTCTTTGCCACAACAAAAAGATCATAAATATTTTTGTTCTTATGTCACTACAAAGATTGGAATTCTTAAGTCTTTCAAGGTATACCTTAATTCCTCCAATCTCAGTAAAAATTAGAGACATTCCATCTTGCATATTGGAAACCCACTTACACTGAAAGAACTCCTTTATTTTACTGGAATGTTTGTGGGTAAAACCATTGTCCTGGGAACTCAACATGCCTCTTTGGTTTAGAGAACTCCTAAAAACAGTTGGTATTCTGGCAAACCTGAGGTCAGTCTGCTTTTGCTATTGACCAAATTTTCGCTCAACCACCAGCCTGGCACAAGCTAAATGGGCCCTATTTCAGCCCCACAAAGGAAAACCTAGCCTGGGTCTTCAAGGCCGACTTTCACTTACACACACACACACACACACACACACACACACACACACACACACACACACACATGCAGAACAAATCCAGACAAACATAATTAAAGTGATATGTAAGGTCAATCAATGTGACCACTAGGGAAGTGAGGCCCAAGCATTGTCCCACTGGCTTGGCTCCTGACCCACTGCATCCTCAGTGTTGGCTGGCAGCCTCCAGGCCCTAGCCCAGTCTAGAAACAAGTTGCAGCAACTTCCTCCCAAACCTTCTCTATCCAAGCAGCTCCAGCTTCTCGAAATTGGAATCTTCTCTTATCCTCTGCTACAAATGAGAGCTCTGAAGGAATGCTCTGTGGCAAGTGGTGACCAAAGATCATTTCCTTAAAGAGGCCTTTGAAATGGGTGCTGCTGTCTGATGAAGCAGAAAGGATGCCCAAAGTCTGACCTTTGAACCATGATCCTTGTGCTTCTGACAGATTGCCTGCTAACAATCTCTGCCTCTGCTCCCTCCCTCCCCCCTATTCATTTTTCAGATTTTGCTGAAGTGTGCTGACATTTGCAATCCTTGTAGGATATGGGAGTTGAGCAAACAGTGGAGTGAAAGGGTCTGTGAGGAGTTCTACAAGCAAGGTGAGTATTCTGGTAACTGAGTGGGTCAAGGGTTTCAAACTGAAAGTGGGTCATCTCATATGGATATAAGTTTCTGGAATCAGCTCTGGTTACCTTAATCCTCCCTTTGAAATCTCTTACAAACTATCCTGATAAAGGAGGAAAAAAAAGATAAAATAAAGAAGGAAATAGAATATGAGAAATAAATACATAAATAAATGAGTGGAGAAGGAAGAAAGGAAGGAAAAGAAAGAGAAAGAAAGAGAAAGAACAAAGGAAAAGAAAGAAATTACAGAGATGGAAAGAAGAAAAGAAACAAGTGAGGGGGAAGGAAGAAAGGAAGAGAAAAGGAAAGGAAAGGAGAGGAAAGAAGAAAGAAAGAAAAGGAAGAGAAAGAGGAGAGAGGAAGGGAAGAAAGGAATAAATTCCTATTTTTTCAAAAAGTAGTAGGATTGAACAAGAGGAATAAGGAGGGGCACAACAGGACAGATTGGAAAGCAAGGGAAAGTATTTCATGGAATCCTGTGATGGTGCACCAAGAGCAAGTGTCAGGCACAGTTCTGCTTATACTACTCTGACCTTCATTTTAATGAGCTGTGCTAAACCTACAAAGTCATTTAAATGCTTAGGTTGGAGTAGGGGAGTGGGAAGGAGACAGAGAGGAGGTAGAGAGAGGACAATATTATCTTCACTAAATGGAGAGCAACAGGACAGGAGGAATATGACAAAAGTAGCCAAACATCTATCCCCTTCCTCTTTTAAAGAATGAAAGATGCCTGGAAAAAAAAAAAAAGCTAGGTTAATCAACTCAAGTATGGTTTCAACAGTGAGGTAGAAAAACTTATCCAAAAATCAAATGACCCCAAACATTAAGGAAGAAGCTTTAAAGAATTAACCTAATAAGGGGATGTGTGAATAGCTTCAAGGAGCACACTAGCAGAAAGTTCAGAAATCTGAGTTCAGGGCCCAGCTCTGCCACTATTAGCTAGCTGTGTGAATTTCGACAAGTCATTGAATTTTTTCTGTTTCCTCATCTGTAAAACGAGGGACTTAGACTAGCCTTTTTTGTGATTATTGATCCTTAAAGATGTACAGTTAGAATACCTTTCCCTATGGATTTGATAATAGAATCCATTTAGTCCAACACTGTTTTCCTCATCCATAAATGGGAAAACTTGGGCCTATGGAGGTCAGATGACTGGTTCAAGGTCACACAGGTAGTAATTGTCAGAGGCTGACTTTGAACCCAGGTTTTTTAATTCCAGAATTGCTCCTCTGTTATACTGTCCCAACATTAGCTCTCTGGGAAGATGGTAAAGAAGGAACCTTGAAATGAGATATGATGGATCCCATTAAATTTATATAGAAAGTTAGAGTTTGCTTCAGCAGCCAGCTATTCTCATTTCTCCTTATTATGTTAATTCTTCTAAATTTTTTCCCTGAGTGGGGTCATTTGATTTTTTGATAAGTCAGAGCTTTTCTACCTCATTGTTAAAACCATATATTAACCTGTCACAGCCCTTCTCTGTTAACAGTGACAATGTCAGGTTTTATGTGAGTGGGAGGGACCCAATCAGGTCCCAATCCAAGAATGAACTTGAAAGGATTACTACCATAATAACACCATATCCTGGTATTGTTAGGACATCAAATAACAACAGTAATTCTTTTGGAGGAGAGTTCAGTTGAAATTTGTCTGAGTAATGTCTTCAGTCTTCAAAGACAAGATTACCAAGACATATTCAGTTCGCTTAGGACCATCTTTTGCCACCTTTCTCCTTCAGAACCAATGAGTGTGGTTCTGAAGAGGCTTGATCCAGGACTTCAGATAGTTACCTTGATATCAGTGGACCCGAATATCAAAGACCTCTTTGAGAAGTGACTTTTCACTAAGTCAGCTCCAGAGTTCTTTTGATATGGGTTACACTTATAAGGATGGTGTTTGAGTTCTGAGACCAAACAGGCTCTGTCCCAAGACTTTAGTTGTTCAAAACCTAAATATTTTAATTCTTAGGTAGTCGGTTCCTATGCAGATGCACTTAATGATGTTGGCTTCGGGCCTTGAAGCCAACTCTCAAGAGCATCCTTTGTAATGTGACTGCATATGAAAAGAGTTAACTGGCTTTTCCTAAGACTTTCTGGCACCTAGAAAACAAAAGCCTTAATGCTTACTTCCAGGATATGACAGACTAAGATAATGATATGAATTCTTGAGTCCCCTTCCTTTGTCTCTTTGCTCTATAAATACCTTGTCCTAAGAATCAATAAATGGAGTTCTATCCTATGAACTACCTGCCATGTTAATTCTTTACCAAGTCTTCTCTCACACCTGGGCCTGGTACCCAAGTGGCCCACGATAAATGAGTAATCGTATAGTTCTTACAGCACAAAGTGGAACAGATTTCCCTTGGTTCGAGTGGGTTGATAAAAACACAAAATCAGTTCCAGTTGCATGATAATTTATAATCTCTTCAACTGAGAGCAGAAGCAAGAGCAAATATGCTGGAGCTGTAGCAAGAATTTAGGTTATTTCTTTAATACTTTAATAGTCTTGACATTAGTGCTGCAGCTGGTGAGTGAGGGACAAGGAGGTAGCTGACCCTGGCAAGTCCTCTGCTTTGCTTTTCACATTATGACCACTGCTCTTCATGCATGGTCCTCACTAACTTTGACACACCAGATAAGAGAACCTAGGAAGAACCATGCATAGACACTTCATAGTTGTTTAATTTTGAGAATATTAATAAAGAGTGGATTATACATTTCAGCACTTTCATTTCCTCATGTATGTTGTCTGGCCCCCTCCTACCTTTCCAGTTTTCTTACATCTTAATCACCCCCAAGTACTTCAAGTCCAATGACACTGACCTCGCTATTTTTTGAAGAAGACACTCAATCTCTCCACTTTAGGCATTTCCTCTGGCTGTCTCCCATGCCCAGAATGCTCTCTCTTCTCATTTCTGCCTCCCAACTTCAAGTCACAACTACAAGTCACCTAAGAGAAATTGTTCCTGGTTCCTCTTAAATGCTAGTGCTTTTCCCTCTGAAATAATCTCCAGTTTTTTCTGTATCTATCTGGTTCATCTGTCATTGTTTGTATGCTATCTCTCCCTCAACCTCCATTAGAATGTGAGCCTCCCCTGAAGTTAGGGACTATCTTTTGACTTTCTTTTTTCTCCCTAGCATTTCACACAATGCCTAACACCTAGAAGGCACTTAATAAATGCATATTGACCGACTTGACTTAGTACCATCCTTCAAAATCAAATATGTTGAAATTTCTGAGAAATATTGGCTTCTTAATTATAGCAATTTTTTGGCATCAGTTAAAAATATCTAAGACACGGCAAAAGCTAGTGTCCATATTTTTATTTTTATCCACTTGCCATTTTTGAGAGTCAATAGTTTGTTTAAATAGGTTGCATTGGAGCTGCTGTAATTGTACATGATGCTTTTTCATCTTTATTCTTTCTTCTAATTTTACCTTTGCTCATCAGTCAATGAACTGATTGCACACAAGATAGCTGATTTCAAAATGACTGCCATGTCAATCGTACATCATTTCTTATCTATTAAAATATGCTCAATTTCATTTTTTGTGATATTCACTGTTTGCCATGGTCAATGCCTTCCATTTTTTTTTTAAAATCATAATAGAGAAGAATGAGACTTCTGGAAAAATCTACAAGCCTTTGGCCCTTTCATTTCCTAATCCACAACCATAGTTTGTGTGTATTTTCTCCTATTCTCTCGTGCATCCATCTTCATATAGAAGTGATTGATTATCAGTGTATACATTGATTTGGTCTGGAGAACCTTGTCAAACTCATCTGAAGTTTTCTTTATAAGTTACAGCAATCACTCTAGAATCAGAGGTCTTACCTTGAAATGCTGCTCCAAATTCATCCTACCTTTGAAATTTTGTGCAGGTTATTTAACTTCTCTGGGTCTCTGTTTCTTTATCTGTAAAACAAAGGGTCTTGGACTATATGGCCTTTGAGGTCCCTTCCAGATTCTGAATCTATGATCCCATGAACCATTCCTGGTGGGCTCCCTTCTTTACATTTTTGTCATGAGTAATGCCAGACAGAATGACCAAGGTCACAGAAAATGATGTTTCTTGCCTTCAGGTTCATAATAGAACCAATACTGCCAACTTCTATATTCTCTCTAAGGACAACCTGTGAGTCACTCTTACATTCAACTGAAACTTCCTTTAGAAAGAAAAGAAAATGTCTTAAATGTATAAACCATAAAACTGTAAAAACAGTTTACTGAGATTGTAGAATACCTTTCCCTATGGATTTAATAATAGAATAAAGAGAATTCATTTTAGTAGTTAATCATAAACATTGTTATTTTACAATATTATGTATATCCATGGAACCTCCCCTTCCCAACAGCAAGTTCATCATGGCTTACAGGAAAATCATCATTAAAATTGCTAATGTTAATGCATTAATAGAAGTTCAGTGACCAGAACCAGAGAGGTAATGGCTTCCATTATGCTATGCATTGGTCATACTATACACAGAATTCTCTGTTCAGTTCTGACTTCCACATTTTAAGAATGACATAAACCAAAGGTACTAAAGTAAGAATTATAGGAACCTGGGAAGGAAGTGACTATCCTCAGCTTAGAATTCATGACATAAAGGAGAGGAAAGTCAGATGTAGTATGACATACACCCTAGATTTTGGGAGAACATTTGTCAAAGAGTTCAAAGATGGGATGAGTTGAATGGCCTAAAAATTCTACAGGGGAAGTTATCCATGGAGAGATGTGAACTTGTCAAGAATAAAGTCCTAAAGATGGATAAAAATATTTCCTAAGAAGAAGAAAATGGAGAACTACTTAAAGAAACTAGTGTGGATATGCAGGAAAGTTATCACCTAATAAACTTCGAAAAGACATATTAAAGATAAAAGTAAAGATAGCTAACAATGAATACAAAAGCATGGCACAATCCTAGAAGAAGAGTGTCAATAGTGCTAATATTCACAATGAACTAGAGGGAGGAATACCAAGGCACAATAGGGTTTTTTGTTTATTTTGCTAAAAGGATAGAAAAGAGAATCAAAGAAGTGATCTGAGTGGTACTTGGTGGGGTGGATGTAAATCACAGACAACAGAAAGAAGGAAGAACTAGTGAAGTCAAAACTTTTTTTTTTCCAGTTTTCTCCACTGAAGAGAATGATCTTTGGACTAGACGGGATAAAATAAAAATGATAGGGAGCTGAGGTATAAATAAAGATACAGTAAGAAAGCAACTGAGTTGCCATCAATTATTTCAAGTCTCAGGCCAAGGGTATTGAGAAAACAAAAAAGATGTCATTGCGCAAAGCTACTGTTATTAGTCTTTGAAGGTTTTTAGAAAATAATAAAAGGAGAATAGGCCTAGCAAATGTTTTCCCAATATTCAAAAAAAGGGAAGGGGCAAAATCTTCAAACTATAGGTCAGCAAACTTTCCTGGGAAAACTCTAGGCTATTATTAAAGGGATGGTTTGTGAACATATAGAATAGGAATTTGTATTTATAAGGAACCAGCATATTCTCATTAAGAACAGGCCATGCCAAACTAATCTCCCTTCCTTTTTTACAAAGATTTAGGGGCAGCTAGGTGGCGCAGTGAGTAGAGCGCAGGCCCTGGAGTCAGAAGGACCTGAGTTCGGTTCCGGCCTTAGACACTTAATGCACACACAAACAAAAACCTAGCGTGTGACCTTGGGCAAGTTACTTAACCCCAATTGCCCTCAAAAAAAAAACAAAACAAAAAAACAAAGATTTATTAGCTGTATGACCCTGGGCCAGTTACTTCTTAATCTTTAAACCTCAGTTTCCTTCTCTGTAAAACAGAGTTGTCACAGGTTGTGAGGAAAGTGCTGCATAAACCTTAAAGTGTTACAAAAATGTGAATGCTATAGAGTTATTTGGGAGGAAAAGATCAGAAGCATAGAGCTAAATTAGAGCAATAAGCCAGCTGTGAAGTGATAAGATTTCAGATCAGCATGGTGGCAGATAAAAAAAAAAAAGAGCCAGATAGATTTAAGAGATATTGTGAAGGAAAGAGGGAAAAAAAAAACCAGGCAGGAGGTGGTAGCAGATTATGTGTGGACATGAAGGAAAGTGATAAGTGAAATATGAGTCCAAAGCTTCAAACACAAGTTACTCAGAGGTTAATGATACAATTGACAAAAATAGCAAAGTGAGGAAAGAGAACCAATTTAAGAAGACTTTCTCTTTAATGGGGAATTACATGCCTTCTGGAAATCTAAGGGTAAAGGATGTGGGTAATAGCTAGAGATGAACAATGTAAACTGGATTGGGAAGGGCTAGAAGGTTCCTAATGTTGCTTCAGCTTAAGTACTCCATATTTGAAGAGGTTAGCTAGGTGGGTGTGGAATTCAGGGCTTTCCTGCCATCCTTAGAGGCTGCTTATAATCAATACTCTGTTACTAAGTTTTGAATGGCTAGTCTAATGAAGCCACCTCAAAAATACCTTCAATCTCCTCCCATTAGAGGAGGATTGAAAGGGAACGTGTAGGTACTGTACACTGTAAGGTCAGCTTCCTATGATGGTTCTGGTTTGTTTGTTTTTTTTTTCTACTATCTAGCTAACAAAAGGCATTTACCATTCCTATTAAGAGTTGGACCTTTTGCCTTTTATTTCTATTATGTAAAGCAGACTCATCCATTTAAGGAGCCTAACAGACACATGAAGGTAGATTTTGTTAAAATGAGTTATGATATATTTACAGAGGAAAGGGTTTTTTTGGTTTGTTTGTTTTTTTAAATCAGGCCTCCCCAGTTCTTGTTTATTGTCCATTCCTGGCTACTCTCTGATGAAAAGAAAACTGTTAAGAGCAAATGCATCTTATTAACTAGTAACTCAGAGACTGACCCTTGACCTTTCCTAGGACATAAACCTGCTTTTGGTCCTGTGGTTCCTGATGTAAGACATCTAATCTGAAACTAGTTGGGCAGACCTTGTGGTAACCTGAATTGACTGTTGATTCCCTGATACTTTAAAATTTCACAGTAATTACTGGGGCAGGGAAGTGTAGAGGAAGTGAGCTTTTAATAAAGGTTTTTGGATGATGATAACAAACCAAGCACCAATTTCTGGAATTTGTTTTCCCAACCAGGTGGTAAGAAATTATAAACTCATTTTCAAGAATGCCAAACCACAAATAGATCTTTTTCTCCTCTCTTCTTAGGTCACCTTGAGCAGAAATTCAAACTGGAAATAAGTCCTCTTTGTAATCAACAGAAGGATTCAATCCCTAGTATACAAATTGGTAAGCTGGCCTTGAATTTTTGTTTTAATTTAGTTCATCATGGACTCACTGCCAGGATTCACACAACAAATAAACAAACCCCTACATAGATTTGCAAAACTGAAATGGAGTTTATGATCCCTTTGAATGGTTGAACCCAGAATGAGAAGAAAGAATATGAACTGTTCGTTATTTAACTAAATAGCATATGTACCATACTTATTAAAATAAGTACATTTAAAGGAAAAGTGAAAAAAAGGGTAAAGGCTTTGTTGAAGAATATTAAGCTGCATTAGCTCTGCTACGTAGAATTGAATCACCAAAAATAGGAAGAAGCTCACAAAATTCAATCCTTTTTTTTTTTTTGCTTTTTGGAGGGCCATTGGGGTTAAGTGACTTGACCAAAGTCACAGGACTAGTAAGTGTGTCAAGTGTCTGAGGCCAGATTTAAACTCAGATCCTTCTGATTCCAGGGCCAGTACTCTATTCACTGCACCACCCCCCTCAATCCTTTTTAATACTTCTTTTACCGCACTTCCTTATTTAAGAAAATCTTAATCCTATAAAATTAATCCTATGTTATTAAACTTGTAATATTTATGTAATGGCTAGGTGTGAAGGAGAAAGTCCTGCCATATTATCAGTTGAAACTTCTATTGTATGTTTTATGACATTTAGAATATCAGTTTCATGTTGATCTCAATCATTATCATGATTCCCAAGCTTTTGAAGAAAAAATTTTTTGCTTTTATAATCTGATGTGAGGAGTATAATTTGAGTTACTTTTAAAAGTTTAATAATTTTGAAATAAATACCTAATTTGGTTTTACATGAAGTTAATTTGAAGCTCTTGGAAAGCAGGAATTGTTTCATTTCTGCCTTTTTATCTCCAGCATTTAATGCAGTACCTGGTATATAATTTTGTTGTTCAGTCATATCCCTTTCATGACCCCATGGACCATAGCACACCAGGCCCTTCTTTCCTCCACTATCTCTCAAAGTCTATCCAAGTTCATGCTTATTGTTTCCATGACACTATCTATCCATCTCATCCTCTGCTGTCCCTTTTTTCTTTTGTCTTCAATCTTTCCCAACATCAGGTCCTTTTCCAATGAGTTCCATCTTTTCATCATGTGGTCAAAGTATTTAAGCTTTAGCTTCAGAATTTGAACTTCTAGTGAAAAGCATGAATTAACTTAAGTATTGACTGATTTGATCTCTTTGCTGTGTAAGGGACTCTCAAAAGTCTTCTCTATTCCCCTAATTGGAAAGTATTTCTTCAGTGCTCGGCTTTCCCTATAGTCCAACTCTCATAGCCATATATTGCTATTGGAAAAACCATAGCTTTGACAATGTGGACCTTTGTCAGCAAGGTAACGACTCTGCTTTTTAGTTTGTTATCCAGATTTGCTATAGTTTTTCTTCCAAGGAGTGTCTTTTAATTTCATGGTTGCAGCCACTGCAGTGATCTTTGAGCCCAAGAATATAAAATATGACACTGCTTTCATTTCTTCTCCCTCTTATTTGCCAGGAAGTGATGGGACCAGTTGCCAAAATCTTAGGGTTTTTTTTTATGTAAAGCTTCAAGCCATCGTCTACACTCTCCTCTTTGACCCTCATCAAGAGCCTTTTTAATTCCTCTTCACTCTCTGCCATCAAAGTGGTATCCTCTGCACAACTGAGATTGTTGATATTTCTCCCAGCAACCTTAATTCTGGCTTTTGATTCACCCAGCCTGGTATTTCACATGATACATTCTGAATATAAGTTAAATAAATAAGGTGACAGTGATGAGGTGCAGGCTCCAGGAAGCCCCTTGAGCTCTCCTTGAATCTTTGAGGTAAAGCTCTGGGAACACCCCCCTGGAACTCTGATTAAATCATCCCATTTGATGAGCCAGTTGCATGAGGCCATAAACCTTACATTGTGGCTGGGCCCAGACCTCTGTTACTAGCCTAGCCCTCCATTGTCCATCTACTTCCCACCCTTTAGCCTATCAAAATATCAATCCACTCTTGAACTGGCCTAGTCTACCATTATCTGTTGGCTCCAGGTAGCTTCCAGCAACTTCCCACCCTTACTCACTCATTGACCCTCCCCAAACTCCTCCTATAGACCACTCCTAGATTCCTCCCACAACTTTCTGTATATAAGATCCTATTTTCCCTCCACATGGATGAGAACACCATAGAATGACCTAGCACAGACTTACTTTGTGTCTAATACAAGCAAACTTTTAATAAACTTTACTTTTCTTTGGCTGAGAGAAGACTTGAGTCGAATTCATTCGGCAGGGCATACTGGTATTGTGGGGTCTCCAGAGAAACTAAATTTTTTCCAATATTGTAAGAAGCAACCCAAAGGCTAACTTTTGGAAGCTACAGGCATAGGGTCTGGAAGTCCCTTACTCAATAAAGGAAGGTTTGAGAGTAAGTCTCTAAAAACAAACAAACAAACAAACAAAAAAACCCACAAAAAAGTACCTGAAGTTTTCCCAGTTCCCTAGCACCAAGAGAATGGAAAGAATTGAAAGATGGGGCATCTATCCTTGTCTTCCATTCTTCAGAAGCTACGCATATGTCCATGTTCTCCAAAATAACCAAACAGGACCGAGAACCTGAGGTCAGGCTGGGCATGAAACAGCCTCCTAGCTGTCTGACCTAATGGGACCTGAGAGGTCAGCCCGCCCCCCCCCAAAAAAAAAAAACAAACTGCACTTCCAAGGTACTAGTACCTTCCAATCCCGGCTGGAGAAGAGCTTGAGATTAGCAGTGTTTCCGGTATCAAGGAACCACAAAAATGAAGAGGTTACCCACAAAGAGGGTTAGGATTGCTCTGGAGACCCCACAATACCAATATACCGGGTCCTGTGTCCTCCTATAGAGAAAAAAAAGATGATCTGGCACTCTTTGAAGACTTGCCATTTTCTTGTAGTCCACACAGTCAAAGACTTTAGTGTAGTCAATAAAGCAGAAGAAGATGTTTCTTCTGGAACTTTTGCTTTTTTGGTAATCCAGAAAACATTGGCAATTTGGTCTCTAGGTCCTCTGCCTCTTTGAATACCAACCTGCTCTTCAAGTAAATCTTGGTTCACATATTGCTAAGGCTCTGCCCAAACCTTCTTGCTGGCTTGGCCCTCCATTATCCAGCTAGCCCCCACCCTTGATCCTCAACTGTTACACCCTTGAACTAGCCTAGCTGACTATTGTCGGTCTCCAGGTAGCCTCCAGCAATTTTACTCATTTACTGGAGTCTGACCTCATCAACTCCTCCTGAAGACCCTCCCCAAACTCAAAACCTCTAGACCACCCCTAGATTCCTCCCACAACCTTTCTGTAAATAAGACCCCATCTTGTCTCCATGTGGTGTGGGAGTACTGCAGAATGATCTAGCAGAGACTCACGCTGTATCAGATGATTCTGGCCCGCTTGTCCAATACAGGCCTTACAGATACTGAGGCTCCTTAAGAGTCTATCCATTATGGCAAACTTTTAATAAATTTTGCTTTTCTTTGGCCGAGGGGCTTGAGACGAATTCATTGGGCAGGACCCAGTTTTGGTATTTTGGGGTCTTGAGCACCCCTACCCCTAAAAATCATCATTTTATCATAACCACTTCATTACCATCTCCAACCTAGGATCCACCCCCATTTCTACCTTCCACTTTTTCTGCTTCTACTTCAGAAATTCCTAAACAAGCTGGAGGGAGTCACATCACTCTTTTCCCCTAGGGTCCACTACAGATTCATATTATCTAATCTAAACTTTGATATGGTAATCCTTTTATTCTTTCTTAATTTTCATTCTCTTCTCAGAAGCTATTCCTTTTCCCCATCCCACTCCTCCTGAAGAGGGAAGGGTGATAAGGAGGGGGGGAGGGTAAGTGGTTCTGCCAGGGATACCTCCCTGGCATCCAGTCTGGAAGGAATTCACCAGGCTCAAGCAAACTTTGAAGCCAAAACTGTAAAGTTTATTGTTACGCTGTAGAGAACAGCGGGCTAGATTCTTATGGAACCTGAAAACTCACAGAGGCCGCAGGCATAGTTTTAAGGGGTCAATTATGCTAACTAGGTGAGTAAGGGTAGGATCAGAGAGGAGTTAAGGAGTGGTCAGTGCTCAAAGGACCATACACTTTTAATATCAACTGCGCAGGTGTATTGCCCATGATTCACTGGGAAATAGCTCAAGAGGGGCTAGCTGGAGGTGTGGTTTTAGGCCTGACACTTCACTAAAGTCTGCCTCCCACCAAGGTCATCAGAGACAGTGTGGGTATATAATTGACTAAGGAGTTGCCCTATAGATAAGGTATTGAAGAATTTATGGTGGGGCTGGCCACTCTAACTAAGGGAGATAACATTTACATAACTTATTGTTTCAAGCAGAGATAAACAGGTCATGAGTTGTTGCTGGGCAGAGTGCTGGAAGGGGGAAGGGGCAGAGTCAATGCTCTGAGGCTGGGGGGGTGGAAATGTGATCTTACAGACTGCTTTTACAAATTGATTTTACAGACATAAATCCCAAAGCACCCCATTTACAAACTGATGTTACAGATTGATACTACAGACATATATATATATCACAAGGACCCCATCATTCCCCCCTTAAACAGATGGCACCCAAAATGATTTGGGGACAAGGGGCGATGGTCTCAGCTTCCCGAACTGCTTCTCGCTGGGAAGAGGTGTAGAGCTGTCCCTGCCTCACAGGGTTCCATCGTTCAAGGGGTGGGGTCCATGGCCAATGTCTGGAATCTGGCAGATGCTAGATCCAAGGGGTGATGAGTAGCAGCTTCGGGCAACAGTTGGTACTCAGTCTGAGCAATCATCTGCAGATGGAAAGCACTGAGCCTAGAAGAGATAAACCTAGCAAGGAGGTTAAGCAGGCAAGAGCCAAAAATAAGTAAGAGAAAATTGACCAGAAATGGGGTGAGGATGGGCTAGCATAAGCCATTACTCAGACCATTTCACTTTCCTTCATATTTCTACATACTACATATTCTTTTACCAACATAACTGTGCTGCCTTTAACAAAGGAGGTTCCTAACTAGGTTACTTAAGCTGAAATTACAGTGATGTAGGCTGAAACTCCAATGATTGGTCAGTGTACACTTGAATTTCCCACTGGCGGGGAAACCCTAGGCTGGGTCTCCCACCCACAGATTAATCAAGGGTAAGCAAGGGGTGGGGGTTCTGCCTGTTTACAGATTAAGCAAGGTGGAGTTCTCTGTTTTACAAATCAATTAAGGGAAGGTTGGGCTGCCTGTTTTACAAATCAAGGAAAGGGTGAGTGGATTTGTGTCCGACATTCAGGAAGGGCAAAGTGACAAATCAAAGAGGGAAGGGTAGAGTGGAGCTGGGGAATGATGGGGATTGTGGGGGGGCTGCGCAAGGAGGTAAAAGGGGAAACTGAGAGGATCGGATAGTCTTAGCTTTAGGGGGTGCTCGTGGACTTCTGTTTTCCATTCTGAGGTGACAACAGGCTTCACTCTGGTGTAATGTTGTCATGTGGGGATAGAGTCCACTTTGACAGCAGTAGGTGTAGTGGGGATCATGATGTGTGGTCCCTTCCACCTCTGCTCCAGACCATGAATTTCTTTTTACCAGCACAGAATCCCCAGGTTGAAACAGGTAAGCTGAGGCAGAACTCCAGATCGGGATCAGGATCAGGAGAGCTGAGGGAAGGAGTTTTTTTTTTTTCTGAATCGCCTGCAGACCCTGAAGGAACTTGATAAGGGAAGAGTTAGTGATTTCAGCTTTTAGGTCTTCCCAGATTAGAGGAAGAATGGGTGGTAATCTTCCATATGTTAGGGAATGGTCTGGACTTTCTCAGCCTTGAGTTCTGAGCTCTGAGAAAATTTCAGATGCCGGCTGCTCAAGGAAGTCAAAGCTGAGAATCCAAGGACCTGATCATCTCCCCCTTAAACAGTTGGGACCCAAAATCATTTGGGTAGATCTATGTTTCATAGGAAGCTGGGTACACAGATTATATATACAGTATACAGTATATAACAGTGAATACAGATTCACTGAGGAAGGAAGAGATAATTCAGAAATTGAATCCTTAACATACATTCAGTTACAAATGTTAACTTTTGCTTAGAGCATGAAACAACTACAAATTCGGATCAAAAGAGCCAGATCTCTTCTGTTTTCACAACTCATTACATTAGTTTAGCAATAAATTTATCTTGCAAATGAAAGTTTTAATAGGCCTCTTAAAATTACACTAGAGATTTGAAAATTTCTTCTGAAAGTATTTTCCCTTCTTTTAAAACAGTTTCAAGATTTATAATTGATCACTAAACTTTTAGGAAGAAAGTTAGTTGAAAACTTTTAAAATGATCTTAAGCAATTTGCATACTTTCTGCACATGTTCCAATTCCAAATGAAAAATAATATTAGATTTTCCAGTAAGCTTACACGAAAGAACCCATATCTGTTACTGACTACATGCTCTGATCATGGAAACTTGCTATAGAAGGAAAAAAGCAGGGACATGTGACATTCCAAATATGACAGGATAAAACATCCTTGACTGTTTAAATTCAGGTAAAGTCACAGATATCCAACCATGCAGTATCTGTTCCATCTTATAGCTAGACTCAGGAATAGGTGGGAAACTTTCCTTTTCAAAGGAATCCCATGGGTAAACTGAGCCAGGAGGGATCCCATCCCAGACAGAGGCTAAGATTGTCCCTTCGGCCTTTACCAAATGTAGACTTCCACCTATCAGCAGTACAGGATCACATTCCCTCTGAGTAGCTTGTGGCATTTTCTCCGAGATACTGATTTAATGCAGACAACTATACCCAAATTCAAACTCAAAATAAAATTTAGTTATGGTCCCAAGTGCCTTTTACCTTAAACAACAAGCTTCGCCAATCACAGCTTAGAGCTAGTTAGTTATTTTTATTTTCATGGAGCTGCACTAAGCAATGATGATTCATCAGGTCTCACAAATGTAAAGAATTCCATTTACCATCTTTCCTTCTGAAATCTAAAAGCCAATTGATAGAAATCCTTCTAATCTTTGCAACTTCTTAGCAAGTTAGGTTCATTTAAAACTACACTTAAACAAGTTTCTTTCCCAGGCTGAATGACCTTGCCTAATAGAGATAGTTTCTAGGGGATTTGGCAGTTTTACAACATAAGGAAAATTTATATGAATTCTAAGGAGGAGAGACGGGGGGAAGGGCTAATAATGATGCCCCCGCTTAGCCAATTCTCATACAAGCAGGAGGACTGTTCAGAATGGGCAGAACTAGTCAGAATAAAGTTTTCATCCAATCTCCTCCTTTCCACATACAGTAATCAATTGACAATTTTAGACTTTAACATTAAAACAGTAGCCAAAATAACTTAGTTAACAGTCTTACAAGTTTTAAACAGTGTTAACTGAAACTTCCTTTTAAACAAAGACAGACTTGGAAGCTTATGATTTCCCAAATTACAATACTCCGAGACTTTAAGAAAAGCTGCTTCTTATACAGCATAGATAATACAACTTTTTACCAATAACAATATAATAAACAATTATCATGTTCTTAAATTTGAACTTTGAAATAAAAACTAAGAATTACCAATCTGGTGACCTTAAAAATCAAGTTTTTGAAGTTACACAGAACTAAAATTTTCTTCTTGCCACACACCTGATCAACTTATCACTAAAAATTAATTACATTCTGGAATCTCACATAGATGGTGAATGTGGTGATCCATAAACCTTCAAATTAACATAAATACATCCTTAGATGAAGCAAGCTTGAAAACCACATCCCTATATTTTCCTTTCCTTTTTTCCCCAAGTTTCTCATTTGCTCAATAAGAATTCTACAAAATGCCTTTCCAATTCACTATGCACATTCACTTCATCATTAGTAATGTGGAAACTATAACTTTAAGTCACTGCATATTTCCAGAATAGCCAAAAAGTTAAATGAACAACCAGCTATCACAATAAATATCAGCAGCATCATTACTACCTGTTTGTATCCCAAATATAACAGCTTTAAATTGTCAGATCTTATAACATAAAAAATCCAATTCACATGAAATAAACAGAAGACAGAATTAGCGGAACTGATAAAGTACCATAGCTGGTTTTACAAAACTTTTCTCCATCTTTTAGTTTCAACAAAATTCAGATTGAAAATTGCTTTATCTAACAATATTTCTGGCTCACAATGGTCACTCAAACTTTTACAGTATAAGAGGATTTTACAATTTAGAGATACCATAATAACACAATGACATTATGAAATTAATTGCATTTCCAATTCATCACATACAAAAATTACAGGTAGAAAAATTGGGCTTACCAAGTACAGAGGCTTTTCTTCTCTCCCCACTGCTGCAGAGGCTGGTTGTGGACCCAGGCGTTTGAAAGGAGAGAGGGTCATCTGCATGCCTGGAGGTGTGGGCTTTGGGGTACCCAGGGGTGTTGCCAGGCCCCTCAATATAGCTGCAGCTCCCCCTTCTTTTTCAAGTGGGGGAGCTTAACTCAAATTCTCTATTCTTTAGCATGCTCTGTTTCTCTTCTAGAATGAGAGACTTTAATAAATTTTTGTAAAATGTTTTCAGCAGATTTAACTCTTACTCCAATAAACTTTAATTTATGTGTCCACTCCTTATAAAACCTTTGAAAGTGATATCTTTGACCTCTCCAGCAAGTGATATTGGCGGGGGGGCACCTTCCCCCTTTCTCACTACTAGAGAACCCAAAAGAAAATTCACTTTTTCTTATCAAATCTTAGAAAATATTCCAATTTGCCTAAATGCCAAATAGTAAAATGAATTCTGACTTATCTTTAGCATCAAATTAGGAGTGACACTTTTTTACTTCTCACATGAATTCAATTGACTTACAGTTTTATTCTAATACACAGATTTTTCCTCTTTTAGGTGAGGCAGGAAATAGTTAAATTTTCATCTGCCTGCCTCTTTGATTTGAGGGGAGAAGATTCCCTCATTATTTCTTATCGCCTTCTCCTCACTCCACTTGGCCAGAGTGGAATGAAGAGGAGATTTTCAAACTTTTAAAGATCTTAAAACTTCTGTTCACACTTCTCAATACCAAATACCATCTCTCTCTTAACTTCCTACCCATACTTCTTCCTTTGCTACATGCTTAAACTTTCTTGCTTTATAAAACCTAAACAAGACAATATTTACCTCTCTTTTCTCTTCTTCTCCAGCCTGCATTCAGCAGCAGTGAAGGGAGGAGGGAGAGAGAGCTAAGAGCGTTCCAAAGGAAGGTCCGGCAGTCCAGCTGCAGTTTAAACCTTACATGATGTTAGATTACACACTCACTCATTCACACAGACACACAAAAAAAAACAGAACAGAGAGAGAAACTGACAGGAACGTTCCAAAAGCTCACAGAGGATTGTTAGAAATCCCCAGGCACAAATCATATTTGCTTGGCTTCCAGATAGGTGCTAATGGAGGCCAGGTAAGACTTGCTTTAAGATAATCTAGGCTCAGATCCCCGAACGTAGGGGGAAACACTGGCCCATCCTTCCTTCTTGGGGTTGTGAAGACCGAGTTTTTTCCAACTGCTCAAGAGACATCCCACGGGGGGAGTCTCGGGGTATGGAGAGAGACTGATCGATCGATCCTTTTCCTGCCCTGACACCAAAATCCCTGTAGTCCAGCTTCAGCCCTGCATCCAGGGAGAAGCTCTAGCCTACTTTTACAAAGTAAATGAATATCCAAAGCATCCCGGGGATGAGAGCGTCCTCTGTCCCGAATCGGGAGCGAACCCAGGGTCTTACAGACCCACACCAGCCTGGCCCAGACGGGAGAGTCCCCACAAGCCTTCTTAGGGCTTGTGGAGGTGAACCCAACTACAGGGAGAGGGGGGAGTTTAAAGGATAAAAGCTTGAGACCTCAGACTTTATCTCTTCGTGGTCGCCATCTGAAGAGGGAAGGGTGATAAGGAGGGGGGGAGGGTAAGTGGTTCTGCCAGGGATACCTCCCTGGCATCCAGTCTGGAAGGAATTCACCAGGCTCAAGCAAACTTTGAAGCCAAAACTGTAAAGTTTATTGTTACGCTGTAGAGAACAGTGGGCTAGATTCTTATGGAACCTGAAAACTCACAGAGGCCGCAGGCATAGTTTTAAGGGGTCAATTATGCTAACTAGGTGAGTAAGGGTGGGATCAGGGAGGAGTTAAGGAGTGGTCAGTGCTCAAAGGACCATACACTTTTAATATCAACTGCGCAGGTGTATTGCCCATGATTCACTGGGAAATAGCTCAAGAGGGGCTAGCTGGAGGTGTGGTTTTAGGCCTGACACGTCACTAAAGAGTGCCCAGTCTGCCACCCACCAAGGTCATCAGAGACAGTGTGGGTATATAATTGACTAAGGAGTTACCCTATAGATAAGGTATTGAAGAATTTATGGTGGGGCTGGCCACTCTAACTAAGGGAGATAACATTTATGTAACTTATTGTTTCAAGCAGAGATAAACAGGTCATAACTTGTTGCTGGGCAGAGTGCTGGAAGGGGGAAGGGGCAGAGTCAATGCTCTGAGGCTGGGGGGGTGGAAATGTGATCTTACAGACTGCTTTTACAAATTGATTTTACAGACATAGATCCCAAAGCACCCCATTTACAAACTGATGTTACAGATTGATACTACAGACATATATACATCACAAGGACCCCATCACTCCCCCTACACAATACCACAGTCATTCCTCTTTTGTGTCAGCAAATGTCTTTGCCTTTTAGTTTTTTGAGACAATTAAGACCATTTATCTCCTGGCTCCTTGGTGAGGGCTCTTTACCCTAAGTCCACTTTTTCTCCAAATTTCCTTTTCTGTTAAAGACATGCTTCCAGTCACTCAGGTGTACAACCCTAGGAAAAGCCTTGACTCTTCCTTCTCCCTCACAATCCTCCACTTTAGCTCTACAGCATGTCTTTCATCCATCTTTCTCTACTCCTAATGCAATCAATCACCCTAATTCAAAAGATGGCCTCTTGTAGTATAGAAATGACATACCATTTGGTTGAGAGGTAATTGCAGCAGAGTGGATAAAGAGCCAATCTCCAAATCAGGAAGTCATGAATTCAAGTCTTGTCTTCAGCATATACTAGCGATGTGACCATGAGCATATGATTTAATATCTCAATGGTCTAAACAACACTCTAAGACTATAAGTTAGAGAATGTGTTGACCTACATTGGCAAAGGGAGTTTCCTCATCTAAGAATTGTCTATAACTATAAAATCACAGGTTCAATCCCTCTTCCTATATGTTTTGTATTTACTTATCTATGTAAAGGTAAGCTGCTGGGGTAATAAAATAATGATAAATATGTGGGAACTGATTGGACATGGAGGTCACATAAGAGTGAAGAGTCCTGGACGGCTCCTAGATTAGAAACATGATGGATTGGAAAATAAAGTTGTTTTAGACAGAAATGGGAAACATAAGAGATGGGGTAGAGATGGGGTTAGAAAGAAAGTTAATGAATTCCATTTTGGACATGTTTAATTTTCAGATGCCTATGAGGCATCTGAGTGATTCCAGAAGGAAGCTTGAGAGTCAGGCTTTGAGCTCAGGATCATGATGACTAGATACATAAAGTGAATGTAATCTACATAAGTATAACTATTGAACCCATTGATGAAATTATCAAAAAGGAGATTATGGAGGTTATGGTCAGCCCAGGTCAGACACTTGGGATACACCCACACATAAAGAAGAGAATTGTGGAGGATATCTCTATGAAGAAAACTTAGAAGGATCATTCTGACAGGCAGGAGGAGATCTATAACAGAGCTATGAGGAAAATCCAGGAAGAGATGACTATCCTGAAAGAAAAAGTAGTTAATAGTCTCAAAGGCTACAGCATGATCAAGATGAGAACCGAGGGGAAAAAAATGCCATTTAGCAATAAAGATCTCTCATTGATGAGCTTGAAGAGAATAGATTCAGTCAAGTGATAGGGATGGAATCCAGATTACAAGAGGTGATGAAATGAGTTGAGGTGAGAAAGCAAAGAGAATTAACATCTTTTTTATTTTCTAGGAATCTGACTATGAATAAGACAGATATAAAATAATAATTTAGGGGGATGGTAGAGTCAAGTGAAGGGTTTTAGTGTATTTTTTGGTTTTGATTTTTTGTTTTGTTTTATTTTTTTAATGATGAGGGAGATCCGGGCATGTTGTAGGCAATAGGGGAGGATTCAGTGAATAAGGATATATTGAAAATTAGGGACAGAGTGAAAATGATTGAAGGGGTAATAGGCAAATAGGGGCAAATCTCGTGCAGAAGAATAAGTTGGCATTCAGATATTGTAAAAGAGTAAACTTTTTGTAATCAATGCTAAAAATAGATTGACCTTGAGATTTTTATAAGAAAACTATCTTAAGGATATAGATATTTTTTAAAAGCTGAGATAGGCCTTAGAAGAAATAAAAAATATCTTACGTGCATCCCCTTGTATGGCTTTGTAAAAATCCTAAATCCAGATAGAAACCCACATTTCATTGTTCTCCCTTAGATCCATGAGGTATAAATGATTCTGGAATTATAATTTTAGAATTTTGACATATAGCTGATTTTTCACACAATACATGAAGATACCTAAACATACAGTGCTAGTTAGCATGTCCTTTGGCTCTTTTCTAAGTGAAATTGATCAATGAGAAGCTAAAATGTTTAGCTGTCTGCTAAAACAGGTATTTGAAACATCCTCAGCCGTTCTAAGCTGGTAACATATTTATAGTGGTATTTTTGCAGTAGGATCTAGCCACCTTGATTTCTAACTCCCATACAAAGAAGCACAATAAAATCTTATTTATTCAGAATCTGTGCACTGACAGGTGCTCAACTAAAGCTTACCATTGCTTAGAAAACAATATAAGTTAATAATGTAAGATACCTAAAATGTCAAACAGTGTGTCCTCTATTAAGAAGCATTCATTTGCATGAAAACAACTTAGATTCTAAATACAAATTAGTTTTATTGATTCATTAAAACAAGCTCCTCAAGAGCCTCTACCCCAAAATTGGTTTAGATTAGTGCCATGAACTTATGTTTGTCAAAGTCAAGGTTTTGTATAGCTTCAAAAATAACAAAATTAATGTATCTTTAAAAACAAACTATATATATGTACATGTACACCTGTGAATGTATGATCAGAAAGAACTGAAGTATTTCTGCCTAAGTTGCCATTGATGCCTATATTTTTAAAGGCATTTTGTATTGTAAAATGGATTATACACAAAATTAAAGAGACAATCTAGTAGTCCAACCTTTTGACTTTAATCAGATAATCATTATACCTTATTCAATCCAAGGTTTTTTTTTTTCATAGTATCATAGAGCTAAAGCTAGAAGGGTTCTCAGTGATCATCAATTTTACAGATGAGTAAATTGAGACCCAGGGAGTTGAAGTAATTTGCCCAGTGTCACACATGTAGTAATATCAGAAGATTTGAACCTAGGTCCTCTGATTGCAGAACAAGTATTCTTTTCATAGTTTCACTCTCCTTGTAGGCTTCTCATGATGATCTCCTTTAAATTTTGTCTTTTTCCAGGTTTCATGACCCACATTGCCGAGCCACTTTTCAAGGAATGGTCCCATTTTACAGAAAACAGTCCCCTGGCTGAAAATATGATAAACAATCTCACCCAGAACCTGGCCAAGTGGAAAAGTTTACAACATACACAATCCAGCAGCGATGGTGGAAGTAGTGACAGTAATAGCAACAAGATCAATGACCAAACAGGCCAAGGAACTGAAAATGAGAAGCAGACTGGAAATGAAGGAGACACCCCATAATAGCAGCCCTGCCCTTTTCCCTTTGGCACTGTGATCTTCTCTCTGCTAGTCAGGATGAAGTTTGAAATCTCAGTGTGCACAGGGCCATCAAGAGCATGAAAGGAAACAGAATCTCTAAGGATGTCCTTGTCAATAAACCCAGACTGCTTCTGAGTTTTGTTCCTGTGCTCTTTTGACACCCTCGGTCCCCATTTTTCTAAATGTATCAAAGCCATTTGTCACTTCTGATCATTAGCTGCTTGAGTGAGGAACTCCGTTCAATAAGTGCTGAGACTGGTCCCAGGAACAGGCTTCGCAACTATCAGGGGAAGATTGGAGAGGAAGGAAGGCATTCTTGGCCACAAACTCCATTTGCCCTTGGTCATACTGTGACATGCAGCAGTTCATAGGTCCAGAGCACTGGACAGTTTTTTAAAATTTGGCTACTGAGCTGCACAATAAACCACCAGCAAATTTGGAACTCAGAGGACACTGGTTTTAAGTGTGTGGGCATAAAAGAGGGCAAGAGAAAGAATCTTTTATTTTAATAATAATAATAATAATTATGATAATAATAAACCTTTTTAACTTTTATATTCTGTGCACTAGACAAAGGATCTAAAACTCTGGACTAAGATTACTCTATCTACCCAACCGGTCCCAGAGGAGGCTCATTTTGTTAATAATTTTTATGCCACTTTAGGTTAAGAGACTGGCATCTTCTCAATTTAAGGAACAGTGGTTTCCTGTCAGATCTGCGGGGAAGGTGTTGTACAGTCCATTCCTTTGCACCATTAACCAAGCTATCATTTTTGATGCCTCCATTTCGACGACATGTTTATATTCATGCATGTACATTTCCTGTAAATACAAAGCGCTACTGATTCTCATGCCAAAATCCATAAGTATTATGGGATTGCTACCTGTATAAACAATGGCACTGTGAACAGAATATTGTTAGTTTTAATACAAGAGAAAGCATTTGTAAATATGGTATAGAGTTTATTAATACACTATTGTTTGCAGATAAAGGCCTTAACTTTTAATCATCTTTCATCTTCTGAAAGCTTCCTGAATTCATGTCCTCTCAGATGTGTCTCTGAACTGCCTTTCCATGCCCGTCTTTTCTGCTTTGCCAGCTGAGATCATAAAGCAAAACTGTGTAATAGTCTTTTTAAGAGAGTTTTTGGAAACTTCACATTCATTCCACTCAAGACCATAGTGTTTAATCTATGGCACCTAACATCACTTCCTCAGAAGAATGAGATCCTTCACAAAGCCTGAAGTAATTTTTCAACACAGCAATGTTACCCATTATATTGTGACAAGCCAACTGATAGGATTGTGTTTCTTAGACTCTTGCTATGGGCTATGGCAGTCAGCAATCTCCACGTGAGACCTAGCAGGTTTCCCAGACCACCTATGACTGCCACCATGTACCAGTTTGGGGATTCCATGCTTTTTACACCTATGAAGTTGTCTGTTATGGCTACAGTACCAAAGTATCCCTTTGTTATGGTTTGGATTCATTTCTATGGTCTTAAAAGTAGCTGGTTTTGATTTCCTCATTTCACAAAAACACTCAATCCAACTGTTTCAGTTGAAAGGTGTCATTATTTTTTTTAAAAAAAGGAAAACACTTTGTTTTCCTTCAAGACTTTATTCTAACTGTCGAAGGTCACTGGCTAATTACAGCTTTGGCTAGAATAATCACCTTGGATTGTTCTTTTTCATTCCTATGTCTTTTTTTTTTTTTGCGAGGATTTGCACGTTAAATCAATTATGGCATTCTATTCCTCTGCCAAGTTCTATGCGTTGAGCTGTGTGGCCGCACAAATTCTAGCTTAAGTCACGTTAGATGAAAATAAGTAATGCTGCTTTCTTTTATCTTTTAAGCAACACTGCAGGGGAAAGACGACCAGATCTGCCATCACTAATTTGTTTCTGCAATCCCAACTATGGACAGCTCAATCTTATTTTCTAAAATGCAACAGTTCCCTCTCACTTTATATAATGATACATTAGAAAGATGACCTAATTAATGACGATCATATTTGGAGAGGGTGTAAGCTTAGCAGAATTAAAAGTTCAATAGAAAAATTTAGGAACGTGGGATGTCTTGGTATCATAACAAAGGAAACTACTAGGTGATCTAATCTAATTCAAGTCATGAAAATTGTATAAAATGGATCAATGTCACATTGAAGTTCATAAAAAGTATGAGGAGGGCGCTGTTGCAAATACATGATACTAATTCCTCCTTGCTCTGCAGTAGTTTCAAACTGATTTCATAACAATAATTGAAGGTGTTCTTTACTATGTCTGGGCTTAGTGGGACACCAGTAAATGAAAGTTTGGATAGCCTCCTCTTCCCAAATCTCTCTAGTCTACCAGTTTTAGTTGGATGGATGTTGTAGGGCAGGCTTTTGAATAGCCTATTGTTTAACATCTTTAAGATCACATCAGGGAAGGTAATTATGGAGCTAATAAAGTAGAGACTGAAAAAGGTGAGATCTCTTGTAGCTAGATATGTGGCTTCTTTGTGTTTAAGAAATGCCTCATGTTTAAATTATAATTTAAATAAATGAATAAGGTTTGTGGGGTGTTGTTTTTATTTTTAACAGTATCCAAGGTTGCAAAATTGTGGGTCATAAATATAAACCTTAGAATTTGGGGGAGGGAAGAAGATGTCACAGAATATTACCAAATTCCTGAGGGGTTAAAACTCAATGGAGCTGGCTTCTAGGATACAGGTCATGGGCAAACTGAACAATGCTGCATGAGCTAGATAGCACTGACTGTCAATTACTCAGTGCTTGCTTGCCCACTTTGTAAATTCTGTTTCTCCAATTGCATGCCATTTAAACACTGCCTGGAATTAGCACTTCTAGTAGATGACTGGCAAAGGAAGGAGGTGGCAAAACTGAAATCACATCCAGGGTCCTCTTCACATTAGCTGCCTTCATAGAATGTTTCACTCAGGAGAGGAGCTTAAGAAGATTGTTAATTACAAAAAAAGTACTGGATTCATTGGATTTTATTTGTACCATTCTTGTTTCATTCTGCCATGGTCCACAAATCCTCAAGAATTGAACCACATTTCTTTGGAAGAGAGGAGTCAAAAAGCCACAAAAGTTAAAAGTAAAGTCAAGATCAAGTTGAAAGAGTACACAGCTTGCTAGGTGAGATTAGACATTTGATAGGTTTTCTCTATTATGGTAGCAGTGAAGAAAAAATCGAGTAGAGTAGGTACCCATGAGCACTATCCTAAATTCAATGTGAAGATTATGCTCCTTTCCTAATTGTTTAGGGAATGTTGATAGTAGCCAACTATTTTGAATAGCTCATGATACTCCCTCTTACAACCTGTTATGAGTACCTTTTGCAATGATATCATGATATCTGTTACCAAGTAACAGTTTGGAATTGACTCATCCTCATGAGCTTAGATCTCACCCAGATTTATGGACAAAATACTATAAGTGGCTCCTTTTAAACAAGCTCCTCAATGGGTATCTTTTAGATTTCAAAAACTAACAATTTTGTCCAACCTTGGCCTCTCCAGTCATTGGATATTCCAGATGAATAGTAAAAAATAAAGATAATTCATATAAAACTGCTATGTTATGTAAATGGTCTACTTCTCATAAATACATTCATTTCAAGGATCAATCTGTCAGTTTCATTGGGGTACTACAACTGGAAAAAATGCTTCCTCAGGTCTGCTTTCACTGTTACGAACAACACCTTCATTCATTCCAGGGAAGGTGATAGCAATAGGATGTGCCAGTAAGGGTATTAATAAAAATAATCTCTCCTCCTAATTAACTGCAATGCTCATTCCAAAAAAAATTTTCCCATCTTACACTTGAGATATCTCCTATAGAATAAACTAACAGTAAGCCAGATTCCCCTCTCAGAGAAGTGAGCAGAGAAACAAAGATGTATACATTTGATTGTGCAATTATCCCCAAAAAGACCATTTCAAAGAGCTACTTGTTGTATATCAGAATCATATCCATCTAAAGATAACTGCTGAGTACAATAGGAATGGGTAAAGTGCCCAAATATTTCCAGAAATTAGGAAGAAAAACAGTACACTCTGTGTTCCCTCACACTCATACCTGGATGTCTATTTAATTATTCCAGATCCATTTTTATCAAACTTTATAGTCAAATTCCTACAGATTTCTTGGAAAAACAAAAAAGCCATGATCTGTTTACAAGGAAAAACGTCCTTTCCTTCACTCTCAGATATTCTATACCAGGAAACAATAAACAATAGTCAAAATCTAGTCCTCTAATGTGAAGGTCAGGCACGCTTTTCAAAAGTGCATCTGAACCCATCTGAACCTTGAACATCGCTGGGGCTGAGCCAAATGGGAAGAGACAGATTTGTCTGTCCTTAGATACTGCCTGCTAATAGAGTTAATGAAGATAAACTCTAGCTATTCCAAACAGCTGATGTTTTGCTTGCTAGCAGTCTTAGAGTGAGCATGATATTGTACAACCTAGCTTCAAAAGGTTCCCACTCAAATTACCCTGAGCCTTGAGCATCTTTTAGCTCCTGGCTTAGAAATAACTTTGCAAAGAGACGACTGTGGCCAAAGAAAATTTTAAATGCTAGGTAAATAGCAGCAAAGAATTGTTTTGTTTTGTTTTTTCATTTATTTTATGTTGGGAGACCTGCCTAGTTAATTAGAAAAGAAAAAAAATCACTATCACCTTGGATTTATTACTATTTTTTTACTTCTTTATCAAGTTGGCTAAAACAATCCCTGAAATTTCTTGCTTAAATTACAACTAGAAAAACTATTGCTTAATGGTCTCTATCCTTGTCAATGTCATTGATCTTCTACAGTATACTAGAGGACATTTGGCTTTGTATGCAACTCAGGTACGGAAAAAAAAAAACAGGTTTTGCCAAAAAAAAAAAATCTTTTACAATAAAGTTATGATCCACTTCAACATTCATGTCAGTGGTATTTGAACGAAAACAATTATTCACTTGAGTTACGGGTTTTAGTCACTTTGTTTTACTCAGATTCTTTTCAATGATGAGAAGTACTGGACTGTCTGAGGAAACCCCTGGCAACCAGTGCTTGATGATTAGATTGTCTCGGGTGTTTCCTGAATTCCACATTTACTGTCCCCAAAGAAAGAGGTAAATTATATATGATGTAACCAGTTCCACACTGGCTATCCATTTCAAAGCAGCTTCTCAGTTGATGTCCATCACCTGACATATGGTTGTATAGGATATTATTATGGTTAGTTTAAAAAAAAAAGAAGCTAAAAATGGAGCAAAAGAATTAGTACTTGTACTTCCTGGGGATACATTTGAGAATCAAGACACTTGAACACTAACAAAATAAGGAATTTTACCCCTATTTGTCATTTGGAACTCTTTCTACAGGACATGGTATGTCCATAGTTGGTTTTCATATTAAGCCAGTTGGATTTTTAGAGTTTAGGTTAGAGATTATTATCAATTGATTTGCCTCACACATCCAGACAATATTAATAACCTGAAAATTTTGAGGGTATAGCTAACCCACGTTAACCCAATTAAAATTTTGCTTTTGCTTTTAAGGGGAAAAAAAAGTCCAAAGAAATTAGGGTTCTGCTCCTTTGTCAACATTTATTCATCCTTTGGAGTTAGAGCAAGATGAAGCCAGTTTATATCATAGCTTTGACATGACCATTTTAGTCATAAATATTCAGTAGATGCGGACAAAAAATAATGAGATAATTAAGGGAGAAGGGGAAATTGGAGGTATAGGGCTCTGGACCACACTATTTTAATTGGATGCAGCTGGGTTACTTTTTATATTAAACAAGAGTCTGTCTCCTTTGTCTTCTGTCATTTTTAAGTTAACATTCTTTAGCACAGAAAATAGAGAAACATGGTTCTATTTGTTTTATGACTTTGCTAGGGAAGACTATGAATATAACCCTATCTTAAAAAAAAAAAAAAGGTTGAGTTGCATTCATAAAACGTGCCAGGCTATCCAAGTTTTCATTAACCCAGTGAAATTTCCACCAATCCACCATATAACCAGATGGTGGCAAAGATCCTTGACTCTTTCAACATCTATCATTCATTTTTCTTTATCTGGCTACCCTGAGCACATTCAATTGAGTTCAATTCAAACACATTCAATTGAGCATGGGAGCAATAGCTGCTAAGTTGCACTGAATTAAAGTCTTCGGTAATTGATCTAGATGATTTTTTTTTTTTATCAACAAAGGTAAGCAGTTGAGGGCCCATCTAAATTATGGGTTTAGGGCAGCTAGGTGGCACAGTGAAAAGAGCACAGGCCCTGGAGTCAGGAGGACCTGAGTTCAAATCTGACCTCAAATACTTAACACAAAACTAGCCATGTGACCTTGGGCAAGTCACTTAACCCCAACTGCCCTGCTTCCCCCTCTCCAAAAAGAAAAAAAAATTGGCAAGAATGCCACTACATTGTTGACATATGTATATATACGTATATATGTTGACATATGATACTATTCTCATATTTAAATAGAGAAAGTACATAGTCATGTCCTTCAGTAGCAAACAAATGAGATGAGATTCACTGTTCCTTCAATGGGCAAGTATGTTTGTATTTTTTTAGCAGTAGATAAAAGGGTCCTAAATGAAAAAGGTTTGGAAAGAGTTTTTAGTTATCAATTTCTACCTGCTTCTCACTTTTTCACTTGAAATCAAATCTTCCTGACACTCAGAGCCAACCAGTACGTTTACAAGAATTTCAGTGCTAATGAGCAAGTCATAAACGTGGGAGGAAAAAGTCACTTACAAACTAAATTTATTTTGTGGTCTCAAGAGAAACTATAGCTTTCAAAATAAATGGAGTTTGGAACACAAAGAGAAGCTAGCTGGTGGGATTTTGAAAGTTCTCAACCTTAGAAAACACAACAGAGAGAAAACTGGACTGCTTTTCAGATTTAAGGGTGCTCTCAATCCATGCAACTATTAAAACCTAATGGAAAAATACAGCTCAGTTACGCCATACTTCCAGAGGAAAGCCATATTGTGACAAAATTCAATATGGCCAGCCCAATTCAGATGCTCAAGAAAAGACTGAAGAAGTCTTTCCATCTTTAAGGATTCAGGGTGTCCCAAAAGTCTTAGTACTTAGTATTAGTTAATATTGTAATATTAACTAATATTAAGTTAAATAATATTAAATATAATATTAACTTAATATAATACTTATTAATTAATATTAATCTTAATATATTAAGTATATAATAAAATAAAGTTTTAAGCTTTAATAATTCAGAAGTATGTATGCTACACATTTATAAAAAGAAAATGTAAAAGGTTATTTAAATTTTTTAAATACTGATGTGATTCTTATTAAAATTCAACATAACTGTCTTGTGTAATGGTTCTAGACAATTTTCAAACTCTGTAGAAACTATCATTGAACTTTGTAAAATGATAACTGGAATAGAAATTTAAATAAATTTTCAAATGATATTTTTGTAAGTTTGTAGCACTCATACTTCTGAAGTTATTAAAGCTTCAGTTTGCACTAAGACTTTTGGGATGCCCTATATCACATGAGGTAATTAAATATAATGGGAAAAAAGCCTTCGATTAATGGCTAGAAGAAATGATCTCAAATCTCAGTGTATCTCTTTACTATCTGTATGATCTTGGACTTATCACTTAAATACCCCAACCTCAGTTTCCTTATTTGCAAAATGGGGGAGGAGGAGGAGAGAATGAGAAAACTAAGTGATTGATAGCTGAGGCCACTTCTAATTATAAATCTTATGTATTTAAATTGATTTTAGAGGTCTACATGGACTTTAATAACAAAAAATATTTTATTTCTTTTTTTGTTTGTTTTTGCTTTTTTGGAGAGGCAATTGGGGTTAAGTGACTTGCCCAAGGTCACACATTGAATCCGTGTTAAGTGTCTGAGGCTGGATTTGAACTCAGGTCCTCCTGACTCCAGGGCCTGTGCTCTATTCACTGTGCCACCTAGCCACCCCTAAAAATATTTTATTTCTAAATAGCTCATCTACAGACTTCCAAAGTTTTCTTTTAACTCAAACTCCAACAGTTTATAAAGCCTACCTGCTTTAATAGCACATCTCCAATTTAATATGGTTTAACCAACATTCATTCCCAAACAATAACTTATAAAAGTAGTGATCAGTCTCCCAATTATGGAGGGAAAGTGTAAATAGTCCATCTGACAACTCACTGAACTGGGAGTAGATGCCCTGGTTATCACAAGTAGAGGGGACTGATGTGAATAAATTACTGGATTCTTTCTTTGGTATATTCTATGCCACAGAACAAGTAGTAAGGATGAGATTATTTGACTATGGAGACTTCATGTGCAGCTGGGCTTTGAGTCAGGAAGACCTGAGTTCAAATCCTGCCTCCAACATTTAACTAGCTATACAATCTTGAACAAATCACTTGACCTCCCTCAAATTCAGCTTCCTTATCTATAAAAGAAAGGGGTTGAACTTGAAGGCCTCTAAGGTCCCTTCCAGCTCTGAATGCATAATCCTATGATTCTATGAACTATTTAAGGGCTAAGATGCTAACTTTAATATCTCTAAAGTCTCATTTTTGTAGACCATGGAGTGGGTTACAACTATTGAAGGTATAATTGCTCTTCCTTTATTAGAAATTTACTATTCATTTTTCATGTAAGGGAGTTGGTCCCTACTCCCAGAAAGTGATACTTCATCCATCAGGAAGCAGAGACCTCCCTCACATTTGTAACATTCTGTCATCTATGTTCCATATAGAGCATAGAAGATCTGACCAGATTTAAAGTAAATTATTGAACTTTTTCATTTAAATCAGTTCACTTCTTCCAAACATGATGTTTGTTGTGAAGTATATGTGTATGTGTGTGTGCATGTGTGTATGTGTTTGTGTGTGTGTGTATATACAAACACACATGTATATGTGTGTATTAGAGGGATGGGCATGTATGTAATGTCACATCACGATGCCAAGAAAAAGCATTATGTGAAAATGCCATGACTGCTACACAATAAAGCCAAGAATCAGATCCAGACCTTTAACTGTATCTTTTTAAATTCAATGCTGTAAGCATTCATAATTTCAGAAAATGGCAACTAATAAAAGGAAATTACAGAGAATGTGGCTGCTTCTGGTTTATCATGGAAAACAGAAATCACTTAGGAAAAAGTTTTTGTAGCATTTTTTGAGAAAAGACAATTATTCTTCCAAAAATGAGCCTATGGCAAAAAAAAAAAGGGGAAATGGAAGGGTAACAAGTGGAAATGAGAGCATGCTTATGGGGATCCTTCCTTAATTTTTTAGGAGAAATAAGTCCCTTCTGGGTAGGATATTAAACTAAAAAGCGATCTAGTCGCAAAAAAAGGCAAACTTCCTCAAGACCCTAAACTGTCACTGAATGGGGTTTAAATGAAGCAAAATAAAATAATTTTCTTAAATCTAAGAGGGAAAAAAGGGGGGGGGGAAGAACCAGAGATAGAGACAGAGAGACAAATAGAAAGGCAGAAGCAGAAAAAGACTGAGATAATGACAGAAAGACAAGGAGCCCATTAACAGAAAGAAGAAACAAGTCTTGCTTTATTTTCTTTCTACCTTCCTCCACATTCACTCTTCATCAGTTCAGATCTTTTCTCTTCTTTCCTTTTTCTTTCCTTTTTGTCTTTCTTTCTTCCTTCTTTTCTTTCAAAGGAAAAAAGCCCACCTGTGTTGATCAATTAGAAACAACAGAATAATATCTCTTGTTCACATTGAACATTTCATCTTGTTTGCTTTTTGAACTCCAACAGTACCTTGGGTGCTTTAACATTTGACAGTAAAAATCAGCAGCTGACAAAAAAAAACAACAGATTTTTCAATTCAATTTAATTAAACAAACATTTAGTAGTATGATAATATGCCAGGCACTAGGGATGTAAAGATAAGAAATGACATGATCCCTGACTTCAAAGAACTTATAGTCTAATAGAGAGAGAGTACATGTACATAAGTAAGTGTAATAAGAGATAGAATGTGATAGAGGGGAAATAAGAGATCCAAAAAAAGTGCTCTAGAAACCCATAAGGGAGGAAGACCACTTTCATCTAGGGGGATTAGGGATGGCTTCATGAAATAAGTGGCACAAGAGCTGGGTCTTGAAAGAAAATAAAGACATATGGAGGATGTTAGGAAGATGGTATAGTGAATAGTATATCGTACTTAGAATCAAGGGAAACTGATTTCAAATCACACCTCAGACCCTTACTAGCTGTCTTCCCTTGGGCAAGCAACTTAATTTCTCTTTGCTTCAGTTCCTTCATCTGTAAAATAAGGGAGTTGGCCTCAGACTTCCTCTATGGTCCCTTCTTGCTCTAAATCCTATATGGTTGTTGTTTTTTTTTCATCTAAATAAATACAAATAGATGCAAGCAAGAGCAGAATGAGCTCAGACAACAGCTGGTATTCAAATCTGGCTGAAACAGAGTACAGTGAGGAGGAATAGGGAGAAGGGAGATTCAAATTAGATTGAAAAGGGAGGTTAAAGCCAGATTGTGAAGGTTCAATACCAGGCTGAGGGATTTTATTTTATCCTGTGTGCAATAGGAAATCACAGAACATTTGAAGTCAGATTCTGCTTTTCTATAAGGGTTGTAGATGCTAACAAATACTACATGCTAAGAAATCACACCTAATTTAGAAATAAAGAGCAAAGAATCATTCACATCCATATGTCAGAAAGGCAACCAGCCAAAGAAACCTGAGGCACAAAAACCCCAAACAAGATCTCTAAGGAAAGAGTGAGCCTTCTCTTCCAACCAGTCAAAGAACAGTTGGGTGCTGAGAATTAGGGGTCAGGAGGAGAGGCCCTCAGCCAAAAGACCTTTGCCCCTGCTTCTGAAAGGAGAGCCAAACCAAAACCGATGAAAACAGGGAGCTTGCTGTCTCAAAGCAACAGCTATCCAGTCTTCCATCTCTGGATGAAAGGGAAAAGTATAATAAATTTGAAAAACAAAGTAGAGTGGGTTCCAAACTAACCAACTTAACTCTCCTTAAATGATTGAAAACATTATGCATTAATGATTCGAAACAGTATCAAAAGAATATCAGTAAGAAATAGGGGGGTTTCTACCACAGCCCTCCAAACAACTAGAAGGTGAAATGCCAGCAATATAGCATACTTAGGTCAAGCCCCAGCTCTTAGCTACAGCTCCAGTTCATATCTACTTTAGGGACAAGTCAGGAAGCAACTGGTCAAAGAAACTGACAAGCACAAACTACCTCTCCCAACATTAGCTCTAAAGAAAGAAAGGGGTTTTGTTCCAACCAAAAAGCACAGGCTCCAAGGAACAACAAACACATCGTTGGCTAAGCTAACACTTCTAATACTTAAGAATGAGTCAGCTCTTAAGGCTTATTAAGGTTTTAACTTAAAACCTGTCTTCAGACTTAAGGTGGAATACTTCTTTGCCTTTAAATTTAAATATGCTGCCCAAAAGCCCTTCAGCTTCTTTAAGTTTCTATTAAGAATTTGAGACAGGTGAGTAATCTTTGCAAACATCACAGCTTCTGCTAATATAAAACGTAGATGGGAAATTTTCCTGGTAGAGATGGAGGGAAGATGTGTTTGTTTTATTTCTTCATTAACCAGAAGATGATAATAGTCATTCTATCACCACCAAAAATATCTCTGATTTCAACCAGCTTAAATTTCCAAAATGAATTCTAAGTGATTAATCAACAACATTGCCTCACCAAATAATAGGAAGCAGTGCAGAGAAAAACCAGTTGTAGAAACCTTGGTGAGAAGCTCAAATATGCAAAATTAATCTGATGATATTAAAGGGTGAAGGAGCAAGGAGGAAAACCAAAAAGAATTTTTATAACAAACTGCTTTCTCTTTCAATTATAATAAAGCCACCACATTTGATCTCACAATCTCTTAAGTGCCACATGAAGTAAAAATAATTATAATTATAATTACAATGCTAACATTTATATAACACTATAAAGGACTGCAAAGTTCTTTGAAAACATCTTATTTTATCATCACTATTTTAAAAAGTAGGTGCCCTTATGCCCATTTTACAGATAAGGAAACTAAGGCAAACAGAGGTTCATTGACTTGCCTACGGTAATACAGCTGATCAGCATCTAGGCCCAGCACTTTATCCACTGCACCATCCAGCTACTAAAAGGTGGGATTCCTATGTTCTTTCTCTTAGCTGTGTTCATATTGTTGCTGCAGCTCCTCCTCTAATTCTTGACCCCAAAATATAAGCTCTTTGGGGATATCTTTTGGGATATTAACTTTATATCTCAACCTATAAGTGACTGGCATATAGAAGGCATTTGAATTGATTAATGAAAAAAGCATATATATATATATATACATATATATATTCAATATTGCTTACATGCCAAACACTGTGCTAAGTGTTGAACAAACAAATATAAAAGCAAAGAGAATCACTGTCCTCAAGGACTTTGTGTGTTAATGGAGGAGATAGCACCCATAAGTGAGACATGACCTGGGAGGGGTATTTTGGATTGGAAAATTACCCTAATTTTGAGTGAAGCCATAGGAGAGTAGATTGATAGATCCTTGCCAGCAACAAAGGCAGTATTGATTTTATTATGGTTCCTGGAGGGAGGTAAGGAGATGGTAACTGGCCAGTAGAAGGCAGCTAGAGAGAAGATGGCCAGAGAGCAAAATGAAGCCTGGATAGAGACATACTGTATACGACTACATATTTCAGACCATCTGAGGCATTCACCAGTCAGGACAGTTGATCTCCAGGACCAAAGGTTCAGAGCTAAATGGAGTAGTCTGGGGCATAGTTTCTGGTCAGGCAGCAAGTAGACAGATTATAATATGGGCAATGAATAATACTTGTTGAATAGAATTTAACGAAACTGAATGGGAAGACCAACTAGACTAGACCAAAAAGAAGTACAAATTGAAAGGGCATATTTTGCGTGTGTTGAGGGATAGATTCTCAAGGTATCAGATAAAAAGGGAAAGTGACAAAGGCTTTGGGAAAGTCTTGCACCTTATTATTACAGGAAAAATGCGGCAATATGAATAATTACTCATTCATAGGGCTAATTTTACATCTCTACAAAAATCTTTATGAGAATAATCTTAAACATATATCAATGACAATCTTGATGAAGGTCAGAGTAAATGGGACACCTTTCACAATAACACACTGCAATAGACCATATCTTTGCAATCATCCAATTGACTGAAAGGGAAAAATTACAAAATATCCCACTATATTATTTGTTGACTATTAAAATTTTTATTTACTTGATAGAGCCTTCCAACAACAAGGCATCTTCCAAATTTATGTCAAAATCCTACAAGATTCCTTGAAATATGTCACAACAAAGATAATTTTGTTCAATGACCTTTGGAGTATTAACACCAAACAAGGCACACAACAGGGAAATAAACATGTTTATTATTGTCATAAAGAAATGGCTGATCAAAATCAAAATAGTTTGACCAAAATGGATTTAAATCAGGCCAAAAAGGAAGGTTGGAACCAGATTGTGGAGGGTCCTAAATACCAGGCTAGGATCTTCAGACTGGGTGACAACTTGTGGAGTCTGTTGCTGTAGGCATTATTTTTCATGTAGGGGTTGAACTAGATGGCCACCGAAGCCCCAATACTAAAAATTTCAAGATTCTCTTATTCTTGTTGCATATTCTGAACTGGACACCCCAGGAAACATGTCCAGGAGGAGCTGAGTATAGTGGAAAGGCACTGGACTTGTAGTCAGAAGTCTTGGGTTCAAATCCTGCGTCAGACACTTTATACCTTTGTGCCCTTCAGCAAGTCAGTTAATTTTTCTGAGTCCCGCTCCCTTCCTCTGTAAAATGAGCATGTTGGGCTTGGTGACCTCTAAAGTTCCTTCCACCTCTAAATCTATAATTCTATGTTAAGTCACACAACTTTGGAACCTCTGCCCAGGGGTTCTGCTACGTTGTCCTAATTGGTGAAAACCCATTGTATCTAGCCAGCCCCCAGCCCTTGACCATGCTTCTCTCCATCCTGTTTCCTGACATGCTACAGCACAGCTGCCTTTCCACCCTTTTCCACTTCTTGCTCTGGGAATAGTCAAATCAACACTATTGCTGCTTCTGGAAAGGATATCTCAACCTACTGCCTTATGACTCCCCTCACCAGCCCTGTGACTTCCCAGACCAAAATACTCTTTCATAGCCATCACTTCCCCATGTCTTTCTTTCCCTATTAAGATGTAAGATACTTGAGGACAGGAATTGACTTCTCTTCTATACTGATAGTTCTCAGTTACTGCAAATAATGGGTCCCATGGAATAGTTGCATCATCTGAATTCACACTATACATTTCTACTGAGCTGGAATCAATTACCATATTTTATATAATTATAACTTCAACTAGTGAGAATTCAAATACATATAACCAGGCATTCATTATGTGCACTAACTGGGACCTAGTTGTATTTGCATCTTCACTGCTTAGCACAACGCCTAACAAATACTAAGTACTTAATAAATGATTTTTCACTAAGTGATTTATTGCAGAAGCCAGAAGAGAATCAATAGCCTGTAGGCTGAACTCAGAAAACTTTCATCTATAATCTCCATAAAGTTCTCCCAAAGATAATGTCATATTCCTTATGACATTGCCCCTTCTTCCCATATCCCCCAAGGGACCTTGCACAAGATTGTCCTTGGAAATTGCATGGGAGCCCTAAAAGTATTTTTCTATCCAGCAGTTGTTTGGAATATAAAAACCTATCCTTTGAGAAAGGCTATAGGTTGGTTTAATGACAGGGCAACGCCCTGCAAGTCACCACATGTTTTGAGTAGTGGAGCCCATGGAATGCAGGAAGACTGAAACATGGAGCCAGATAAATTGAACTTCTACTCCAGAGCTAGTAGAAATGGATCATGAAACTGATGATTTTCACTCAGTCCTATGCACCTTTCAATAAATATCTCTAGCCTTATAGGCTTCTTGCCTAAGTGACTACCAGTATCTTTTAATTCAAACACATACTGATCCATCCGGCTACGACAGATGTTAATGAGGTCAAAAAAGAAGGAAAAAGAGAAAGAAAAAAGACTTAAGCCTAATTAAGATGGAGCCAAGCCAAATGGATCTAGTAAAGGAAAGGGAGCCAGTCTCATAAGCAGGGTGACTTGTGTTCAAATCCTGTCTCTGACATACATTGACTTTGTGACCCTAGGCAAGTCATTTAATCTCTTATGTCTCATTTAATCTCACAATCTCTAAGACTGTGAGTTGCAGAAAAGATGCTGACCTGCAATGTTAGAAGGAGTTTTCTTACCTGAGAGTTCCTTGTGCAAAATTACAGGGCTCGTCCCTATTCTTTCAGGACACCCAGTTGTTGTGAGAGGGATGATGATGCAATAAAGGTAAGTGGGGAGACATTATACAGGAGAACCAAGAAAGTATTTGGCAAGGGAAGAGGGAAAGGAGTAAAGGGAGGGCAAAGAGTAAATTATACTATTCCCTCCTATCTTTCCATCCTTTTTTTTGCCTTTTTTTTTTTTGGAGGGGCAATTGGGGTTAAGTGATTTGCCCAAGGTCACACGACTAGTAAGTGTTAAGTGTCTGAGGCCAGATTTGAACTCGGGTCCTCCTGACTCCAGGGCTGGTGCTCTATTCACTGCACCACCTGGCCACCCCTGCATCCTCTGTCTTAATCCTTATTCTCAACCTCCAGCCATTCCATCCTGTCCTAATTTCCTGTCACCTATTACTTGACTTCTCTTTATTCCCTTTGTAATCTTGAACCTATAGTTAACCAAGTCAAGTCAGGCATTAATTAAGTATATACTATGGGCCAGACACTGTTAGATTATCCTCTACACTTGAACTCATTGTCTCCCCACATCCTAGCATGGCTCACCCCTCTCCAAATTTCACTTCTGGATTATTCTTTCCATCTGCCTTCTCTATTCCTAATCTCATGCCAGAATACTGCTGGAAGAGGTCACCCAAGTTATTGATTGGATTGGATTCACTACAAATTTATGTTATATAGTACCAATCAACTGGGCCTTTTGTGCTATCCAGAAATACATTTAATCTTCCCTAACTCTTTTGCACTCCCAACAATATTTGTTCCGAATTTTCTTTTCTCTCCTAAAGACACAAACTACAAATATCTCATGTAGCCCCCGACCTTAAAAGAAACTTTCATCTGGCACTGGCACTGCTCAAAGATACTATCTAATATTTCTCCTCCTATTCACAGACAAATTTCTAAAAAAAATAATAATAATAGCCATGTATATTCCCTTGTCTCTATTTTCTCTCCTCCCACTCCTCCATCCCTTAAAAATTCACGTCTGACTCTACCCCCTCAACTGAAATAGCTCTCTCCAAAGTTGTAATTGATTTCTTAATTTCTAAACCTTTTTTAAATCCTCAACTTATTTCATCTTTCTATAACATTTAACATTGTTGACCATTCTCTCCCTCACTAGATAACTCTTCCTTTTGGGTTTTGCTAATTGCTCATTCCTGGTTCTTCAACCTGACTACTCCTGCCCAGTCCCATCGGCAGGAGCGTCATTCATGTTCTCCTCTATATGTATGAGTGTCCCCCAAGGCTCTGTCCTGGACCTTCTTCTCCTTAACTGGCCTCAAATCTTCTGGATTTAACTAGCATGAAAAGGTTGTGTGGTGTAATGAATAAAGAACTGGACTTGACAGTCAGAAAGACCTGGGCTCAAATCCTGCCCTAGATTTGGATGAAACTAGCTAGATGAAATTGTTTAGCTTCTTTGGGCTTCAGGCAAATCATCTGCAAAATAAGGGCTTTGGACTCTAAGGTCCCTTCCAGCTGTCATCTTATGATTTCTATGCAGATAATTCCCAAATCTACACATCTAATCCTTATCCTTAAGGATCTCCAAAGATCCAGTCCTATATCCTAACTGCCCAGCTCCACCTAGATGTCTCACAGGCATCTCAAATTTAACATGTTTAAAAGAATTCATCTTTGCCCTTAAATCCTCCCCTAATTCTGACTTCTCTATTAGTGAAGGGAGATAACATGAAAACAACTATGAACAAACAAGATATATGCATCATAAATTAGAAATAAATAATCAAAAAGAAGGAAGCTACTAGAAATAAAGGGGATTGGAAAAGTTTTCTTGTAGAAGGTGAAATTTTAGCTGGAACTTGAAGGAAGTCAAGGAAGCCAGGAGGCAGAGAAAGAAGAGCATTCCAGGCATGGACAACCAAAGAAAATGCAAATGGTTGGGAGATGGAGTGTTTTGTATGAGGAACAGCAAGGAGACCGATATCACTAAATCACAGAGTTTGTGGAGAGGTCATAGCATGTGAGACCTTGAAGGCGAAATAGAAGATTGTATATTTAAGAGAGAGCCAATAAAGTTAATTAAATTGTAGGGTAACATGACATGATCATATCTGTACTTTAGAAAGATCTTTAGAGAGACTTGACACAGAAAGACCAATCAGCAGGCTGTCTCAATAGTCCAGGCATAAGTCGATGAGGGGTATGCATAAGGAATAGCAAGTAGGTCCGTTTGGCTGAACATAAAGTACGTGAAAGGGAGTGATGTGAAATCAATCTGGAAATATAATGTGGAGTTATGTAAAGAATTTTAAATGCCAAATAGATATTTATATATTTTTCCAGAGACAACATGGAATTCATGAAGCTTCTAAAGCCCAGGAGTGATGTGGTCATACCTATGGTCTCCTAAATAGTCTGACTTTAAGCTCTGGAGAACAAGTTCCATATCTTATACTTCTGTATCTCCTTGTACTTCAGGCAGTCCCATGGGACTGGACACATGGAAAGGAAGGGGGAAGGCAACAAGCATTTATTAAGTACTTAATATGTGCCTGATCCCGAGCCAAGTGCTTCACAAGTATTCTCGTTTGTTCTCATTTGATGGGTAGCACTATTCAGGGAGGCAGCCAATGAAGGAGAAGTTGGTTCTACCATCTGATTGCAGAAACGACCTGAAGTTCATATACATAAAATCAACCTTTAGTACCATTACTCTAAGTTTCACTTTCACCCTTTATGAGTGTCCATATAACGTCAACCAGGGTAAAGCTAGGGAACTGCTCCTTCCCTCTTCTACACACAGCACCCTCAGGCTTCATGAAACCTTTCAGGGACTTCTCTTTTCCAAGAAGACTTTGTTCACTGTAACCTGATTTCACCTATGGAAAATGTGAGGAGGGGAACTGGGAGGCAAACAATGCAGAAAAAAATAAACTAATTGCAGAGAGAATAAATCAATAGGTTCAAGGGAAGGGTAGATAAATCATAAACAATAGGTATATTACAGGTTGCCAGGAGAAGCTAGAGGTGTGTGCCGAAATCTTAATAAGCTTTTGAAGTAACACATTGAGACAATTTAAGCATAGGACATAAGGCAACTTTTTGAGGTTTGGGCTTGAGGGAGAGTGGCACCACAGCACAAAATGCCCCTTCATGCAAAGCATCAATACTGATACTGGATGATTTTGAGGGCAAAGTGAGAAAACAATTCCCAAAATGACAGAAAAGCAAAAGAAGCCTCTAATTACTGAAGAAACCTTTGTCATTCTTTTGCCTCCCAAGATTATTTATATGGAAAGCAAAGGTCTAGGTAGAAACTATATCACTTCACCATTCAATAATTCCAGCTTTTCCAGTTCTTGTCTACTGCATCATGGCATCATATAGATTGGCCAATGGTTCAGCCAACTGATGACAAAGACAAAGCCTTCACACTCCCTTTTCATTTTGTTTTTGAAAGGCGACTAGCAAAGACTAAGAAATGAAACATCCACCAAAAGACTGTAATATATCTTCTCAGCCAGACATTAGCTCAGACAAAGAACAGATATTTAATACTGCTAAAATGGGACATTTCAGCCAAAGGCAGTGTGTTGAACTGTACTTGCCTAAGAAGAGCATTCTTTTTTTTTTTTTGAGGGGGGAAGACAAGGCAATTGGGGTTAAGTGACTTGCCCAAGGCCACACAACTAGGATATGTGTCAAGTGTCTTGAGGCCAGATTTGAAATCAGGACCTCCTGATTCCAGGGCTGGTGCTCTATTCTTGTGCCACCTTGCTGCTCCTAAGAAGAACATTCTAAAGCAGATTGACTCCAGAATATGTTCCTGCTGGGGAACATCCTACTTACAATGTGGAAAAAAAGAAACACAGAAGTGGGGGAGTCATTAATAAGGTGAACTTTGCCAGTAATACTGCAGCATGGTAATTATATTGATAGTCCTAAGTGTACCTTTCTATAGCAGTTTAGAGATTTTAAAGTGCATTATAGACATTACCTTCACAACAATCCTATGTGTTAGAGTTCTATAGGAATTATTATCCCTGTTTGATGAAAGCTCATCTAAGCATCAGAAGTAAAGGTTCAAACACAGTTTTCCTAACTCCAAGTCTAGCCTTCTTTCTACAACACTAAGGGGTGTTTCTACATGGTGACTCCAATGATCCCATTATGAAAAAACTTAATTCCCATATCCTGTTGGTTGAAATATAGTATATTGGTGTCACTGAGGTTGTACACTGAACAAATACCTTCTTTGTATCCCTAGCACTTGGCATAGTGTAGATGCTCAATAAATCTTTTACTGACTGACTGAAATTTGTCTGTTTTAAAATATTCTAAAATCATTCAAATGCTACTTTGCACAATTCCATGATTCATCAAACAGTGGATCAAATCTAGTGGGCTGGACTGTAAATAAATGTAAAGTCTTACACTTGGATATTAAAATGTTTAAAATAGCTTGAATAAAAAAGAGAAAAACATACAGGAAAGAACAAGTAGATACGAGTTGGTATTTATTTTCCCTAGATCACATTTTTGGCAAAACTAAGGTCAGAGTTTTTATCCAGGCTTTTGGGGTCCTCCCCTTTTTCAGATATCTTAAGCTTCAATCCCTCAACATCCTTAAAACTGTATCTCTTCCAAAAACCTAGCTGTGTGACCTTGGGCAAGTTACTTAACCCCAATTGCCCTCCAAAAAAAAAACTGTATCCCTTCCAGCATTCACTTCCTCTGTCACTACTTAATCTAATCCAATTGTTCTTCCCATCTCTGTTTCTTTTACGATTTCTTGAAATATGATGTCTAGGCTGGTTTTTTTGTCATGGCTTTCAGATAGTCCCACGATTCTTAAATTCTCTCTCTTCAATCTGTTTTCCAGGTGAGTTATTTTTTCTGTAAGATACTTCATATTTTCTTCTACATTTTTTGGTATTTTATTAAGTGCCCAGAGCCTACCCCTAACATAAATATTTGTTAAATATTTTATGACGTCTCATGACATTCTTAGCATCTGTTTGGTCACTTCAATTTTCAGCGTGTTATTTCATTGGGTAAAATGTCTATACCTCTTGTTCTCTTTTTGTAGCCCATAGCCCTCATTTCTCTTCTCATTTTGTCCTCTATTGCTCTTGTTTGGTTTTTAAAATAATTTTTGGCTCTTGCTTTTTCTGTTCCAGGAATTTTGGTTTGGTGCCCAAACTATCTTTGAGGTCTTCCTTGTAGATATTTTAGAATCATTCTTTTCTTCTGGGTTTGTACCTTGAACTTATGGTGGGATTCTTTACTATTGCTTTTTGTGCATTGTGCCAGCCAACATTTTTTACTTTGTACTTCATATTAGAGCTAGACTTTGCACATTTTCGGGGTGGGGAAGGGGTTGGGGATCTCTAGACTGAGTTTCTCTCCTCTTATGTCTTTCTGTTCTCACAGGCTGAGGACCTGTAAGCATCCAGCACTCCCAAACTGAGGTAATTTGGGGTTATGTCTGCTCATTGCCCTCCTAAGCTCTGCAAATATCCTGACCCAGCCTTAGTTCTCTCTGGTTGGAGGCTCCATAAGCATATTTCTGGACTCAGAAACTATTAACCCTGTGAGAGACCTTAGAGGACATGAACTATAGGCTCCCCTTTGGTTCTGGATTCCTGCCCTGGTTATTCCACTGCAGGCTTCAGCCTGGACTGGTGGCTAGAACTGGGTCCCTGCTCTACTCCTGGGATAAAAGCCACACACCTATTATTTGTCTCTGAATTTGTTGCTTGCTTAGTGTACTGCTAGGGCCCATGATAGTGACCACAGTTCTCTGCCACTTTTAGGGCACAACTTCAAACTCTCATGGAACTGTGACCCTAAACTAGGTAGTAGGCTGCCAGATGGCATATGTTCCTGTACCCGGAGCTGGTTCAGGGATTCTTCTGGGATCTCTTCCTGCCCTGGTGCCTGGTCTCACTACTCTTTCAGTTCCTAATTGCTGAAAAGCTCTATTTGTGTCCTCTTGGCCAGAACCTGTCTACAATCCACAAAAGTATCTGTCTCCCTAAGTCACCTGACCTAGAAAAATTACTCACTGACTTTTTCCTAGATTTCCCAGTCATAATTTGGGAATTTGTTGTTAGATCAGCCTTTACCCTAGAGCAGATTATTTTGAGAGTACTGAAATTTTATAGTATATCTAGTCTGAGCTGTCCCTGAGATCTTGGAATAACACAATATTCAATATCCAAAGAAAGCAGCAGCAGAACCAGTTCAGACATTTCCTCCAGAAGTGCCCAGAACCTACCCCTAACATACAGTTCATATCCAAGATGAAGGCTGGAAAATGTGCCAACAGAAAAAGAATCCCAACATAAAGCATTATAATGGTGACAAGAATACTCAAGACACAATCCCAAAAGAAAAGAATGACTCCAAAAGAGCTACAAGGAAAGACTCAAGAAAAACACAGCTTGGGCACAAGTTCAACTAGATTTCCTGGTGGAGATGAAACAAGAGTTTTAAAAAGAACTTTTAAAGTTTGTATAAATGAAAACAGAGTGCTAGAGAAAATGGAAAATAAATTATAACTGAGGGAGAAAAAAAATTTCCCTGAAAATCAGAATGGGTCAAATAGAAGATAATGACTCCATGAAACAAGAAACACTGAATCAAAGTCTAAAAAAATAGAAGAAAATATATGGTTTCTCATAGCACATCTCATTTTCCACCTGGCTGCAGGACTTCATCATACTCCTACACTAAGTACTTCCCCTTTTCTACCCCCATCCCTGTTTATTCACCAATTAGATTGCAAGCTCAAACTATCTCATACCTTTCTTTGTATGCCCAGCACTTAGCGCAATGCCTGGCACATAGTAAGTGTTTAATAAATGTTTATTGACTATTGAGTAGCAAAAATAACTGACCTGGAAAATAAATTGAGGAGAGATCATTTAAGAATCATTGTGAAGAGGAACCCACTAAGAGGGTTAGGGTTGCTCTGCAGACCCCAGAATACCAATACTCTGGGTCCTGCAGAATGAATTCAACTCAAGTCTTCTCAGCCAAAGAAAAGTAAAATTTATTAAAATTTATTAAAAGTTCGCTTGCATTAGATACAGACTAAGTCTGTGCTAGGTCATTCTATGCCGCTCTCACATGGCATTCTATTTAAAACCAAATGTTTTAAAAATATATAAATATCATTATTAATACTATTTTACATATAATTGGGAAATAAGATATACAGGCATTGGGGCACAGAGATTCACCTTGCCCTACTGGAAAAGTCGAAGGGGGTATGGGAGAAGATATAGGAGAGAGCAGATTGGATGAGGGGATATCCTGTGGGACTGCTATTCTGGGGTGGTGGGTAGGGGGAAAATGGGGAAAAATTGTAACTCAAAATATGGCAGAAATGAATAATACAAACCAGAAGTTAATAAAGCATTTTTTAAAAAAAGAATATAAAGGGAAAGGAAGAGGAATACATTAGAAGGTCATGGAAGAGAGAAGAAAATGGAGAAAGTTATCTCACATACCTGTTGTGTAAAAGTAGAATAATATACAAACAAGAAGGAAGAAATGAGCAGATGATATTTGAATGTCACTCTCATCTGAATTGGTCGAAAAAAGGGAAGAATATGCATACACACAGAGCTGGGTAAAGAAACACATTTCACACAAGAGAGAAAACAACAAGGAAAAAGGATTGAGGGGAGAAGAGATAAGAGAGAAGGAGATTAAGGGAGGGATTAGTCAAAAGCAAAACAAACCCTTAAATGGAGAAGGGCTGGGGAGGTAGGGGAAAAAAAAAGAAGGAAAAATAAAAGAGAAGAGAATGGAGGGACATACACAATTAATAATCCATAACCATGGATGTGAATAAGATGAATTCACTCATAAAAGATGAAAGTCAAATGGATTAGAAACTAGAATGCAACAATGTTGTTTACAAGAAACACACTTGAAATAGAAATATATACACAGAGTTAAAATAAGAGGCTGGAAAAGAATCTATTCGATGTTTCAGCTAAAGTTAAAAGGGCAAGGGCAACAATCCTGGTCACACACAAAGCAACATCAAATCAAAAGAGATAAATAGGAAAACTACATTTTGCTGAAAGGTGTCATAGAAGATGGACTACTACTATCAACACTAAACATATGCATCAAATGACATAGCATCTAAACTCTTAAAGGAAAATTTAAATGAATTCTAGAAAAGAAAAAAGAAAAAATTATAATGGTGTGGTAACTGACTTTATTCTACTCAGATCTAGAAAAATCCAACAAAAAAGAAATGAAGGACTTGAAAGTGAATAAGATGAAAACTTCTCAGCCCATAAGTTTTGTGGGAGCAAGCCAGAATTTCATTTTCACCCTTCCTCCCCTCTTTACTACTGCCACATCAGCATTAAGCCCCCTTCAAGGGTCTTTCAACCTCCACCCTTGTTTTATCACCATTAGGCCCCTTCAGAGGTTTTCTACCTCTACCCTACTTGTGACCTTTTTCCCTCTCTTGCTTTTGTGTCTACTAAAGACATGAACAATACCATGGCTCCCTGTCCCGCCTCCCAGCCAATAGGAGATACTAGGGGGGCTTCTTTGTTATCTGCCATTGGGTTAGATTTCACGCCAAGACTGAGATCCTGTCTCCCAGCCAATGGGAGAAGGGATGGTGGGGGGAGAGGGAGCTTGACTGCATTAAGATATAAATTCTTATTCTGTCTTTAGTAATAGGCCTCATTCTGCTGGTTCATACTGGTGGAAGGCATGCCTTCTGAGAACTGAATGAACTTCCTATTTCTTCCTCAAGATATTTCTGACTTTTAATTTTTCTGGGTATGGGATTTTTGGGGTCCTCATACCCCACACAAAAAGAATTTTAGAAAAATAAGATATGATGAACCTGTAAAGAATATTGAATGGGAGGGGGTGGCTAGGTGGAGCAGTGAGTAGAGCACCGGCCCTGGAGTCAGAAGGACCTGAGTTCGGATCCGGCCTCAGACACTTACACAAACAAAAACCTAGCCGTGTGACCTTAGGCAAGTTACTTAACCCCAATTGCCCTCCAAAAGGCAAAAAACAAAACAAAACAAAAAATCAACTGAAACTACATAACTTAATCTTAAACAGTGAGTGGGTCAAGAAACAAATCATATACATAATTAATAATTTCATTAAGTAAAATGACAATGAGACAACATTCCACAATTTTTGATATACAGCCAAAGTAGTACTTAGGGTGAAATTTCTAAACACTCAACAATAAAAAAGAGAAATATCAGGTCAATAAATCAGGCACATATCTAAAAAAGAAAAGAGAAAATGAACAAATGTAAAACCCTTAAGTAAACACCTTGAAAATTAAAAGAGAGAGAGAGAGCAATAAAATTGAAAGTTAAAAAAAGGGGTGGCTAGGTGGCACAGTGAGTAAGAGTGCTGGCCCGGATTCCAGATGACCTGGGATTGGATCCAGCCTCAGAAAATGAGCACCCACACATAAATAATGACTGGCTGTGTAACCTTGAGCAAGTTACTTAACCCCAATTGCTTAAAAAAAAAAAGTTAAAAAAAGAGTAATAAATAAAACTAGGCATTTAAAAATATGTATAATAAAAGAAATAGCAATTATCTAACTTGATTTTAAAAAAGAAAGATTGTAGGAGCCCTTTAAGACTTTACCTGAGTTCTGATAACTCACAGAGAACTCAGGCAAATGACAGCGCCACTCAGGCTGGGTCCAAGAAGCGCCTGAGGTGTATGTTCTGCCCCATGAACATCCTGTTACAAAGGTTCAAGGATCATGGGGTAACGAACACTTGGCACTAACAGGAGAGCACTCCCCTCCTATGAGGAGCCTGTTGCTGAGGCATGTGAGGGGGCAGAGTCGGGAGAGGTGGTAAGGGGCAGGGGAGGGGAGAGAGAGAGGGGAGAGGTGAGGTGAATGGAGAGGATGTGAATGAGGAGAATAAAGACTGGCAGTACACTCCACCTCGGTGTCTGTCTATTATGTCTGATCAAGAGGGGTTCTGAAGGGTCATGGAGGCGACCAGGGTCATGGAGGTGACTAGAAAGGTATGTATAAGCACTAGCCCATTACTGCGGGTCCGTACAAAAGATGAAAACCAAAATAGCATTAAAAAAAAAGTGTGAGATACTATGAAAAACAATATGGAATATCATTAAAAATTTTAAAGGTAAATTCATAACAAATGAAGAAACAAAAGAAATTATTAGGAGTTATTTCACCAACTCTATGTCAATAAAATATAAATCAACAGATCAACAACCTAGGAAATAGGTTGTTTAAGGATTACTTGAGTAATCCTAATTTTTTTTTAAAAAGAAAACTTTAAAAAGCCATAAATTAACTACGAAAGAAAAACAGCAGGACTACATGAATTTACAAGAGAATTATATCAGACATTTAAAGAACAATTAATTCTAATATATACACCAATTAAAAAAAAATAGGTAATCTTACCAAATTCCTTCTATGACACAAATGCCTTGATATCTAAATCAGGGAGAATCAAAATAGCAAAAGAACTCTATAGACCAAGATCCCCAATGAATATTGATGTAAAAATTTTGAATAAAATATTAGCCAAGGAGCAGCTAGGTGGTGCAGTGAATAGAGCACCAGCTCTAGAGTCAGGAGGACCTGAGTTCAAATCTGACCTCAGACACTTAACACAAAAACTAGCCATGTGACCTTGGGCAAGTCACTTAATCCCAATTACCCTCCCCCCCCAAAAAGCAAAAATAAAATATTAGCAAAGAGACTACAACAATATATCACAAAAAACTGCACATTATAATTAGGTTGGACTCATAACAAAGAATGTTTCATTCATTAGGGAAAATATAACTTATAATAATAACAAAAATTATATGAACATATCAATCTATGCAGAAAAAGCTTTTGACAAAATATAATACTCATATGTGTGGAGTGAAAGATAGGAGAAAATATAAGAATAAATGAAGCATTCCTTAAAATGGTAGTATCTTTCTAAAATCAAAAGCTAGCATTATCTATGATGGGGATAAGCTAGAGTCCCTTCCAGTAAGATCAGGGATAAAACAAGGATGTCCACTATCACCATTACTATTATATAATTCTAGAAAAGCTAGCTATTACAATAAAATAAGAAAAAGAACTTTATTTAAACTTATTACTTTGTGCATATAGTATGATAGTTTTCATAGAGAACCCTAAAAAGTCAACTAAAAAACTAACTGAAGGGGCGGCTTAGGTGGCACAGTGAGTAAGAGCACCAGCTCCAGAGTCGGGATGACCTGGGATCAGTCCCAGCCTCAAAAAATGAGCACCCACACATAAAAAATGACTAGCTGTGTAACCTTGAGCAAGTTACTTAACCCCAATTACTTTAAAAAATAATAATAATAACTGAAAAAAAATAACCTCAGCAAAGTGGCAAGATATAAAATAAAGCTACAAGTATCATCAGCATTTCTGTGTATTACCAACAAAAAAGATCAGAAAGAGAAGGAAAAAGAAATTCCACTTAAAATAACTACATGACCAATTGTTAAATGGTCAAAGGATACAAACAGGCGATTTTCAGATGAAGAAATTAAAGCTATTTATAGTTATATGGGAAAATGCTCTTAATCATTACTGATTAGAGAAATGCAAATTAAGACAACTCTGAGATATCACCTTACACCTCTCAGATTGGCTAATACGACAGAAAAGGAAAATTATAAATTTTGAAGATGTGGGAAAATTGGCACACTGATGCATCTTTGATGTTGGAACTATGCCCAAAGGACAATCAAACAGTGCATATCCTTTGATCCAGCAATACCAGTACTAGGTTTGTATCCCAAAGAGATCATAAAAAAAGGGGAAAGGACCCACATAAAATATAAACCTGAGTTCAGGACCCATATAAAAATATTTATAGCAACAATTTTTGTGGTGGCAAAGAAATGGAAATCAAGCAACTGTCTATCAATTGAGGAATAGCTGAACAAGTTGTGGTATATGAATGTAATAGAATACTATTGTAGTATAAGAAATGATAAGCAGGAAGATTTCAGAAAATCCTGGAAAGACTTACCTGAACTAATGCTGAGTGAAGTGAGCAAAACCAGGAAAACATTGTACACAGTACACAGCCAATAAAAATGACAATACTACCTAAATTAATTTATTTGATGCTATACCAATCAACTACCAAAATGATGAGGTATAGGCTCTGGAAACCCCCTTGAACTCTGATCGAATCTTCCCATTTGAAGAGGCACCTGCTTGAGGGCTTTGCCAAAACCTTTGTTACTGGTTTGGCCTCCATTGTCCAGCTAGCCCCCACCCTTGATCCTCCCAAAATAGCTATACCCAAATCAACTGTTACACCCTTGAACTGAACTACCCCACCATTGTTTGTCTACCGGTAGCCTCCAGAAACTTCACTCATTTACTAGAGTCTGACAGCATTGACTCCTCCTGAAGACCCTCCCCAAACTCCTCCTCTAGACCACCCCTAGATTCCTCCCACAACCTTTCTGCATATAAGACCCCATCTTGCCTCCATGTGGTATGAGAGCACCATAGAATTTTCTAGCACAGACTTGCTCTGTCAAATAATTCTGGCCTGCTTGCCCAATGCAAGCATCATACATACCAAGGCTCCTTAAGAGTCTACCCATTATGGGTAACTTTTAATAAACTTTGCTTTTCTTTGGCTGAGAAAAGTCTTGAGTCAAATTCATTGGGCAGGACCAGGAGTGTTGGTATTTTGGGGACTCAAGTACCCCTAACCCTATACCTCATCTTTTTATGATGACCCTCTTGAAAAGGATTGCTTTATAGAACTAAAAAAAAAAAATTCTAGAAGAATCTGAAGAAAATGAAAAGAATCTCAAGGTAAGACAGGAATCTAGCAATACCAGATCTCAAACTATTCTACAAAACCATAATCCTCAACATTATAGTACTGGGTAAGAAATAAGAGAGGTTGGTCAGAACAGATTGGTCAATAATATACAGATGCAAATGGGCATGGTTTGATAAACCCTAAATCTAGTTATTGGGACAAGAACTCATCTTAAGGAAAATTATTCAGAAAACTAGGAAGAGTCTGACAGAAAATAGATATAGACCAACATCTTAACACCATCTACAAAGAGAAGTTCCAAATATGTACATGATTAAGAAATAAAGTGGCATCATAAATTAGAAGAAAATAAAAGAAATTTCCTGTCACATCTATGATTATGGGAAGAAATCATGACAAAAGAGTGAGGTTCACAGAAAGTAAAATGGACAATTTTGATTAAATAAATTTTTTAAGTCTTTGCACAAAAAAATCAATGGAGATAAAAGTCAGAGAAGGAAGAAATGGGTGGGGATGGGTGAGGCAAGAGGGGTAGCAAGGGGAGGAATCTTTGTAGCAAGTTTCTTTGATAAAAGTCTAGTTTCTAGGATAAATATAGCTCTCATTCAAATGTAAAAGAAGAACCTTTTCCAGACTGATAATCAAAGGATATGATAAGCAGTTTTCAGAGAAAGAAATCCAAGCTATCACTAGACACAGGAAAAAATGCTCAGAGGGGCAGAGCCAAGATGGCAGAGTAGAAATAACACTTCCAAGGCGTTCTCCCCAACACCACTTCCAAACCATGTAAAAGGTGGACTCTGAACAACTTCTGGAGCTCCAGCACCCACAAAACGACACAGAGAAGCTAACCTCCCGCTGAGGACAGCCCAGCAGCCCTGTAGGCAGCGGCCAGCGCAGTGCTCTGGGAGCCTAACCTAGGCCTGCCTGAGTTGCGGTTTTAGCCCCAGGGCAGCTGGACCAGCAGCTGGCTGGAGGGACCTGAGAACACCAGCAGCTGTGGAGATTCCAGAATTATCAACACAGATATGCCTAGGGCAAAGTGAGAGGTTAGTGCCCTTTGGACTTTGGGACCAGTATTTGGGGAACACGTTGGCTTCTTCCCCTGGGGGCGAGAAGTGGGTGAGGAGATGCAGCACACACGCCATTTTGCAGCTTCAGTGGCAGCTTTAGCTCCTGGTCTGCGAACTGCAGGGAGATCCAGCAATCAGTCTTGGGGGGTAATCGCTCTTGCTTTAACCTCCCTGGATCTGGATTGCAGTCTGGCGGGGGGGAGGTTTTGGGGTGGGTATCCAGCTTGCTGGAGCATGTGGAGGCTTCACAGAGGCCACCCAACTAATACCTCCAGAAGTTGTGAAGACCCCAACATTTGGGAAGAAAGCTCCCCTGTCTGATGGCAGAGTCCTACTGTGGCAACAAGCCCAAAAGTCATGTAATTAAGTGGCAACATGCCAAGGCAAAGGAAAAAAATAAACAGAAAAATGCAACATTAGACTCCTATTTTGGGGGCAAAGAGGATCGAAGCATGGAACAGGAGGAGGACTGTGAGGTCAGAACTCCTGCAAGAAAAGCCCCAAATGAAAATATGAGTGGGTTATAGGCCATAGAGGACCTTAAGAAGGATTTCAAAAACCAAATAAGAGAAGTGGAGGAAAAATTGGGAAGAGAAATGAGGAGGATGCAGGAAAAGTATGAAATGAGAGTCAACAGCCTGACTGAGGAAACCACCTTAAAAAATAAGACTAACTCAAATGGCAAAGGAGGCTCAAAAGGGCAATGAGGAGAACAATGCCTTAAAAAGCCAAATTTGCCAGATGGAAAAAGAATATCAAAAGCTCACTGAGGAGATTCATTCCTTCAGAGTTAGGAAGCTAATGACTTTATGACAAATCAAGATTCTGTTAAACAGATCCAAACAAATGAAAGAATAGAAGGCAATGTAAAATATCTCATGGGAAAAACCACTGACTTGGAAAATAGATCCAGGAGAGACAATTTAAAAATTATTGGACTACCTGAAAGCCATGATCAAAGAAAGAACCTAGAAATCATCCTTAAAGAAATTCTCAAGGAAAATTGCCCTGATGTTTTAGACCCAGAGGGGGAAATAGAGGTTGAAAGAATCCACAGATCACTTCCTGAAAAAGATCCCAAAAAGAAAACTCCTAGGAATATAGGAATATAGAATATAGGCTATAGCCAGGTTCCAGAACTCCCAGATCAAGGAGAAAATACTACAAGCAGCCAGGAAGAAACAATTTCAATATTGTGGAAACACAATCAGAATAGCACAGAACCTGGCAGCTTCTACACTGAGGGATAGAAGGGCATGGAATATGATATTCCACAGGGCAAAGGACCTGGGATTAAAACCAAGAATCACATACCCAGCAAAACTGAATATCTTGTTTCAGGGGAAAATATGGTCATTCAGTGGAATAGAGGACTTTCAAGCACTCTTGAGGGAAAAACCAGAATTGAATAGAAAATTTGACATTCAGACACAAGAAGCAAGAGAAACCTGAGAAGGTAAACAGGGAAAAGAAATCAAAAGGAACTTATCAAAGTTGAACTATTTACATTGCTACATGGAAAAACAATAACTGTGGCTGATGAAATCTTTCTCAGTATGAAAACAATTGAAGGATATATGGGCATATGAATACATATATGAATGTATGTATATATATGTTTACAGGTACAGATTGAATTTGGTGGGAAGGGATGATATTTAAGGGGTGAAGTTAAGAGGTGAGAGAGGAATGTGGCAAGAGGAGATGGGGAGAGACAGGGTAGGGTAAACTATCTCATGTAGAAGAAGCAAGGGGAAGTGGTTGCAGGGGAGAGGAAGAACAGGAAGGCAAAAAGGCAAAACCATATTCTCATTGAATTTGGCTCAGGGAGAGAATGACATACATACTAAATGGGATATCTCACCCTGCAGGAGAGTAGGGGGAAGGGGGATGAGAGGGAGGATGATGGAGGGGAGGGCATTGTAGGGGGAGGGGAGGTTGGAAGTACCCACTTTTGAAGAGGGACAAGATCAAAGTAGGGAATGGACCAGGTGGGGGGTGGGATGGGTGGGAGGGAAATATAAGCAGTCTTTTACAATATATCTACTATGGTAATGTTTTGCATAGGTATACATGCACAACACATACTGAATTGTTTATCTTCCCAAAGGGAATGGGTGACAAGGGAGGAAGGGAATGGATCTGAAATTCAAAGTTTCAAAATTAAATGTTTCAAATATATATATATATACTATTATTAATACTATTTTGCATGTAATTGAGAGATAAGATATGCAGGCACTGGGCACAGAGATTCACCTTGCCCTAATGGTAAAGTCGAAGGCGGTATGGGAGAAGATATGGGAGAGTGCAGATTGGATGAGGGGATATCCTGTGGGACTGCTATTCTGGGATGGTGGGTAGGGGAAAAAATTCTAACTCAAAATCTGGTGGAAATGAATGATGTAAACCAGAAGTTAATAAAGCATTTGGGGAAAAACAATGCTCAGAATAACTAATCATTAGAGAAATGCAAATTAAAACAACTCTGAAATATCAGCTCACACCCATTAGATAAGTAAAGGTGACAAGGAAAATAACATACTGGAAGGGTAGTTGGAAAACAGGTTTTTGTTTGTTTTTTTCTTTTAGATCAGTGAAATGATCTAACCATTCTAAACAGCAATTTGGAACTGTGCTCAAAAAACTATTAAACTGTATAAAATTTTTGACCCAGAGATACTGCTACTAGGTCTATACCTCAAAAAGATTAAAGACCAAGGAAAAGGACACATTGATACAAAAATATTTATAACAGCTCTGTTTGCAGTAGCAAAGAATTTGGAAACTAAGGGAGAGGCCATCAATAGGGAAAGTTAAGGTATGGAATATGAATTTGGTGGCATAATAATGTACTGTCAGAAATTATGAAAGGAGTGGATTTAGAGAAATCTGGGCTCTTATATGAACTGATGCATTGTGAAATGAGCAGAACTAGGAGAATCATTTATAAAATTAAAACAATAGAGTAAAGACAACTTTGAAAAGCTTAGGAACTCTGATCACCACAATGACCAACTATAATTCCAGAAGGCTCTTGATCAAACATGCTGCTCATCCCCAGAAAAGTGCAGTCTTTGACTGCAGATTGAGGCTTAGTTTTGGGAGGGAGGGCAATGACCAATGTGGAAATTTGTTTTGACTATGCATGTTTATAAGAGGGGGTTTGTTTTTCTTGTTTTCTCAATGGGGGGGGGCAAGTAGTATAGAAAATAGAGGAGCTAGATCTTCATTTGAAGGAAAATAAAATTTAATTTTAAAAAGAAGTCATTATAGCTATATTTGAGCTTATGAAGAACTATCATAAGGAAAAGGGATTCAACTCAGCTGAGTCTTTGGTGGCAGAACTAAGAAGAATGAGTAAAAAATGTAGTTACAGATCTAGGTAGCATGCGAGGGAGAACATCCCAACAATTAGAGCTATCCAAAAGTAGAATGAGTTACTGGGGAAGTTCAGAAGTTTCTTCTCATTTTCTATCTTCAAGGCAAAGCTAGATGTTGTAGATGATATTCCTATTCAGGCATGAGTTAGTACAGGCAACCTCTGAGGACCTTTTCCATGTGAAAATCTTTGGTTCTCTAGTTCCTTTAGATATGTTTTCATGTATTTGTTTTCTTATTTTAAAAATCTATCATTTTATAGTCACTTTGACCACATCTGGATGGATGACTTCAGATCTCAGATTTGAGCAGGTATAACTAGATACTAAATGAAGTGTAAATTTTTAGATATATCTTAAAAATAACTTTGAATAGTTAACTCAAAAGTAAGCAAACTATGGTTCTAAAAATATGATTTGGGAGAAAAATTCATGAAAGGTTGCATTGTAAATATATTATTTTTCTTCATTCCTTAAAACATACATGGAACATTCATTGAGAACCTGCTTTCTCCTCCCAACTAAATATTATGACAAAGTTTAATAGATCTATAAACAGATCAAGCATCACCCTGAAACACTTCCCTGATTTTAATAATACACATATGCCATCATTAATCCTCAACAATACAAATGGCTTTTCTGTTTTACTCTTATTTGTCCTGTTGGCACAGTGGGTATCAGCATTTTCAGAGAACGAAAACTTTCTTGCTCATTTCTGCTGTCACTGATCTTGAATCGCTGCTTATGTGCTAAAAATTTTAAGATTTTCTAGGGTTTTTTTTAAAGCATTTGCTTTGGAAATATTCCAGTTTTAATCCTTCTGCAACCCAAGTTCTACACCTTCTGCATGGTACATATTGACCTCTAATTTTATCATTCTTCTGATAATTGTGATATAACCATGGGCAAGAATGCTTGTGTCTGTTTCCTCGTCTATTCAGCAAGTTTTGAACAATATGACTCGTAATGTCCTCTGCAGTAGTGAAGAAAAAACTGAATCTATATGTGCAATTTTAGATTTTTGAATCTTTTCTGGTTGAGAGACAGTCTGGTGTAGTGGATATGAAGCTGGCCCAGGAGTCAGGAGAACCTCATTCAAATCTGACCTCTGACATTAGCTGTGAAGTCATAGGTAAGACTCAATTTGTTAGTGCTCCAAGCAATTCTCTAAGACACTAAGACAATGTTACAATAAAGGAATAGATCTGCTATGGGAAAGTTCCTCATCAGGAGCTAGCTCTCCATGCCCCTAAATTATAGATCTCATGAAACACCAAAATCATTCTGGATTATATCTCCTATAGCTCGCCCTCTGATTTGAATGGTAAAGCCTTGAACTCCAAAATCTACATTTAAGGAGGTAACTCAACATTTCATTTCTCAGTTGACTGGACTATTCCTAGACTTCTGAGTTTTCCACCAAACCTCCTTCTGGCTCTCCTCCCCCTTTTCAGCTTTTTATGTGTTGTCTTTCCTCATTAGATTATAAGCTCCTTGAAAGCAAGTACTGTCTTTTTTTTTTTTTTTGTATTTGTATCCCCAGTGCTTAGAAGGGCACTTGGTGTGAAGCATCAATAGACATTTATTGACTATAAATATGCACATATGACTGTAAATCTATTGTTCCTTTTATAAAGCTAGAAAAGTTTTTCCTCCTTTAACTTTACATATAACGACTTTAAATATTTTCCCCTGAAAATTCCATTCATTCAGCACCACTTAGCCTTTTAAGAAAGCTTATCTATTAGGGGTGGAGTGGGGAGTTGAGGTAAGAAAGGGGACTCCATGGGAATGTGCTATGAAATCACGTCTATTTACTTTTTTTTTTTTTTTTGCTTTTTTGGAGGGCAGTTGGGGGTAAGTAACTTGCCCAAGGTCACACGGCTAAGTTTTTTGTTTGTTTGCTCGTTGTGTCTGAGGTCATATCCGAACTCAGGTCCTTCTGACTCCAGGGCCAAAGCTCTACTCACTGGGCCACCTAGCCACCCCTACTTGTTATTTTTGATGGAAAAAAGAACAGAAAATGTATGACTATTTTTGTTTTATTTACCAAATGACACATTGCAAAACCCACAATTGAAATCATTTAGTTCAATTATGGTCATTGAAATTTAAAGAAAATATCTTGTCACTTAAGGTATTTGTAGTCTAGGCAGTTGTCCCCTTGCACAAAGATGCAGGTCTTATTATTTCCTTATAGTATAATGGCCTTAGCTGGTAGAAAAGAAATCCCATCAATTCTGAAAGACTAAAATAATGTCCATTGTAAATCTTCACAGCATTCAAAAACCATTGGACTTCCAGGAGGGTGGCAGAATAAGAACTGAAAAGGGAACCATGCTCAAGAGTCCCCATCAAAAATATCAAGAGATGCCCTTGGAGAAACAAAACCACTAGGCATTTTAAAAAGATCTCACTTCAATTATGTTGCTGTTATCAAATACATTTGGAATGCCTCTTTTGGAATTAAATCATTGATTTTTCAAATATTTATTGAGCTACCATGATGTAAAAACCATCCATAGCCTGGTTTCCACTAACCCTTCTAGTCTTATTCCATCTGACTCTCCTTCATAAATTCAGTCAAACTGACCTATTAACTCTTTCATATCTACAATTCATTTCCCACTCCCCATCTTAGCACAAGCAGGCTCCCAAGTCTAAAGTATACTTTTATTTTTCTTCCTGCCTTGAAGAATCTCGAACATCCTTCAAAAAACAACATAGGCACTGCTTCCTACATTAGACTTTTCCTGATTTCTCTGGTTATTGATATTTTTCTCCCTCTGGAAAATACTTTGCAGTATTTTACATATTAGCTAGTACACATGTTGAATGCCTTCCCCATACAAATTCTTTGAGAGTGGAAATAATTTCATTTTGGTTTTTTATTCCCCACACCTAACTCGGTGCTTTGCACATGGTAGGCACACTTCATAAATATTTGTTAGTCTTTCAAAGTCATCTGAAGAGGGGTGGCTAGGTGGCGCAGTGAGTAGAGTCGGCCCTGGAGTCAGAAGGACCTGAGTTCGGATCCAGCCTCAGGCACTTAATGCACACAGAAACAAAAACCTAGCTGTGTGACCTTGGGCAAGTTACTTAACCCCAATTGCCCTCCAAAAAGGCAAAGTCATCTGAAGAGTCAGATGAGAAATCAGTCTCTTTATTCCATAAACATGATTCATTTTTCAAAGCCCAAACAGCAATGCTCGATTTTTTGTGTCACTTTATTCACCAGATATATTTTCCAAATGGCTCCTAGCTATTTCACATCAAATCCACCCTCAAAGGATAAAGGTCTGTCACCCTGAAGGATATTTTGAAGAGTGTACTGTCATGTCTTAAGACAATTCCAAAGTGCAAATCCAGAATGTTTTGAGTAACATATGACCCGACTGCTAAGGTGATGACTTCAAAGGGCATGACACTCACTTGGATGTGTAAGTTCTGGTACTTACTAGTACATTTACTTTGAAAAAAAATATTCTCATAGCTTTATAGACATTATTCAATAAATTACTCCAAGGTATTCTTTTTTTCTTACCTTATTACATCTACCAAGTCTGACTTTGATGCTTCATTGTGGCATGGAGGTGACACTATGTTCTTACATAACATGTTAGAAAGGCTTCTTTTATGCTGATAATGCTGTTTTTTGTTTTGTCCCCTATGCCTGGAATCCTCTTCTTCATTTCAAACTACTGACGTCCCTTTATGTCCCAACTGAAATTTCATCTTCTACTGGCTGCTCTTCCCAATACTTTTCAATTCTAGTGCCTTCCCTTTGTTACATTCAATCAACACTCATTAAACACCTATTATGGTGTTTAATGAATATACTATACTAAGTTCTGTATATACCTTCTTTGTACATATTTACCTGTTGTCTTTCCCATTAAATTGTGAGCTCCTTAAGGGCAAGGATTATATTTTGCCTCTCTTTTGTATCCCTATCACTTAACACAAGTGCCTGGCACATAATATTAACTGAATAAAGAGCTCATCACGAGTAGATTAGACATTGGTAACAAATTATTTGGCATGAAAAACTATGCCATCCCCTCAAAATCATATTATTCCAACATATGTCTTCCATGCAAACTTGGTCTAGTTTAACTATTCTTTCCATCTTGAGAGAATTAACAGTACCAACCCCATTAGGATTCAAACCTTACCCTGAAATTGCCCAATGTCACAGAACCTCATAGAAAGACCAGCTCCCTTAAAGGAGTGTATGTTCCCAAAGATGTTTGTCATTGTTTTTTGTTTTGGAAGCAGGCAGGGCAATTGGAGTTAAGTGACTTACCCAAGGTCACACGGCTACTGTTAAGTGTCTGAGGTCAAATCTGAACTCAGGTCCTCCTGACTCCAGGGCCAATGCTCTATTCACTGTGCCACCTAGCTGCCCCGGTGTTTGTCACTGTGAAAGAAGATAATGCAGTCTCCACATTAGAGTTTCCTTATAAATGGTGAAGTACCCTGGATGTTCTTGTTTGTGGATTACACTGTGACTACTATATCCAGTGTGTGCCCTAAAACACTACCAAGCTTCTTAAATGAGATCCAAAACTCCTTAATAGTTCATCCTAACTATCCACACAGGAAAAACCAAAAGGATGAAGACATAGTTATGTCCAGAATGATATGTAATTGGATGGACACAAAGATATTCCAACAGTAGACTACAAATGGATAAGTTGGTCCTAAAATTAACATGAAGAAAGCAAACTGGATTGCCTTTTCATCTTCCTGAAACAAAGGCCAGTATTTTTTAACAACATTCTTCCAGTAATACCATATGGCTTTGAGTCATAGAAAATGTGAAAAGAATTAAGGCCCCTTGAAGAGCAATAGGGATAGAGGGAATAACAAATTACCAACCAGAACTTGTGCAGAAAGTCACATAAAAGATATCAAGGAGGCAGGCAGCATATAGAGAGAATAAGAGATAAGTGAGTGGTAGGCCATATGCTCCAACAGTAACCATACAATTTCAAGAGGCCTAAAAGGCTTCCAGTGCATTCAACAGAATTTTTATGGAAGACTGATAGGAAAGCATGTAGCAGTCACATATGGTGAGATGTACACACGGGTAGTAATCATCATTTTTGGAACGAGCAATCATATTAAAAAAAAAAAATCACAGGTCCAGCCATATATTAAAATGGGACCTGAAGTGTGAATATATGTATTATTTAAGTAAGTTTTATCCCTTCCCCTAAGATACTGCTCCTACTATCTCAGATTCCACTACAATTTTTAAGTTTATAAAGTAACATAATCAGAAAATACTTCTCCAGAAAGAGCTTCCAGGAGGCACAGAGAATTCTCAGTCTGAGGATATAATCGGTTTTGTCATAAATATCCTTCTGAAAAACATATAGTGCTTTTGTATACTTACAGATATTTTTCCTACCTACTTCTACATACACTTGGTATTGAGTTTTAACCAAGAGCGAACCTGACAACTAACGGCAAATTCAACATCACCAGGCCTAGATTAATTTCTCAGTATATCAAAATAATCTGACTATTGAGCTGTCAATTAAAAAAAATCCATCTTAAAGAATGGGAAGGATTCCACAGAGTTGGCAATAGGTAAATATGATCCCAATTGGGGTAGGGAGATGAAAGAAGGAAAATGGGATTTTTCATACTGTAAACTAAGCTTGACTTTGAGCTTGACTTTGATTTCAGGCAAAAGTTTTTACATCATTTTAAGAGATGGTTTGTGAATACTCAGGAGAATCAGTGATCACTGCAGCTAGTTTGGCTTTATTAGCAATGTTATGCCAGGCTAAGTTCAATTTATCTTTTGACAGAGTTGTTAAACTGGCAAATCAGGACATGGCATCATAGAGTATTTCTGGCATTTGACAAGAAACCCATACAATCCTTGAGGATATGATGTAGAGATACGGCCTAGATGACAACAATTATATACTGTTTGTCCTTCTTGCCAGACTGGTAGCATGAATTTGAATTCAAGTCAAAAATGTGATGCTAGCAACCAGAAAAGCTATTGTTCATTTCTAGGCATTATGTTTTGGGAAGGTCACTGACAAGCTGTAACATATGCAAGGGAGAACGACCAGGAGGGAAAGAGAACCACAAAAAGATTAATGCAAGGCGGGGAGGCTAGGCAGCACAGTGAATAGAGCACTGGCCCTGGAGTCAGGAGGACCTGAATTCAAATCCAGCCTCAGACACTTAACACAAAACTAGCCATGTGACCTTAATCCCAAATGCCCTACCTTCACCCCTCCAAAAAAAGAAAAAAAAATATTAATCCAAGGAACTAAGAATTTTTAGCCTAGAACTTCAGGGAAGACCTAATGGCTATCTTCAAATATCTGAAGGGTTTTCAAAGAAAAAGAGGAATTAAAACTTCTTTTATTAGATCACATAAAGGAATAACTCATAAGCAATGTAGTGAAGTTTCAGTAGGACAGATTTCAATTCAATATAAACTTTCAGACCATTAAAGTTTCCCCAAAGTAGAATGGACTGCCATCATAAGGTTGGTTCCCCTTACCTAGAAACCTTTATTTAAGGTTGTAGAGGAAAGTCTTGTTCCAGAACTAGTTTAAATACATACCCTCTAAGACTCTGACTCTGGGATTCTAACCGTTGTTAAAACTGAAAAGGCTGGCAAAGGTCCTTTGTTATCGGTATTACACTGCTCTCTTGTGGCAAAGATGGGAAATGTCACTACTTAAAACTCAAGACAGCTCCTCTATTTTGACTCTGAAAGATGTCTATTTTGACTCTGAAAGTGCCCATCATATGCCAGGCACTCAGTGTACACTGAGGCAGATATTAAAAAAATAAATAAATAAAATAAAATAAAATTCCCTACCCTCAAGGAGCTCAAAATGTTACAGGAGAGACAATTCGCAAACAATATGGTACAAGCAATTGACACACAGGATAAACTGGAGATAATCAAAAGGGAAAAGAGGGAAGACACTAGTACTATAGCAGACAAGGAAAGGTTTCATGTAAAAGGTGGAATTTTGGCTGGGATTTGAAGCTGAAGAAATCAGGAAGCACAGGGGAAAATTTCAGGCAGGAGGGGACAGTCATGAAAATCCATTAAGCAGGGGGCGGTAGGTGGCACAGTGAATAGAATGCCAGCCCTGAAGTCAGGAGGACCTGAGTTCAAATCCAGCCTCAGACACTTAAAACTTACTAGCCATGTGACCTTAGGCAAGTCACTTAACCTCAATTGCCCTGCCTCCCGAAGGAAGGAAGGAAGGGAGAGAGAGAGAAAGAGAGAAAGAGAGAAAGAGAAAGAAAGAAAGAAAGAAAGAAAGAAAGAAAGAAAGAAAGAAAGAAAGAAAGAAAGAAAGAAAGAAAGAAAGAAAGAAAGAAAGAAAGAAAGAAAGAAAAATACATGGAGCATCTTACACAAGAAATAGCAAGAAAGCCAATGTCACTGGGTCACAGAACATGTGGGGATGAGTAAGGTATAAGACTGGAAAGCTATGTATGTGTGAGAAGATATGAATGGCCTTGAATAACAGGATTTTATATCGGATCCTGAAGCTAATCAGAAACGACTAGAGTTATAAGGCAGTGACACAGTCAGATCTGCATTTTAGGAAAACCACTCTGATGAGGAGGGGCTATAGTGGGGAGACGACCAGCAGGCTACTACAGTGATAAGGACACGCAGCAGGGTGGTGGCAGTGGCAGAAGAGAATGGGAGGGTAGAGATGTCATAAAGGTAAAATCAACAGGTCATTGGCAACAGATTAGATATGAGGTGAGAGTGAGTATCCTTTAGGATGACAGACAATTAGGTTGCAAGCCTGGGTAACTGAGAGAATGGTGCTACCTCAAGGGAAAGATAATGAGTTCAGTTTTAGACATGTAAAATTTAAGATATCTATATGACATCCAGTTTGAGATGTCTGAAAGGCAGGTGGAGATGTGAAACTGGAGGTTAACAGAATAGTCAAGGCTAGGTAAGATATGAGAACCATAGACATAATTGAATTCATGAAAGCTGATAAAATTACTAAGTAAAACAGCATGTAAAGAAAAGTGGGTCCAAGGACAGAGCCCTGTGGGATACTAACAATTATGATTAGGATGAAGACCCAATCAAGAAAAAGGAAGAGGGGGAGAAATAAGCATTTTAGAAGTGCTTGTTGTGCACAGAAAGGGTGCTGCACTTTACAGATCTCATCTGATCCTCAACAATCTTGCATGTTTATCCCCATTTTATAGTTTAAACAGAGGCAAAGTGAGGTTAAAAGAAAATCTAGTTTTAATCTCTTTCTAGAGTAACTTCACATGATCTTCCTCACAGGCTATACTCTAAACTAATTTCTGTTCCCCATACACAATATTCTATCTCCAACTACTGGGCCTTTGAATTTCAAGTTCCCCAGAAGACCCATTTCAATTGGCTCCTTCAAGAGGCCCTTCCTTTCCCTCTCAGTTGCCAGTGCCACTTCTCCCAAAATTATTTTGTATTTGTTTTGTACTGACTAATCTGTGTTGTTTACTCTCTAGTAAAATGTAAGCCCCGTAAGGACAGAAAAATTTGTCATTATATTAGTAATTAATAAATGCTTCTGTTGAATTGAATCAAATACTAGTTAAGTTGAGGAAAAAATTGCAACAGTGTTCTAGGTTTTCTTTTTCCAAAATATTATTACTTGGCCAGAAGATGTTACTCAAGAATGAGTTCAGAGACTTATCAACAGGCTGTCTGTGAATTTTCCAGTTATGGCAACTTTCAAAGAATATCTACCAAGTTATAGAGAAGTTGTGATCTACGTCAAAGACAAAGTAATAGAATTTCAAGTATCCATAATTTTATCATAGCATGCTGGAACAAAAAGAAACCCTGCAGATCAGCCTCTAAACCTCTTAACAGATGGAGAAAGTAAATTTCAGGAAAAAAATATATTACAATTATATAAAATCATAAAACTAGATGGTGGCAGACTCAGAACCAGAACCCAAGTTTATTAATTGCACAAACTAGTACAATTTCAAATATATGTTTTTATCAATCATTATTTTCCTCATTTGTAATTCCCCCCCTACACACAATTTCCAGTAGAATGTAAGGAAACAGGGGCAGCTAGGTGTCGCAGTGAGTAGAGTGTTGGCCCTGGAGTCAGAAAGACCTGAGTTCGGGGATCTGGCCTCGGACACTTAATGCACACACAAACAAAAACCTAGCCATGTGACCTTGGGCAAGTTACTTAACCCCAATTGCCCTCCAAAAAAAAAAAAAAAAGAATGTAAGGAAACTAATAAAGATGTTTAAGGATTTTTTTTTTGCATTTAGTTAAAACAAAAGAAATAAATTATCATTGGTACAGCTGAAAAGAAATCAAACAGTTTTTATTTCTCTCAGAATACCTAGACTACTTTTACAAACCACAATCAGGTGGTAGCCTCAAACCTGGCATTTTATAATACTATCTAGGTACCTAATTTATTAAGAAATGTGCATTAGGGGCGGCTAGGTGGCGCAGTGAGTAGAGCGTCGGCCCTGGAGTCAGAAGGACCTGAGTTCGGATCCGGCCTCAGACACTTGACACGCACAAACAAAAACCTAGCCATGTGACCTTGGGCAAGTTACTTAACCCCAATTGCCCTCCAAAAAACAAAACAAAAAAAAAAAACAAACAAAAAAGAAATGTGCATTAATGAAGGGGAAAAGTGATGTTTTTCTTCTTTGTTCCTCAACCCCAAACCTACTAGCAAAACATATTTCAGGACAAAATAACCATACTTCAATAGATCATCAAGTGTGGAAGGTACATTTATTTTACAAAAGTTCAGCATAGAAAATGAATGAACAGAGAAAAACACCATGATACATACACATTTACATAACAAGCTTATGCAATGTTTAAGAAGCTAAAGATTCCCTAAAAATTTATACTTGCAGCATTTCAGTAAAACCACCTTAATGGCAAAAAAAAAAAAAAATCACTGTGAAAATAAGAACACGACATGAACAATTTTACAAGTGTCAAAGTGCAACCATTTAGTAAGTCAACCTACACCTGTTTAAATAAAGAAACTATAATCTTACGATCTTTTAAAAGATCATCAGATTATTGAAAATTGAAAGCCAGCTGAGATTGCTACAACTCAAAGAGAAGGCACAAGGCTATCTACCTGAATTAATCAAGTAAATTAGGAAGGATATCCATGATACTGGCATAGCAGCTTTCATAAACTGGAAGAGGAGCTCTGATTCCTTAGCATCTTGCTGAATATATATAATATATATAATATTAGCTTTCCAATATTATACTGCAGTCTAAGGTTTCATTTATTCACTAAGATGGCTTCTCTCACGGCAACACTCGAGACATTTTATTATGAGAAATACTGGGTCACCAAATATTTGTTCTCAAGATACAACTGCATATGCAAGAAAAACCTACACACGTTTCATTCAGAAGTTTGACTGCTAGGAAATCTCTAAGAGGTCACATAGATAGGCTTATGAGTTTTTCACAGTTACATATTAATATATTCCAGTGCATACATTTTATTTAGTTGCTTTAAAAAGTGGTCCTGCCACTATTTAACATATTATGAGGCACATGCATTTTCCTTCAAGTCTGGCTCATTCTTAACTACAGAAATAAAGCTTTTAACAATGACACCTTTGTGATACTCCGTCAATTTCTTCTCGGGTACATTGTCCATTCGGCTGCAATATACGATCTCCAAACTAAAATTAAGCATATTTTAAAATGCAGAAATTCATTGAATATACTGTGAAGACAAAATGCAAACAAATGTTCAGTCAGTGGCCAAGTATCTCAATACCTCACTGTGCTAGAGCTAATGGACATGAAGAGTAAGCAAAAAAACAGTCTCTACGGTCAAAGAATTCACAATCTAATTGATGAAAAAACAATTAACATGCATGAAATAATTTTTGACCATATGACAATATAACATCTGATTTATCTACTATCTTCAAATGGTTCTTTGGATAAATATAACTTTAAACTTCAAATTTTATTTTACCCATTTTCATGGAAACTTTCCATCTTCTTTGCCCTCTTAATCTGTGAGCATAATTTATTGTTCTCTTAATTATTTTGCATCATCTTTTATTGGATATTAGCTACTATTCCATGTTGCAATATAGTAACATCCTTAGAATTACTGAAGATGTGAGACTGTCTGCTGCTTCATATCTCCTTTCTTACTGTCAAGCTATCAGCTGTAACGTCTTGCTACCTTCTGCATATCTTTGTCTAAAGTTGTCTTGACAACACCTAATTTTCTGCTCTAAGTACTATGGGTAGGAAAACAAGCATTATTAGTGGAACTGAAGACAAAATAAAAACATAAACAGGATATGAGTGCCTATAGAGTTATCCTAAAAATAAAGTATTTTAGGTGTTCAATAAATGTTTATTATATTTATTTTTGGTTGACCAGATAGAAGTTTACATTCCTGTATCATGTTGTGCATCTAGGTGACTCAAGGAATAGAGTACTAGGCCTCACAAGTCTGGAAAATCTGAGTACAAATCCAGCCTCAGATGCTTAAAAGCTACTATGTGACCCTGGAAAAGTCATTAACTATCTGTTTACCTCAGTTTTCTCATCTATAAAAAGATAATAGCATCTACCTCCCAAGGCTGTTCTAATGATCAAATAAGATAATAAATATAAAGCACTAAGAGAGTTAACTAAAAGTTTTGTCTCAGTCACTAGATGTATAAATTTGGGTAGATTACTTAAAATGCAGTATGAGCAGAACTGAAAGGATTATTTTGAAGATCAAATGAGAATTTCAATGAAAGATTATAATCGAGGGGGGAAAAATCCAAGTATTTCAGTTTAAAAAGTACTGTTTTGTGTCACAGGCTATAGTAGAGATAAAAAAGACATAATAATTAGCACCAACAAAACTATACACCCAATTATAATTATGTTAATAGAATTTGGACACAAGATCTACCTTCAAAAAGTTGTCATACTGTGACACAGTTTACCTCAGAAAAACTGTTAATCTGGATGATATACTATCATAGGGTTACCTCTGGAGTTTCTGGACTAGAAAATGAAGAGTCCCAAGAACTATCTTCTTTTTCAAAGGAATCCTCTTCCTGAAATGCAAATTTTTGCTTAAGGGCATGAGAAATTATAGATACTGGATCCCAATGTGAACTTTGTCTTCTTGTCTTATGAAGAGGTGTCCCTCCAGGTGATCTAAGAAATTTCAATAAAATAAAACTTTAATTACCTTGTTAATATTTATAATGCACATGTGTAGATATAGGGCACAGCTTGATAAATTTGCTTTGTATATAAAAGCCCTTATATTTAGAAAAGTAAAGGGAGAGTTTCCCATCAAGTATCACCGATAAAATTCTGATAATCAGGACATATGAGGAATTGACAAACTAACACCAAGATCATTACAAATAGATAAGTGATAAAAGGGCAGGAATAGTTTTCAAAAGAAAACATAGGGCGGCTAGGTGGCTCAGTGAGTAAAGCGCCGGCCCTGCAGTCAGAATGACCGGAGTTCGGATCCGGCCTCAGACACTTAACACACAAACAAAAAACCTAGCCATGTGACCTTGGGCAAGTTACTTAATCCCAATTGCCCTCCAAAAAAAAAAAAAAAAGAAAACATACCCCAAATTGCTAGTAATAGAAATACAAGTTAAAACTACCAAGTTTCACTGTTCAAATTGTCAAAGATGGAAAAAAACTTCAATATTGAAATGATATGGGAAGACAGGTTCACTAATATACAGCTGGTGGAGCTATGAACTGGTGCAACCTTTCTGGAAAACAATATAGAACTATGAAAGAAAAGTTAAAAAAGTGTTTAGACTCTTATGTCCCAGTAATCCTACTGCTGAATATATACTCCAATGAGGTTAAAGAAAGACACAAGGGGAAGCTAGGTGGCACAGTGAATAGAGCACTGGCCCTGGAATCAGGAGGACCTGAGTTCAAATCCAGCCTCAGATACTTGACACACTAGCTGTGTGACTTTGGTCAAGTCACTTAACCCCAACTGCCCTCCAAAAAGCAAAAAAAAAAAAAAGGTTCCATATAAACAAAAACTTTCACAGAAGCACTTTTTATGGAAAAAATAATTTTTTTTAAAAAGTGAGTGCTCATCATTTAAGAGTATGGCCAAAGTGTAACGGAATAAAACTATGCAGTAAGAAATGATTAATATGAGTAATTTAAACCAAGGGAAATAAGATGTGTTATGAATTGATGCGGCAAAATAAGCAGAACCAGAGAGTAGTAAGCATGACTGCATAAAGTAAATGAAAAGATCTCTAAAAGGGAGCTTACTCAGAAGTAACTAAAAACCCAAAGAACAGAAAATACAACATCCAGATATTATTTAGCATTGAGAAGACTCAGGTAGCATATGACAGTGTCTTTAAGCATTTTTTGGGATTAGCTTGCTCTCCTTGGCCCAAAAGGCAGAACTAAAAGCAGTGGATAGAAGTTGTAAAATGCTGAGATCTTACCCCCAAAACTTGGACCTTTGGGTTTATCAAACCCTAGATTACTATGGTCAGTTACTCCGGCATACTATACCTAAATCTTATTTCACTGATCCACCACTATCAGATTGTTTTCATGATTACTGCTTTGTAATATAGTTTGAAATCTAGAACCGCCAGATCATACTTTAAAACAATTTCCTCGAAAACCTAGCATTCAGCCTTTGGATGGATTTAGAAAAACCTGGGAAAACTTAGAAGAACTCACACAAAATGAAGAACCAGAACAACATTGTACACATTAACAGCAATAGTATCAGAATGATCAACTGTGAAAGCTACTCTAGATGATCAAGACAATGATCCAAGACAATTCTAAAGGACACATGATGAAAAATGCTATTCACATCCTAAGAGAGAACTGATCAACTATGAATGCAGTGTAAAGCTTACTTTTTTTACTTTATTTTTATCATTTCATTTTGTTTGTGTTTTCTTCTGCAACATGGCTAATGTAGAAATGTTTTACATGACTTCACTATAAAAAATAAAATAAAACATGTCTTGGAATAGATGGCCACTGAGGGCCTTCCAACTCCAAACTTGAGTGAGGGAATGCAAAAAGATGCAGAAGTCTGAGGAAGAAGAGAAAACCAGAGAAACCTGATATTAAACTTCAGCTTAATTTTTTTTTTTTAGTAGCAGGAATTTGCCACTTTTTTTTTCACATTCTACTTCTTTTTGGTCCAGTCAAGAGAAAAATATACTTTGGATAGGGATGTTTTAGTCCCCAAATTGCTTGGAATTGATTAGGTAAACCTTCTTCTACCTCTGTCAGCCCAAGGCTGAATTTTGAATTGAAACTTGATTATCTACAGTAATAGAGGGGGAAAGTATAAATAATCCAGAGACAGCACTAACTGTGCTTTTGGTGCTAGAAAGAGCACAGAAAACATATGACTGTAATGGGATATTGTTGTACTATAAGAAATAAATTATATTCTAAGAAGAAAAAAAGCATGCTGAAGAGGAAATCAGGAGTCTGGGGTTTTATTTTCAGCTCCACCACTAACAAGCTATTCAGTCTTAGACAAATCTCTTAATTTCTCAAAACATGAATCTCTCTGTGTATATGTACGTGTGTGTGTGTGTGTGTGTGTGTGTGTGTGTGTGTGTGTGTGTGTATTAAATGCAGTTAGACTAGATTATCTCTTAAGTCCCTTTTCAACTAAAAATTTTGATGGCACTATAGTTTATCTCCCTGAACTACCATTTTAATCTGTAATCCATGTTGCTAATCTGTTATTTTTCAACCTATACTATAACCTAAAAGGGCCCCATACCTGTCTTTGTTAAATGTATCTTAGTAATAGTGGAAGGACCATTAATATATCCTAAACTAGCCAGAGAAGTTAAAAACTAAACAGCAAAGAGATATACTTCCCTAAATTACAGAATTTACCAAAACACAGTAAATTAAGCAGCAGGGAAACCCAGGAGATATCTTGATGTCAAATCTCCTATATGTTTTTATCCTCGTCAAATGATATTATGCCAAAAGAATTTCTCCATGGGGACACAAATTATATAGAGAATTTTTTTAAAGTCCTATGACAATATATGTATTCCTTCTATGTGAAGGAAGACGAATCTAATTATTTTCTAGTAACAGTACAGTCAAGATGGCAGAGTAGAAGCAGGACTTCCACACGGCTACAGCTTCCACATTCACCAATCCATGTAAAAGGAGACTCTGAACGACCTCTGGAGCTACAGAACCCATAAAATAACACAGAGAAGCTAACCTTCTACTGAGGACAGTCCAGCAGCCCGGCAGGGAGCAGCCAGCACAGCACTCTGGGAGCTGACCCCAGCCCTGCCTGGCCAGCAGCCAGCTGGAGGAACTCCAGATCACCAGCAGCTATGGCAGTTAAAAGAATTATCAACACATAGATGCTAAGGACAAAGTGAGAGGTCAGTGAAGTATGGACTTTGGGACCAATAGTAGTGAGAGCATCAGCTTTTTCCCCCAGGGCAAGAAGCCACTGAAACTCTTAAGTGCATCCACAGCCACACAGCAGCTTCAGCTCCTGGCCTGCAACTGTAGGGGGACCGGGCAACCAGTCTTGGGGGTACTCGCTCTTGCGTTAACCTGCTTAGATGTGGATTTGGGGCTAGGGTGGAGGTCTTGGGGTGTATGACCAGCTTGCCAGAGAGTGTGGAGGCTTCAGAGATGGCACCCACCTAAAACCTCCAGCAGCTGAGAAAACCCCAGTGTTTGGTAATGGAAGCTCCCCTGTCTGGTGGCAGAGTCCTACTGTGGCAACAAGCCCAAAAGTCAAGTGAGTGGCAAAATGAATAGGCAAAGGAAGCAAAATAAACAGAGTACCCCAACTTTACACTCCTACTTTGGCGACAAAAAGGATCAAACCATGGAACAGGAGGAAGACAGTGAAGTCAGAACTCTTGTACCAAAAGCTTCCAAGAAAAATATGAGCTGGTTACAAGCCATAGAGGACCTTAAGAAGCAAATAAGAGAAGTAGAAGAAAAACTGGGGAGAGAAATGAGAATGATGCAAGAAAACTATGAAATGAGAGTCAACATCCTGACTGAGGAAAATAACACCTTAAAAAATAACTCAAATGGCAAAAGAAGCTCAAAAAGGCAATGAAGAGAAGAATGCCTTAAAAACTCAAATTTGCCAGATGGAAAAAGAATCTCAAAAACTCACTGAGGAGGATCATTCCTTCAGAATTAGATTGGAACAAATGGAAGCTAGTGACTTTATGAGAAATCAAGATCCAAACAAATGAGAAAATAGAAGGCAATATGAAATATTTCATGGGAAAAACCACTGACCTGGAAAATAGATCCAGGAGAGACAATATAAAAATTACTGGACTACCTGAAAGCCATGATCAAAGAAAGAACCTAGAAATCATCCTTCAAGAAATTCGAGGAAAACTGCCCTGATGTTTTAGACCCAGAGGGAGAAAAAGAGGTTGAAAGAATCCAGAGATCACCTCCAGGAGAAGATCTCAAAAAGAAAACTCCTAGGAATATTATACCCAGGTTCCAGAATCCCCAGATCAAGAAGAAAATACTACAAGCAGCCAGGAAGAAACAATTTCAATATTGTGGAAACACAATCAGAATAGCCCAGGACCTGGCAGCTTCTACACTGAGGGATCGAAGGGCTTGGAATATGATATTTTGGAGGTCAAAGGAGCTGGGATTAAAACCAAGAATCACCTACCCAGAAAAACTGAATATCGTGTTTCAGGGGAAAATACAGTCATTCAGTGGAATAGAGGACTTTCAAGTATTCTTGATGAAAAAACCAGAGTTGAATAGAAATTGACATTCAGATACAAAAAGCAAGAAAAGCTTAAGAAGGTAAACAGGGAAAAGAAATCATAAGGAACGTATCAAAGTTGAACTATTTAAATTCCTACATGGAAAAACGATAATTGCAACTTATGAAACTTTTCTCAGTATGAAAATAGTTGAAGAAGGGTATATGGGCATATGAATACACATGTAAATGTGTGTATATATATTTACAGGTATACATAGAGGGCTCAGGACCATTTTAAAAGGAAAGGATGATTTTTAAAGGGTGAAATTGAGAGGTGAGAGAGGAATATGGAGGGAGGAGATGGGGAGAGACAGAATGGGGTAAACTGTCTCATATAGAAGAGGCAAGGGAGAATGGTTGCAATGGAGGGGAAGGACAGAAAGGCAAAAAGATAAAACCTTATTCTCATTGAATTTGGCTCAGGGAGAGAATGACATACATACTAAATAGGATATCTCACCCTACAGGAGAGTAGGGGGGAAGGGAATGAGAGGGTGGATGATGGAAGGGAGGGCAGGCTGGGTGGGAGGGAAGTTGGAGGCACCCACTTTTGAAAGGGGACAGGATCAAAGTAGAGAGTGGAACGAGTGGGAGGCGGGATACAGGGAAGGAAATAGTCAGTCCTTTATAATATATCCACTATGGTAATGTTTTGCATAGCTACACATGTACAACATATACTGAATTGCTTATCTCCCCAGTAAAAGTGGGTGACAAGGGAGGAAGGAAATGAATCTGTTATTCAAAGTTTTAAATTCAAATGTTTAAAAATATATAAATACTATTATTAATACTATTTTACATGTAATTGGGAAACAAGATATACAGATATTGGGGCATAGAGATCCACCATGCTCTACTGGAAAAGTCGAAGGGGATATGGGAGAAAATATGGGAGAGAGCAGATTGGAGGAAGGGATATTGGGTGGGACCACTATTATGGGGTGGTGGATAGGGGGAAAATGGGGAAAAAATTGTAACTCAAAATCTGGCAGAAATGAATGATGTAAACCAGAAGTTAATAAAGCATTTGGGAAAATAAAAAAACAGCATACACTTTCCCTAATAATTACTGTTCACCCCATTTTAACCGAGAGATCTTTAGTATACAATAATATCTATGAAGAGCCTTAGCTGGGAATAGCATGTATCTAATGAAATAAGTTTCCTCAATATCACTTCTCTATAATAACAAAATCCAAAAGGCAGTAATAGAAAAAATAAATTCCATTCAAAATAACTACAAAAAAGATCAAATGTTTCTTTATCAGTCTATCAAAGCACACCAAAGATTCAATTACAAAGTACTTCATAAAAAAATAAGGAACTTAATGGTGATAGGAATATTCTGGGGTCATGACTGGGCTATATTAATATAACCAAAATAACAAGACTATAAAAGTTGGCCTACAATTTTAATGCTATACTAAATTATCACTTAAAATATACCCAGCAAATTGGCAAAGATAACAAAAGGTAGAATAGTCAATGAAGGAGTTGTGGAAAGAAAACTGATGCACTGTTAATGGAGCTGGAATGGAGTTATACCAAAAAAGTATGTGAAATGTCCATACCCTTTATTTCTGAAAATGTACTTTAGGCTCATACCTCAAGGAGGTCACTGATAAGAAGCCCCCTTTACACCAAAATATTTATAGTAGAACTTCTTGCAATAGCAAAGAAATGGGAGTAAAATAATAAACATCATTGGGAAATGGCTAAACAAATTGTGGTACATAAACATAATGTGCTACAAGAAATTATAGTTACAATGAATACAGAAAAGCATGGAAGGATAAACCAAGCCATCCATTATAGGTGAAGAAGTTAAGATACAAAATGAAACACAGTATTATGATATAGCCACTAAGGGGATTTGTTTTGCTTGACTATGCATTTTTGTTAACAAGAAACTTGTTTCCCCAATGGGGAAGGGATGGGAGAGAAAATACTTTTCTGCCGGGGGCAGCTGGGTGGCACAGTAAGAATGCTAGCCCGGAGTCCGGATGACCCGGGATCAGTCCCAGCCTCAGAAAATGAGCACCCACGCATAAATAATGACTAGCCGTGTAACCTTGAGCAATTACTAACCCCAATGCTTAAACAGGGTTTATGCAGTTCGGCTAGTCTCATTTTCTGAGGCCGGATCTGATCTCGGGTCATCCAAACTCCGAGGCCGGCACTCTTACTCACTGCACCACCTAGCCGCCCCTTTAGGACAATTGGGGTTAAGTAACTTGCCCAAGGTTACACGGCTAGTTTTTTTTTTTTGTTTGTGCTGATTAAGTGTCAGGTCCTTCTGATTCCAGGGCCGGCGCTCTATTCACTGCGCCACCTAGCCGCCCCTCCCCAATTGCTTTAAAAAAAAATACTTTTCTGCTAATTTAAAAAAAAATAAAGGATGATAAGTACACAGATGTGTAAAACCACATGCACTTTCAGATAAGGTTACTGCATTATTTGTTTTACTCAACTGTTCTATTTTGCTAAAAGAGTGAAGTAGAAATAATCTGCAAATGTGTTAATGGAAAAATAAAACTCACCACTAATTTCTTTCTTTCTTTCTTTCTTTTTTTTTTTTGCTTTTTGGAGGAGGGAAGGTAGGGCAATTGGGGTTAAGTGACTTGCCCGTGGTAACACAGCTAGTTTTGTGTTAAGTGTCTGAGGGAGGATTTGAACTTGGGTCCTCCTGGCTCCACGGCCGGTGCTCTATTCATTGTGCCACTAGCTGCCCCAGGAATTTCTTTTTTAAAAAGAAAAAAATTCAGGAAAGATTTACATGAACATCATGATACAAAGTAAAGAACTAGGAGAATGTTATACACAGTAACAGCAATATTGTTTGATGAAGAACTATGAATGGCTTAAATATTCTCAGTAATACAATGATCCCAAAGGACTAATAATTACTATCCACTTCCAGATAAAGAATTGATACTGTTTAAATACAAACTGAAGCATGTCATTTTTCATTTCCATTCTTTTTCTTTCATTCAAGTCTTCTTATACAAAATTACTAATATGGAAATGTTTTACATGATTGCACATGTATAACCTGTATCTGATTATTTACCAACTGAGGCAAGGAGGAGGGAGGAAGGAATAGAATTGGGACTTAAAATAATCTTTTTAACAATTTTTAACATGTAAGTGAAAGAAAAAAAATAAAAATATTTACAGAATCTGATGCAAAATGAAGCAGAGCTAATAAATACACATAAAGGATTATAACAATGTAAATAGAAGAGCAAAAGTGAATGCTCCAAAGTTACAAAGAATAAGTATGGTCCCCAAAGAACAATGTCACAGTTGTGAAAGGTATTTTTAATATATTGATTGGTTTTGCTTTTATTTTTCTTCTACCCCCTTTAAAAATGTTTTAAATATGAGATAGCTCTTTGACAGAGGGAGGGGAAGGGATATTAGGAGAAACTCCAGTGATGTAAAAAAAAAAAAAATCAGTAAAAGTCTGGTTTTTTAAAAGAAAAAATTGTTTTTCTGTGTAAAGTTAACTGTACATACAGTAAGACTAGTACTTTAAGTTACAGCATCAAGTGACCTAAATAGCTTAGATATGGGGTGACTAGGTGGTACAGTGAATAGAGCACTGGCCCTTAAGTCAGGAGGACCTTAGTTCAAATCTGGTCTCAGTCACTTAACACAAAACTAGCCGTGTGACCTTGGGTAAGTCACAACCCCAACTGCCCAACCTTCCCCCTCCAAAAAGCAAAAAAAAAAAAAGCCTAGATAATTGTATTTTGTACAATGCATTCTTAAACATTATATTTCTTCAATACTTAAAAAAAATCTCATTTTAGTGAAAACCCTCACTGGGAAATGTTTATATGTATATCAAATTAAACTAACTTACCGTTTAATAGCACGAAGCTTGACTTTATCTATATCCTTCAGAACATCCATCATGCTAGGAACATCTTTAGTTCTCTCATTTTCTATACATTTGCTCGAGTTGGTCTTATTTGCAATATGGTGCTCTTTTCTAAGTCCATCTCTTGAATTGCCTGAATCACTGATAGTAGATCCTGATAGAGGAGGTGGAGGAGGTGGAAGAGGTGGAGGAGTTGGAGGAGGTGGAGGAGGTGGAGGAGGGTGGGGATGAACCACTGAAGTTGAAAAACATTCTGGTATAGGTAAAGGTGAAGGTGAAGAAGCCATTGATGGTCGTGGTCCCAAATTATCCGGCATATCATATGATTTCACAGAATCTAAAAACAAAATTGTTTATTTAAAAAGCATCTCAGGAAAGAGGTTTAGCAGTATCAGATCTTAATAATACTATAAGAAAATTAATTATGGTATTGGCTAAGAAACAGAAAATTGGGTCAGTGGAACACAGTAGACACACAATACACAGTGGTAAATGATCCTTGTGTTTGACAAGTGTAAAAATTTAAGCTTTGGGGATAAAATAAGAATATACTATTTGGCTAAAAAAAAAATACTGGGAAAACAGCTTGGCAAAAATCGGGTATAAACCAATATTTAACACCATTCTCCAAGATATGATCAAAAGGGATACATGACCTAGATATAAAGGGAGATATAAGAAAACAAGAAGAACACGGAACATATTACCTATCAGACTTAGGGACAGGAGAATAGTTTTGGTTATATTAAGTTTTTATACAAATAAAACCAATGTAGCCAAGATTAGAAAGAACGCAGAAAATGGAGGGGGGAGGGGAAGAGAATTTTATAGACAGTTTTTCAAATAAAGGTCTCATATCTCAAATATACAATTTTGTCAAATATACAAGAATGTGAGTAATTTCCCAAATGATGAATGGTCAAAGGATCAAAGGATATGAACTAGCAGTTTTTTGATGAAGAAACCAAACCTACAGTCATATGAAAAGGTACTCTAAATCATTAATGATTAAATGCAAATTAAAACTTTGACATACCACCTCATACCTAGCATATTAGCCCAAAAATACAGAAGGAAAAAATGACAAATGTTGGAGGGGATATGAAAAATTGGGACACTAATACATTGTTGGTGGAACTGTGAACTGATCCAACCATTTTGGAGAACAATCTGGAATTATGCTCAAAGACTTATAAAACTGTACACACACACACACACACACACACACACACACTCTCTCTCTCTCTCTCTCTCTCTTTCTTTCTCTCTCTCCTCTCTCTCTCTCTCTCTCTCTCTCTCTCTCTCTCTCTCTCTCTCTCTCTCCCTTTGACCCTGCAATACCACTATTAGGTTTGTTTCCCAAGATGATCAAGGAAAAAGGAAAATAACTTATATGTTCTAAAATATTTATAGCAACTCTCTTTGTGGAAATTGAGGAAATGCCCAACAACAGGGGAATAGCTAAACAAGTTATGGTGTATGAGTATGATGGAGCTGATTGATTTTAGAAAAACATGAAAAGACTTGCATGAAATAATGAAAAGTGAAAGGAACAGCACCAAGAAAACACTGTATACAGTAAAGGCAATACTGTTTGAAGAATAATTGTGAACAAACAACTTATGAGTATTTTAAATACTCAAATCAACTACAAAGGACCTATAAAAGAAGATGCTATCTACCTCCAGAGAAAGAAAGAAGTATGTATAATATGGTTTTACATACATTTATAAATCTGTATTAGGGGCAGGTGGTGGCACAGTGGATAAAGAACCAGCTGTGAAGTCAGAAGGACCTGAGTTCAAATCTAGCCTCAGTCACTTGACACTTACTAGCTGTGTGACTCTGGGCAAGTCACTTAACCCCAAATGCTCCACCCACCCCGCCCAATATTGCTTGGGTTTCTCCCTTTTGTTCTGATTCTTCTTCCACAAAATGACTAAAGTAGAACTATGTTTAATATGATTGTACATGTATAACCCGTCAGATTGCTTGCCGTCTTGGGAATGGGAGAGGGTAGAAAGTGAAGTGAGAAAAAATCTAGAACTCAAAATCTTATAAACATGAATGTTGAAAACTACCTATGTAGTAATTGGGGGAAAAATACTATTAAGAGAAAAAATAAATAAATCTGTGTTGAATGGTAACCTTCTCTAGTGTGGGGTGAGGAGGGAGTGAGGGAAGACAGTTTGTAACTTAAAACATAACAAAAATAAATAAAATTTAAAAAATTATAGGTATCTCACAAAAATCACATGCAAATATATGTTATGATTTTTGTGCAATTAGGAACTATTCTTGAAATGCTATTAAAATAGTGATGTGCTTCCAGGGATAGAAGCAAATTCTCTTGCAAAGGAGTTTCAATAAAGTAAGTCAAAAAGAAAAGTTTATTCTATATTCCAAATTAGCAATCAAGAGTAAAAATGCTAATGACATGTGATTACAAAGAAAATATAAAGTATTATTACTTAACATAATATACAATCTTAATTACACTTACCAACAGAAAATTTTAAATGTAAAAATTATGAGTGTATTGTAAACAAGACTAACTTGCAAATCCAAGTATAAACCTGATGTATCTACTTGCTATACAGTGGTAGTTTACCCTATTCTGTCAATACAAGAGAAATCACCGTAGCTACCCTAAAGTTCTAGTAAGCAGGGCAATACCCAACATTCATATATGCAACTTCAATGTACACAACAGAACGATTCCTGAAAAATAGTAAGTTTATTCAAATGACATGGGATAGTTAAACGCCCTAGGAGAAGCAAGACATGCCTAAAAAGAATTAGAAAGTCTCTCCTATGAGAAATATCACCCACCTCAACATAAAGTTTTTTTTTCTTTTACATAAAGGCTATCAACCCTGTTTTAAATATAGGTCACCAGTATTAATAACAATAGCTCACAATGGTAGAACTCATTTTCCTTACAGTGAGAGAAGTAATGCAAATATAAACATCCTCCTTTTAAAGATGAGAACTCTGAGACAGAGAGGAAAAGCCTCACGTCACACAACTGATCAAAAGTAGACCTAGCACTTCAACTTACTTCTTCTGACACCAATTCTGGGGGTCCTTCTAGATTATCTCCCCTCCTCTGAAGCATACAAAAATAGATCTTCTATAGTCTTAGTTCACAAAACATAAACATCAAAACTTTTTAAAAGAGCTAATCAAATGCCTCATCCTGGCATGGAGGTGACCCGTGGAAACACTTGACTATGGTGTGGCAATGGCCTATAAGGCTGGGCAATCTGAAAGCAGGCCAAACTCACTGGGGATGGTGTGTACAAGAAGACTGACAATCAAATGACCGAACCTACAATTTACAAACACCACCTGGTAAATTGTAAAATAACTGCAATCTATAGATAGTATATCAATAAGATCATGGGTTCCCAAAGTACTAATGGTATCAAAGCAATTTCTGCCTTCTGGCTTCCATGGGAGAAGCCTACATAAGTAAGAGAAGAAATAAGGATATGAGTCATACATGAAGTCAGAAAAAAAAAAATCACATAGGTGGAGTTGGAGGGTTTTGGACTAGTAGGAGAAATTGGATTTGCTGAGAGGAAATTTGACAAAATTTAGGAGAAACTGAGGAAATTGCAAAAATAATCTTGAGGTCTGGAAAATCATCTAGACTGTGCACACTAAGGGAATAAAAGACTAAGGAACGAGGTTAATTTTTAAGGAGGATATAAAAAGATTAAGGATGACTAAAGAAGATGAGGGAGGATTAGGTACACAGTGCTGAATAAACCCAAAAAACCCAATTACTGTGTAAAGGATTCATTTAACAAAAACTACTGGCATAGCAGGCTAGAAGAAATGAGTCTAACACCAGCACCTCACAACATAAGCTCCAAATGGATGCATGGCATCAACATAAAAGTTCACATTAAACAAATTAAAAGATTAAGGAAGAAATTAACTTTGGACATCTAAAGATAGGGGAGAGAGGAGAGTTCATTACTAAACAAATGATAGTAGATCACACAAGATAAAACTAATGATTCTGATTATATGAAAATTAAAGTTTCTAGACAAATAAATCTAAGGTCATTATAATTAGAAGGAAAACAAGTTAACAGGGTAAAAAGATCTTTGCAGCAAATTTAAATTTCTCTAATAAAGGTTCCATTTCCAAAATAATAACTGATTCAAACTTTTAACTAAAACAGACCCAACAGATAAATGGTAAAAGGTATAAAAGGCAGATTTCATAAAAAGAAATCCAAACTATCAACAATCACATAACAATTCTTTAAATCACTAAAGATTAGAGAAATGCAAATTAAAGCCAACTTTGAGGTTCAACCTCACACTCATAAGACTGGAAATATGACAAAAGAAGAAAATTACAAATAATGGTGGGGTTGGAATGAAAATGGAATATTATGTGTCGTAAGAAATGACAAAATACAGGCGGCTAGGTGGCACAGTGAGTAGAGCACCGGCCCCGGAGTCAGAAGGACCTGAGTTCGGATCTGGCCTCAGACTCGTTAACACACACAAACAAAAAAACCTAGCCGAGCGACCTTGGGCAAGTTACTTAACCCCAATTGCCCTCCAAAAAAAAAAAGAAATGACAAAATATTTTTAGAGCAAACTAGAAAGACCTATATAGGAAGTGATACTGAGTGAACTGGATAGTACTAAAACAATACATACAATAATAACATGATCAAGGAAAACAACTTTGTAAGACTTTAGAACTCTGATAAAAACCAATGATAAAACAAGAGCCCAAAAGACTAAAGATGAAACACTCTGCTCACCTTAACTTAAAATGAAGATGAATTTTGTTGGAAATTTGTTTTACCTGTCTATTTCAGGGTTTTCTTTCTTGCTTTTTAAAAAAAACTTACTCAAAGAAGGTATAGAGGTATGCAGTAGGAAAGAGTAATAAAAGATAATTTCAGAAGCAAACAGATAAACAAGACAGCTTTGAAAGTAACTTACTGAATTTATTATATATTTTCTTTAAAAAGCAAGTTGTAGGGAATAAACTTACTGTTTTACATACAATCCTCCTTGTCTACCCTATTTTGCACAAGAAAATGTTCTTTGGGGTATTTAATGAACATGGAATAAAAACATTTTTGAATCCTTAACCTCAAAAAAATTGGAACTACAGGACAGAAGAATAAAGAGAAGGTAGTTGGACAAGGCAAGGAAAGTAAGAAAAGGTAAGAGAATTTTTGTTGAATAGTTGATAAGTCATGCCCAATTCTTTGTGACCCCCATTTAGGGTTTTTTTGTTTGTCTGTTTGGCAAAGACACTGAAGTGGTTTGTCATTTCTCTCTCCAGCTCATTTGACAGATGAGGAAACTAAGGTGAACAGGGTTAAATGACTTACCCAAGATCACACAGCTAAAAAGTAACTGAGGCCAATTTTGAGCTCAGGTCTTCCCAACTCCAAGCCTGATGCTCTATCCACTGTCCACACAGCTAGGTTAAAAAGGTAAAAGGCTGGAGACTGAAGAAAAATAAGAGGGGACTGGTAGGTGGGGACAATTAATGAAACAGATTGGTACAAAGCTGAAGTGGAAGTCATGTGTGTCCCTAGAGTAATGACACAAAAGGAATTTGAATGTAATTGTTGTTTCATCGCTTTTTCAGCATTCCAGTTGTGTCAGACTCTTCCAGAGCCCATGTGGAGTTTTCTTGGCAAACTGCAGCTCATTTTACAGATGAGGAAACTGAGGTAAACAGGGTTAGTGGCTTGCTCAGGGTCATACTGCTACTAAGTGTCTGAGGTCAGATTTGAACTCAGGAAAATAAGTCTTCCTGACTTCAAGTACAGCAAACTATCCACTGCACCATCAAGGTGTTTGTTAAGTTAGGCAATACATGACTTTGAAAAATAACTAGTTTTTTAAGATTGACCTGTAAACATCCACAAGTAGTTTCAAAGAAACAAGGCAGAAAATCCAACCATTTTTAGAATGAGGGACATTATGCAATTACTCACATCCAAGAAGAGCAGGTTTGGGAGGAAAGGATTGAACTGACCTTTGAACTGCAATTTCATCTGAACTTGGCAATGGAGGGAAGAACACAAACGAACACACACAAACAAACACACACACACACACACACACACACACACACACACACACACGAACAAAAACACATCTCATGCAACAGGGAAATGGGAGAAGGGGGAATTAGTGGGAGAGCAGTTAGTCCTGTTAAACAAAACAAACTCTTAACTAAGGATATGCAAAAATATTTATAGTTCTTTTTAAAGTCGCAAAGCATAAGACGATGATGAGGTGCTCATATATTGGGGAACAAATTATAGTATATAAATGTAACGGAATATTATGGTTCTGTAAGAAATAAAGATTTATATGAACTGATATAGAGTGAAAAGAATTTATACAATGACAAGAATATGATAAAAACAAATAACTTTGAAAGAACAAGGAGTTCTAATCATCACAGTGACCAACCAGATTTTCTTTAGGTCTTAAAGCAGAGGTTGGGCAACCACTTGCTGGTGGGAATACCTTTTGTACGTGTTTTGGACTACAAAGTTGATTCAAATGCTAGTTGAGAATTATCTAGTCAAAACCAAAGCTGAAATAAACTTACCGAAAGCAGACCTGTTTTCTGCTTCTTGCATTCCAACAATCGCAGCAATCTGGGAACGAAGAATGGATAATTCATCTTCAAGGGCAGCTATTTTTTTAATTGCTGCCTCAGTAACAGGAAGATCATTTGTTTGCTCTCTTTCTCTTGAAACAGGAATTAAAGGTGGAGGCATCAGATTGAAAAATCCAGTTTTGTCCTCATAATTTTCCCATATACAATTTCTGTAAAGAGAAGAATAGCTAAAATATTTCTGGGGAAAAGGAAATTTTCTCCTACAGAAAGGCCTACACTCTCTGATCCCTAGTACTAGATACCTTATTATACAAAAATTTTAAAAAAACTTTCATATATTCATACAATTAAATTTATTACATCTAATGAAGCAATGAAAGGATACAAACTGTTCTCAAAAATAGAACTGCAAACTATCAATAACCACATGAAAGAATGCTCCAAATCACTAATAGGAAAAATGAAAATCAAAACAACCCTGAGGTTTCACCTCACACTCAGCAAATTGACAAGGATGACAAAAGATGAGAATAGTTCATGCTGGAGTTGTTGTGGGAAAATAAGCATCCTGGTGCATTATCAGTAGAACCTTGAATCAGTACACCCACTTTGGAAAGCAATCTGGAATAACACCAATAAAAGTGACTAAAATGTCATCAGGTATGCTCTTTCCACTGGTGCTTATCACACATACATCCATTCCTTCTCACCCTATGAGTCATATCTTTCTACAAATCTTCCATAGAGGATCTACCCCAACTGATAGAACTATTTGGTACATACCAATACCACAATAAGACTATTCATCTCTACTAAGTGAAATGTTTTTTTGTAACTGACAAAAAATAGAGTAGGGTCTATAACTACCATTTAATTATTTGAAGATGGGTTATGATCTCTGAATTTGAAAAATCCTGCCCATCCCTAAATTTAATTTTTTATTCTGAATTTATCAAAAACACTTCAACATTACAACAGTAAGTAATAAATGAGAGTCATGATGATAACACTGAAGATCCTAAAAGGAATGTTACTGTCAAGTTTACTGTATTCTGATTCCTTGAAAATAAGCATTCCATCGGTGGCAAAAATGTCAAAATTAAATAGAATATTTGATTAAATTTAATTATATAAATCAAACATGAAAATTCATGAGATATACTATATACTATCTAGTAATTTAATTCAGACTTCTACCTTAGTAAGATTTGCTTCCTAGAATAATATACACAAAACTTCTATCCCTCCTAGCAAAAGCCCTCTACCACACAGATAGCAAATCAAGCCATATTCTTTACTACTATCCAAAAGGCTAATAATTCAAGCTTTGAAATGGGATTACATCTAACGTTAGAAACAGCATTTCAATAAAAATGGACAGGATAATTCTGATTAATACTGATCTTTCCTATACCTATTAGTTACCACTAAGCCTAATTCTTTATTGGGAAGGTAACTACCTAGATATACACTGGATTTGACAAATACTCACTAACATGGATAGATTGACAAAACCACAAAAGCACATATAATAAACAACCACAAAAGCACATATAATAAACAAAATGTCAAATTTCAAAAGATATTCAATTCAACTCAAACATTTATTAAGCACCTAGAACTCACATCATTATCTACTCTAATACTTTCCAAGTTCTGCACAGAACAGTGAACTTACCTAAATTTGGCATATCTGACTTCATCATTTGCTACACATAGGATATCAGCAAAAGATGGAACTGTGGGGGTCAGAGGAGATTCATGTTGATCATAGAGGAGGGAGTTCAAGTATTGGAACAGCTAAAGGAAAAGGTGGGGAAAAGGTCAAGTCTCTAGAGATAAACATTCTTTCTGACAAAAAAGTATAATCATAGAAACAAAAGAATTTAAAGTTAAGTGGAGAAAAAAGATTAAAAGATAAAAAAAAATACGACCATTAGTTAGCAAGATTAGAAGTAATTATGTTATTCTTTTTTCCAAAATTAAATAAGTAACATTCTGGTTGTTCTCTCATGTAAATTTTCCCTAATTAACCTCACCAGTCATATACAAGAAAATAACTAGCTATGGAAATCTGCACAGTAGATTGTTGTATTTTGTGGCTCTCACAGAAAAATGTATAATGTAATACTGACATGTATATGGTAAATTAAATCTAGCAAAGCACTTTACATTCATTATCTCATAATTTCTGTGTGGGAGGCACTTTAGATATCATTGTTCTCATTTTACAGAAAAGGAAATTAAGGCTCGGAGGAGATTAAGTGATTTGCCATGGTCACAAAATTAGTGTCAGAGACAGAACTTGAACCCAGATCGTCCAACTGAAAAACCAACAGCTTCTCAAAATCAATCAATAAGCATTTATTAATTTGAAGCAGTTAAGTGGCACAGCAGATTGAGCACCAGACCCTGGAGAGTCAGTAAGACCTGAATTCAAAACAAGCCTCAGATACTCGCTACCAGTGAGACCCTAGGCTTACTGTCACTGTCGTTTTGCTTCAGTTTCCTCATTTGTCAAATGAACCGGAGAAGGAAATAGCAAATAACTCCAGTATCTTTTCCAAGTCACCAGCCTCACTTTGTCCTCTAGAGCCATCTGGGTCCAATGGTCAGATAAGGAAGTACTGGAAATGGCCCAGGAAGCAAGGGGAGACCTTTTCAAGCTAAGGCCTTTAGCAGATCTCAGTCTGACTGAGGCAGTACCCACTTAGTCTTGAAAAAATGAGGTAAAGAAAAGCCTCTTTAAAAAAAAAATTAGAAATGGGAGACCCTGGGGCGGCTAGGTGGCGCAGTGAATAGAGCGCCAGCCCTGGAGTCAGAAGGACCTGAGTTCGGTTCTGGCCTCAGACAGGTAATGCACACACAAACAAATCTAGCCATGTGACCTTGGGGCAAGTTACTTAACCCCAACTGCCCTCCAAAAAGCAAAAAAAAAAAAAAAGAGAGAGAGAAAAGGTTAGTATGAGGAGAGAAGGGCAGATAGCAATGGTGACACCAAGAATAGAGCTAGTACATTTTTAAAAATATACAAAAGCGAAAAGGAAGTTCAGAACAAAGCAGTCAAGAAAGTAATAGGTATGAAACTGAGATTCAAGATTTCCTAAGTAATCCTCTTTATTTTTCCTGTTTAAGGAAACGCTCTTTTTACTGGTATATAAGTTCATAATAATCAGAAAGAGCTGGGCAAGGAATAATAAGAGCAGCACTAAAATAAAGAAATGCAGGGAAGGGGTCAGATATGAGAAAAGTTGTGGCTATAGAAAAAGCATTTTGCAACTGATTTGGATATAGATGGGACGAGGGAGAGAAAAAATGAGAATAATCTCAAGATTTTCAATATGAACCTATGGGTCTAGAAGGATGGTGGCACAGACAGGATAGACAACTGGAAAATTTTCTGGAAGAAAGATAATGAGGGGTCAGTTTCTGAGATGCCTCCAGGACTTCCAGTTTGAAATGCCTGGTAGGTAACTGTTATTGTGGGAATCAAGTTCCAAGAGGCGGGTTTGGGAAGAAAGATAAAGTACACCTTAGCTCAAAAGTAAAGTGACTTGTTTTCCAAATTAAATTTTAAATTCACTAAAAGCAAGGTTTTCCATTTCTCTTCTATCCTTACCCCCTATACTTCACCATTAGCAGAACTCAGTAAGGTAAATCAAGTAATACATAATTGCCTTACCTCAAAGTTAGGCCTTGGACAAGGTTCTAAAGGAAGAATTTTCCCAATGCTACGAACAATACTTCGAGTAGATCCATATTCCTTATTTTCCCATACTGGTAAAATCTATTTAAATGCAAAAATATATTTAAACATTTATTTTGAAAAACTGATGTAATCTAGTGTCATCAATACATTCATAAAGGACCTTAAACTGAAGCCTTTGGAGTTGGGACTTTATAAAAAAAATTCATAAATTTTCTTCACACGAACTACTTTCTAGCAATTACTTCTCTTTCTGTACTAGTACCAAAAAAAACCTTTAAATTATAACGGTTTACATTTATTCCTACTAAATTTTAATTTTCCTATATTTGCCCCCATTATTCTAGTCTATCATCTAATGTATCAGTTTTGTATTGTCTACAAATTTAGTAATACCATCTATTTTCTTATCTAAGTTACTAGTAAAAATGATTAAGACAAAGCCAAGGAGAGAGCCCTGCAACATTTTAACAGGTATTGTCAGTCAGGCTGATACTGATCCATTAGTCAATATGCTATAGGTATGGTCTTTCAACCATTTTATCAGTTACCTTTCTTTCCTATCACCAGCCTACAAATCATATTTTTCACAATTATATCACAAAACAACTGTTAAAAACTTTTATGTATATTAACATATGGAATAGAATATAAAAGTATTCTTTAAATTTGTTTTAAGAAATCAAGTTACTGCCCCCCCCCAGAAAAGAAGGGGGTGGGGAGGGAGAGACAAAGACAGTCAAAGGCGGATGCAAAAAAAAAAAAAAAACTGTTTAGGCAAGAATTTCAAAATCATTTACGTATGGCATGAACGGGAAAACTTTATAAAAAAGAACTGGTTCATTTACTACTTCTACCAACCTCAAAAATCAAATACCAAGTTTGACAAATGGGCAATAAAAAATTTCATGTAACATACAAATAGCAAGTAATATAGACAGCAATAATGTAACTATATGTACACAGAAACTAGGTATAGACCAACATCTCATACCATATACCAAGATAAAATCAAAATGTGTAAATTATTTGGAAATAAAGGGTGATATCTTAAGTAAGTTAAGGGAGCATGTAAAAATTACCTATCAGATCTATGGATAAGGGAGAGTTTATGACCAAAAGAGAGGTTCATGTAAGGTAAAATAGTAATAAAATAATTTTAACTACATTAAATTTAAAATTTTGCCCACACAAAATTGATGCCATAAAAATTAAGTAAAAAGTAGGAAACTGGGGAAAAAATTTACATCAAGTTTCTCTGATAAAGGTCATCTTTCTCAAATACACAAGAGAAATGAGCCAAATTTATAAAAATAACAGTCATCCCCTAACTAATAAATGGTCAAAGGATGTGAACAAGCAATTTCCAAAAGAATAAAAGCTATCAATCGCCATATGAAAAATGCTCTAAATTATTAATAATTAAGAGAAATGCAAATTAAAGCAACTCTGAGGTACTTCCATCAGGTTGACTAACTTGAGAGAAAAGGAAAAATGACAAATGCTCACGGGGATGTGGGTGTACTGTTGGTAGACCTGTGAATTGGTCCAACCACTCTGTAGAACAATTTGCAACTATGGCCAGAGAACTATAAAACTGTGCATACCTTTTTGACTTAGCAATACCACTACCAGGTTTGTATCCCAAATGGATAAAAAGAAAAGGAAAAAGATCTATTTGTACAAAAATACTGATAGCAGTTCTTTCCATGGTAGCAAAGAATTAGAAACTGAGGAGATGCCCATCAATCGGGGAATGACTAAGCAAATTTTGGTTTATGACTAGTAGTGATGGAATACTATTGTGATCTAAGAAAAGATAAAGGGGACAGTTTCTGGAAAAAGTGAAGAAGACTTATGCAAAGTGAAGCAAGCAGCAATAAAAGAACAACACTGTGCACAGTAACAGCAATGTTGTAATGATGATCAACTATGGAAGACTTGACTACACTAGTCAATCCATGATCCACAACAATTCCAAAGAACTTGTGCTATCCACCTCCAAACAGAGAACTGATGGAACTGAGTGCAAATGAAAGCATATTTTTTTCCTCCTTTATCTTTCTTGCTTCTTTTTATCATAATGTGGCTAATATGGAAATGTTTTTCATAACTTGTTATGTATAAAGGTTATCTTATTTCTTGCCTTCTCAATGGGTAAGAGTGGAGGCAGAGAATGTGGAACTGAAAATAAAAATAAAAATTTTAAAAATTAAAATAAAATTACACATAAACAAAAGAACAAAGAGAAGATTGAATAACAGTCCAGAAAAACCTTTTAGCCACTAGCAAAGAGAAAAAAGCTGTTATTTACTTACAGTGGACCATAACTGGTACAAGTCAGTTCTTGAAAAGAGATTTGAAGGTAAACATGTCACTATAACTCGAACAATACTCTGACCATTTGCACGAGCTTCCCATATTGGTGTGAACTGTTCCCAAAGTCCCACAAAAAGAATAGACAACAATTATCATTTTGGAAGAAATTTTTACCAAATACCCCAAATAAATCCTATCTAGGGAAATGGGGAGGGGAAAAAACACATTTATTAAGCAGCTACAATGTGCCAGCCACCGATCTGATCATCAACTCTATGAGCTAGGGCTCTTATTATCCTCATTTTACCTTTTAAAAAAATTGAGGCAATCCCCAATTGATAAGTGGTCAAAGGATATGAACAGGTAATTTTCAGAGGTAGAAATTAAAGATAGCTATAAACATATGAAAAAATGCTCTAAATCACTATTAATTAGAGAAATGCAGATCAAAACAACTCTAAGGTACCAGCTTGCACCAATCAGATTGGCTAACATGGCAAAACAGGAAAATGATAAATGTTGGAGAGGATGTGGCAATGTTGAAACACTAATGAATTCTGATAGAGCTGTGAACTGACCCAACCATTCTGAAGAGCAGTTTGGAACTATGTCCAAAGGGCTATAAAAATGTGCATACCCTTTAACCCAGCAATACCACTGCTACGGCTGTATCCCAAAGAGATCATAAAAATAGGAAAAGGATCTACATGCACAAAAATATTTATGGCAGCTCTTTTTGTGGTGGCCATGAACTGTTAACTGAGAGGATGCCCATCAATTGGGGAATGGCTAAACAAGCTGTAGTGTATGAATCTAACGCAATACTATTGTGCCATAAGAAAAGATGAACAGGAGAACTTCAGAGAAACCTGAAAACAATTATATGAACTGATGCTGAGTGAGGGGAGCAGAAGTAGAACATTGTACACAGTAACAGCCACAGTGTATCTGGACTGATTTTGATATACTTAGCCCTTCTCAGAAATGCAAGAACCTAAAACACTTACAAAGGACACATGATTTGGAAAATGCCAGCCTCATCCAGAGAAAGAACTATGGAGTCAGAATGCAGAACAAAGGACTATTTTCTTTTTTGTTCTCTTTTGGGTTTTTTTTCTTCCTCATGGTTTTCCCCATTTGTTATAATTCTTCTATGCAACATGACTAATGTGAAAATGTATTTAATAGAAACGTATATATAGAGCCCATATCAGATTGCAAGTTGTCTTGCAGAGGGAGGGGGAGAAAATTTAAAACTTACGTAATTGAATGTTGAAAATTAAAAATAAATTTTTTTTTTTTTGCTTTTTGGAGGGCAATTGGGGTTAAGTAACTTGCCCAAGGTTACACGGCTAGGTTTTTATTTGTGTGTGTGTTAAGTGTCTGAGTCCAGATCCGAACTCAGGTCCTTCTGACTCCAAGGCCGGCACTCTACTCACTGCGCCACCTAGCCGCCCCAAAAATAAATAATTTTTAAAAAAGAAATATAAGGGGGAAGAAAAAAAAATGGAGGCAAGCAGAAGCTAAGTGACTAGCTCAGAGTCACAGAGTTAATAAGCTTCTGAGGCAGGATTTGAAGCCCTGAGGCAATGCTTCTGGTCTCTAGGCCCAGTACCATATTCACTAAGTCCCCCAGCTACCAAGAATTCATTTCCTCCTAATTTTTGCTTCTTGAATTCCTAGTTTTCTTCACAGTTCAGCAGGAAAAGCAATAGTTTGGGAGTCAGAACAAAGGGTTCAACATCCCTGTGGCACTTAGCACTGTAGGTACTTAATAAATCACTTGCCCACATTATCACCATATCTCAATCAAACCCTCCCCTTCAAAGAATTTCTCTGAATTTATTCAGAGTTAAGTATACGCAATACATACAAATCTTATTCTTGTTTACATATTATCATATATATATATATATATTATATTTTTGATCCAGTTATCTCATAAAAATTCCTCAGTGGCAGAAGCTATCTATGTTCTTTAACTTCTTTTGTGCTCACAGTTGAAGCTAGCAGTTTGGGAAACATCAGGGTTTGCTAAATGAAGGGAAAGAAGAATGGAAAACTTGACACGTTCAGTTATCTTAAAAAATTACACACCAAGCAATGTGCATTCTTCCTACCTAACAAGAAATGCAAATGTTGTCTTAAACTAAATGTTTATATTTTAAATTTACCTAAAACAACTTGAAGACAAGTGCAATGAGGTCATTTGCCTGGGAAATTATATTTACCTGTTCTATGGGGATGCCAAAATATTCCAAGAGTTGTCTGAAGAGATTCAACATGAGAGACATTGACATTGAAATGGCAGAATAGAAGTTCAATAAAACATTGGACTCAGAAAAACTGGAAAATATTATTCAAGCTGAAAATAAAAAGGACAAATATGTCAGATTTGGGAAAACTTGAGATTTAATGACTTTATAGGAGAAAGAAAGCACCATGAAAATTGTCTTAAAGGATAGGAAGCAGGCAACCAAAGGCAATAACAACAACTCTATTCTTAACAAGAACTATTTATTCTGGAAGAAAAGAGGTAGTTGGAATAAATGTGCCAGAAAGAAGGTTAAGTCACTTTCTTAGTGGTGGTGTGTTCAAACAGAGAATTATATTTTAGTTGGAACTTACATAGGACAAGGGTCCAAAAACCCCTAGAACTCCCATTAGCTCTCCAAGGTGGTGGTTGCTACAAGTGAATTTAAAGAATCAAAGACCTTCTGATCTAACTCCTATGAACAAGTGTCCCTTCTACAACATAACAGACAAGAGATCATCCGGATAATCACAAACAACCTTCCAGAGACAATCTCATTATGCTTTCGGATAGTTCTAATTATTAGGAAGTTTTTTAAAGCCTTAAATTAGGTTTTCCCAATGCACTAATTATTTTCTTGCTGAACCATTTCAAATTTAGACCTATTACTTGGGCATATGATTTATTTATTTTCTGGCTTTCCAAGACTAGGTTAACGGAATTTCTTAAGCCACACAGCTGTCAAACATATTCCTGAAGTGAAGGTCTGACCATGACACTCCCCAGCCTAGTAAGATTCGCAGGCTCCCTACTGACTGAAGATCCTCTATTTGTGATTTGAAGCCCTTCATCCAAAGGCTCTTTCCAGGACGATTATTCCCCTAGACCTAGTGTCCTAACTAACTGATCTTCCTGGCAAGTGGCCTTATTTGTTATTTCCCATAGTAGGCCATTCTGCCTCTAAAACCTCTCTGTCTAGAATAGGCTACAACCTTGAGCTGAAACAATTCTTCCTCACTTCATCTGCAGAGCATCCAACCCCTAGTTTTCCTCCAAGATTAGCTCAAATGCCACCACTTTAAAAAGTCCTTTCTGATTCTCCCACTTGTTAGGGCTTTGCCCTCCCTACAAAAAATAATTACTGTATCTATAAATGTACAAAGTAATCTTGTTTCTTCCCTAACGTCTACAAATAAAACCAGGTTTCCCCAATCCTTTAAAAAACCACACCTGATTCCCTCATTCAATCATCCTATCAAACTGAGAAAAAGCTACTTTCCTTAACTACAATTTCTTTTCAACCGTTTGCTGCTTCTAACTTCATCACTCCACTAAAACGGCACTCCAAAATCACCAGTTATCTCTTAAGCACCAAATTCAATGGTCTTTTCTTCACCTTCATCTTTGACCTCTGTGCATCATTTGACATTATTAATCATCCTATCCAGCTGAAGGGATACTATCTCCTGTTTGGGTTTTCACAAAATTAGTCTCTGTTGGTTTTTTTTCCTGTTTGAGCAATTTCCCTCAGTCTCATTTTCCACACTGTTAACCACATCACGACCCCTTCGGGATACAAAGAAAGGCTACATACAACTCTCTACACTCACTCTAGCCTTGACTTCATAGATTCAGGTAAGTTGAATTGTCACCTCTATGTGGCTAAATTCTAAATCCACAGTGTCCCAAAAGTCTTAGTGCAACTTTAAAATATTATATTTTTGTCTGTCTCCTGACTTTCAGCTCTGCATCATCGACTACTTATTCTTGTCCTCTAAGTATCTCAAACTCAACACAGCAAAAAATCAAACTAATTATCCTTCCTACCAACCCTCCCATTTTTCAGAAATTCCCCATTTCTGCTAAGGGTTTCACCTTCCTTCCACCCACCCAGGTGTGAAAGCGCCATCATTTCAGTCACTTTTACTCCTCCCTCTTCACCTCTCAGGTTAGTTGCCAAATTACTGTTGCCCCTCATATCCACTCATGTCCATTTCCCAAGTTCTAGCCCTCATCACTTACTGAAACAAGAGACCTCCTAATTGGCCTCAATGTTTCAAATCTCTCCCCTTTCCAATCCCCAGCAAGTTGCCAAACTGATTTTTCTTCACCCCACACACTCCAATTCCAGAGGATCTGGTCTTGAAAGATAACTAAGTCTGATCCCAGCTAATCTTATTATACCGTCCAGAAAAAGGGCCTCCTTACCGTCCCTCACAACTCCTTTTCTTTCCTTCCAATCACTTCTTCCTGATCACTGCCCCTTAGCATACCTAGTCTCCTTCAAAGCCCGGCTGAAACGAGGCCCTCCTGGACACCCACAGCTCCTAGGGCTGCACCTTCCCAAACCTAGTCTTTATTTTCCTTAAATCAATCTATGAACTGTAGTCTCAGCGGACAGGTGAGACTTTTTGGAGGTGGTCTCTAGGAAACCAAAGTATCTGTTTTCTGGGGGTTTTTTTAAGTTAATTTAATCAAAGTAAGCCAATCAATAAAGTTCTGATCAAAGACTCGCCCACCACGTGAGCATTTTTTTTGGAGGGGGTAAGACTGGGCAATTGGGGTTATGTGACTTGCCCAAGGTCAAGCGGCTAGTTTTTGTGTTAAGTGGCTGAGGCCGCATTTGAACTCAGGTCCTCCAAACTCCAGGGGCCGGAGCTCTATTCACTGCTCCACCTAGCCGCCCCACCCAGGGAGCTTTTTTTAAACAATCGTGGTTTCAGCCCGGGAGGGTCTCTCTTTTCATTAACTTTAACCCCAGGGCAGAGAAAGGGGCACAGCCCGCAACTTTTAGAGGTTGGATGTGAACTTGTCTTTCTGGCTAGGGAGAGGCAGCAGATCCAGAGTGCAAGAGTTCAAAGCTGAACGCAATCGAAAGCATTAGCCATGTGACCCTGGGCAAGTCACTTCATCCTCTTTGCCTCAGTTTCCTCATCTGTGAAATGAGCTGCAGAAGAAAATGGCAAACCACGCCAGTTTCTCTGCCAAGAAAACCCCAAATAGAGTCATGACTGAAAAACGACTTAACAAAAGATTCGAGTACAGTATAACATAACCTAGCTCATTCTACAGAAGAGGAAACCGAGGCATGCGGGAAGTCCAAGGCCATCTTGCGGCCGACCCGGAGGTTGACCCCAGAGCGGCGGCCCAACCCTCTTCTCTCTGCTTCCCCCCCCCCCCCCCAGGCCTCGGCTTCCGGTTCGGTGAACACTTCGGGGAAGGAGGCAGAAAGCGGGGCCTTCCCGGGTACTGTCCGCCCAGCGTCGCCTCACTCACCTCTCGCTCCGCTCGGCCCTTGGAGAGGCAGCCGCCTGGAGCCCGACGCTCGCACGCACGTCAACCGTCCAGCCTCGAGTCCGTCCTCACAGCCAGCCACCCCCGGCTCACGCTCCGTCCGCCCAGCTGCAGCGGCCGTCAGCGTCACTCAAATCCCGCGCGCCGCGATCTAAGGCCCTTCGTATTGGACCAACCCGCGGCCTCCTGCCCACCATTGGACAGTCTTATCTGCCAATCAAAAATCCGGGCGTGAGCAAAGGTGCTTTGCCCCGCCCCTGAGGGGAGCGGCTCTTCAGTTCGGGAGGCCAATGGAAACTCCAGCCGCAAAAACGACGTACTCTTTTCAGCACTCGGAGGGTGGGGGTGTGCCCAGGTAAGGCCTCAGAGGGCTTTTTGACCACTGGACCTGATTTAGAGCTCGTGCCGCCTCGCTCACACTTTATGCTCCCTCGAGGCAACCTCGAGTGTCCGAGGAACTCCGGAATTTGGCCCGTCCTCCTTCCCCGCCGCTTTACTGGAAAGCGCTTCCGTGAAGGCTGACGGCCCCGCCCCCAAAGTTCCAATTGGTCGCCAGCCGCTGCAGCCACACCCACTCCCGCCTCTCCCGCCCGGCCTTATCTAAGGAACCTTCTGCTCGCCCGGGTCTGGGGCTGGCTGTTGTCTCCTTCGGGCGTTTTCCACCCTTGGGATGCGTGCTATTCTGGTCATAAATTACGCTCTAGCCTTGGACGGTGTATAAACTATGCTCACCCCAATCTAGCGGGGTTTAGAGACCTCCCGTAGCCCCTCCCCCACCCCGCCACCACTCCCCTCCCAATAGTGCGTGATTAGAGCGTTTTGGGAGGTAGTACTTTTGAAAATGTTGCTGGATGAACGGAGTTGCGTTTAATGCCATGGCTTTCCTTATTACTTGTACCTCCCGCACCCCCTTTGGCTGCTTGTCTTTGCGAATACTTAAACCGACGAGTAATTTCCGGCAACGAAGTATTTTGAAATTACGAAGTATTACAATTCATAACACATCGTCCTCCCCGCGTCCAAATAAAGCTGCAGTGAGCAGCAGGTAGCAAGGAATAGGCACCTGGATCAGCAATCAAGGTCTTAATTCGACAATTCATCCATGTCTTGCTAGGTCAAGTGAGAAAGCATCTATTAGTCGCCTACTATATTCAGGCAGTGTGCTAAACTCTAAGCATACAAATACAGGCAAGAGACAGTCACAGTCTTAATGGGAAGAAGGGCTGACCACAAGCAAACAATCACACAATTTAAATATGTACGGGATAAATTGGAGATACATAGAGGGGAAGGCTTCTAGATGAGATTTTAGCTAGGATTTTCGCGAGCAGGAGGGAAGGCATTGTTAGACTGGGCAAGTCACTTAACCCTTTTGCCTCAGTATCTTTTTCTGACAAATATACCTTTGCTAAGAAAACCCCAAATGGGTCGGACACAACTAAAAATGACATGTGCACAGGAAGCAAAAAATGAAACTTCCTGCCTTCAAACACCATACATTCCACTCTACTGTTCTCTATTTCTTATCCCAATGGGAATTCCCAAGGAAATAAAAAGTATTTCTTCCCCCCTCAAAAAAAGTTGAAAACTGGCAGAGCCAAGATGGCTGAGTGAAAACAGGACCTCTGCGCAGCTCCAGCTCCCACCACCTCCAGTACATGTAAAAGGAAAGACTCTAAACAAATTTTAGAGCTACAGAACCCACAAAGTGACAAGAGAGAAACAAATCTCCTGCTGAAGGCAGGCTGACAGGAAGGATCTATCGCTGCATGCTGGGAGGTGACCACAGTCCCAGAGAGCCAGGGTTTCAGCCCCAGGGCAGCCCTGGGAGCAGATTTCAGGAGAGTGAATCACCAGAAGCTGGGGTGGTTTCCAGACTTCTCAACCCATAAACGCCAAAGAGAAAATAAAAAGTCAGGAACTCTGTTGGAAGGATGAAGGAAGAGTGAGGAGGTCCTGGCCCCTGCTCCACCCCCACCCCCACTGGTAAGAAGTGGCAGAGGCATGGAGGCTGCAGCCTACTCTCATTCAATTTTACTTAAGGAGGGCTTAACATACACACTCAATTGGGTATCTTACCCTACAGGAAAAGGCGGGGGAAGGGGATAATAGAAGGGAGGGTGGTTTGGGGGAGAGGATAATTAGAAGCAAACAAATACTTTTGAAAAGGGACAGGGTCAAAGGAGAAAATAGAATAAGTGGGGGGCAGGATAGGATGGAGGGAATTATAGTCTTTCACAATATAACTACTATGGAAATGATTTGTGTAACTACACATGTGCAACCTATATTTAATTGCTTATCTTCCCAGTGGGGGTGGGTGAGGAGGGAAGGAAAAAATATGGAACTCAGAAGTTTTAAAAATAAATGTGGTTTTTTTTATTGCTTTTTACATGTAACTGGGAAATAAGATATACAGGCACTGGGGTGTAGAAATCCATCTTGCCCTACTAGAAAGTTGGGGAGGCAAAGCAGTCACAGAAATGAATGGCAGGATTGTTGCCATTAAGCCATTGTATGTAGCTTTAGCCCAGCGCAAAGAGGAGCGGCAGGCTCACCTCACAAACCAGTATATGCAGAGAATGGCTAGTGTCAGAGCTGTGCCCAACCCTGTAATCAATCCCTATCAGCCTCCTTCAGGTTACTTCATGGCAGCTATTCCTCAGACTCAGAACCGTGCTGCATACTATCCTGCTAGCCAAATTGCTCAACTCAGACCAAGTCCTTGCTGGACTGCTCAGGGTGCCAGACCTCATCCATTCCAGAACATGCCCGGTGCTATCCGCCCAGCAGCTCCTAGGCCACCATTTAGTACAATGAGACCAGCTTCTTCACAGGTTCCACGAGTCATGTCAACACAGCGTGTTGCAAACACATCAACTCAGACAATGGGTCCATGTCCTGCAGCAGCAGCTGCTGCAGCCACTCCTGCTGTCCGCACAGTTCCACAGTATAAGTATGCTGCAGGTGTTCGCAATCCTCAACAGCATCTCAATGCACAGCCACAGGTTACCATGCAGCAGCCTGCTGTTCATGTGCAAGGTCAGGAACCTTTAACTGCTTCCATGTTGGCATCCGCCCCTCCTCAAGAGCAAAAGCAGATGTTGGGTGAAAGGCTGTTTCCACTCATTCAGGCCATGCACCCTACCCTGGCTGGTAAAATCACTGGCATGTTGCTAGAAATTGACAACTCTGAGCTTCTTCATATGCTTGAGTCTCCTGAGTCTCTTCGCTCTAAGGTTGATGAAGCCGTAGCCGTACTGCAAGCTCACCAAGCTAAAGAAGCTGCCCAGAAAGCAGTTAACAGTGCCACTGGCGTTCCAACTGTTTAAAAGAAAAGATCAGGGACCACAAAATGGAACCTCTGCTTCACCGAAGAAAAATATCTAAACATCGAAAAACTTAAATATTGTGAAAAAACATTGCAAAATATAAAATAAATAAAAAAAGGAAACTTTGAACCTGATGTACCGAGCAAATGCCAGGTCTAGCAAACTTAATGCTAGTCCTAGATTACTTATTGATTTAAAAAAAAAAAAAAAACAAGAAAAAACAAAAAACCAAAAAAAATAGTAAAATACATAAAAACAAATTAATGTTTTATAGACCCGGGGGGAAAAGAATTTTCAGCACAGTACAAAAATTTAAAGCATTCCTTTCTTTAATTTTGTAATTCTTTACTGTGGAAAAGCTCAGAATATCACCAACTGTTTTAGATAACAGAATTGATAGCTGAGCAAGGAAACGTAATTTGGATTATAAAATTCTTGCTTTAATAAAAATTCCTTAAACAGTGAAAAAAAAAGTTGGGGAGGGGGGATGAGGGAGGATGTAAGAGAAAATATTGGGGGAAGGGGTGTTCAGTAGGTGTGATATTTTGGGGTGGAGGAAAGATAGGAAAAAAATTGTAACTCAAAATCTTGTGGAAATGAATGTTGAAAACCAAAAGTAAATAAATTGGAAAGAGTTGGAAACCTAGAACAAATATAGGTGCTAAGTGAAACCTAAAATGTTCTGTGTATACTGATTTTCTTTCAACTCATCTATATGGTGGGTCAGAGTATGGGAGTCAGGATTCTAATCCCAGTTTGATCACCAACTGACTTTTGTCAAGTCACTTTACCTATAATTTTCTTATGGCTTGATTGCTTCTTTCATGAGAGAATCTTATCTATACAAAAACAAGTTTTCTTCTGTACTAAGACATTTTAAACCAAATTCTTTTGAAAATTGCTTCTAATTATGAAAATCTGTTTATGTTTCCTTTATTTAAAAAACTAAAGCAACTGGGAGTTGAGTTGCAGTTCCTACCTTATTAAGTGATCACTATTAAATGTTTAAAAAAAATTCTACTTACATCTTTTGTTTTTACATCGCCTGTTTGTCTCATATCTCTACCCCTGTGCTTTGCCCTCTTAGAGCCATCAGCAGTATTTAGTATTAATTATTTTAAGCCTTTATTGAAATACTAATTAATGGATTTATTTCATTGGTCTTGACACTCCCAGAACTTCAGTAGATTGCATGTCATCCATGACTTTTCATCCTGTGTGACTTTTACTTCATGTCCTTAAATCCTCCCAAGGGCATCTAACCAACCTGCTAGACTACTTCCTTTAAATCTTTCTTGCACACTAATAGGCTCCATCTTCCTTATACTCGACAAACATCTGTCCACTGAGCTTGAAGTCATTTGTTTTTCTGAAATTGTAGTGTTCCATAACTCACACAATACATAGCATCACCAAATATACTGGTGAGATTTAAAAAGAGTAGGGCAAAGAAGAAAATATACATAATTAAAATAGTAACATTAAAATGCTATTCAAAGATTAATCTCAGGATCCCAGAAAAAAAAGGCATACCCTCCCTTTAGGAGAAAAGTAGGGAAGTTTTTAAACAATTCTTTTGTATGGCTTGTATAACAGGGGGAAAATGGTAATAGGAAAATGGAAAAAAAAAAGTGGAATATAGCCTATATTGTCAGATCCAATTAGTTTTTGCCCAAACTCATATTTTTTAATATGGGGATTTAGGGAAACTGGGATGCATGTCAGATAGATGACTGATTTTTTTAAAGGCATAAGTATAGATTATAAATTTAGAGAAAGGATAATTCTATGGGCTTTTGTATTAGGGAGCAGACTAAAATTATTAAAAGACTTGCACAATTATAACAGATCTCATAATCTTTTTTCATCTTAATTCTGGATCCAACTCATTTTCCATTTGAAGTGACTGTCCAAGACAGAGGCACTGATGGACTCAATTTAATAGGCCACACACACTTGACATGCCATCATGATCTAAACAGTATGCATTTTTCATTCATTTGATTTTTCCTAGGTGGATTATAAAACTTTTGGATGGTCATGAATCTCCTTTAAGAGATCATGTACTATTCCTGGGTTTATGGCAGTAAGCACAATTTCTTTAAAGGCTTTAAAGAAATTAAGTGTGAAAGATAATCTAAGGGTTAAATTCCAGATACTCCATTAATAGCAAATAAGAACAACTTTTAATAAAACAAAAATAATTGAAGATGAATTAAACATCCAAAAGTATGACTATGTGCTGTTTGTCTCTACTTCGGTTAATAAGGGTCTATTATGTGTTTTCAAACACATGTTTACAAGGATGGATGTCTTAACAATTGTCAGTTAAGAGATTTAGCTTCAGACCCACAGAAGACAGAAATACTTGTTAAAGGGTGTCATCCTGGTCTTATGCTTCTGGATCATTTTGAAATTATTCATTTATTTCTTCAGGTAAGGAATTTTTGTTTTATTATTATTAAGCAATTGGGATTAAGTAACTTGCTCAAGGTTACACTGCTAGTTATTTATGTGTGGGTGCTAAGTACTGAGGCCAGAACAGATCCAGGGTCATCCTGACTCCTGGGCAGCGCTCTTACTCACTGCACCACCTAGCCACCCCAGGAAAGGAGTTTTTAAATCTATTTTTTTCCCTTAGGTGAAAATTAAGATGATTTTAATAGTGTAGTTAAATAGTAAAAAGAAAGTAGTATCAAAAAATTCTCATAAAAAACCTAAAAGCTTATTTTGCTGTGTTTTTAAGTCTCTTAACCCTGTGGTCCTAAGTAGGAAAGCACTGAAGATGTAATGGGAGAGGGAAATGCAATTACAATATGAACAAATGAACAGAGGTAGGAATGAGCATACTTTTGTTACTGTGATCTTAAGGATCTGTCCTTTGGCAGAAAGCAGAGATAGGGAAGTAAGAGGGAATGGGTAGTGTCAGACCACATTATAGAGGATTTTTAATGTATAGGGACTAGGCAGAGTTTAGGTTTGGGAGAAGGGAAATGACATGATGAGAAGAGATCTCTATCCCACCCATCCCAGCCCCACATTATGTCATATCCCACCTTTAGAATGCTAAGTATTAGCAAAGTAGATAAAGCACTGGGTCTGGAGTAAAAACCCCAGTTCCAAAACAGTCTTCAAATCTGGACACTTAACTAGTTGTGTGACCCTGGACAGGTCATTTAACTGGTTTGTCTCAATTTCCTGATCTGTAAAATGGAAGTGATAATAGCATCTACTTCCCAGAGTTGTTGTGAGGATCAAATAATAACTTAAAGCACTTTAAGAGCTATGGTTAACTATCATAGCAATAGTTTAAAACAGCACAACGGTTTTGCTTGTTATTTATGTCCCTAGTGCTAAGCATTGTCCCTGATACATACTTCTCTATCAATTCCCTAGTCCTGTATTGCAAAACATATACATCAACATAAATCATTCTTTAAAAGGAACAGGCTTTACAAAGTGTATACTACTCTAGAGACTTGCTTTTAGAGCCTACGGTAAAAAAGAGGGTATTGTTCCTGATGATCATTAGTATAACACCTGATGCTAAATTCTATAATCCTGGTCACTGTGGTGGTATTCTTATACTTGCAGGGTGGATCTAAATTTTAGGAATGCCTCTACAATGTAAGAATGTTGAGGAGATCGGATTAGAAATTGTAAATGCACAATCAACAAAATTTGACAACCCGGTCAGACCTGGAGGATAATGGAAAAAGTATGGGTAATTCTGGGATTTTGAGCCAGGGTGATTGGGAAAATCATGGTGCCCTTAACAGAAACAAGGAAACTAAAACATGATGAATTCAGTTTAAGATATGCTAAGTTTGAGAGTTGGTCAGAAGTCTGTATGCGGATGTACAGCAGTTTAAATTTGAGTTTAGAGCCAGAGTTCTACATTAGGGAGTTACTCACAGAGTTGGTAACTGAAACCATGGGAACTAATTAGTCGTTGAGAACAAGTGTAGAGAAGGTAATCAATACAAACCTTTGGGGGATCCCTGACTTGGAAGACAGGAGAAAGGAGCCAGGGAAGACACTGGATGATTCTCAGTCAGAAGGAAAACTACAAATGCAGTGACAGTATCTGGAGCAAAGGAATAGTCAGTCTATAGTGTCCTATTTTGGAGTTCAAAAGGATTTGCAATTAAGTTACACTTGAGAGCAGTTTCAGTGCAAGTCAGGATGAAGTCAAATTTTAAGAATTAAAAATCAACTAAGTGATGATAGAATTGAGCATCATTTGGTGGTAGACATAAGAAATGGTCCCTTAAGATGGCCCCAAGTTTGAGAGGTTTTGTTGAATATGGAGGAAGTATGTAAATTTGTAAAGTTATTAGAGGAATAGATTAAAAATCCAAAGTGAGGATGAAGAATGAAGATAAGTTTATAGCATGGCCAAGTAGAGTTGAGGTCATCTGCTACTTTAAGTATGAGGAAGGCAGGAGTAGAATTAAAAGGCTTAGAGAACACAAGCACTTTCAGCGTAAGATCTACTTTATTTTTTGTCTGTATCTTAGCACACTTAGTAGAATACCTTATACATTAACAGTTGCATCATTAACATTTGTGGTAATTGAGTTTCATGTAGGAAGCCACAGTTCCAAATGTAATAGCGTGTAAGAGTACAGCAGGAAGGACTGATGCAACAGTTAAGGACCAGGTCAGAATTAAATTTCTAGTGGACCAGACAGCTGTTTCACTTTTTCAAAAAAATGCCAGAACTATAATTTAGTCTTGTAATATGCTTATTGTTCCTACTAAAAAAGAGATGGTATCCTAGTTAATGAGAAATGTCACATCTAGGGCACAATGGATAGTGAAGAGACAAATACCTCTATGCACTGTAGTGTAACTTTAATTGTGATTGTATAAAGTCACTTAATCTTCATCAGCCTCAGCTTCTTCAGATGTAAACTGGGATTAATAATACCACCTACTTCATAGGATTTTTGTGAGAATCAAATGAGATCATGTGTATAAAAGTACTAGATAAGTGCCATATATATATATATATATTTTTTTTTTTTTGCTTTTTTTTTGGAGGGCAATTGGGATTAAGTAACCTGCCCAAAGTCACACGGCTAGGTTTTTGTGTGTTAAGTGTCTGAGGCCAGATCTGAACTCAGGTCCTTCTGACTCCAGGACCGACACTCTACTCACTCTGCCACCTAGCTACCCCGCCAACTGTATTTTTTAATCTCTCCTCAGCTTAAATATTTATACTATTTACATTTCATCCCAGAGAATTCAGAGAGATTTTACTATAGTTAATTTTAAAATCAGGGAACTTTGTAAAGTCACTTATTATACAATTCTGTGAGATTATAGAAATAATCAGTATTTATTTTAGAGAATACTGTTTGAAATGTTTCCATCTTCTTCCTGGAAGACACTCATTTAGGAACTATTTTGTTTCTTAGCACTTAAAATACTAGTGTTTTTTCTTACCATGCTGTTTTCAACTAGAATTTTCCATATCTGATAGTCTGTCATCCAAAATTGAAAATGACAGTTTTCAATTGACAGTTTTCACTATTTTTTAAAGGAATTAAAACTGCCCTCTCCCCCCAAAAGGGGAAAACCAGAAGGAGGTAGGAAATCTGTGGTTTTAAACTGAACTGACTTAAGTATTTCTAAACCATTAGTGTATTATATTAAAATGTAACTCAGATTAGACTCACATATGTATTCTTCAAAAAAAAATCCATCAATCACCTAAAAAGTGACCTTTTCCTATGTAAAGTATTGGTACTAATTTTCCAATCTTTTCCAATGTGAAGGCACTCAATTATCTTTCAGAATGACATTCTGACATAATGACAGTTTGGCATGATGGCAAACTTGGGGAATCTAATGAAAAGGCCTTTAAAATATTATGAAGAGTATGGTCAGTATGGCACAGTGCATGAACTATTAGGCTTGGAGTGAAAAAGACAAAGGTTCAGATCTGGCTTTAGATGTTAGCAATTCATACCTGATCAGGTACCCTTCTCAGTATCTTCACTAGTAGATATATCCACTACACATCTTTTAATTTTTATGTAAAAGAACTCACAAAAATAAAGCATCACCAGAATATAATCTAAGAGATGGACATCTGTGACAGTAAAGTCTGCTATCACTGAAAGCCCTGGGCTATTTTCTCATTGCATCCCAGGCTGATTTCCAATTCTGATATATCTCAAGAGGCAGTGTGACATGGTGAACTGAATAGTGGACTTGAAGTGAAGAAGACCTGGGTTTGATAACAGACACTATTCCTTAAATTCATTTAACCTCTCTCCTCAGCTTCTTTGTTTGTAACATGGGGGCAATTACAGCATTGTTCTAATAAGGCTGTTGGAAAGATCCAATGAAATATTATTTAACTATTAGTACGAGAGGTTATAGGCACTTTTTTCCATTTACTTTGTTCTCTAGTATTAATGGTTCAACTTTTCCCATTGCTAAAAAGGTTTTGTAATGTTCTAGGCTTGATGCAATTAGCATGTCATCTACGCAAAGAAAACTTTGGAGAACTGTCACCAGTAACATGAAAGTCTTTAATTCTGACCTTACATGGAACAGCTTTCACAAAACCATGGAATATATATTTACTAAAAATCCTGTTTTACACTGCTCTTGATGTGATTAAGAGATAATATTCAGTTGGCATGTTGTACTTTCAATATCCATTAGGTTTTGAACAAAATTCTTTTTTTCTTTTTTAGTTTATATCCTTCATTTCCACAAGATTTTTTGTTCCAAATTTTCTCCCCATTTTTCTCCCACCCAACAACCCCAGAACAGTGATCCCACTGAATATCCCCTCCCCCGAATCTGCTCTTTCCCATATCTTCCCCCATTCCCCTCTCCTCTGACTTCCCAGTAGGGCACAGTGGATCTCTTTGCCCCAGTGCCTGTATCTTATTTTCCAGTTACATGTAAAATAATATTATATAATACACACACATACATATTTTAAACATTTGATTTTAAAACTTTGAATTTCAGATTCTTTCCTTCCTCCCATACTGGGAAGGTAAGCAATTAGATATAGCTTGTACATGTGTAGCTATGCAAAACATTTCCACAGTAGATATATTGTGAAACACTGACTAGATTTCCCTCCATCCTACCCTACCCAACACTTCCATTCTCTACTTTGATGCTGTGCCTTTTCAAAAGTGGGTGCTTGCAACTTTCCCTCCCCACTCCCCCCAACCTGCCCTCCCTTTCATCATGCCCTTCCTGCCTACTCTCCTGTAGAGTGAGATCTCCTATTTAGTGTTTGTCATTCCCTCCCTAAGCCAAATCAATGAGAATGAGGTTGACTCATTCCCTTTTGCCTTCCTGTTCTTCCTCCATTGTGACCATTTTCCCTTGCCTCACCTATATGAGATAGATAGTTTACCCCATTTTGTCTCTCCCCATCTCCTCTCATTATATTCCTCTCTCACCTCTTAATTTCACCTTAAAGTATCATCCCTTCCAAATAAATTGGTCCTGTGCCCTCTGTCCATGTATACACACACTAACATATGTATTCATATGCCCATATACCCTCCTAGACATATATGTGTATACACACACACACATACACACACACACATATATGTGTGTATATATATTTCTATTCCCAAGTTACAATTATCATTTTTCCATATAGGAATTTAAATAGTTCAACTTTGATAAATTCCTTATGATTTCTTTTCCATTTACCTTCTCATACTTCTCTTGCTTCTTGTATCTGGGTGTCAGATTTTCTATTCAACTCTTGTTTTTTGTTTTTTTTTCATCAAGAATGCTTGAAAATCCTCTATTTCATTGAATTACCATATTTTCCCCTGAAACATGATACTCAGTTGTGCTGGGTAGGTAATTCTTGGTTTTAATCCCAGTTTCTTTGACCTCCAGAATATCATATTCCAAGCCCTTCCATCCCTCAGTGTAGAAGCTGCCAGATCCTCTGTTATTCTGATTGTGTTTCCACAGTATTCAAATTGTTTCTTCCTGCCTACTTGTAATATTTTCTCCTTGATCTGGGAACTCTGGAACCTGACTATGATATTCCTAGGAGTTTTCTTTTGGGGATCTTTGTGAGGAGGTGATTGGTGGATTCTTTCAACCTCTATTTTGCCCTCTGGTTCTAAAACATCAGGGCAATTTTCCTTGATTATTTCTTAAAGAATAATTTCTAGGTTATTTTTTTTTTCATCATAGCTTTCAGGTAGTCCAATAATTTTTAAATTATCTCTCCTGGATCTATTTTCCAGGTCAGTGGTTTTCCCAATAAGATATTTCACATTGCCTTTTATGTTTTCATTTGTTTGGATCTGTTTAATAGTACCTTGATTTCTCATAAAGCTTCCACTTGCTCCAATCTAATTCTGAAGGAATGATTCTCTTCAGTGAACTTGAGATTCTTTTTCCATCTGCCAAATTTGGCTTTTCAAGGCAGTCTTCTCCTCATTGCCTTTTTGAGCCTCTTGTTATTTGAGTTAGTCTATTTTTTTAAGGTGTTATTTTTTTCAGTGAGGTTGACTCTCATAATTTTCTTGCATCATTCTCATTTCTCTTCCCAATTTTTCCTCCACTTATCTTATTTGATTTTCAAAATCCTTTTTAAGCCTCACTATGGCCCTTAACCAGCTCACATTTTTCTTCGAAGCTTTTGGTACAGGAGTTCTGAGTTCACTGTCTTCTTCCTATTCCATGCTTTGATGCTTTTTGTCCGGCAAATAGGAGTCTAATGTCGGATTGCTCTGCTTTCTTTGCTTCCTTTGCTCGGTCATATTGCCACTCAATTACTTGATTTTTGAGCTTTTTGCCACAGTAGAACTCTGTTACCAGACAGGGAAGTTTTGTCTCAAATCGCTGGGGTTTTCTCAGCTGCTGGAGCTATTAGTTGAGTGGCCTCTCTGAAGCTTCCACATGCTCTGACAAACTGTTCACACACCCCAGGACCTCCACTCTAGACAGTAATCCATATCCAAGCAGATTAAAGCATGAGCGGTTACCCCTCAGACTGATCACTTGGTCCCCCTACAATCTGCAGGCTAGGATCTCTGAAGCAGTCACAAGACAGCAGCTGCTCAGCAGCTCCTCAGTTGCTTCTCCCTCCAGAAGGTAATGTCTGGACTGTACTTCCAAACTCCCTGGTCCCAAAGTGTACACTGCACTGACCTCTCACTTTATCCTTAGCATCTATGGGTTGATAACTCTGTTAACTGCCACAGCTGCTGATGATCTGAAGTCCCTCTAGCCAGCGACTGGTTGTGGCAACCATGAGGCTAAAACCTCCCTCCCAAAGCGCTGCCCTGGCCCCTTCTTGCCAGCCTGTCTTGAGCGGGAAGTCAGCTTCTCTCTCTCATTTTGTTGGTTCTGTAGCTCCAATTTGTTTAGAGTAATTTTTTACATAAATTGGAGGACGTGGGAGCAAGAGCTGCACAGAAGTCCTGTTTTCTACTCCGACATCTTGACTCTGCCCCCCCAAAAAAGTGAACTTGAACAAAATTCTTGTCTGTTATGGACCCTTAAAGTTTTTCTACATTTACCAATTATCTGTAAAACATTCAAGCCTGCATTTTGGTACTAGGTCAAACACAATAGCAAACTCAAGAAGGAACTTTTATTGTATATAATCAGCTGTCTTATTATAAGGATGTAGTAAGGATGTAGTCCACTGTAAAAAAAAAAAAAAAAACAGAAAACAGCATGCAAAAAGTGCCATAGTGGACTTGGACTTAGGAATACCAGCATCTGAATCCTGTCTCATACACTTACTAGCTGGGTTGACCCTGAGCAAAGACACTTAACTTCATCTGTGAAAAGGAGAATAGTACCTATCACCCCAGGATTGCTGTGAGAATCAAATGAAAATATTTATAAAGCACTTTACAAATCCTAAATTACAATATGAATGCTAGCTTTATTATCACCTATTGTTACTCCTTTATATATTCTTTGAGGTAGAGCTAGCTTCTTTTGAATCTTATGTCTCATAAAACTTGTATCATACTATCTTGTAAAACTCTTTCTCTCATTCTAAACTCAGTAAATTTTAAATCTGACAAAGGAAACTAGATAACCTTGTATACAATACTTGATTATAATCAAATACCCTACATGAGAGCTATTTTCTTAGATGTGGATATCTACCATAAAAATCCAGATTGACACAAGAATATCAAATTAACTGATGGAAATTATATCAAATTAATTTGCACAAAATGTTTATAGAATTCAAAATTCTCTTAATTCCATTCCAGCTATTTTGATTCTTCTAGTGAGTACTAAAGTATATCTATGTAAATTGCTTTTAATCCCACCCATTTTTCTCCCTAATTGTACACTAAATGCACTTTTATACCTTACTTTATTCAAGGTTTCTAATTAGAACTTTTAGATGATCAAACTTTTATCAGTTACCAATACTAGTCCCAAATCCCTTTTTTCTTAAGTTTGTTGAGATTTTTATAGTGGGTCTTCATTCACTGAAGGGTTTTAAAATCAAGTGAAGACATCCATTCCTAAATCTTTAACCTGTCCCATTACCACCCTTGCTCAGGGGATTTAAATGGCATTGTATATACATACCTTACAGGTATATGGTTTCAGAAAAATGAAATGTAATTTTGAGGTTAAATACTCAAAAGAATTCCATGGGGTTTTAGTCTCTTACATCTTTTAGAGTACAAAACAAGTCATCTGTTCAGTGCTTCAGAGTGATTACTTCAGCAAAGACTATTTCCATTTTTTGGATAATGAATATAAAAATGCTGAAGGCCCCAACTTTTTTTATAAAAGTTGAATTGATTTCTTCTACTTTCTCTTAAAAAAAATACAAAAACTGAAGTGATATTACTAACTTACTGTTCATTCCACATGCATTTATTGAGTGTCAGACAGTCCTAAATGCTGGGGGTATAAGAGACAAAAATGAAAGTCCCTGCCCTCGGTGAGCTTACATTCTGGGGGGGAGTAGGTAGTAGATTTATATTCATATTATGCTGCATTTCATTTTCTACATACTGAGAAGCAGCAGAACATATGGAATAGAGAGCTACCCTCTGAGCCAGGAAGATCTAGATTCAAATTCTGACCAACATGCTGGCCATGTGACAAATCTGGGCAAATCATTCAATGTCTCAGTGGCCTGAGGCAACTCCCAGATTCTAAGTTTGCAAAGGTGATCTGCAAATGTAAAAAAAGTTTACTCACCAGGAGTTTCCTTTATTTTTTCTAAAGAAATATACAAAGTAGGGGCGGCTAGGTGGCGCAGTGAATAGAGCGCCAGCCCTGGAGTCAGAAGGACCTGAGTTCGGAGCCGGCCTCTGACACTTAATCCACACAAACAAAAACCTAGCCCTGTAACCTTGGGCAAGTTACTTAACCCCATTGCCCTAAAGGGGTGGCTAGGAGGCGCAGTGAGTAAGAGCTCCGGCCTCGGAGTTGGGATGACCTGAGATCAGATCCAGCCTCAGAAAATGAGCACCCACGCATAAATAACGACTAGCCGTGTAACCTTGAGCAAGTTACTTAACCCCAATTGCTTTAAAAAAAAAAAATACACAAAGTAAGGTGGGGGTAGGGGGGAACTTTAGAAGCAGTTTGTCCTCCATGAACAGAGGGGCCAAGGAGACAGAAATGAGATATCAGCAGCATGAAGTACATAGGTCAGTTTGGTTGGAAGAGAGTCCATGACATTAACAGACAATCTTGGAAAGGTATGCTGCAGCCAAACTCAAGGGATTTTAGTGCCAATCATAGTTTGTATTTTACCCTAAAAGCAAGACAGTAACTGAGCATGGAGTTTTTTTCTCATGTTTGGTAAGATTTTTATCAGTCCTTTCCTCCTATGGCTGGAAAAAATATGTTGCAGACAGATCAATGGGTTATAAGGTAAGTCTAAGACTAAACAACAATGGTACCCAATGCTGTAAAACAAGTTTCTAACCTTCAGTCATTAACTCAGGCTACCTCTTCATCAGAGCCTGTAGGACACCCCACCCCCCAGTTTAATAATAAATGTGTAGTTAAAGGATGGAGTCCAGATAACCCAAATTCTAATCCCATATATACCATCCACTAGCTTTGTGAATCTGACCATCCATAAAATGGCAATAATACCCAACCTCTCTGGATTACCACAGGTATAAGATAAGCAGAGTGGGGAAAAAAATAATTATAAATTCAGATTGTTGACCTTGAGGGATAGTTACCATCTAGGGTATAATATTTTCTTTCATTAAGTTCTGGAATGAAACTCAAGTTTTCACACTGAGCACCAGGCACTAGCACAAGGTCCCATTTCTGAATTCAAGAAATGTACGTAGATGAAGGAACAGTCTCAATAATAGTACCTGACTTAGGTTCCTTGCTTACTTAGTTTCTTTCACATAAGAAAAGTGAATTGGTTTTTTTGCATAAGGACTACCGGGACAATCTATTTAGATGATCGTAATTTATCACTAAAGTTTAAAAAAAAAACTCTACAAAAAGCATATATCCTTTTTCTTTATGCAGAAGTGATATTGGTAATGATATTCAGCTTCTTACCAAAAAGATACAAAATGTAATTAATGTTTCCCTTAAAAGTACTCCAGCATTTCTAAACAAGTTTAAAACAAAGTCTTTCCTTACTAATTCAAATAAGACAGCAAAGACTATTACCCTTCAAATCCAGGGACTAGAAAATGAGGTGAGTACTCTGAGTTGTTTTTCCAGGAGTGGTGATGGATTTGTGCTGTTCTCATATTCTCCTTTTCAACCAGTAGCATATGTTTACAAAGCTGGATGGCCAGGGATGGGCTGTAGTCTGTGGCTATAACAAGGTAAAGGCCATTAGTTGCTAGGGCCTAAGTTAAATCATTTTTTTCCTTCAGGGAGACAATTAAGAATTGGCAAAAAGGTCAGCAGCCAATACTGTTTAAAATGCATTATTAACTTGTTATAACTACTTCATCTGATCAACGTGTAGGCTAATAAAAGGTATATGGTAGAAAGCAAAATTAACATTTTTGTTCAAAACCTCCTGCTACAGAAAAAAATCTCTATTTTATTTTCTTCTTTCTAAGACTTATACAGGGTGAGAAGGCAAGTATGCTTGACAAGTTTGTACTGATAAAGTACCCTCATTAAAGAGATCAAGGAACCAATGAAATTACTATCTGTATTATTACCATTTATTTTCCACTTTACTTAGATCATAAGACATCTATGTGAAGCTTTGTTGAAAACCAAAAGGGTCACCAGTTTTACATTTCAAATAGTTCAGATCTTACCACAGGGGTAATGGTAGCCTTCTCTTCCTCCCCCCACCCTACTTTTTTGGGCAAAGAATTAGACAAAATGGATTTTTAGTATTTAAACCACTAATGACTAGCTCTCTTTGAGAAGTAGAGCCACTCTTGTTTCTGTTTTGTTTTCCTAGCACCTAGACACAGCACTTTCAATGAATGTTGGTTTAAACTTAATTAAAAACAGAAGAATTTCCATCCCATGTTAAGTTACTTTCTCAAAATAGTGACACAAATGGCTAAAATCTCAGTTTAAGTTATTTCACTGATAATGCCATAGGTCAATTAATAGATATGAGGTTTGAGAAAGTAAAGCACTATCAAATCCTTGGAGCAGAACTCAGCACACAACTATAGTTTTTAGAAGTTTTTAATCCAAGATCTAGAAAGAGGTCATAGAAACTACTCTGATAGGAGGAAAAAATATTCTTAATTATGGTAATCAAACAATAACACATTACCACTTACGACATTTTATTGGCATATGACAATTTACAAGGGTCCCTATTGCAATATACATCACACTGAATGGAGTCATCTAACCATCTATATAGCCATCCTTACTGGGGAAGACTTTTCTCAAATTAATGCCCAACACTGATTTAAACTGTGACAAAAAGGAATAATGACTCCTTAAAGCAGTCTGATATTGTAAAAAATATATTTTGTATTTAATAGTAAACTCCTAGGATGTTGGAAGGTATACACACCTAAGAACTGAGTCATGGCCTTCTTGTGATTAAGCAGCTTTCTTAATCCTTCCTGGAAACATCCTTTGGTTCATTTTGTTTCCCTTCTCTGGGCAAAAGGAAGTCTGTCAATGCAGGTACCAAAGGGTTAATATTTCCTGCTACTGTAAACATTAGACAATTTCTTAACAAGAGCAATTTAGCTTTGGTGTACATGTCAGTAAAGATGAAGCTAAATTGTGGACCGGAAAAAAAAATGCACACTGTGCTTTACCCTGGACTCTTTGAAGACATGCATTTGCATCCCATCTGGGATTCTTCCCTCTTAATTAGGGAAGTAACTTAACAAAAATTTGTTGTACACATAGCAAGTTGAAGCAGTGTATCTGCTTTCAAAACTTGATGTGATGTTCATTGCTCCCAGGATAGTCCTGTGGGCCCTATTTAGTTTACTACCACAGAAAAGCACTCATTTTCTTCAGTGAAAGACAAAAATGTACAGTGTCCCTTCTAAGAGTAGCAAATATGTTCAAATAAATTATCTACCTAGCGAATGCTAAAGTGTCTAAGAAAATGTGTTGTTTGCTTGGAGATGATCAATTCATTGATAAGATGGTCCCTTAGCTTGAGTTACTTTCTGAGTGATGGCAATGATGTACATTTTTGCTTTGACAATTATTTCCTTGCTTTAAAAAGCAATTTAAGGTTGACAAAGTAGTACAGGAGAAACAAGCATAACTGAAGTTTTCTTTTACTTTTGCAAATATATTTACCTTTTCTTCCCTCATCCCAACCCCACTTTATTTTTAAACCAGCTTTTTAGCAAATTCTATTGCTGCAAACACCAAGGTGCCAAAAACTCATATATTGATCAAAAAATGAGGGCAGAAGAGAGGTAAGGATTTCATTTAAAGATGTTCAGAGCCTTAACAGAAATAGCAAGCACTTGTACTTATACTTGTGCACAGTTATTTTGGTTTTCTTCTAAACTCTGAAAAGGAAGAATTTCCTTTTTAAAAAAACTGTAAGGGTTTCAATTAACATTTCATTTTAGCTATTTATTGAAGACAATTCTGGTTGCCAGACTTATCTGCCTGAAGAAAACCCCAAAGAGAAAATGATAAAAACCCATTTTACAAACTGTAACTAAAAAAGAAACAAATGCAAGCTGGGTCAATGCTGCAACAAACTTCCTGATGAAAACTTTTTATTGGTGACATTTGAAAAACAAATAATTCAAAACACTTCTAGTGAATAGTTTGTCCTTATAGCCTAACATATGTAGCTGATCTTTTTCAAACTGAAACATTCCACTTTTTTAAATCATGTAAAATATGAGTATTATCTTTCCATTAAATGCTTCCGCTCTGTAAGCATCTGCATGAAAATTTTTCTGTAGGGTGTTCCCCATACTACGTATCAGCAATATCACATGAGCATTGAAGGGTTTTTAACTTAGTACAAATTAGATGGAATTTTAACTATAACATTGTTAGTTACAGACCAATGTCGTTCCTCAAAGAGTAGTTGATTGTCCAAGACCATGAATCAGTCCTCAAAGAGTGCCAACAGTGAGTTTTGAAGCAAAAGAGGAATGTCTCTAAAGCTTTCCTATATTTGTACTTAGTCCTTGCTCTCAGTAGAAAACCATTTCATCAAACTATCTAATCTGCTTTTAATATTATGTAATTAATATAAAGAGAAGTACTGACCTTTTCTACTTCTCAACTGTTAGGCTGAGCAAAAATGCTATTTCCCCCCTTTTAAAATATTCACTGTAGTGTTGAACTTGCTTATTATTAGTTCACCAAAGCAACAGAACTTATGTAGTACACTTCAAAGACTGTTCACCCTACAGTGTAATGTGTTCTACTTAAGGAAGATGCTAACAGCTGTGTACTGTTAAAAATAATTAACGATTTGTATAAACAATTTCTGTTCAGGGATTTGTATATAGCGCTAAAGTTTACTTCGGAATAAAACACTGACAAACAGGGGGAAGGAAAAATCAGAACTTTCACAGAGTTGTACTTGACCATTATCTTATAGACAAAGCAGAATTACAATGCATATAACAAAAACAGCAAAAGTTTTTTTTTTTTAAAAGTTGATAGTTACAAATATGGTACGTAGCAACTTTCTACTTTGCTTCAGTACAATTCTCAACATACACTCTACTATTATTGAGATATTTAAAGACTTAAAACAAAAAAATCTACAGACTACTTGCAAACAGTAAAATTTAAGTAAAATGCTTACATTCGTTTTTGAAAACAAAAAAATCACGTAAAAAAATGGTGGGTGCAAGTTCTGCTCTCAGTTGCAATCTTACTTCAGATTTACTATTCCTATAATAAAAAAAACACAGAAAGTGAAGATTAACAGAGCCAGGGGGAAACTACATACCATATATAAACCATAGCAAGCTCTGTTTATAAAATTAGATTTACTAAGTTTTAGCAAATTTGTCACCCTCCTAGCCCACACTGACGGAAATCTGCTCTTCAATTCACTGACAAGTTGGAATTTTCTACCTTTTCTTCTTTGCGTCTGTCCTTCTTTTCTTCATTATTTTCCATGGTCTCTTCTTCATCTTCAACAATCCCATCCCCTTGGTATTTGTCATGTGTCCATTTTGGACTGCTACCTGATTTTTTGAAGTTAAACCGCCCTCTGCCACGTTGGAAAGTACCTCGGCCTCTTCCTCTTTTGGCCCAATAATCCACACCATCATCCCTGTCGTCATGCTAAAGAAATGTTAAAAATAATCAATGAGATGCTTTTGAGTATTAATTTCAAAACTTTTTACATGTATCAGGCAGGTGTTTAGAAAGTATGATTTGTTAGCAGGCCTCTAGTATTTCTTTTTAATGTATAAATTTGTCAGGCAGACCTGCTGAAATTGAGAAGACTCCAGGCCCATAATTAAATGTTATCTTTTCCAACTTAAAAGGATTCCTTCTTTTGAAGCCAACTACAAACAAGGGCTAAGTTGTCATAAAGTCTTTCAACATGCAGAATTTTCTAACAAGGATTACCATTTTTTCATAATCTCCAATACTTAACCATGATCATATGAATTGTGAATATGAACAGTTGGCTCTATGTCCTATCATCTCCTCTTTGAAGCAGTTTATATGTGAGGTTATATACAGCTCTATATTTACAAATTACAGGAGCAACCAGTAAATGATGAGCTGTTGCCCACTGCTAAATGACAAATCCAAATAAATGAAAACCAGTCACAATATGAATCATGGCTTCTTGAGACATTTATGGCCATTTTTAGCCCACTTCGTAAAACTGAAGGGTTCTTCAAAACATTCAATGATTATTCAATAAGTGTTAATACTTTCTTTTATTTGAAAATTTCAAAATAAATCTTTTATGTATGTTAAGTTGAAGATATTTGAGCATTTGACTCCTACTTAGCACTGCCAGATTACAATGTCCTAATCAGACTTTGCCAATTAAAGATCAAATTTTTACTATGTTCCAAAGTATATCTTCATAAGGAATTTTATTTATAGAAATAAAAATGTAAAAAAATACTCCAGGATACTAGATTATTTAGTTTGACTAATTGAAGGAATTAGTTCTAGGGTTTATGGTACAAAAATTCGGTCTGCCAAACTGAAACTGGACCACTAAATATAATGGAAATTTAATTTGATCCCGAACCTAATTAAATTGCCTTAAAGCAAATGCAGTTAAAGTCTTGAAATTCTATTGCATGGCTTTCTATTAAATGTTTTGTGGCAGGAGATACTGGGAGAGGAGGCAGATTAAAAGAATGATAATCAATTCTGAGAGATAGTTGGGAGAATAGTTACTATTGGTTTGTTGTTAAAGAGAGATTAACTAGATAACACTTGAGAGAAAGTGTTGGTAAGGAGGAAGGTAGGGGACTTCTGGGCTTCCCTAAACCTCAGCTCCTCAAAGCTTCCACCTTTGAAAGGTATTTCCTTGAGGCCCACAGGGTAAGGTATACTGATTCTGTAAGCAATGGAAATGGAGCTAATGTTCAGAACCCTAAACAGTGGATAAAAGTAAATATCTCCTCCTAAAAGTAAAGTAAAAGCATGTTTTCAAGAAGGAAAGGGAAAAGAAGCCCCCAAAACTGGAGGGGGGGTAGGGAAGGGAGAGTAGTGCCTAACAATCTCTCTCCTCCCTCAGGTATGAGGAGCCAGAACAAGGCTTTTGAATGATAAATCCCAAACAAACTTCTGACCCTCGATTCTCACACTGGCTATACATGACCAAGAACTAAAACCCTGAGCTAAACTAGAGCTTAAGGATCATCCAGACCATGGGATTCTTTTTTTTTTTTTTTAAAGCAATTGGGGTTAAGTAACTTGCTCAAGGTTACACGGCTAGTCATTATTTGTGTGTGGGTGATCATTTTCTGAGGTCGGATTCATTCTCGGGTCATCCCAACTCCAAGGCCGGCGCTCTTACTCACTGTGCCACCTAGCCGCCCTGAGACCATGGGATTCTTAACCTGGCGTTGTTTTTAAAGACTTGACAAGTCACCATTAACTCTTTTCCTTTGTAATCTTATGTATTTTATACATACATACATACATACATATACACATTTTTTATATTTATATATATTTTAAAATATCATGAGAAGAGATCCATAAGTTTCACCAAACTACCAAAGGGGTCTACAACACAAAAAATTGTTAACACCACCTGATCTGGTCAAACTAGTTAAAATTATATGCTCAAGGGCAAAAAACTAATTTAGGACCATAACAAAGATTAGAACCCAGGCATACCAACTCTATCCAATCCTCTTTTCTTTCACAAAGTACTCCTACCACGTTGTGAATGAATCCCTTTTAAAAGGGAAAAATACATAAAACTCAAATTTCCCTCTACCCCCTTTGGGAGTCTCCATAATATACAGCAACACTGGGCTGTTAGACTACACTGTCACCACTGACCTAGCACTAGGATAAGTGCAGCAGCTTCTCTTCAGTATTCTGTGTTCCTTATGAGTTGTGCCCTTTTTCATTTTCACATAGCTGACATTATAAAACCTTCATTTCTAAACAATCTAAAAAATCCAAGGTATCACAGGTACCTTCATCTATTAAGTGTAATGGGAAATTTCAGAAAAAATATTAATGATATCACCAGGATATAGATTCGACCTGTGGTATGAGAGTTGCTTATGAGGATGAAGAGGTTCAGTACCTTGTCCTGGGTCCACACACCAAGGTCCCCCTAGGTCTGTGGCCTGTTGTTTATCTACTATTGCCTCAGTGGTGTCAATACCAAATTACTTTTGACACTACAGTTTTAAACATTAAATTTTCTAAGTGCCCTAAGAACCACCCAATAAGATAGGAAATGTTTTTACAACCTATCATACTATAGATCTTTATCATTAAATAATTTACTAGGCTCTAAGTTCCCCTGCCTTCTTCCAATAGTCCTTCCAGTTAAGGTTCTACTCTGAAAGCTAATTGTTTCAATCACTGTATCTTGTTCAAAGCAGTTAGCAGAGTTTAGTTTCATAATATGAAATTCAAATTTATATATGTAAAATCAAGCTATTAATAGACTACAGTAAATCAGGGCGCAAGTTTGGTTAATTTTGGAAACTGATCAGTAAGAAGAAAGAGACATGGACTTAAAATTTTTTGTTTTGATTAAAATCAGGCTGTAATAGACATTTAGCTGCTTCTTATGTAAATTAACTGACACAATGGCAATAGTGTCTTTTAATGTTTCTGCTATTTACAGGTAGTTTAATTATCAAAATAGTCCAATATTTTGACCTTTGTGATTGGCAAAGTTCTTCAATAACTAAGCTAAACCAATGAATATGCACTAAAATATACATTAAAAGTCACTGTATTTATTAGACAACTACCAAATTGGAAACTCTAAGGATATTTTAATCTTAATCCTGAAAAAATGGATTGTCAGAAAGACAATTAGGTAGAACAGCTTTTTTTTGTAACTCTCAAAAATCTGAAAGGTACAATTTATTCATGAAAATTATACCTAAAACTAAACAAGAAACCAATGTAGTTGTGCTCATACCAACACCGGCCTCCTTCTGGAGGTAGGAACAGTTATAGCCCGTATCAATGCTACCAGGAGGTGATATGAAAGAAAAAGTTATCTGACTTCTATTTCAAAAAACCACCAGTGCCAAATTACTGAAGCAGGCTCTTCCTAAATCTGAGGTGGTACTATTATCTTTTTTAGACTTTATAACACATAATACATTGAGTAAATAAGTTACCTTAATTTTTATTTAGAGACTAGGTAGAAGAGTGACTGATTTCAAACTCACAAACATAAAGTTTGTTATGTTTAACTCAGTTCAAGTCTGTTGGTGATGCTTAAACTAGAGAAATAAATGTGAACATTTTGTGAAATGGTTCACCATTATTATTACCACCCCCCCACAAAAAAGAAGTGACTTATTTAAAAGGAACATTGCTGTTGCACCCACTAGCAAAATTAGCTAAATGTCAGGGAAACTGGGTAATACACATATCCCTTAAGGACTAAGAGCAGTCTTTAAAAAGCTGTATATAAAGAAAAAATTCTATAAATAGAATACTATTTTCCCCATTGTGATCCAATAACTTTCACATATTCAGAGAAATATTTCCTAAAATAGTTTCTTTTAGAGTCTGCAAAAAGAAAGAAGGGGAAAGTGGGCTAACAAATGACCCAAGAAAATGATTCAAGTTATACAATATGATACTTCCCAAAGTTTAATTGGTTTTCTTGAAAATCTGGTGTTTTTTTCCTCCTTAATCACATCTGTCACACAAAAGGTATTTCAACTTACACCAGGCCATTACTTCTGTCTCAAATCAAACCTTTCCCCTCCTGCCCTATTCATTTGTGGAAAGGTGCTTCCTTAGCAAATGATTCTCAACTCAATACTAATGAAATGCCTAGGTCAATCTGCCAAGGAGTCTACCTAGGATCATCTCTTTCCCCAATAAAAATTCCCCACTAAACAATTCACATGTGCTAAAATAATGGTTTCTCTGTGAACTGTTTCAAAATACACTGTAGGTTTTATTTGGGTTTATTTTATTAAAAAAAAAATACTAGCATAAATTGTAAAGCCTGTCTTTGGTTCAACTTTGCACCAAGATAGCAGTATTCAAATAAGCATATAAACCATAGAGAAGTTATAATATTCCATCCCAATTATGGCTGCCATCCACTTGCAGCTTGCCCTACACTGGAACACATAAGACATGGAACCAGGGTCAATTAAAAGCCCTTGAAAACTATCTATACTGCAAGTCAGCTAAAAATGTGCAACACATTTATTCTTTGTGTTATAAACATTATGGTGAAATTTTATTAGCATGAAGGATACCTATACTAAAATTTATTCACCCAGTATGCTTTGAAAAATAATGCAAACCAAACACACAGATGTCTAACACCCACCAAGAAGTACTTCTTGCTCTTTGGGGTATATTCTGGATCCCATTCCTCTTCCTTCGGTCTCTTTTGAAAAGTAGTATTTGAGTTGTTTGGACCAGTATTTGTCCCAGCAAAAACTCCTCTGGCTCTTCCTCTGCCTCTAATTCGAAACTGATTAACATTAACAAAGTTGTTTAGTTAGGCAGTCAAAAGCTGTTTAGTTACATGCAAACCATCATTTCACTGCATTATTTGTCCTGCCTCTTTCAAGCCCATGAGGAGTAAAAATATAAAGTTTATATGATCAGAAAAAAACTCTGCCCACTAGAAATTCATGGAAATACACAACATAAAGAAAAAAAAAACACTAAAAAAAGGGGAGACTTCAAGGACTATACTCAAAGTAAAGAATCATTCAGTTGTTTCTGTTTTCTCAAAATCAACAAAATACTCTTACTTCCTTTAGAGATTGCTGTAAAGCCACCAAATGAATGAATCCTCTGACCTACTACAAGCCAAGGACTTTGTACTACTACAACCTCTGGTCTTCATTCACTCTCATTTACCAGGGAGTTTCTGACACAGAGTAGGAATCAAAATCAGAAGTGGCAGGAATATTGATTTCACAAAAAGGAAAATAACTGCCCCTGCTCCTTCAAAATATAAACTCTTTCTTTGGAGATATATATATCTAGATATAGATATAGATATAGTCACAATCACTTCCAGAGCCAGGGAAAACTGCCCAGTTTATATACATCATTAAACCAAGGACCTGTGGTTTCATCAATGTAGAAACTCCCCCCAGGGGCCCAGATACCAACCAGTCTAACGAGTCTTAAGAATTCCCTAAGGCTCAGAGGAGTTAAGTGACATGCCTAAGGTCACAGTTATGTGTCAGAGATGGGCTTTGACCCAGACCTCCCTGATTCCAAGTCCACCATTTTCTCTACTCTGCCTCTAAACATGTCATAATTACTTTGTCATTTACCAAATAAATACTATTGACAGGAACATTTCCAATGCCAGGTTTTCTTCTGGACAATGGAATTAACTTTAAAAAAAAAAAAAAACCAAACAATTATATCTACCATTATTGAACAGATTCATTACTTTCCTGAAGGATAAGCACTCTATGTGTTATACAATTCCCTAAGAGCACCAGAGAGTTTCAGAACTTACAAAGGTTCCTCTGGGTCGGCTGACTCCCGTAAAGCCTGAATATTCTTTTGGTTCATGGTGGGTTTTAAACTCTTCTTCTCTTTCCTTCTTACTTTCTTTTTCTTCTCGAGAGCTTGCTGAGGAAGAGGATGATGAAGAGGATGAAGATCGAGAACGGTCTTGCTCTCTGCTTTTATGTTTACTGTAAAAATAGAAATAAATACTGTGTGCTATTTTTTAAATGATGAACAATCTGTAGAATCTTAAAACTATAGAACTTTGGGGTTTGTTTTTTTTTAAGCTCTGGCCTTTTAAAAGTAATGCAAAAGTGAAATAATTGCATGTTAAACTTGGGATACATTTTCAATTTCCATTCTCCTTCCACATTTTGATTTTATTGTTAGTGGAAAAAAAAACCATACTGTAGCCAGCCAGTCAAAAGGCAGCAAATTATAAGAACAAGTTTCTGTATTTAAAAATTTTTAATATTAGCTTGTTTCTTTTACTTTTTTTTAGAAAAAGAAATCAAGAGCAGGGTAAGGAAAGAATGCCTCATAGGCAGAGTTTCAAAGTAGCCACCTAATTCAACATAATTGAAATATTTTTGAGTATTGAAAAATACTCATGCCAACAGCTGGTAAGGTATGGTCCCTATGAAGTACAATGTAGAAGTAAAAAATGTATAATACTAGAGACCAGTCAAATAAGGATATACAGATAAAATTCACATTGATCCAATGAATAACAATTAAAAAATCTAAACAATACTTTAATTTCACAAGCTAGTTAACATATAAATATATGCATATGTGAATATATGTGTGTGTGTGTGTGTGTGTGTGTGTGTGTGTGTGTGTGTATGCAATAACATTTGGCACTAATGGAAATCACATCTACATGATCCTAACAAAACACCCAAAAGGTTCATACCTGCAGTAACTCTTACCACTGCTACACAGTATCCATGGAAATATTACTAAGAAAGACTAATTACATATTGATACTTCTTTAAAATTAGTACTTCCTCCCCCCATCTCACCCATGTTAAAAACCTCTGGCCATAATTTTAAAATTCTTGTACTCTGGGTGTTATGAGTTGAAAAAGTGCGGAATCAAGCATAACGAACCAAAGTTCTTACACAAACTGTTTCTAGAAATGCACTGCATTGAAGTCCAACCTCCTGATGTAGCCTGGATAATAGGACACATTAATTTGTCATTTTTTTTTTTCAGTGTTAGCTTGCTATTCCAAAGTTTTTGTCCTCATCCACCATAAGCCGTGTAAAAGACAAATACATTTTTGCTGTAAAACAAATAATTTTAATTGTTTAAATTTAAACATTCGATTACACAGTGAAAATTGAAAGCAATTAAGCTGACAATTACAAAAGGCTAATTAGAAGCTAAAACCTACTTAGATCATTTTAACAATTACCTGTCATCTTTGTAAGATTTGTATTCTTTGTAATCTTTAGGAGTTTTTTCTTGCTTTCTGGATCCACTGGATTCCCTGGAGCCCTTGGAATCCCCCCGTTCTTTACTTCTTTCTTTTCTACGACGATCAATGTCATGTCGCAGATCAGCAGAATCACACCTTAATTTTTTATCTCCCTATGAAAGGAACAAATGTGGAATAAAGCATTTACAATATATAATATATTTATACACATTAAAAAAAGTGAAAAGTATAGCCAATCTATCTGTGTCTAACCTGGAATTTTAACGGCAGATAGAATGTTTTAATACATACTGCATACTATATACTTTATACTAATTTTTTATAATAAATATGTACTTAGGAAGATATTTCCCTAAAAATTTAAGGAAAAATAGCAGCATGGATGGAGAGGAGGGGCATATCCTAAAAGTTAATTTTCCAGTGAATGTTATAAGCTTTTCAAAAATAAAATGTCGGGGCAGCTAGGTGGCGCAGTGAGTAAAGTGCAGGCCCTGGAGTCAGAAGGACCTGAGTTCGGATCTGGCCTCAGACACTTAACGCACACAAACAAAAACCTAGCCATGTGATCTTGGGCAAGTTACTTAACCCCAATTGCCCTCCAAAAAGCCAAAAAAAAAAAATATATATATATATATATCCCTTATACATTCCTTGCTGTCAGTTGCATACTGTGTGGAATTATTCTTAATTGTAACAACAAAGATTTGTACATACTATATCACTGAGTGCCACTTGTTCCACCAACGTATTTTTGAGTAGCTAATATTAAAAGTATAATCTGTGGCCATAGAACAGCTACCTTCTTTTGTGAACTTCACAGCCATATAAATTCCAGAAGAGCTCTCAGCAGCTTGGGCTTATTTACACTAAACATAACTTGACCAACCCTCAAGAGTTACAGTAACAGAAGAGTCACCTTCTGCTAATGTGCAAGTGAACAATTAAACTGACTACAACACAGGAGAGGCAATAAGCAACTCTATTAAGAAATTCAGAGTCAGAAATATGTTAATCCGCAATCCTGAAACTCAGTAACCTAGACCATATTCTACCATCTATCTTTTAATTCAGGTATTGCAAAAGGTATTAATTTAAAGAAGTTTCATTCACTGCAATCAATTCCATTAATTATTTTTTAACTGCTAGGCATTTGGGGAGATTAAGGGATGCATAGGGGTTTGGGGGAATGGATGTAGAACGATATAATCACTAAGATGCAAACCAATATGGTTGTCTTTGATAGTAATCAATGATAGGAATAAAAACTATTTACTAAAAATATAAAATGCTCCAAGACACTAAAATGCATATGTATTTGCTCCATTGAATAATGGAGGAAAAAAGAGCCTTACTTTTAATCTTTTCATACCCATACAACGAGCCAAAACTAAAATTAAGACCCCACCATGAAAGAAAGAAAAGAGGGGAGATAGAGAGAGAGAGGTGCCAATGCAATGTCTTCGGGCTGCTTCTTATGACCTGTGGCATCATGGTTTTTAATCTTTAAAGCAGTGGTACTCACAGTTAGATGACTCTGGAGCCACTTTTGCCTTTTGCTATTAAACAAAAAAGTCACAAAGCTACTGTACATCAAGTTAAGAGGGTGTATAAAATAATATGCTAACTACAGAAAAGATAGGTTGTACCTGACTGAAAGAGCTAAATGAAGCTTGAGTATCACAGTCTGAATATCACTGCTTTTAAGTTTCCAGCACAGGATCTTAAATGATCCATTCATTCATTCAATCAACAAATATTTATTGACTGCCTACTACGTTCAAGACACTGTGCTAGGTGCTGTGGAAGATACAAAAAAGAATTAGACATAGTCCTTGAGCTCACAATACTAATGTTTCCCCCAAACTTTTTCAGTTCATGTTATCCTTAAGAACTTCAAAACACAATGAACAGAACGAGGGGAATGCCTCTACCTATCTGGTCAAATGGATTTTTACATCCTTACCCTCCCATATACGTACAAATCAATCATGAGTCAGTCACACATCTGCACACATAGGTGCACAAAACTCATGAATACCACGAACTTCCAACATCTATAACAAAAACTACCAAAGGAAAATGAGTTACCCCAAAATGTCAAAATACAGCAAAGACCCATGGAATTATTATGCCACATGTTCCCAACCCACACACAACAGTGGTCAAACTTAGTAACTTCTCAACCCAATAAAAGTCTATTGTAAGTACTTGAAATCTGTTAACTGAGCTTACTGTCTTCAATCCTTCAAGGATTTGTGATTTCATCAATATGGTTTTTCCCCTGCTAGCAACACAAACTACAACTCCCACACAAACTAGTGATGATTTTAGAGAAATTTTTCCAGCCAAAACAGTGTCACCTTGTGGCCAAATTTATGAGGCTGGTCCTCAGATCATAGCATCATTAGGCCCAAACTAACAATGCCTTTTTCAGTTTAGTAGTGCCTGTCAGAAATGTCAATGTTGGCAAAGACTTCCAAGAATCCAGGGTATCTTAGAGAGCATGGGCAGGCCAGGATTGTAGGTCTTTAGTGGACAGTATTAATGTTATGCTCTATTAAGTGACTTAAGAGCATGAAAATTTGTGTCCTGAAAAGGAAGAAATGCATTTCAGGTTAGCTCAACCCCTTGCCACATTTCTACCATTCTACTCTTCAAAACCACATCTGGCCACTGAAGTAACATGAAAATGGGTTTATATAAGCAGGGAAGGTAAAAATTATCTTTCATTTTGCAACTTGGGTTTCATGCTTACTCTGTTGCACTTCTCATAAATTTACAGGTTAGGACTTAATTTTCCAACATGCAGATTTTATGTTTTAACTTCAAAAAGGAAACAGATTCTCATATAAGAATAGCATTAAAAATGGTGGTTAGGTTCTTAGACAATCCACAAAAGGCTATAACTAGCCACCCAATAAGAAAGGAATATGCTTTTTGTTTTCTTTGGCTGGACATTTTTACATATAAGACTAAGCCAGCTGCTTGAACATTAAGGCATAATCCTATTGCTTCTGCCTGTTTCATCAGTCAGTGTGGTACAGTGATAAATAGCCATAATAAGGAAGACCTGGGTTAAGCCTCACATTTCCCACAGACTGGCTTACGCATTCCTGAACAAGTCCCTTAAGGTCTCAGTGCCCTTGCAACCCTCAAATTATAAATTACAGCACAGGTGGCAATCTATTTTGATAAAGGGAAGTTTCCTTATTGGGCACTAAATCTACACCAATTAAAACAAATCCAGACCAAAAAAGATCAAAGTTCTAATTACCATTACAATCTAATTATTAATCTATACCTCTACCTTTTCCCTTTATATTCTAAGTTTTAACTGCTTTTGTAAACATAGAAACATGCCTTATAAACATATATATCTTCCTCCTTAAAACTAACTCATTTTGGGTCGGGTAGGTGGCACAGTGAATACAGAGCACTTGTCTTGGAGTCAGGAGGACCTGAGTTCAAATGCCACCTCAGACACTTAACATTTACTAGCTGTGTGACCTTGGGCAACTCAACCCCAAGTGCCCTGCCTTCCCCCCTTTAAAGAAAAAAAAAACCAACTTGTTTACAAAAAACTATACCTGTTAAGTCAATACGTCTAAGTCGGATTGTTATTTTAAGGTTAAAGCTGCAATCTTTTTACATTCTTCATAAACATCTATACATTTATCAGACATTCCTCAAAATTATAAACAGGAAGAAATATCTATGACTAATATATCTTGCTTGCCATTTATATGAAACTAAAATACAAGATTATCAAGACACTAAATTTAACATGAAATAGTCTTCATGACCATACCTTTTGATTTTCTTCTTTAAAAACTCTCTCTTCTCCTGATAAGCGGGTATGCTTCCTCAGGGCACTTGGAGAGATGTCAATTCTCCTTAATATAAATTAAAATTAAGTGTATTTATTATCATTGTGGTTATATAATACCTATTCTGGTAAAAGAGAAAATGTAGGACTTTTTTAAACCAGCAAAATAACTTAGCAAAGTAATCAAATTAGCACAGTTGCAATAAATTGATCTAACATATAATACATCCTTATCTGACACCACTATGTAATGAAGCATTCCACAGGAGCAAACTTTCTAGACAACTGAACCCTGTTCCTTTAAGCACAAAACCTTAAAAAAATTTAATGGAAAGCTTATTTAAAAAGAAAATTTCACATGGCCTTGCCTCCACAAACAGCATATTCTCAGTATAGCTTAAGATCTTAATATTTGGTGTTATCATTATAAACATCAACTGCTGTTTATAGCAGTAATTTAGAAACTAGGGGAATGTCCAGCCATTTACCTTTGTCCTCAAAATATTGTGACTTTTTACCATAACTTATCTTTTAAAAAATATTTCTGTGTCTATTCCTTTGCCATAAAGCTACCAATTATTTTCACTGCCTCTTAAATAATAAATCCCTGCCCTTCCCATTTATAATCAACTATTCTTCAAACAAGTGTTCAATAGAAAATTAAAATGACAATTTCTTAAAGATATTATTCACAAATAATTCTAAGCAAGTTTCTAACTAAGTTTCTAACTAAGAACTCTTGGGTGTTTCCAGCTTTATCTACAAAATATATAGAGTTCTACAAAAGTTATCTATCTTATAAGATGAAGTCTAATAATAGCGTTCCTACATGTGCACCTGACATTTTTATATGTTTCATAATGTCTTTTAATAACACATTTAATAATTTGAATTACTATACAAAAAGTGAGGAAGATGGAACACAAAATCTTACAAAAACAAATGTTAAAAACTATCTTTACATGTAATTGGAAAAAAAATACTATTAAGATTGTTAAAGGGGTGGCCAGGTGGTACAGTAAACAGAGCACTGGTCCTGGAATCAGGAGGACCTGAGTTCAAATCAGGCCTCAGACACTTAACACAAAAACTAGCTGTGTGACCTTGAGCAAGTCACTTAACCCCAACTGCCCTCCAAACAAAAGAAAAAAGGTAAAATATAAAAAATATCAAAATGAGATACCATTAAGGGAAAGAGTAATATTTAGCACTCTATATTCTAATCTCAATCAAAACCAGACTGCTAGAAATTTGACTTCCTTATATGTTCAAAGATAAATTCTGGTAAATTTCACATACAAAGCAAAATCTTTATAGAATAAAATGGAAAAAAATGTATTTTTTACATATCTTAAACCAAAGCAGTAACACTTGAAAAGTATAGGAATGGTTCCAAAACCAACACACACATGTCATTATTTTCTAAACTCATACTTTCCAAATGAAGTCATTATCTTTATGTAATGCTTATACAATACCACGTACCTGTGTATTTCTGGGCTTTTTTGCCGGGTGCAATGTTCTTCGGTAGCCTTCTGATATGAGGTGAACCTTTCATTTAGGGTCATTGCAGGTGATTTGAAGTATTGCTCTGTTGGTTAGGAGAAATACTACTTGGTTAGTTATTTTTACATTCACAGGCATTTCCATTCCTGACAGAAGGGGATGTAGCAAGTGAAAAAGTAAATAAAATACTCAAGAAACCTAGCAGGAGAAATACAAGTATTACAAAGAATTCCCTCCCTATTCCCTTAATTCTTGTACCTCAATCTGAAGTGATGGTAGTAACAGAGCACAACCACTGGAAGCTACCTCAAAAGTATGCCCTATCAACACTCGCTATAAGCCAAACACAAAAAGTGTAAATTAAGTCAAGAATCTCTTTTCCCATTTCACTGATACACTCTTCCCTTAAACAGAAGAAATAAAAGAACAGTAGTCTATGGGCATCTCTATACCTTGCCCACATGTAGTTTCAAGTCATTAATTGGAAGAAACAAAAAGAATATTCCAAATTAGTGCAATATTGAAATGTCTACAAATGATTTAATAAAAACAAGCTTTAATTTCTGCATTAAGAATTATGACAAATATGTGTAGAAAATGTCTTTACACTGCCAGTTCTAATAGGGAGGAAAAAACACCCTTTTATTGATATTTATTAAAAAACAAACAAACAAAAAAAAAACATCTGGCATCTTGGCAAACCTGACAGCATATTTGATAACTGGTTTTTCCTTGATTTTCCTTAAACAATTTTTAAAAATCAGTGACAGCAACTTCCTTTTTTGTTTTTAAAGACCAGCTCAACAAATGTGTTTTAAATGTAAACTAGAAAGACGCAAAAAGTCATGAACTATGAAATGTTACATATGAAGCAATCTATCTGCTTTACAGGTCAACATACATCTGTGTCAACTTACCGCCCAATATCCAGCACATGTCTCATAACCAATCATTAAAACTTGAAACGGCCACTACAAGGGTAGTGCCTCAATCATAATTCCATGAAACCCAGGAATTTGAGCTAGCAACTCAGTTTTTATGCCATTTTTGCCAGGAAGACAGAAGATTCAACTTTGCCTGTTTTTGCATCTGTATCTTTCAACAGCTATTTTACTTTGAAACATGGATTTTGCCATTTCAAAACATATTCCAGGACCTAGTTACAATGAAAAAGAAAACATCACTGGGCATTTTCAGCTCTGTATGAAGAAAGAGCTGTTCAGATCGGTTGCACAATACCAATAATGAAACATAACTACAGTTTAAAAAAAGAAAAATAAAATTAAAAAGGAGAAAATTTACTAAAATCTGATCTCAAAATTCAGTATTATTCGTGAAATATCGAGAAGTCAAAAAAGGAGAAAAAAGGAAGGGGGGAAAAAAGAAACCATTAACTCTAATGTTTGACATACATCAATAATTTGGCCACAAACTGGTTCTCAAACCTAGTTATGCTGCCAAAGGCTAAAATGTTTTGCCTTTGGTTAGTTATTAGTGATATAACTATATTTCAAGAGAAATTCAGTAGTCTATCCACCAGATGAAATTTTAATATTGGCACATAAACTGTGGATGGCAAATTTAGGCTAGTAGAGTTAGCAAAGTCAAAAGATTCTTCAGAAAAAGAAAAAATAGGTTTGGTATTAATACTAACCAGCCAGGAAGTATTCTGGGGAAAAAAAAAACATTTCAGTTAAGCTGCCTACAACTGATGCAGCTACCTAAAAAGTAATGCCCCAAAACTTCTGAACAGCTTTAAAACCTTTGAAACAAACATTACATATTGATGAAACATAGGAAACTCCAAAATATTTAGAATCTTATGAAATGTTTATTACATATAACAACTAACTTAACAACTGCCTAATCTCCTTTTAGTTTATATCCTTTTAAATGGATTAGATTTTTCCCCTTCTTAAGCACTATGACAATACACATATGATTGCTTTTTGGTTTCTTCACTATTTCATAAAAGCTACTACCATAAAAATTAAGCAGTATAAAAACAAGAGATGAGGTAGTTATAACCCACCATTTCACTTGGTTTCAAATGAATTATGCAAAACTGGGAAGTTGAATTTATTAAATTATTTAATTACAGTACTGTCTCCCTAATACAAGAGTACTGTACAATAGTACAATCTACATTTACCTAGAACTTTCAAAATACTTATTTCAGAAATATGAACAAAAAATGCTGCCAAACTTACAAAACCCTTGAGTACTACATAATCAGACATAGTAAAGATATGCAGTAATGCATGCATATATTACAGGCAAGTAATTCTGAAGAATAAAACTTTATCCCAATTAGCTCTGGTATATACCAACAGTACCACTGAAATGAGATAAAAATAATCTCCAAGTTGTCTATTCAATGGATAAAGCTAAGTTTATAATATGAAAGTTTTAAATTTCAAAATGCCCAAGTGGACAGGGTTCAAATGTTTTATAATGTTTCATGTTAATAAATAAATTTTCTCATTTTCCCATGGAGTTTATTTCTAAGAATAGGTTTTCCTTGTTAACGTATCTAAAATTTAAGTCGGGGCGGCTAGGTGGCGCAGTGAGTAAGAGCATCGGCCTCGGAGTTGGGATGACCCGAGATCAAATCCGGCCTCAGAAAATGAGCACCCACACACAAATAATGACTAGCCGTGTAACCTTGAGCAAGTTACTTAACCCCAATTACTTAAAAAAAATAAATAAATAAATAAAATTTAAGTCACATTTTTATTAAATAATTCAGGGGTTTGACATACTAAGCACTTAGAAGATACCAAAAATAAATTTCCCCAAAGACTTTAATGTTTTGTTAGCTTCAGTTAGTTCAGATTATCTTTCTGTTCATTTCTCCTAAAGTCATTTTTTATTTTTATGTAACAATTATACAACCTACACTTACCTTTAACATGATGAACCAAGGACACAATGTGCTGAATAAATGACTCTGAAGTGCTTTTGCTGGCCTGTGGCAACTTAATGTGGTCAAAGATGGACCGGAATTCTTGTTCCTTCTTGACAGAATGGACAAGTGTACTAGCAAGCAGCCTGTCTTTAGTCAAGGAAGCAGGTCTAGAGTATGTCAATAACAAAAACACACACACAAAAGAAAAAATACCATTGGTTTGTATATCAATGGAGAGAAACATTATCAGGGGAAAAAATAAGATTAAAAACAGTTCAGTATTAACTCATATATCCATATGGTTTACTGAACACCTGTCAGATCATTTATTTACCTGTTGGAATCATCAAGAGGTACAGGTGCCATTTTGAGTTTGACTTCAGGGCGATGGGAATCACTGGCTATCATTTTGATCCTAAGTGGGCTCTCCTCTCTGAAGGTAGACTTTTCTCTCGCCTCCAGATTCTTGTGTAGAGGGGGACTGTAATCAAAGAGTTCTTTGAGCTTTTCAGACTTTACCTGCTCAGGTGACTGAGTTTCTTTCTTCACCATTATTCTCTCAGTACTTTTGTCGTCTTCCTTGTGCTTATCTTTTGTAGTGCTAGGCCTTTCCACTACATATCCAGTCTCTTTAAGTTTATAATTTTTCTCTTCTCTAAATCCATCACTTTCTCTATTGCCCTTGAGTGAAACTTTAGATTTGTACTTGGTTCCTTCCTCCTCAGCATTCCGGTGAGATGCAGTAGCAAAATTTTTACCCTGATCTGCCAGGACAGACTTCCTGAACTGTCTATAATCCTCTGTCTCCTCTGTGTCATCCCCTTCTGAATCATTAAACTTTCGTTTTCCAGCCTCTTTATCACTGAAATAATCTAAAGCTTCCTGATCCTCCCATTCTCCCTCTGCCCTCCCTTTTTCTGCTCCTTTCTCCTTTGGGGCCTCTTTCTCCCTGGTATTACCCCTATCAAGCAGGTATACTCTAGACTCTTCATCTGTGTACCTGTAAATAGCAAAGAAGAGGATGGTAACTCTGGATTGCATTCATTGTCATTCACTTTTATAATTAACGTGTTGCCCAACATCACAGGATCAGCAACAAAAGGAATAAATCCCACACTGAAAAACGTTTCTATTTGACATTCTGCTTTTGCAAAGCATTAAGCAAATAGAGGTGGCACTTTATAAAGTTACTTTTAAAAGCTAAATGAATTACATAAGTTCCTAGAAATTAATAAAAGTAAAAAAGCCCATCCTAATTAACACCACAGTCCTTAATTCTGTATGCCAAATTCACACATTTCTACAAAGCTTCAGAAATTATTTCTACAACTCACAAAGCTAGCTTCTCAATTGCTAACTTAGAACTATTCCTTATAGATATGAAGTGTTTGCATGAGTTTACTTTTTGTTTAAAACCACCTTCCAAAAGAATCAGACTATTTTACTTAATTAGTCCTTAGCAAATTACTTTCAACACTAACATTTTTGTACAAGTTCAATAAATAAATAATAGCCAAAATGTGTATTACTTATCATAACCTTCATTTCAATCACAAAATGCTTCCAAATTTATAAATATACTTTGCTCTAGGAAAAAAAAAGACTCCTGGCATATTGATAATAGGAATTATCATACCAGTTGAATAAATAAAACTGTGGTCACAGTACAAACAATATGCCTATTCAATTTCCTGACATTAAAAAAATCAAAAGCATTCCAATAAAAGTACATTTTCAGTAAGCTTCCTAAGCAAGTGTCTAAAACACTTCTAATTAAAACTGTAAATTAAAAGCTACATAACAAAACACATACAATTTGTATTTTAAGCTCTGTATTAAAATACTGTGATTATGAATCAGCTGGAAAAATGAAACTTCTTATAATGCAGGCAGGCAGATTAAGATAACAGAAAGGCTTACCCAGAAAAATATTTACATAACTCAACATTACTTATTTAGGGTCAAAGTGCCCAAAATTTACATAATTAATCTCTGTTGGCTAATATTAAAACTCTTCAGAAATTAAGCAACAGTTCAACTTTTTAACCCCTCTTAATTTTTTACATATAACTATGCCAGGAGGTCTGAAAATTAATAGAATCTAAAAAGGATTACAAATCTGTTTATCATCAGATTTAGCTCATTCTCCAAAAATTAAAAAAATAATTTGGAAGTATATTATGACAAAAAGTACAAAGTAAGGTTTTAGTGTTACCAGGCTAAAGCTAAAATATGTGCAACTCTGATTCCCAAATTTATAGTCAATTTAAAAGATGTAATGAACAACACTATTTTTAACAAGAATTATCCATAATGTGGTTCTTTCTTACCTTTTTAAAAACTTTCCAGTCTTTGCAGTTTCCTGATCTCCACCATCAGGATAAAATGAAGAACGCATTCTAGTTTCTTCCCTTGGAACACTCTGTGGTGGGATTGTCTTTGCAGGGCTTCTTCGTGAAGGGACATGATGAATTGGACTATTCTGAGAGGGGCTGTAGCGACTGGAACCATTTCCAAGGGAACCAGATCCAGACCTCTCAGGACTATGCTGAATGGAATGTGAATGCTGAGAAGGAGTATTTTTTGCAGAGTGGGCTGTGCTGAGCATGGGAGCATCTGAACAAGATGAACTCTGACTAGGTGGTGTGGCAATAGGAGAAGGGCTATGGGGTGATCTCGGGCTATTATCATATGCTGAAAGACCAGGCCAAATGTCACCAGATGCTGCTGATGATTTATTAAAATCATCAATGGGTTCAGAGGGGTCATGTTCAAATGTATCTTTCTGTTCATCCTGTGATTTGTTTTTCAAAGGGCTGTCTTCTTGGGGAGCCCCTTCAGTTTTTTTGGTCTGCTTTTCAAGAGACCCTCGTCTTTTTGAAGAGACAGGTGATTTGCTATATGGGGAAGATGAGCGAGATGAAGATGACCTTGGAGACCTGGAAGATCTGTAAGACCGGCGAGATCGGCTTCTAGACCTCTGAGAAGACACAGATCTTCGTTTTGGACTCCTGGAACGTGAACGACCCCGTCTAGGGCTCCGAGAGTGTCTTCTATTCCAGACAGGTCTATAGCCACCTCGATGATATCTACCACCACCTCCTTGATAATACCCTCTACCCCTTCCTCTGTACCCATAAGGCCTTCTCATTCCTCTGTTATTTCTGTAATCTCGACGATAATCTCTAGAATAAACACGATCTCTACTACGAGATCGTGAATATGTCCTGGAACGGGACCTAGAACTAAAATTGAAAAAGAAAAACCCATCATTTTAGCATTCTGGATGTTTCCCATTAAATGTAACAAATACAGAATTAAAGTTAAAACAAATATTGCTATCTTTTGTAAAAACAAAACTGGAAATGGCAGTTTAATACTTTTTTTCTTCCCATGCTGTCTGATAAACTGTATCAAGAAAAATCTATTTTTTAAAAGTCAAACCTGGAAAGAAAACTTACTATTGCTAAATAGGAAAGTCTAATTTCTATATGGTTAATGTTAAGAAAAGAAATTAAGACGTTTAAGAAGAGGGGTGGCTAGGTGGAACAGTGAATGAAGCACCCACCCTGGAGTCAGGAGGACCTTGAGTTCAAATCTGGCCTCAGACACTTGACACACTTATTAGCCCTGTGATCTTGGGCAAGTCACTTAACCCCAACTGCCCTCCAAAAAGGGGGGTGAGAGGGAGACATTTAAGAAGAAATGAAGGCATAATGAGTAAAACTTTAAAATGCAAAGTGAAGAAAACTATGTTGTTTCTACCAAAGTATGTGTATGACTATGAACTGATAAAAATCTGAGAGCAATGAATTAAGACAATAAATGGGGAACTAAAAAGGTACAAATTGATTAATTCACCTGTATCTCTTCTTTCTAGAATGTGATCTGGACCTTGACCTGGAACTAGATTGTGATCTGGACTTTGACCTTGAAGAATGTGATCTAGAGTTGGAACGACCCATTTCTTCCAGTGGATTATTCCTATTGAAATGAAAGAGCAGTAAAGGTTAAAAAGATGTAATCTGCATAAATTCACAATATTGTCTTTAAAGTATTCTGCAATAGATAAAAATAAAATGACAAAACAAGTAACTTTGCATTTCAAAATGATTCAGAATTCATCACTGTTTTTTTCTTTTCAAATAATTTGAGTGAATTCAGAAGATAATAAAAAAATAAAATCCAATTTTTCACCCAAACAAGAAGCACTGTATATAACAGAAAAAAGCAACATTTCTAAGTTCTAGACCCACATATAATATAATAATCTCTGCAGTTAAAAAGATAAACATCAGAATTATAGATAAGTAACCTGAAATAAAAATTATGTAAATGACACAATGCCAGAGATAAAAAAAATTAATCTACCAGACTACCAATTTTCATCTGGCAACTGGACTAAACTGGCTATTCCACAGACAGCATTGACTGGAATGGACCTGGACAGTTTACTAGAAGAGTAATGAGCTAAACAATTCTCTGATCAGTTGGAGTCCAATGCTCCAACAACAATGTCTGGTTTGATACTGAAGTTCTACACTATATGACACTTGCAAGAAAAAAAACTGAGAAGGAATAGAGAGAAGACATAGCATTTGGTTAGGTCAATTCAAAAAAGGTAGAAATAGACATATAAAAAGAAACCTTGGATAGCAATCTAAACTTTTCCCCAAATGCTGCATAGTGAAATTAAAATTTTAAACCATGGGTTTCATTCATCATTGGACAGTTAGTTCAAGAGGCAACGAAAGTTTGCATTTCATTAATACAGAGTCAAGTCACTAATTCATGCATTTCAAAAATTTTCATACTCCCAGGCATTTCTTGTCACACTAAATTGTGCTTCTACAAGCTTCCAGTTGATTCCCTCCCTCTCAAATCCCTACATTTCTCTTTAAAAGAGTTTACACTGAATTTATTCATTTTAGCATCTTCTTAAGAAAGTCTATGCCAGGCAACCATATGAAACAAAAGGGCCAGTCATTCCCGTGCCAAACAATTCCAACCCATGAGATGAGAAAGTCAACTTAGCTGAAACAGGAAGGCACTGTGAGGGAAATACAGGAGACAGCACGTGCCAGGCAAACCAAACCAATTGCCACCACCTGACATGACTGAAATTAAGTTTAGACCAATACTGATAGTCCATGGCCCAGGCCCCAAAAACATCATTAAGGAGAACAATCCTTGTGGAGAATGAACTTCTAACAGCTGCTGCAGCCTGTTACTTCACTGAGAGGAGCAAACACTTTAGAGAGGAGGCCTGCCACCCCTACAACAACCACCACCAACCTTTGACCAACTGTTATCAATAAGCAGGTAAGCCAGACTCCCTGGGATGGCAGTGCTCCCCAGACTACTGGCCTTTCCTCAAACCCAGTCCCCAAAGCCATCCAAGGGAGCAAACACTGAGGCTATGTAACCTAGCAATGGCTTCTGCAGGGCTACAGCCCTTTGCACAATCTGAAACCACACCAAATGAACACCCAAAAAGAAAAATTCCTGCTATCAAAGTCCTAGACACCAAGAAATAATCCAGCATCAAAAACGGATATGGTTCTTAATCCATGGAAATAACATTAAGGATACATTAACATTTTGTCTTGCCACTGGACTCTAAAGGACAAAAGCCATTACATGTGACTTGAAGTTGAAGTCTCTTATACATATCGTTCCCCCCAACTAAAATGTGGTGAGTTCCTTAATAACATAAATAGTCCTGCTTTTCTATTTCTACTCCCAACACTTAGCATAGTGCTTGGTTGACATTAGGGCTTAATAAATGGTTTGGAGTTTTTGTTTGTTTTTAATTCACTAGCCCCAAATAGTTTTAAATGTACACCTCATATCTATACTTTAGGGTGAGGAAGGCATTCCCAGGAAATCATTAATATCTGTATCTTCCCTTAAAAAAATACACATGGGGGCGGCTAGGTGGCGCAGTGAATAGAGCGCTGGCCCTGGAGTCAGAAGGACCTGAGTTCGGAGCCGGCCTCAGACACTTAATCCGCACAAACAAAAACCTAGCCCTGTAACCTTGGGCAAGTTACTTAACCACAATTGCCCTAAAGGGGCGGCTAGGTGGCGCAGTGAGTAAGAGCATCGGCCTCGGAGTTTGGATGACCCGAGATCAGATCCGGCCTCAGAAAATGAGCACCCACGCATAAATCAAATGACTAGCCCTGTAACCCTGAGCAAGTTACTTAACCCCAATTGCTTTAAAAAAAAAAATACACATGGCTTAAACTTAGAAAAGGCTTAACTTTCAAATATATTTTTAAAAGCAAGATGTTTTATTCCCTAAAAAAGTAGCTAAGATTTTATTCCATAAATCTCCTCAACCCTAAATGTGGGGGGGAAAAAGCAAATAAAAAGGCATAGAGAGTTCCGAGTTCTGAGTTCGGAAATATGGGACAAGACCTTAAAGGATAACTAGTTCAAAATGGCAGTGGAAAAGGTCATGGAAAAGACCAGCTCTCCACCAAAAAATCCAAAGAGAAACATCAGTAAGCTACCTCATTCAGCCCAAGACTGAACACAATAAAAGAGAGACAAAGCATTAAAAGAGATGCCTCATCAAGAGAGTCAGCACTAGTCTGGGGGTAAATAGGCCAGAAGTCTTCAACAGAACCTCAACAAGGGACAATGAATGGACCATTGATCTCTAAGCTGATCTGAGCACAGATATATGGAACCAATTCGAGGAGTCTAATAAATCCAGATCAGGACCAAAGAGGGCCTAACTATCCTATCCCTACAGTATAGAAATAGGTCTTGACTTAAAAACTCATATAAAGATCAGACTCTGGATATGTAAGTAAAGAGAACACGCAAAAAAATATCGTGGGATAAGAGACTTTAAAGAAAAAATCCAGAAAAAATAGAGCATCAGGGGAAAAGAAAACAACAACATTAAGTTTGGCCACAAATATTACAGAAGGATCCAGAAGAAATAAAAGTGGTTGTTTTTTTTTAATGAAATTTTTGAAAGAAACTAAGAGCTCATGTAAGAAATGAACTGTTTCCACAGAAAATATGTAATATCTGTAATACCAATGATAATCCTTTAATATCATTTTGAGCCTCAATAAGAGCCAGAGCCTGAACTAATCAACCAGAAGACCTTAGACCTAACAGCTTCTTTGTTCTCTGAATAAACTCAGAAAATACCTCTTCCTATGTCAACAAGACCAGATGGGATTGACTTCATGGCCATTAAGGATGAGACCCTTAAGCTGAGACACTATCTTGAATAATGGGACTTTTTCTTAATATTTTATGGACACATACTATGGTATGGCATTTTAATGGTAAAGAAAATCCTGGGTCGTAATTTCAATTGACGTCAACTCTCTTATCTTACGGTATTTACCACCTATTCAATTAAGATATCCCTAACTTATTTGCCATTTTTTTTTTTTTTTTGCTTTTTGGAGGGCAATTGGGGTTAAGTAACTTGCCCAAGGTCACACAGCTAGGTTTTTGTTTGTGTGGGTTAAGTGTCTGAGGCCGGATCCAAACTCAGGTCCTTCTGACTCCAGGGCCGACGCTCTACTCACTGTGCCATGTAGCCACCCCACCTATCTGCCTTTTTAACCAAATTTTCAGATTAATACCAGAAAGGTTATCTTGTATACTGGGACTCTTCTTGTGTCCATGATGGAAGCAACTTCAACAAGCTGGGTACATGAAGTGTGGAAATTCTTTGAAAGAATTTATGACTTTTCAAAGTATAAAGAAAATGAGAAAGGGGGAGTGGGGGGTGGGAGGAGGCTGAAAGGTGAAATGTCATTAGTCACAGAGACCCACAAGGGTAGGTTTCAGGCATCTTCAGATAGACTGGGAACCCTGCTACTCCCAGCCAATGGGAGCAGAGAAGGGAAATGAAAATCAGGGCAAGGTATAAAAAATTGTGATGTGCCTCAAACAAATGTTCCTGTGTTTAGGTTACTCACTCCTGCAAGAACTGCCTCCCTGAGTTTATCAGTTAATATCTTACTCTTTATCGAGCACTCTAGAGTGTGAGAAAAAAATTCTTCAGAAAGAATTTGAAGAATAGGTTAGAAAAGAAAGTGGAAAACCTTATCCAAGTCATGAACAATCTAAAAACTGAAATAAAGCCAACAGGGAGGAGCCAAGATGGCGGGAAAGAAGCAGTAACCTCGCTGAGCTCCTCGGTCACTAAGGCTCAAAGGGTGAATCTGAGTGGAATCCGGAGTGACGGAGCCCACTGGAAGACGAAGTGCGGCAGAGTCCAGCCCAGGAGGTTGCCCACTGTGTCCAGACTGGTCAAGCGCAGAGCGAGTGGTGTCTGCACAGCCCAGACCTAAGAACAGACAAGCAGACTACACCAGAGAGAGCAAAAGCCCCAGCCTGCAGACTTACCGAGGATGAATCACGGTCATCCGGTAGGATCAGTGGAGCCAGGTAGGAGAGTTGGTGGCTTCTCTAGCTGCATTCGGCCCCCAGCCTGGAAGTTTAGAAACTGCCTGCCTGTATAATACAGGGGCTGGAATGGCAAAGTAAATTCTAGCTGCTCCGATCCTCCCATCCCTCCTTCATGAAGCAGAAAACCCAAAGATAAGTCTCCCACCCAGACTGAAATCCCAAGTTAATGGAAATAGCCCCAGGCTTGAGAGTCTCCAAGAAGGGGTGTAACTGAGATAGCCAGGAGTCTGAAGAGAGGATGGGGTCCCAACAAGCCCCACCTCTCCTTACCAACAAAAGCCTACTCATAGCCCAGGGGTATAGAGGAAGAAATCTGAAGTGATCAGACGCACCCATACCTATTCATCTACATCCCTCATTGACTTCCCTGACTTAGCCATAAACTAGCCACCCAGAGGTATTCAAAGTCAAGGATCAGGCCCTAAACTCACAGCCTGAGAAACTAAGAAACAGGAAGTCACAATGGGAAAAAAAAAGCCGAGAAGGAGAAGGGGAAGGCAAAAAAGTCTATTCCAGCATACTATGCAGGGCAAGAACAACAAAACACACAGGACAATATAGACTCTCTACCCACACCTGAGACCACAGAAGGGAACATGATCTGGTCTCAAGCCCAAATAGCATTCCTGGAGGAGCTTAAGAAAAATTTTAAAGACCAAATCAGGGAGGCAGTGACCAACTTGGAAAAACGTCTCAGTGAAGTAATTGGAGAAAATACCTCCCTAAAAAAGGAACTTCAAAAAATAACTGAAGACCCTAATTCGATAAAAATTAGAAACAATCAAATTGAAGCTCAGAACTCTATGATGCAGCAAGAGTCAATCAAACAAAACAAGACGATTGAAAAATTGCAAGAAAATATAAAATATCTCACTGGAAAAATAACTGACCTAGAGAACAGATCCAGGAGAGACAACCTAAGAATTATTGGTCTACCAGAAAGCCATGATGAAAAAAGCAACCTAGACAACATCCTCCAAGAGATTGTCAAAGAAAACTGTCCTGAGGTCCTGGAATCAGAAGATAAAATAACTATCGACAGCATTCACCAGAATCCTCCTGAGAGAGATCCCAAACTGAAAACTCCAAGAAATATAGTAGCCAAATTCAAGAATTACAAGATTAAAGAAAAAATTCTACAAGCAGCCAAAAAGAATTCAAATATCGAGGAACTACAGTTAGGACCACACAGGACCTAGCAGCTTCTACCTTAAAAGAGTGGAGGGACTGGAATTTGATATTTCGTAGGGCAAGAGAGCTAGGACTACAACCAAGGATTAACTACCTGGCAAAACTGAGCATAATCTTCCAGGCAAGGAGATGGTTGTTTAATGAAATAAGGGACTTCCAGATGTTCCTGATGAAAAAGCCAGAGCTCAATGGAAAATCTGATCTCTAATTACAAGACTCAAGAAAGACATAAAAAGGTAAACAAGAGAAACACAGACTCACACATGCATAAGCGCACACACCCACACCCACAAACACATGCCCATTACTTGGGATGCAACAAGAGCAAAATGTTCACATCCATATATGTGCAGCTGATAACTGTCAATATTCAAAATCTTTATGATTATCATGACCTTCAAAAGGGTTATACTTAGAGGGTGTGGGTATGAATGCACTAACCTGATGTCTAAAAAAAAAAAAACCTATTAAGGGGATCAAAGGTACTATAATGGGAAAAAGGAAAGGATGAGCTAGGAAAAGGTAAAATATGCCATCTGAAGGGACATTAAAACACACTATAGAAGAGGGGAAAGAAAGAGGGAGAGGAACATCATTTAAACACTATTCTCACTGGTTCTGGTTCAAAGAGGGATCAACTTAAATCAGTGAAGTTTAAGATTTTAATGTGAATAGACACATAAATTCACTGAATAGAGGAAAAGGAGGGAGGGAGAGGAGCAATGTTAGAAATTTACTCTCACTGGTTTGGAATGAAACAGGGAGTAATTCACTCTGATAAGTATAAAAACTTACTTCGTCCTATAGAAAGCAGAAGGGTAAGGGGGGGTGAAAAAGAGGAGACTAAAGGGGGGAATTAGAAGGGAGGGAAACAGTAATAAGGGGAGAGGGTAGGTTAAGAAGAGGGATCACTGGGTGGGAACACTGAGGGAGGGGGTGGTCAAAAGGGAAAACTTCAAGGAGGGGAAGGGAGAAGGAAGAAACAAAAACATAAACAGGGGAGGGAATAGGATGGAGGGGAAGAGACAGATAGTCATTATTACTGTGAATGTGAATGGGATGAACTCTCCCATAAAACAGAGGCGGGTAACAGAATGGATTAAAAACCATAATCCTACAATATGCTGTCTACAAGAAACACATTTGAAACAAAGGGATACCCACAGGGTAAGGGTAAAAGGTTGGAGTAAAATTTATTATGCCTCAGCTAAAGTAAAAAAAAGCAGGGGTAGCAATACTTATCTCAGATAAAGCAAAAGCAAAAATAGATCTAATTAAAAGAGATAAAGAAGGAAACTATATCCTACTAAAAGGCACCATTGAGAATGAAGCAATATCACTACTTAATATATATGCACCAAGTGGTATAGCATCCAAATTCCTAGAGGAGAAGTTAAAGGAATTAGAGGAAGAAATAGATAGCAAAACCATACTAGTGGGGGACCTTAATCTCCCCCTCTCTGAACTCGATAAATCTAACCTCAAAATAAACAAGAAAGAAGTTAAGGAGGTGAATAGAATCTTAGAGATACTAGATATGATGGATCTCTGGAGAAAACTGAATGGGGATAAAAAGGAATTTACTTTCTTCTCAGCAGTGCATGGTACATACTCAAAAATAGACCATGTACTAGGGCATAAAAACCTCACAATACAGTGCAGAAAGGCAGAAATATTAAATGCATCATTCTCAGATCATGATGCAATAAAAATTGTATGCAATAAAGGGCCATGGAAAGATAGACTAAAAACTAATTGGAAACTAAACAATTTAATCCTAAAAAATTGGTGGGTCAAAGAAGAAATTATAGAAACAATCAATAATTTCATTCAAGAGAATGATAATAATGAAACAACATACCAAAATTTGTGGGATGCACTAAAGGCAGTTCTCAGGGAAGTTTTATATCCCTGAGTGCATACTTAATTAAAGCAGAGAGAAGGGAGGTCAATGAATTAGACATGCAATTGAAAAAGCTAGAAAAAGAACAAATTGAAAATCCCCAATTAAGTACTAAATTAGAAATATTGAAAACCAAAGGTGAGATGAATAAAATTGAAATTAAGAAAACCATTGAATTAATAAATAAAACTAAGAACTGGTTTTATGAAAAAATCAACAAAATTGATAGACCCTTAGTCAATATGATAAAAAAAAAGAAAGAAGAAAACCAAATTATGAGTATCAAAAATAAAAAGGGTGAATCTACCTCTAATGAAGAGGAAATCAAAAAAATAATGAGGAATTATTTTTCCCAATTGTATACACATAAATATGACAATCTTAGTGAAATGGATGAATATTTACAAAATCACAAATTGCCCAGATTAACTGAAGAGGAAGTGAATTACCTAAATAACCCCATCTCAGAAAAAGAAATCAAACAAGCCATCAATGAACTCCCTAGGAAAAAATTTCCAGGGCCAGATGGGTTCACTAGTGAATTCTATCAAACATTTAAAGAACAATTGATTCCAATACTCTACAAACTATTTGGGAAAATTAGTGAAGAAGGAGTCCTACCAAAGTCTTTCTATGACACAAATATGGTACTGATTCCTAAATCAGGAAGAGATAAAACAGAGAAAGAAAATTATAGACCAATTTCCCTCATGAATTTAGATGCAAAAATTCTAAATAAAATATTAGCCAAAAGACTCCAACAACTTATCACAAAAATAATACACTCTGATCAGGTAGGATTCATTCCAGGAAGGCAAGGATGGTTTAATATTAGGAAAACCATCAGTATAATTGAGCACATCAACAATAAAACTAGCAGAAACCACATGATCATCTCAATAGATGCAGAAAAGGCTTCTGAAAAAGTACAACACCCATTCCTATTAAAAACACTAGAAAGTATAGGAATAAATGGAGCCTTCCTCAAAATAGTTGATAGCATCTATTTAAAACCATCAGCAAGTATTATATGCAATGAAGATAAACTAGAAGCCTTTCCAATAAGATCAGGAGTGAAACAAGGGTGTCCACTATCACCCCTCTTATTCAATCTGGTACTAGAAACACTAGCAGTAGCAATTAGAGAAGAAAAAGAAATCAAAGGAATCAAATTAGGTAACGAAGTGACCAAGCTATCACTCTTCGAAGATGATATGATATACTTAGAGAATCCTAGAGAATCAAATAAAAAACTACTAGAGACAATAAATAAATAATTTGGCAAAGTTGTAGGATATAAAATAAATCCACATAAATCCTCAGCATTCCTGTACATCTCTCATGAAACTCAACAGCAAGAGATAGAAAGAGAAATCCCATTTAAAGTCACGGTAGACATTATAAAATATTTGGGAATCTACTTGCCAAAACAAACCCAGAATCTATATGATCACAACTACAAAACACTTCTCACACAAATAAAAGCAGATCTAAATAGTTGGGAAAATATCAATTGCTCATGGCTGGGTCAAGCTAATATAATAAAAATGACAATTTTACCCAAACTAAATTATATATTTAGTGCCATACCAATCAATTTACCAAAAAACTTTCTAGAGTTAGACAAAATAATAACAAAATTTATTTGGAAAAACAAACGGTCTAGAATATCAAGGGAATTAATGAAAAGAAACGCTAGGGAAGGTGGACTAGCTATGCCAGATCTTAATCTGTATTATACAGCAGCAGTCATCAAAACTGCTTGGTAGTGGCAGAGGTGTAGAGTAGTGGATCAATGGAACAGATTAGGTGCAGGAGACCCAGCAGTTAATGAATATAGCAATCTATTGTTCAATAAACCCAAAGACCCCAGTTTTGGGGATAAGAATACACTATTTGACAAAAACTGCTGGGAAAACTGGAATACAGTATGGCAGAAACTGGGCATAGACCATTCTCTAACACCATATACCAAAATCAAGTCCAAATGGGTGCATGATCTAGGTGTAAAGGATGATACTGTAAGCAATTTGGGAAAGCAAGGAATAGTTTACCTGACAGATCTGTGGAGAGGGGAAGACTTTAGGACCAAACAAGAATTAGAGAGCATTATAAAATGCAAAATGGATAATTTTGATTACATTAAATTGAAAAGCTTCTGTACAAACAAAACCAATGTAACCAAGATCAAGAGGGAGGTGGGAAATTGGGAAAGAATTTTTACAACTTGTGTCTCTGATAAAGGACTCATCTCTAAAATTTATAGAGAATTGAGCCAAATCTATATGAATACAAGTCATTCCCCAATTGATAAGTGGTCAAAGGATATGAACAGGAAATTTTCAGAGAAAGAAATTAAAGATATCTATAAGCATATGAAGAAATGCTCTAAATCTATTAATTAGAGAAATGCAAATCAAAACAACTCTGAGATACCACATCCCTCCAGTCAGATTGGTTAAGATGACAAAACAAGAAAGTGACAAATGCTGGAGAGGATGTGGACAAATTGGAACACTGATACATTGCTGGTGGAGTTGTGAACTTATCCAACCATTCTGGAGAGCAATCTGGAATTATGCCCAAAGGATTATAAATAATTACATACCCTTTGACCCAGCCATACCACTTCTAGGGTTATATCCCAAAGAGATCATAGAAGTGGGAGGAAGACCCATATGTACAAAAATATTTTTAGCAGCCCTTTTTGTGGTTGCAAAGAATTGGAAACTGAAGGGGTGCCCACCAATTGGGGAATGGCTAAACAAGTTGTGGTATATGAATGTAATGGAATATTATTGTGCTATAAGAAATGAAGAGGTGACGGATTTCATAATTACCTGGAGAGACTTATACAAACTGATGCTGAGCGAGAAGAGTAGAATCAGAAGAAATCTGTATACAATCACAGACATACCATATCTGTGATGACCAACTATGATAGACTGGACTCTTTTCAGCAATGCAGTGATATAAGTTAATCCCGAAAGACTCAAGAAAGTGAGAAATGCGCCATCCAGAGATATAACTAGAAAGAATTGAACCTGAATCCTGATGGAAGCAAACTAAATGATCTTGTTCTTTTCATTGTTTGGTTTTATTTCTTCTTTACCATCTTTCATCCCACCTAGTACAATACGCCTTTGTACTTGGAATAATGTCTAATATGAATGCATTTGCAGATCATATACTGGACTATATGCTGTCGTGTGGGGAGGGGGAAGGGAAGTAAAGGAAATTTGAAAATCAAGGAACTATGGAATTGAAACTTGTTAACTGAAATTAAACTAATAAATTAATTTAAAAAAAAAAAGAAATAAAGCCAACAGAACTTGAATGATGAGACAAGAAACATAATACAAAATTAAAAGATTGAAAAACTACAGCAAATCTAACGTATCTATCCAAAACAATGTCCCAAAAGAGGATAATTTAATAATAAAACTTCCTGAAAACACAAACACCCCCCCCACCCCACCCCACCTGGATATATTTCAAGAAACCATAAATGAAAACTGCCAAGATTTACTAGAAATAGGGCGAAATAAAATCAGACAAACTGCTACCTCCTAAAGGAATCCTCAAAATAAGAACTCCCAAGAATAATGGAGCTAAAATTCAAAATTCCCAGATTAAAAAAAAAAAAAAACCTAACACAAAAAACCGTGCAGGCAGGTAGCCAGAATAAGAATTCAAGTAGCAAAGAACCATAGTGAGGATCACACAAGACTTGGCAACAACAACAACAAAAAAAGTGATCCTACTAATCCTTATATGATATAAAAACAGTCATGACATCTAGACCAGGATGGGACAAAAGTAGAGAATGCTAAAGATCAGTATCCTAAATAACTATGAAAAAATATCCAATAAAATATCAGCAAAGAATCTGTACCAACATGTTTAAAAGATTATGCACTCTAAATTGGAATTATACCAGGAATGTAGGGTTGGTTCAATAACTAAGAAAACTGTAAACATAACACCATTCAGAAAAGATTAACAAAATACAACATCCACTTGATTAAAAAACAAAACAATAAAAAACAGGGGAATAAATGGATCTTTTCCTTACATAAACCAAGAGCTAGCATTATCTGTAATAAAGAATCCCTAATGGTCTTTAAATGTAAAGCAAGAATAGTCATTTATCACCACTATTATGAGATAAAGCTCTAAAAATGATAAATTATAAGGGGGAAAAAGAAATCAACAGAATAAGTATTGACAAAGATGACAAAATTATTTATCCTTTTTTGCAAAGATTTACAAAGATCTTAGAGAACCTTAGAGATTTAACTAAAAACTCAAACAAATAGTAACTTCATCAAAGTAGCAGGATATAAAATATACCCCCCCCCAAAAAAAAAAAAATCAACCTTTCTTTAACTCAGCAGGAAATGAACGAAATTCCATTCAACACTGCTGAATATAAAAAATATCTGGATTTTGACTTACCAAGATCCAAAGGAATTATATGAATGCAAATGCAAAATATACTTTATAAAATAATTACAGCTATATATTAACTGCTCAGAGTTGGCCCAGATCATTATAATAAAAATGACAATACTACCTAAAATATCATATTCAATCACTATTACAAATTAAAGGGTTTACTTTATAGCAAAACCTTATAGCAAACACCAAAGAGTTTCCTTATAGCACTAGAAAAAAATAATAAAATTTCCCTGGAGGAACAAAAGGTCAAGAATCTCAAGTGAAATAATAAAAAAAAAAAAAGTGGAAAGGAAGAACATCCAGAAATACCATATATCAAACTATACTACAAAGCAGTAATCAAAAACAATTTACTAATATTTTGAAAAATAGAAAAGTTGATCAGTGGAACACATTTAGGAAAGAAAGGATTCAGAAGGAATGAACATACTTTTAGCAGACCCCATCTGCTTCAATATTCAACTACAACCAGAAAGCAGTCTGGCAAAAATTAGTTTAGACTAGTACCTTAGACAAGTGGTATCCAATTCAAATAGAAACATACTCCTACCACCAATGCATACTGAGAAAACCACAAATTAGCATTATCTGTGTTGTACTAGAGGCCAGTTTCTGGGAAAGTGACACCTCTGTCTTACACCATACACCACAACAAGCTCCAAACTGATACATGATCTAGATAATAAATCATCACATCATCAACAAGGCGGAGGAGGAGGTAAACAATTATCTTTCCAATATATGAATAGTAGAAGAGCACTTAACTTAAGCAAGAAGTCAAGATAATCACATAAGAGATTAAACAGCTCATTTTGACTACTTAAAATTCAAAAGCTTTTGCACAAATTAAATCAATAAAACTAAATTTAGTACAGAAACCATTAACTAGGAAAAATCTTCACAGTAAGTTTCCGATATCCAAAATATTTATAGAGAAATTACTTCAATGCATAAAATCAAATGCCATTCCCAAGAGATAAATCAACAAAGGATCCTTACAAGCAGTTCTCAAAGGCTAGTTAGCAATAATAATATAAAACTAAATTACAAATCGATAATAAAAGAAACAAATTAAAGCAGCTCTGAGGATTCACTTTATACCCATCAAATTGGCAAAGATGACAAAAAAGGAAAATGATAGTTCCAGAAGGGATGTAGAACAGGCCCTTTTGGGCATTGCTGATGGATCTGTAAATTGGTCCAACCATTGTGGAAAACAAATTGGAACTACATGTGAAAATCACTAAATTGTGCATACCCTATAAGCAAATGATACAACTAAAGTTTAAAATGTTGGCATTTATATAGCTCTTTAAAGTCTACAAAGCATTTTGCATGTTATCTCATCTGATCCTAATAATAATACTGAAAGAGAGACATGATTATCCTCATCTTACAGATGAGTAAACTGAGGCTAAGTAAGCATGGTTAAGTGATTTGTCTAAGTCTTCAATGTCAGAATTAGGATTAAAATTCAGGTGTTCCTGACTCCATTATGCTACCTTGATGTTATGGAACAAATGCAAATCATGTGTAAAGGGCTTACCCCAGACCTGGCACATAGGTGCTTAAAATTCCTTTTCCCTTCCTAGCCCCCTCTCTTCCTATATATCTATACATCTCTATCTATATATTCCAAAGTCCAAAGAGATTAAAAAAGGGGAGAAACAGTCACAGCAGCATTTTTCTGTTGTAGAAAATAACTGAAAACTAAGGAAGTACCCATCAATCAGAGAATGACTGAACCAATCACAATATATGCAAACCATGATGAGGGGAGTGGGGGGGATTCAGAGCAAAGAAAGTTCTATGAACTATTACAGAGGAAGGTGAGCAGAATACAAAAATTTATTACTACAATATTGTAAAGAAAAATAGCTTTGAAAGACTTAAGAAATTTGATCAATACAATAACCAGTCATGATGCCAGGGGACCAGTCATGCCTCCCACATCCTAACAGAGAGGTAATGAATTAAGAGGTGCAGAATCAAACATTTTCAGACACGGTTATTAATCTGTGGAACTGTTTTGCTTGACTATGCTAATTAGTTAGAATGGGGTGAATTTTGGGGGGGAAGGGGACTTTGAAGAAAAGGAGTACTAATAACAGGGAAGAAAAAAACACCAGTAAAGCATTTAAAAATGCTAAGAAAAGATTTGAAGGAAAGCAACACAGACAAGTTTTGGAACTGAAGTGCTGAATTGAATATGTACATACACATACACATACACATGTACACCTATTTTTTAAAATAAACTATTAGGTAACAAGCTTCACGGTTTCATATACAATCAATTCTTTTTCTGTTCTTTGTATATAGAAATATTCATGTCTGTCAAGTTTATAATGACCAAAAAAATTTTTTTAACAATCAAAGGATTAACAATTGTACTACGTGAACTTAATTTAGAATAGAAAATAATTCAGTAGTCATTAGAAGTTAAAATGTAAAAACCCATTATAATAAACTCAGTAAGGCTACCAAATGGTAGTAAGATTCAAAAGTAAAAAGCCATTCTTCCAGAAATTATACTCCTAAACAGCAAGACAGCCATTCAGTCTTTTTATATTTGTGAAACCTATTATTTTACTTGGCATTACCACACCTCAGCCCTCTTCATTCTAAGTGTTATGACTTTCACCAAAAAAAAAAAATTTTAAGAAAAAAGGCAAAATAAAAAGACAATTTTACACACACACACACACACACACACACACACAGAGTTACTGACCTCCTTACTAAAGCTGATTTTATATGTCGTCTTCTCTGCATAACTACAAATAGCTTAATCCTTAATGTGGGGGAAAGGGGGAAAAAAAGAATTCACAGAGAACCCCAGGTACTGTCAAGAGTTTTGCTGTCAAGCTCTTTTTAGGAAAGAGCATCAAGAGCAGTGGTGTTTGTTTTATTTTCAAAAGCTGCTTTTGTTTACAGAGAAGTTATACAACTAGAAAAAATGAGACATGTATGCTGAGATTTTTTTCCTTAGATGAATAAAAGTTATATTATAACTAAGATAAGCAATCATTTTCTTAAAATTCTAAAATTTCATAAAATAAAGTTGAACATAATATGGTATATGCACTCCCTGAAAAGTTTAAAAGCACATAACCTTTTAAAATCAAATGTTTAAAAAGACAAATATGTCAGACAAATTCCCAAACCATGACAAATGTGAAAATGAGAATATTCAATGACACTTACCTTGGGTTCTGATAAGTGGCAAGTAGTCAAGTGATATCGTTGAAACACTGTACAATTCACAATTCCTCCTGGAGATAATGTTTTTCGAAATTTAGAGTCTAAATCCCAATGCCTAACAATGACAAAAAAGTTCTGTTAATTTTAGGCTTTACAGTGGGTAGGTACTGCATACATAGAATATATATATTAAAATGTTATCTGTTCAAGGAACTTACATCATAAAGTGAAAAACTGCAAATTCTAACACTGAAAAACTCTAAAGACATACCTAAGATCCCTCCAAGCCTAAAGAAATGCTGGAATAAATTAATGTCCAATAAAGCTGAAATATTAAGAATTTTTTCAACTGCATCAATATTTGTTCATTAATTAATATGCACGGGAAACAGGGCATGAGAAATATTTAATATTATCTATTAAGGAAAAGCCAGTTGTCTATCCAAAAAATAATTTCCAAGAGCTTAAAAAGTAATACTATGAGGATCAACATATACCACTTAATCTACATCTAGTTATCGCAGCAATATAGCTAATAAATTTTAATTTAAAATTTCAAACTATTCTAAGATTTTATACTCTACTTAAATTTTGCTAGCACATAATTGGTATAAATATCATTTTCCTTCACAGAATTAGATGGAAATTATTTTAGCAAGAATAGTTTCAACTAGTTTATACTTTGTGAATACAGGTCACATGAGATACTTTCAGAAATTCATGCAAATAAAGGAATATATGTTAATGTCTCCTATTCCAATGGCATGAATCTTTGATTCTTAAAATAAACATCTCAAAATCAATCAATATACATTTAAGTGCCTACTATTTGCCAGCCATTGTTTTAAGTGCTAAGGATACAAGAAGAAAAGATAAAACCATTCTTGCTCTCAAGGAGCTTACATTTCATTGAGGGAGACAACAGGCAGATATATAAATATATACAAAGTAGTGTTCTAGTCATATCCATGGGTAGTTAGGAGGCGATGATTACTAACACCTTGCAGGGAGAAAGGAAAATCAAGGCAAGCTTCATGTAGAATATAGCATCTTGAAGAAATGAGAGATTCTATGAAACAAATGAGAAGAGAATGCAATGCAGGTATAAAGGACTCGCAATGCAAAGACAGAAAAAAACAAAGATGGAATACTATGTAAAGAACAAAGAGAAGGTCAATTTAGCAGGACTGTCAAGTGAGAACAAAGGAAGTAAAAAGTATATTGAAATCAGGAAGATAGGTCGGTATCAGGCCTTTATAAATCAAAAAGTTTATATTTTATCCTAGAGGCAGTAAGAAGTCACTAGAGTTTACTGAATAAGGAAGTAATACTGTAAAATCTGTACTTAAGGAAAATCATTTTGGCAGGGTGGCTAAGGGTGAGATGAGACAGCTAGAGAACACTTAAAAAGTAATGCGGGTGTAAACTAAGGTGGTGTCTGCGTGAGCTGTGAGAATGGTACTGATACAAAAAAAATCTAAGTAGAAATGGTTAAGTCTTGGTAAATAATTAGTTATACACCCTTGATGGAAATGGGAAAATTTGGTGGAGAAAAAGGTTTCAGAAAACACTTTGTTCAGTTTTGGACAGGATGATTTTCAGATGTATTTGGAACATACAATCTAAAATGTCCAAAAGTTAGTTCATGACACATGACTAGCGTTCAAGAGAGAATTGAGGTAGACGTATAGAAATGATAACCCTTGGGAGGTGATAAAGTCACCAACAGAGTGAAAAGTTTAAAGGGAAGAGCTTAAGATAGATCAGGACAGAGCCTTAAAGTTCACCAACAGTTAGTTAATATGATGAACCTTTAGAGAAGCCTAATGAGTGTTCAGCAGGTAGGAATCTGAACTTAGTGTGTTCAGACAAGGAGATTGCAATGTCACAAAAACCCAGATAAGAAAATATCCAAGAGGGGTAATCAAGTGTCAAATGCTACAGGGGAAGTCAAGAAGGATGAAGAATAAGAGAAGACCACTAGATTTGGCAATTAAAAGACTGTTGTTGGTAACTTGTGAGAAAGAAGTTTCAGCTGAGTGATGAAGCTGCAAGTCATATTGCAAAGGGGTTTGAGAAAGTGAATGGAAGGGAACAAGTAGAGGTACTGTGTAGACAGCTTTTTCTAAGCTTTCAGCCAGGAAAGGAAGGACAAGTACCAGCTTGAGAGGATGAGAGAGTTAAATGAAGATTAATTAAGGATGAGGAAAGGAATATGTTTGAAGGCAGCAGGGAAAGAACCAGTACATAAGGCACATTTCCTAAAGATAATCTACCATATTCTCTCTCTTTTTTAACTCTAGGCCCAACTCATCCATTTACATTACCTATCCCATATATACATAGCTACATCTTTTAGTCCACAATGTGATGGTAAAGATGTGGTTCACTATGGTGCACCAACTTGCAATCTGCTCTTCCCCTCCCCTTCAAGGATACTTCAGTGTATATAATTTTGATGACTTTCACAAAAACTGGATGTAAAATTACAAAGAAAAGCTTAGTGCCTTTTTTTTTAAAGGGGAGGGGGTACATGCCTAGCTAGAAGAGGGCATAGGATACTGTAAATAATGTAAGATCTTTTGGGTACTGATCATTTTTGCTCAATTTTTCTCTTCTTCCCTTTTCTCTTTTTAAAAAACTAATTATTACAAGGGACAACTCTCTGGGAAGAGATATAGGGGAAATTTAGGCAATGCAAAAACAAAAGATGTTAATAAAAATATGTTTTTAAAATTGTATACATAGTGACAAAGTAGACATACAGATCAAAAGTAATCAATATTTTCCCAGTCAACTTTTCAGTATTAATAGGACCTAAAATCTTTTCCTACTATTCTATCTTCTCCACCATCAGGTTCCCTATGATTTGGTCAGGCTCTCAAAAACACTCTCACAACTATGTAGCCTCCAACACAGATCTCTATCCCTGCTACTTTTCCCATCCTTGTTCTCTTAAGGCCTGTGATACTACACTCTAAGTGAGGTGACTCTCAAACAAACCACTTGTTATAAATATCTCTGCAGATCTTCCCCATTTTCCCTTTTTTTGTCTTTCTATTTTCATCCGTGTATCTCTACCACATTCTCTACTTCTACTTGAGTCCCTTATCATATTCAAAAACGATCTCCTTTCCAAACCAGCCTGCATCCAGTTGTCTAAAAAAAAAAAAATCTTCCTAAGCACAATACCGATGTCATTCCCCTACTCAAGAATCATCAAGGGCTTCCCATTGCATGGAGGAGAAAACCCTTTGCCCAGCATTTGAAGTCCTTCAAAATCTTATTACCACATAGGCAATGATTGGGGAGCAGCACATAACTGTGAAAAAGCACTACCATTCAAGTAAAAGGACCAACGGTTCAAGTCTCTCCTCTGACATTTTTGTGCCTGTGTGACCTTGGGCAATTCACTTAACCTCTCTAATGCCTCATCTATAAAATGACCAGGTTGGTCTCAGGATAGAGGAAACTGTGGCCTTCTAGGTCCTCAAGTACAGCCCTTTGATTGAATTCAAACTTTACAGAACATAACAATCCTTATTAAAAGGATTTGTTCTGTAAAAAAAAAAATCTTTATATGTTATCTCCTCCAGTAAAGTTTAAGCTCATTGAGGACAGTAACTCTTTCTCCTTTGTCTAAGTATCCCAATTCCTAAAACAGTGCCTTACACATAAAGACAAAAAATGCTCACTAAGTTGAATTAAGACATAAAATGAATGACAATTCAAATTCTGGCTTATAAAGTTGGCTTCTGCTATTGCAAACTACCAAACATCACTTAGAATGTCAACATGTCTAATTCCCTTCCATTAGAGCTCCATCAGTTTAGAAAAAAAGATACTAAGAATGGCCCTCAAAATTAATATATCAATATGGCAATTAGGCACTCTGTCACCTCAAGTTCTATTTCTAGAGAAGAATATGGCTCTGGTAATTGGTCAGAAGTATTCAACAGAGAGCAGAGCTGAAAAATAAAAAACCAAAATCAAGTTTTCCACATATCTAGGCCACCATGATATACATCCATAATTATCTTTACATCTTAAAATTCTAAATAATGGGTTTGAGGGGAAAACAGGAAAGTGAAAATACGTGTGCAGAGTTGATATAATACAAACTACACTGAACCCATATTCAGAAGGCCCAGGATAGTGAATACTAGGAATGACTTGATGGACTGAGAAATAAAACAAAAAATTAAATATGTTTAATCACAATTTTTTGGTTCCTCCTCCTGCCTATTATCCTAAAGATAAAAAAAAATCTGAGTAGGAATCAAGAGTTCTAGTCTGGGCTGTAACCCTAAAAACATTTACTCAAGTCAGAGGCCCTCTGGCCTCCATTTCTTCATTTATAAAATGACCAGACTGGTACACGTGTCACTTAGAAGTAAGTCCCTTCTAAAATTCCACAATCCTATGAACTGTCTAGTGGAGTGGTATAGAAGAATTATTGTCTAAGCATATATATGCTGTCATATTATCACAGACTTATGTCAATCTCCAAAAGACAAAGTCTTCAATAAATCACTGTAAAATGTGCTGCATAAGTAGTAAAATTCAGTGACAGCTTGAGACTTCCGGTGAAACTCTTTGGCCAAATAAAAGGTTCCTCTGTTATGGTACATTTTAAATTTCTGTAACACTTAAAAGGGGTTCAATCTACTATATGCCTTTGTTGTTGTTTGTCCTTCATTCTTAAAGAGGACCATGACATCAGGAAGGGGATGCCATAACTTGAAAGTGAATTGGATTTAAGTGAGGGAGGGCTGTGCCAAGTCACCAGCCTCACTTTCTCCTCTGGAGTCATCTAGGCCCAGTGGCAAGAAGCAGTGGGAGACCTTGGCCTTTTTAAGCTAAGATGTTTAACAGTTTGACTGAAGCAAAGCCCATTCAGTAATTAAGACTAAGTAAGAAATGAGGCAGAGAGGTGATTAGGTGGTACAGTGACTAGAGCATCGCCCCTGGAGTAAGGAGGACCAGAGTTCAAATCTGGTCTCAGACACTTGACACTAGCCATGTGACCTTGGACAAGTCACTTAACCCCAACTGCCCTGCCTTCCCCACCCCTCCAAAAAAAGAAAAAAAAAGAAAAGAAAAAAAAATGAGGCAGAGAATGGCCCCTTTTACCTAGTCAACAACATCAAAAAACCAGAGAAGGGAAAACCCTTTAGGGTTTCTGGCTAAAACAGAAACAACTGCTACTTACATTCACTCAGAGCCAATGGGGCCCAAAGAGCTAAGAGTGATTTGGGCTGACTGAGACCTATTATTGGCCAATCAATGAGCGCCAGAGTGAGTTGGGTTTAAGACAGGTTCCTTAAGAAAGAAAGCTAGCCTATAAACCCCAAGACAGCTTGCTGAGGTTTCAGTGATCAGGATATATATTTCTTTGGGCAGAGCACAAGCAAATAAGGAAATGGTTCTCTAGGTGGACAGAGGGAGAGAGGAGAGAGGAAGAAACAGAGGGATTGTGCTGCCCAACTAGAAGTGACCAGTTGGATCTCCAATGAGGCAGCTACTACTACTCACGGGTTGTTGTTTGTCCTTCATTCTTGAAGAGGGCCAAGACATCAGGAAGGGGATGCTATAACTTGCAAGTGAATTGTATTTAAGTGGGGAAGGGCTGTGCAAAGTCACCAGTCTTACTTAGTCTCTCCTACTGAGCCATCTTGGTCCAGTGGCAAAACAGATTAAGACAACCAGAGATGGCCCCAGACACAGTGGGTATGTACTAGTGTAGTGTTCTACACATGGGAGACAATAAGTTAATTGGATCTGAACAAGGAAGTGATAAGTATACTTATCTTAACTAACTCAGCCCAATGACAGGCACAAGAGTATTTAGCCAGGGTTCCCAACAAACCTTAAAAATCAGACTGCCATCACATGAAGTAATTTTAGCACAATCTAACCTAACAAGTGAACTTATGGTCTTCCCAATCAGGTATTTTCATGGTTTGCTACAACTATAACTTTAAAATAATCTACAGCACCACTCAGTTAAACCACAGCAAAGATCCACTTAGGGGGTCAGGAAGGGAGAAGAATGGATTGAGGGAGGAGGCATGCTTGTCATCTTTTTGGGGGGAGGGAAGAAGGGGGCGTGGTTGTATCTTTGACAGTTTCAGACCACTTTAGGCACTAGCAATATGCATCCTTTTCTTGAAAGTTGAAAAATTCACCTGCCTCCTAATCCCAAATCAACTCTGTTGAGCCCACAGTAAATGGTAGTCACTTTTCTTTCTTATAAGACTACACATCCACATGACCTACAATTAGATAGTTCAGCTTCTGATCTCCAGAATTTGCTTGCTGTTACTTCCTTGGTTACTAAAAATGCAATCTGAGAAAGTAACAAGGTAGAACAATGACATATGTTATTTCCAATGGAAGAATCTTATGATCAAGTCTCAATCTTAATCTATTTTTACCCCCAAATGAAGTATACTACACTTTTAAAAAATTGCTATCATCCATTTAAATGAGGTTCTGAATATTCCAACAGGAATGTTTTTACATGAGCCACCCACATTAATCTGCTCTCCCTTTGTGATCAACAGGAATTTTCTAAAAGGATGGGAGGGAAAAGAGATAGAAACAATATAGCATGATAAAAATTCTCTGAATAAAAGCAAATTCATGGGAAAGGAAGTCATAACCTCACACCATGCTCTAACTAAAGAACTAGAACTACTCCGCTATTTAATAATTGGTAATAGTTCCAAAACCACATATCAATATAGAAATATGCCCAAGACTGAAGCAACAGAAATAACACCCAAATCTAAATACTTATGTCAAATATTCTCTCTGTTCTTTTCTTTCCTATTTTTATAGGTGTTAGTTCCCATCTTTACTATTTTTTCTCCCAATTCATTCATTTTAGCCACCAACTCAAGTTCTAATGTTTCATTATGACACCGAGGTAACCCTAGCTATGAAAACTGACCAGAAGTTCTGATAGGTCTTAACCTGAAGTTTATGGCTTACTGTCCCAGGACTAGCTCAGTTGGGGAGACCATCCACTTATTCACCCAACACTTATTAAGTAAGTGCAGTGCAACATAGGATGATGGGGGAAAGGGGGAGGGGGGAGTCGGAGAGGAGAAATAATGAATAGATAATACTGTGCAGAGTCTCTGCCTTCATGGAGTTTATAAAATCTACTAAATTTATCCTAAAGGGTGGTGGTTTGTTGTTGGTGGTGGTTTTGGTTTTTTTTTAACCTTGGCCAAAACAAAACTACGTAAGGCAGTGAGTGGTTTCATTGTCAGTTTGAGGCAGCAACCTTAAAATTAAAATAATTTGAAACGATTTATCATCAACAATCCGGTACCCAGCACTCAACTAAACTAAAAAAAAATAGGATTTAACACAATTTAATTTTAAATGGGTAAATATAGAGCTGCGACATGTCAGGTCATTTTTAACCTGAAACTCGGTTTCCTTAACTCTAAGAAAGTCCCTTCCATCTCTGTGAGGCTCTAAGGTTCCTCCCAACTCTAAATCTAGAAGCCTACAGCATTAAGATTCTATTAAATCAATTTTCATAGCATCAATCCACGAGAACTTCAACAAGTCAACAATTTAATGCATTAACCTAAGTGCAAAAGTCAGTAACCACAATTTACCAGCCTCTACCCACCCACCCCCTCATTCCACGACAAAAAGCCCAGCATCTCGTCTAAAACAGCAGAAATCCGTGGAGGCGACGGCTTCTCAAGCAAGACGGAAGTAGCTCAGCAAACACGGCAAACGCATTTCCTTATGCCCAGGTGTGGCATACTAACTAAAGTCCTCGGCCTCAGATCCAATAAATCCCGAAACGAGCCTATCTCCCCAGAAGCCATGCCACGGACAAGAGGGCATCCAGACTTTAATGGAACCCAGGGTTAACGGAGATTCCTAGGACGAGAATTCCTACGCGGCCCCCTACATTCCCCCCAAGGCGGAACTAGGCGACAGTAAGGAGCCTGGGCCTCACTTACCTGTGCCAGAGTCACAGCACAGCTGTTACCAGAGAAACGCTAGCGCTGGGCCCAGAACTGGGAAAGGCCAGAAGTAAAGGGGAAGGGCGGCAGGAACATATATATTCACCTCGTTCTCCCCACTCCCAGATACTACCTGAACAAATCCAGGTAGAACTGCTTCCCCCGGGGGGAGGAGGGAAGGAGGGCACCGGGAGAGGGTCTCGGCCAATGAGAGTCCGACACAAGTTGCCAGCCGGGCGTCAGCAGCAGCCGTAGGCAGAGGAAAGAACACGGGGGCGCGTGCGCGATCCGAAGTGGGGAGGGGGAGCGAAGGAGGCGGCAGGGAGCGCGCTGGGGGTTGGGGCCTGCGGAGTCCCACAGGGCGGGAGAAGAGAGCAGGCATGCGCGCGGAACGGTTAAAGGGTCTCGAGCCAGGTCCGCGGCCGCGCGCTCCCTTCCCCTCCCTTCCCCCGCCCCTCCTCCCGGCCAAACAGCTCCTCGAGGGCCCGAGTGACTCAGGCCCTGAAACGCACAAATAACGGCTCGACGTTACCCGATCCTACTTACGCTGTCATCTCGACCAATTCTCCTAAGGCCAACCCTTCCCTTGGGTCTCCATACATCTCACCCAGTCTCTTATGCTAACGTAAAGCCTTACCTGACGGGCCGAACGCGGTTCCCGGCACTTATCTCCGTTGTAGCTGCAGAGCGGCCATTTCCCCCCTCACAAACAGGAGAAGAACCATAGAGGCATTCTCGACGCGCTAGATCGCTAGCGTCACTTCCGCTGGGTGGGCGGGGCCTACGGTCGCCATCATGCTTCTGGGCAAACTCAGCCGAGCATCCACAACGGTTTGCCCTCTACATAGATGGTTGCACGGGGCTTTCCGGGCCGTCAAGTGAGCGCCATCATGAGTGGGTCACGGGGCTGTATTCCCGCCCCCGCTCTGGGCTCTCAGGAACCTGAGGAGGCGGGCTTGGTGTGGCGTCGTTTTGCAGAGCGTCTGTTCCCCCTACTTGCTTAGTTCGGTGCATCTTTCCTTTGCACAGCAGGAGGAAATGGATTTTGCCACCTCCTTAAATTCTGTTTTTGACATTTTAATGTCCCGGTCCTAAACCCTAGTTACGTGGATTCCGCTGGAAGAACAATTACACACACACCCAGATACGCGTGAACACACGCAGGCGCGTTGAGAGCCAGGAAGATTGCTGTGTCATTCCCTTCTTGTCAGTTAGCCCTGAGGAACGCAATTTCTGATGCCATTTGCACAACCCCTTAATGATGTTCCTTTCCCCTGGCACCTTTAAACCGAACTGACTCAAAGCAGAAAAAAATTACAGAGAACTGAAGAATTGGCACAGATGACCTCCTGTTCCCCTCTTAGATTCTGTGCAGGTTCTCTCCCCTCCTTGAGAGCAGGGGCCGAGTCTCGGCTTCTTTTGTATCTTGAAACGCATATCCTCCGATAAGCCCTCAATAAAGGCTTGAGGAGCACATTAATGGCCTAGGGCCACAATTCTACCCCGACTCCATCTTGTGGTCTAATGACTTTTAAGAAGAGGGGTGGCTAGGTGGAAAGGTGAATAGAGCACCGCTAGCCACTGCAGCACCAATGCCATTTTTAAAACTAGTGTGAATCTTTAAGTCTATGATTTCCTATTCCCATGCCTTTGATCCTCCAGCTCCTTATTTTTATTATGTCCATTCCTATCTTTGTCAAAATCCTGAACCCCCACCCTCATCCAAAAGAATCTGTTTTCCTCTTGTACACAATCATCAAGTTCTATTTTATATTACAGATATCTGTTGGCAGGAAGGATTCTTGAACTAATTCTTATCTGGGCCAAGAGACTAGAGTAAAAAAATAAAAAGGAAGCAAGGATTCTCTCCCTCTCCTCCCTCCCTTCACTCCCTCTCTCCCAATATCTGTCTCCCTCCCTTCCTTCCTCCTATCTCCTTCAAACACACACACACACACACACACACACACTTTTTTGGTTTGAGTTATTGTGGTTATTGTCCTCAAGTGATGATTTCAATGGTGAAGTGAAGAAATTCCCTCCAAAGATGAAGATTGGCAGCTGTCCCGTGTTCTATTCCAGCTTTAACAATCTATAAGTCTGATATCTGGATTCTATTCTACCCCACCTAAGCTCAGCCTCAGTGAGAGTTGAATAAGCCCCCCTCTCTGTAATTACTAATTTCGTACCCTCTCTTAAACCTCATTCTCCTCTTCTGTGAAATTGAGGAGTTGGATCTATCAGGCAGCAAGCATTTATTTAGTGCTATTAAGTGTCAAGTACTGTTTAAAGTTCTTTGGATACTAACAAAGGCAAAAAAATATTTTTAGGGGCCTGCCCCTCAAGGAGCTTATATTCTAATGGGGGAGCATAGAATTAGGCATATACAGAGCATACATAGAGTAGATAAAAGGTGATCTTTAAGTGGAAAGACTCCTGCATATGAGCTGTCTTGAAGGAAACAAGGGGTTTTAAGAGGGGGAGGTAAGGAGAGTTACTGTCTAGATGAATGTTCTTCAAATGAGAGAGAGAGAGAGCAAGCAAGCATGTGCAAATAACCCCACGAGTGTGTAATTATTGATTTATAGTTCTGTATATGTACTACAGTACTAATAATTATGTATATTGCCAAACTTACACAGAATTTTTTTTAAAAGGAATGATAAAATAGTATTTAATCTAGAGTTAATTGGTCAGATCTGTACCTTAGGAAAATCACTTTGGCAAGTGGAATATGGGTAGGAGTGAGGAAAGGCTTGAGATTGCCAGATCATTTAGGAGCCTATTTAAATAATTCAGGTGAAAAAGTGATGATGACAAGGGGGTGATAGGTGTTTCAGGGGCTCCAGTGACCAGAGTCCCTGAGTTTGCAGTCTGGAAGGAATTCACAAGGGCCAAGCAATATATTAAGTTAGGATTGTAAAAGTTTATTGTTACGCTTTACAGCAGACAGGGGTTCTTAGGGAACCTGCAAACTTAAAGAAGTCATAGGTATAGTTTTTAAGGAGTTACAGCAGTAAATCGAGTCAATTATGCTAACTAGGTGAGTAAGGGTGGGGTTAGGGAGGAATTAAGGAGTGGTCAGTGCTTAAAAAAACGGTGCACTTTTAACATCAACTGCAGATGCATATTGCCCTTACTTAATTCACTGGGAAATAGCCCAAGGGGAGGCTACCTGGAGGTGTGGTTTTAGGCCTGAAACATCACTAAGTCAGCTAGTGGTCAGGGCTGACTGAGAAGTGCCTAGTCTGCCACCCATCAGTGTCATGTTTGACAAGATGGATGTTGGGAACCAAGGCTAACGGATATTGAGTATGTGTATAATTGGCTAAGGAGTTAACATACAGACAGTGAATTGAAGGGGTGCAATTGGCCATTATACTAAGGGGAGATAAACAGTTCATGAATTATTGCTAGGCAGAGTGCTGGCAGGGGGCAGGGGCAGAGTTAATGCTCTGAGGCTGGGGGGAGGGGAGGTATGTGATTTTACAAACTGATGTTACAAACATAGACACACCAAGCACCCCATCAATGAGAGCCTGAAGCAGGGTCATAACTATAAGAGTAGGGAAAAGTGAAGATTGGAGAAATGTTATAGAAGTAGAAACAATTAGATTTGGCAAGCGATTTGGATATATCGGGTGAGGAGAAAGAGATGTCAAAGATGACAATAATCCAAATCTGAGTGACATGAAGGATGGTGGTGTTCTTGACAGATATAGGGACATTTGGAAGAGAAGTGAATTTGTAAGGAAAGATAATATGAAATCTGTAATATATACTGAAATCTGTTTATACTTGCCCATCCTTTGTGACTCACTTTCAGACCCAAAATGGGGAAAAGGATGGAGCTTTTGCTGGCCTCTTAACAGACCTAATGAGGTACACCTGCAAGAAGATGGTCTGGGATACAGGGTGCAGGGATGGAGATGGGGGAATTTTACCTTCCAGCTGCTACAGGTTAGGTTATAGCTACTTGGGTATGAGACCTATAGCCAGCACAGCTCCTGAAGACTAATTGTGGGAGGGGAGGCCAAGTAGAGGATTGTTAAATAAAGATCAATGTAGGGAGAGGTAGTGTAACTGATTGGAGAAAAGCCCCCAATTGTCTCTTGCAGAAAGGGTAGTGTCGAGGCGGCTAGGTGGCGCAGTGAGTAGAGCGCTGGCCCTGGAGTCAGAAGGATCTGAGTTTGGATCAGGCCTCAGACACTTAACACACACAAACAAAAAACCTAGCCATGTGACCTTGGGCAAGTTACTTAACCCCAATTGCCCTCTAAAAAAAAAAAAAGAAAGGGTAGTGTCAACTGGGTGAAGCGCAGCCCTCAAAGTGCAGAGTAGTCCAAACTGGGTTGAAAGCAGAAAAGTTTTATTAGGAGAAAGTCAGACATTAGCACCTAGGGCCCCCCACTTCCCAACCCCTGTATAAAGGTACAAAGGAGCCCATAGCTCCAGAGAGACAGGGTTGCTTTATGCTTGAAAACAACAAAGGGGAGGTTCAGGAAGAGATTAGGAAAAAAGAAAGGACTATCTTTCCCGGGAACAGGTGGACATAGAAGGAAAATGTTTTGCAGGAAAAGTTGACAACAAGCCTGGTTTGGGGGAGAGGTGGGCCAAACACCAGCAAAGGCATCTATCTGGGAGTGAACAAGACTTTGGCTCCCAATTGCCTCCTTTCAGCAAACAGGTTTACTCTGTATATAGTGCATTTGCCTGATGAGGTAACTCATAGAAAACAAATATATAAATCTCAAAGGCACTTCCACAGTAGAATTTTTCCCTTTTGACGATCACACACTCCTTGAGGTCATGCCAGGACCCCAGTGGAGTTACAGGTCTCCTACTTAAGAGATTTAAGTCTCTTACAATTTAAAACAATTTAAGGCTTAGATTATCTCTAGGGCATCTTCCTCCTCCAACAAGCTACTTTGAAGGTTCTGGATCGATTACCTTCAAAATAATCTAGGCTCTCAGATCTGGGTTTTTCTCTGGCTATTCCTATGCCTGGAATGCTCTTACTTCTCTGTTCCAACTACTGACTCCCTGGCTTCCTTTAAGTCCCAACTAAAATGCCACCTTCTACACAAAGTCTTCCCCAACACCTTTTAATTCTAGTTCTGTATATAGCTTGCTTTGTTTGCATGTTGCTTCTTCCATTAGATAATTAAGGTATTTTTGAGTAGGGCTGTCTTTTTCCTCTTTTTGAATCCTCAAGCACTTGGCACAGTGCTTAATAAATGATGATTAATTGATTTAAGCTTTCAGCTTTCTCCCCCTTTTATTGTAATGTTACTACTCTACCTCCACTCGTATTAATCAGATTTCTTGAATAAGCATGAAGAAAAACCTGACCTTAGACCTAGTTATCAATAATAATTCAGTTAAATAGGAAAATACTCACTGCCTAAATTCTGTGTTTATCTTAATTCTGTGAAGAGTTCAAAAATCCTTTTAAAATATATTATGAAGAATACAATAATAAGGTAAAGTATAGAGGAGTGTAATTTTTTTTAACAATACTTATTACTTTCTGCTAACCTTTATTCTGCTGCTAAGTAGTGGAACTTTTGCATGGTCAGGTAGAAAAGGGTAAAAGATTTTAAAAGGTCAGATTTTTTTCAGTGGGAGAATGATCAAAAACAAATTTATTGAGCATCCCTTGTAATCTTCTGAATTTAGCTCTTAAATCTCCTGGGTCTCATAGTCCTCATCTAATATAACATGAAAGGTTGGACTAGAAGACCTCAAAAATCCCTTTCTGCTCCATCTATGACCCTGCCTGTTCAGAATCATTAACAGAATATATTTATAGTTGTAAACAATCTTAGGCATTACCTAAGCATTACAGAGAGAAAAGTGAGGCCAGGAGAGATTAGATAACTGGCCCAGGTCATAAAGGTTGTGAGTCCCTTGAGGGCAGGGATGATCTTTTGCCTTTTTTTTAAACCCCAGTATTTAGCACAGTGCCTAGCAACACTTAGTAAATGTTTATTGACTGACACAGATGACCTCAGGAAAATAAAACCAAAATTTGAACTCAAGTCTTCTAACTCCAAAAGTAGCAGTCTTTCCATTATATCACCCCTTGGCTTCCTTCTGTAATCTGCCACGTAATTGCGGTATTATGCCTTTGTATGGGGTTTAGGAGGTGATTGTTCAGGTACTTTCTTAGGCCACTTGGGCAAGCAGACCCAGTTCCAGGGTATGCTGGTAAATGTTTAAAAAACAGTTCTAAAAAAAAAATACTCATTATACATGTTAAAAAAATTTTTGTTTGTTTTTTGGAGGGGGGAAGGCAGGACAATTGGGGTTGACTTGCCCAAGGTTACCTGGCTAGTAAGTGTTAAGTGTCTGAAGCCAGATTTGAACTCAGGTTCTCCTGACTTGGGGGCCAGTTCTCTATTCACTGCACCACCTAGCTGCCCCTACACATTTAAATTTAATCTGCCTCATTAACATTTTCTTCCTTACTCTTAGTCTAATAAATCTGGCCTTGATTTGTAGCATTCACTGATTTAAGAGGTGTGAACACTCATATTGAAAACTTGAAGATCAGATCACCAGGAAGAATTCGCTCTGGCCCACCCCTTCCAGGGTTCCTATATGATTCTGCCCCCAAACTGCAAATGAATAGCTCCACCAACTCCAGGACCAAGATCCATCCTTTGTTGTTTTGTGCTCTAAGAATATTTGGGGTATGGGAAGAAGAGAGAAAAGGGAAGAAAAAAGTTGTAGGAGCCGTTTTATTGGCCAACACAAAGGGATGACTTCCCACATTAATCTGTCCCACAATAGTGGGAACCAACCACAGTCATGGAGACCCATCTTCCAAAAAGCTATCAAAGGATAGTATCCATGTAAAGGGTCATAGGAACAGACAAAAGCCCATATAAAGACTCACCTGTAAACTCTTATTGATTAGGGAGCTCTCTTGATTGACCTTCTGCACTTTGATTCTCTATTTCTGTATAGAATGTTCTCTCTCTAAATCCCCTCCTCTTGGCAAATCCTGGGCCAAAAGGAGTCAGCATACTCCTTGCTGGGCAGGTAGGTGGCATAGTGGACAGAATGTTAGATTTAGAGTGAGGAAGATCTGAGTTTGAATTCTGCTTTAGACACTGTGTCGGGGCAAGTGAAAATTTCTCAGGTAACATCTCAGAAATCCCAGAAATCTGAATGGAATTGTAGGAAAGCACCAAAGACTTAGGACTTAACAACATGAAATCCTTGCTCTATTCCCCAGGCCATGAGCTGCAGGTTTTGTTAAGCTTAGCTAATATGTGGGAAGGGAAAGTACATGTTCCTTAAACTTGGCCATAGATTTAGTTTCCCCTTGACCAGCACAAATACAGATTTAGAAAGATTACTGTGACCTATAGACTGGTTATGGTGTTCCAAAAACCCCCATGACCTATACAACATTTCCTACCTTCCTGGCATTATGACCCAAAAGTCCCCAATATCCCCATTATTCATGAGATATTGTCTGTTTTCCTATCCATGTTCTGGCTATGTTAAGAGAGTTGACATTTATCTTGTTGTAATACTAATGATATATTTTGTCTATTTCCTGTTTGCAAGATATGTACCTTCTGCTTTTTGTTCTTACTGACACCCTCACCTGTAGTGCCAGCAAATTCTTTTGTGGTTAGATTGTGTGCCTTAGTTCCTAATTAATGGGAACAGGACAGGACAAAGGGAGGGTGACTGGGGGAATTGAGGTATATAAACCAGTTTTTTGCTTCCTGCATTTCAACCTCTCCTACCAGACTGCCTCTGGTTGTGATGAAGTCCCCTTCTAGAGAAATTGTATGATAAATCTTTCCTGTCTTTACTTAGAGACGTCTCTGCTTATTTTATTTTGGCTAAGGGTCTTCTTGTCCCACACAGACACCTAACCAGGACAGAAGACACTTATAATCTCTCTCAGTTTCAGTTTTCCCATCTATAGGATAATTATAGAACCTGCAATACAAGGTTAGTGTTAGGATAAAGAGAAAGTGTAAAGCACTGGGCAAACCTTAAAGGGCTATATAGATGCTAGATACTGTCACTTTTATTACTACGCACAGCTTCCTCCAGACTTTCCTGCTGTTGCAGTTTAAACCCAGGGACACCAAAAACTGTTGAGATGGGGGCTCTGCCCACCCCAAAACTCTTGGGGTTTCATGATGTGTTGTGGTGGAACCGTCTCAAAGAATTCAGAGTCAGACCACCTCTAATTCAAGTACAGGCATTTATTGAAATTGATACCTCTCATGAAGCCAGCTAAGTTCCAAGAGGAACCAGCAACTTTAGAGAAAGCAAGATGGATTTTTATAGGCTAAAGATACAATTACATAACAGAAATTTACATAGACTAGAGGAATATCATTAATATTAAAAAGGCAGGAGTTTGTTAAGGGATTAAGTAATGGAGGAGGGGTCCCATCTATGGTTCTGTGGTTAAACATTCTGATCATTCTGCCCTCCAACTGGCTAGCTATTGTGTTTTTCTCTGGTTAAGACAGACAGTTAGGTATTGTGGTCCTGTCTTGGGATAGATGGATGATGTAATTGTGCTTGAATACAAGAACACACCTGTTTCTGTGGGAATGAGTCTGGGCACAGTGACCAGGTAGAGACTATAGCTGGGTTTCCATGACATGGACACACCTACTGTTTCTGTGGGAACTAAGAGTTCAGGAACACACCTGTTTTTCAGTGAGCAGTGAGGCATATATGAAGAAGTTAGGATATTGGGAGGGGGGTAGCTACAGTGAGCCTGCTATTCAGAGGGGTCATGCCTATAATGAAGTGAGAATATTGGGGCTGAGGGCAGCTTTATTAGGATTCTATCATAGAGACAGATAAAAACAAGTGATTAAATGAGATAAAGGGGAGGGGAGTGAAGGGAATAAACATTTATTAAGCACCTACTATGTGCATTTTAGAGATGAGGAAACTGAGGCAGGCAGAGGTTAAGTGACTTGCCCAGGGTCACACAGATAGTAGGTGTCTAAGGCTGGATTTGAACTCGGGGCTTCCTGACTCTAGGCCTGGTGCTCTATCCTCTGTCCTACTAGTAATAAAAATAAATACAAATAAATATATAAAGTAACACAAAGTAATTTCAAGAGGGAGAGCAACCTAATACTCAAGTATTGACAAAGGCTTCTAGCAGGAGGTAGCAATTGAGCTGTGAGAATTGTACAATTTGTAGGTAAAGAGGTCATATAGTCTGGGGAAAGTCCCTGCTATCAAGGAGCTTAGATTCTCCTGAGAACCAAGATGTTCACAGACCATTAGAAAACACAGATAAAGTAAATGTTATTTGTGGGGTGGGGAGTGTTTAACTGAACACTAACTATAGGGATGAGGGGGAGAGAGGAGGACTGGGAAATCACAAAATGTCTGTCATTTATATGTCTCTTGATTTGAACCTTAAAGAGACAGAGATGAAGACTTAAAACATTCTAGGCATTGGGGAGAGTCTATTCAAACTCCCTGAAGGAGAGAAAAGAGGCAGCATGTATCAGTTAGGTTAAACCATCACCTTGACCACCATCTCCCTCCTGATCCATGGAGACAACCCAGAGCCCTGAACCTAAGAGGCACTGGAATAGCAATGCTTCCAGATGATTTCCTGTAGCTATCATTCTGGGAAGCAGCCCCCATGCAATAATAGCCTGGCAACTTCTTTGTTTTAAGTTTTCATTTTTTTATCAAATGCTTTATTAACTTCTAGTTTACATCATTCATTTCTGCAAGATTTTGAGTTACAAAATTTTTCCCTATTTTTCCTCCTACCCACCACCCCAAAATATTTCCTCCTCCAATCTGCTCTCTCCCATATACTCTCTCATACCCCCTCCAACTTTCCAGTAGGGCATGGTGGATCTCTATGCCTGTATATCTTATTTCCCAATTACATGTAAAATAATATTAAAAATAATAATAATAATTATATATATATATTTAAACATTTGATTTTAAAGCCTTGAATTACAGATTCATTTCCTTCCTCCCTTGTCACCCACCCTTACTGGGAAGATAAGCAATTCAATATAGGTTGTATATGTGTAGCTATGCAAAACATTTCCAAAGTGGATATATTGTAAAAGACTGACTATATTTCTCTCCCTCCTATCTCACCTCCCATTTGTTCTATTCTCTACTTTGATCCTGTCCCTTTTCAAAAGTGGGTGATTCCAACTTCCCTCCCCGCCCCAGCCTGCCCTCCCTTCCATCATCCCCCCTCTCATCCCCTTCCCCCTACTCTCCTGTAGGGTGAGATCCCCTATTTAGTGTGTATGTCATTCCCTCCCTAAGCCAAATTCAATGAGAATAAGGTTGACCCATTCCCTTTTGCCTTCTTGTTCTTCCCCTCCATTGTGACCATTTTCCCTTGCTTCTTCTATGTGAGATAGTTTACCTCATTCTGTCTCTCCCCATCTCCTTTCATTATATTCCTCTCTCACCTCTTAATTTCACCTTTTAAGTATCATCCCTTCCTATTAAATTGGTCCCGTGCCTTCTATCTCTGTATACCTATACACATATATACACACGGTCACATATATATTCATATGCCCATATACCCTCTATATAGATATATATTTCTATTCCCTTCAACTATTCTCATGCTGAGAAAAGTTTTGCAAGTTACAATTATCATTTTTCCATGTAGGGATGTAAATAGTTCAACTTTGATAAATTCCTTATGATTTCTTTTCCCTGTTTACCTTCTCATGCTTCTCCTGCTTCTTGTATCTAAATGTCAAATTTTCTATTCAACTCTGGTTTTTTCATCAAGAATGCTTGAAAGTGGGGCAGCTAAGTAGTGCAGTGAATAGAGCACCAGCCCTGGAGTCAGGAGGACCTGAGGTCAAATCCATCCTCAGACACTTGACACAATTACTGGCTGTGTGACTTTGGGCAAGTCACTTAACCCCAATTGCCCTCCAAAAAAAAAAATGCTTGAAAGTCCTCTATTCCACTGAATGACAATATTTTTCCCTGAAACATGATACTCAGTTTTGCTGGGTAAGTGATTCTTAGTTTTAATCCCAGCTCTTTTGACCTCCAGAATATCATATTCCAAGCCCTTCCATCCCTCAGTGTAGAAGCTGCTAGATCCTGTGTTATCCTGATTGTGTTTCCACAGTATTCAAATTGTTTCTTCCTGGCTACTTGCAATATTTTCTCCTTGATCTGGGAATTCTGGAACCTGGCTATAATATTCCTAGGAGTTTTCTTTTGGGGATCTTTTTGAGGAGGTGATTGGTGGATTCTTTCAACCTCTATTTTGCCCTCTGGTTCTAAAACATCAGGGCAATTTTCCTTCAGAATTTCTTGAAGGATGATTTCTAGGTTCTTTTTCTGATCATGGCTTTCAGGTAGTCCAATAATTTTTAAATTATCTCTCCTGGATCTATTTCCCAGGTCAGTGGTTTTCCCAATGAAATATTTCACATTGCCTTCTATTTTTTCATTTGTTTGGATCTGTTTAATAGTATCTTGATTTCTCATAAAGTCACTAGCTTCCATTTGCTTCAATCTAATTCTGAAGAAATTATTCTCTTCAGTGAGCTTTTGAGATTCTTTTTCTGTTTGGCCAATTCAGCTTTTTCAGGGATTCTTCTCCTCATTGGCTTTTTGAGCCTCTTTTGCCATCTGAGTTATTCTATTTTTAAGATGTTATTTTCTTCATAATTTTCTTGCATCGTTCTCATTTCTCTTCCCAATTATTCCTCCACTTCTCTTATTTGGTTTTCAAAATCCTTCTTAAGCGGGGCGGCTAGGTGGCGAAGTGAGTAGAGCGCTGGCCCTGGAGTCAGAAGGACCTGAATTCGGATCTGGCCTCAGACACTTAACACACACAAACAAAAACCTAGCCATGTAAGCTTGGGCAAGTTACTTAACCCCAATTGCCCTCAAAAAAAAAAACCTTCTTAAGGTCCTCTATGGCCTATAACCAGCTCATATTTTTCTTGGAAGCTTTTGGTGCAGTTCTGACTTCACTTTCTTCTTCCTGTTCCATGCTTTGATCCTTTTTGTCCCCAGAATAGGAGTGTAAAGTTGGGTTGCTCTGTTTGCTTTGCTTCCTTTGCTTGATCATGTTGCCATTCAATTACTTGACTTTTGGGCTTTTTGCCATGGTAGGCCTCTGCCACCAAACAGGGGAGCTTTGTCCCAAATGCTGAGGTTTTCTCAGCTGCCAAAGCTGTTAGTTGGGTACCCTCTCTGAAGCCTCCACATGCTCTGGCAAGCTGTTTGCACACCCCAGGACCTCCACCCTAGACTGCAATCCAGATCCAAGCAGGTTAAAACAAGAGCGATTACCCCTCAGACTGATCACTTGGTCCCCCTGCAGTCTGCAGGCCAGGAGCTGAAGCTGTCATGTGGCAGCAGCTGCACAGCAGAGGTGCCTCAGCAGCTTCTTGCCCCAGGGGCGAGGTCTTTGGACCTTTCCTCCTTGGGCCCCCAAATATACCTACTTTTTAACTCCCTTTTATGTGTTGTCTTCCCCCATTTGAATGTAAATGCCTTGAAGATGGGGGCTTTCATTCTTTTAGCTTGTTTTTAACACTCCCAGCACTTAGCACTATGCTGGGCACATACATGGTACGTGCTTAACAAAACTCTATCTATCTATATATTCATCTGTCTCTCTAATTATGGGATTCCTGAATTAAAAGAAACATGAAGAAACAACATTTGCCTTATGTTTCTTCCTATGATTACTAGTGACTAATATTTATACACATGAACTTTCTGTGTTGTTTTGGTATATGTAGTTCTTTTGCCTAAATTATTTATGTAATTGTCTTAAATAGAGAGGTGACATGTTACAGTGACTAGAGAGCTCTCTTCAGAGTCAGAAAGACCTAGTACCAAGCCCTACATCAGCCACAAATTGGCTGTGTGATTCTGGGAAAATCGCTTAACTAAGAAAGGCATAAACACAGTCCCTGCCCTCAAGGAGCTTACATTCTAAAGGGGGAGACAACATATAAATAACCATATAAGATAGGTAAGAAGCTTATGTAAGGTTGGTGTTGTTGTTCCTGTTTGTCCTTCATTTTCAAAGAGAACCAATGACATCACAGGGTGATGTCTTGAGTAGCATGTGAATTGGATTTAAGTGAGGCAGAGTTATGCAAGTTGCTAGTTTTACTCTCTCTTCCAGATATGGAAGTCCAGTGGCAAGACAAAAGTCAAGATGACTGACAACAACCTGGGATGCAGTGGATGAAGTGGTGTCTTTGATTTCCTGCTTCATGATATAATCTCAGTGGGAAAATATGAGCAGCGGAAGGGACTAAGAAAGGCCTCCAGCAGAAAGTAAGCCTTGAACTGACTCTTAAAGGAAGCCAAGGAAGCCAGGAGGCTGAGGTAAGGAGGCAGAACACTCCAAGAATGAGGGTCAATCAGTGCAAGACAAGAGACGAGAGGCAGAATGTCATGTGTGAAGTATAGTAAGTGGGTCAGTGTAACTTAATCCTAGAGTATGACGAGAGAAGTGAAGTATAAGACTTAAAAATAGGAAGGGGCTAGGCACTAAAGAGCTTTATTTTATTTTCATTTCTAAAGGGTTTTTTTTTTCTCCCTCCTATCTCTTTGCCTAATCCCAGAAAAAAGAAAATAAAAAACTAGTTTTTGTAACAACTATAGATGGTTGAGTAAAACAAATTTCCATATCAAAAAATGTCTCATTCTTCATATTTACTATACTACTTCTCTGCCAGGAAATAGGGAGTATTTTGTATTACTAACCCTCTAGAATCATGGTTGATTCATTTCACTGATCAGAATTCTGAAGCATAAGGACGTTTAAATGCCAGCACAGCTTCTATTTGATCCTGGAGGTAATATGGAGCTACTGGAGCTAAATGAGCAAGGAAATAATTTAGTAAGACTCATGCTTTAGAAAACAAATGAAGTAAATTTAAGTTTACTACTTCCAAAGAAACCTTCTGGCCAAAGCCTAGGAAATGAAAATTTGTACATAAATGTATTAAGTACTATATATCTTAAAGGTATCATTTAACATAATTCTCTCATTTTTGCATTAATGTATGTTTAGGTTCTGCAAAGGATTCTATTTCTTCCAGTTATTACTCATCATTTTACATTTTTACCAGATTTAACTTTGACCTTCATGATAACTTCTACACTTTTTAACCATATCTGTCCTTTTAAATATTGTTGTTTTCACATTTTTTTCATATTATGGTTTCTCTCAAAACTACTTATTTTTATGCAGCTAATTTTTAATAATGAAACTTTTCTACTATAACTTTTTTCATTTTCTCTACATAACAGGAACATAAAGACAAAATAGAATCTGTTATATTTTTCCAAGATGTAATATTTCAGATTCTCCCCACCTACCTGCCCATTTCCATCCTAATTTTTTTCCCTGTATATCTCTGTTCCTTTGACACTTCTGAAAATTATGAAAGACCATCAATTGCATGCCCAGAGAATAAATTTGTTTCCAATGGCGAGTGAATATAAAAACTACTTTAATTTATGGCTTGTAGAGTTTTCTTTTTTCTTCCTTTCTTTTGGTCTCTCTTTTCCATTGGTCACTGTAGTTAGTAGAGTGTTGGACAAAGCTGTGCCTTTCTTTCCAATGTGATATAACTTTCTACTATGAGCACAGCGCTCTCTGTTATGCCAGAGCTTCTTGTTGAGTTTTCACAAGCTTTCTTACATTGTGCTCCACTAAATTTTCATGGAACAAAGGCAGATTCTATGTTTTCTTTAATTTTCTTTTTTTTTAATCTTAAATTAAAAGGATGAAATAATAATTCCTATATTTCAAACCTCTGAACAGCATTGGGACCTTACCAAGGAAAGTACAAGGTGCGGTTAATATATTAACATTAAAATTAAATTTAGTTTAGACTCAAAGCTTCTTTGATAAAAGTAACATTGAAAATATTTGCTATCTTAATATCTGGGGAAAAATGCTTCAGTAAATTGAACTCTTGGATAATAAAAAAATGAGAAGCAGATGAGGAAAAATGTTTTTTTTCTTTCTCTTCCTTTTTCCTTCCTCCTTTTAACACAACCAACATGCATGAGTCATCTTTTTGGCAAGTATGTACTAGTCAGACCAGGGTACATCTTGTTTTAATGTGAGGAAGATGCTCTTTTACCTTCCATAAAATCTCAAGGGATATTTTTCTTTAATCCAAGAATCCTTAACCTGGAGGACTATGAACTTGTTTTTAAAAAATATTTTGATAACTCTACTTCACAGTATTTGATTTCCATTGTAATCTCTTCCATTTTATTTTACACATTTAAAAACATTATTCTGACGAGACTACAGATGCCAAAAGGGTCCATGACACACACAAAAGGTTAAGAACCTCTGTTCTAATTAACAAATGTGCTTGCTAGAAGCTCAAGAACTCAGAACCCAGACACATCTATTCTACCACCAAACAAAAAAGAGATACATGAGAGTTATTTTTACATATTGAATCATTATGAAAAAGAAGAACGGTTTTGGTGTTTAATAATTATTTTCATGAGGGGCAGCTAGGTGGCCCAGTGAGTAGAGCATCGGCCCTGGAGTCAGAAGGACCTGAGTTCAGATCCGGCCTCAGACACTTAACACACACAAACAAAAAAAAACCTAGCCGTGTGACCTTGCGCAAGTTACTTGACCCCAGTTGCCCTCCAAAAAGCAAAAAAAAAAAAAAATTATTTTCATGACCCAAAGCAACACAGGGCTTTTTCTTTCCTCAGAGGAAAAAAATATGCCTTTCCTTATTTCTACACTTCTTTACTGTAATTCACCTGACCAATTCACATAATTCTTTCCTCTACAAACACAATATAACAATCATACCTATGAAATAAATTTCTTAAGGACTCAGTTATGATCCTCACACAACCCTGGAAGGTAGGAACTATTATTTTTTCCCATTTTGCCAGTAAGAAAACTGAGGCAAACAGAAGTTAAGTGAATTGCCCTGGGTCTTGTTGTTACTAAGTGTCTGAGTCTGGATTTGAACTCAGTTCTTTCTGATTCCAGGCCTGGCAGTCTATGTAAAGGTCAGCTAAGATTATTATAATTTTTTTTCAAGGTTGACACCTCATTTACATCTACTTGTAATTTTGCACTCTGTTAATACCATGTTATGAATCATTCACTGGCAAGGTTTAGATGATCTACTCCAAAAACCTTCCATGAGGACTGAGTACATAGCTCAGAGGGGCCTCTTATAATTTATATGAGAGACATTTATGTTTATGTATATGTAGAAAGCACTCAGGCATCCATCAACAGAAATTATTTAAATTCTTCCTACTGAGTTTTGGACATGGTGATATTTCTTTGGACAGGAGAAATCTCTAGATGAGGTATGAACGTGTGTCGCCCTTATAGCATTCATGTAGTCATTGTTCCAAAACTGGCACAAATTCAAAGGTTCAAAGTTGCATTTGGCATTAAGGATTGACAGAGGGAAATGGGATTCAGAATGCTAATGAAAGAAGCTGGAGAGCTTCACTCAAACCTGAAGAGATGATTGCAGGCTAGCTGCAAGTTGCAAAAATTAAAAAGGATTGTCACAATAAGGTGCAGCAAGGAACAGCCTGGCCTGGACCTATCCTGTGACTATCTAGTCTTGTGGACTTAGAGGTCCAAAGAATCTGGGAGGGGAGGGAGCAGTAATATGGCTGATCCCCAACAGCAACAAAAAAGACTCTCTAGAGGTTTGAGAAGAAGCCCTTTTTGCAAATTTTTGGGTCAAATAAAACCTGTCCTCCTTCTGATGTCTTGTTAGCTTGAATACTTGCAGTAGAATTCAGGACCCTTTTCCAGGGGAGAGTCATGAGCCAGTTTCTAATGTGCCCAGGGCAAAATGCTGAATGGGATCACTAGGCAAAGAGATTCCCCCAATAATTAACATTTATATATCACTTTAAGGTTTTCAGGTACTTTAAAGATATTTCATTTGATCTTCACAACTACTTTGAGACACAACTGCTATTAATATCCCTATTTTTCAGATAAGGAAACAGTACTATCAAAATCATACCTGGGTCCACAGTGTAAGGGGCTAAGTCCCAATTATTATTATTATTTGGTACAAAAAGGGATTACACATTCAAAGCAGAAAGACCTTAGAAGTCACTAAGTACAACCTCTTCATTTTACAGATGAGAAGACAGAAGGAAACCTGCAGAGGTCGGTGAATTACCCAAGGTTCACAAAGCCAGGAAATTCCTGATTTGGAGCTCAGGCTCAGGTCTTTTAGATCCCAAGCACAGCACCCTATCCAGGGCAGCCCCCTGCTTCTCTTTCTTTGCAATAAAAGGTAAAATACAATGAACATCGAGACTAGATTCAGCACCTCCTGTATTGAATAATAACCCCAACACTTCCTATACCAACTTTGAAGAATTATTGTTAGAGCCAAGAGAGATACATTGAGGTACTGCTGCTGCTGCTGCTGCTGCTAATAGTGGTAGTTGTGATGATGGACTAACAGAAGTCTAAGATGATTAGAATAAGAAGGTGATTAGAATGAATTCCTTTACTTCCAATTGGCTAGAAAAAGAAATTCTCTAGGCAGCTTTTAAAAGATCTATGGGCCATCCAAACTATCCCAAAAGAGCCTTCTAAATGCTAATGCAAAGAAAGTGACTGTTAATAAAATGTTTAATTAATGTTTGTTACACTAGCTTACTAATTTTGGATAGGCTGCATTTATGATATAGTTAAGTTGTATTTTATGTACACCTTCTAGCACAATAGAGACCCTTGTTATGTTATATGCAAATATATATATATATATATATTTATAAATGTATATATATGCTATATATAGGTTAATATGTATATATATATATATATGCTTATGTCTGCTTTATGGGATTTCTATCATAGTTCTAAGACTTTAATCATAGAATTTTATAGTTGTACTTTTGCTTTTATGACATTTTTTTTCATTTCTATAAGTTATGTGATGCTAAGACCTTGGTCAGTAATGCCAGCCTCAATTAAAATGTTGTCTAGAAATTCTCCTCTCCAGAGCATGTTTGTTTCTGCCCCAAGCCAAAAGAGATGACCCTTGAAGCTGCCATTTTAGGATCTCCATTTTAAAAAAAGGAGGAAAAAAAGATAAAAAGCTTGCTTTTTTTTTTTCTAGCTTTATAAGCCAGAGCAAAAGGATGGCTATTCTCACCACAGTCAGTTTTTCCAAGCCATTTATTTCATTTTGGGGAGAGCCCTCATCTGTGAAATTCTTCTAAAAGGAACTAAGAGGAGAGACTCAAATCAACCAGCTCATTTTAGGGATAGTCCTAGTCACTGAAATTTAATCTGGAATTTTCTTTTTTCCTCTCAGCAAAGTATCAGTCATATGCTAAGGACAACTAGACCTTTTCATCTGCCCTGCAGCTACACTTCTATCTGTGTTATCTCCGCCTATTAGAGTGAATTGGATTTAAGTGAGGGAGGGCTGTGCAAAATCACCAGCCTGACTTTCTCCTCCAAGAGCCATCTGGGTCCAGTGTTGAGATATAGATCAAGACAAATGGAGATGGTCCTCCCCATTAGAGTATGAGTTCCTTGAGAGCAGATCTGAAGAATGAGTACATTAAGAAGGAGGTGGCATATCCACTTCAAGCAACAACTTGTTAGGCTGCAGCTAAGACTATGCTAAGAGGAATAATGCTAAACAAGGCCTGAAAAAGTAGGATGTGCCCTAGACTATCAAGAGTCTTTACATCTGCTAAGGAAATTGCTTTTTACCCTGGAGGTTGTAGAGAGCAGATGACAGTTTTGAGGAGAATGACCTGACCAGACCTGTGCCTTCATCTATAAAATGAGCATAAGTTTACTATCTACCTCAGAGAGTTGTTGTAGTAGATGAGATGAATCTGAAGGAACTGTATGTTTCAGCTATGATTGTTAGTATTGGTATCATACTTATAATACACATAATATAATAATATTGATATACTTATAATATTATTTGTTGTTTGCATTAGGATAAACCCATAAGTGCTCTAAGTCAATTGTCTTTCACAGTTTCATGACAATAGCATAGTGATAGTTCAATTCATACAGTAACAATGATATTGAGACAGCTAGGTGATATAGTGTTTAGAGTGCTGAAGTTTAAGTCAGAAAAAACAGAGTTCAGATTTTGCCCTGACCCTTACTAGGTCGCTTAACTTGGGCAAGTCACTTAACTTCTGTTTACCTCAGTTTCCTCGACAGTAAAATGGGGATAATGATAGCACTTATTCACAGTGTTGTTATGAGGATTGAGTAACACAGCATTCATAAGACATTTTGCAAATCTTAAAGAACCATATAAGTGTTAGCTATTGTTATTATTAAAGGTATTAAAGATATTTCTTTTGCCTCATATTCAAGACTCTTAAGACCTTGCTCCAACTTGTCCTTTCAGCTTTATCTCATGATACTCCCTTTCATAATTCTTACCACCAAATTAAACAGGATAAATAGTAATTTCCTTTTATGTGGCATTCTAAGGTTTCAGGTAGTTTCCTCAAAACAACCTGTGAGATACATGATACAATTATCACTATCCTCATTTTGCAGATACGGTCAATGAGGCTCAGATAGTCAACAACCAAGTGAGTATCAAAGGCAGGGTTGAACTTTGTCACCTTAACCCCTAGTCTAGGGCTCTTTCAAGTACACCACATTCTCCACTCACTCCTCTGTATGTATCTCCACATCCTGTGCCTTTTGCTTATGACACTCTTCATTCCTTAAATACTCTCTCCAAACATCTACATAGATTTAAATCCTGCCCATCCAAGTTAAAAGCCATCTCCTCCATAAAACCTTCCATGACCTTCTCAACAGGAAATGGTTTTTCCTAACTTTGAGCTCTCAAGAATACTTCATTAGTACCTTTCATATAAAACACATTTTACTTTGAAACATGCTCATTTGTGTGAATGTTTTGAACTGTAGCTCCTTGAAGGTAGAAATGGTTTTTTTCTCAACTAAACATTTTGTCTCCTCAATATCTGTCATAGTGCTCTGTCCACAGTTTATGCTTAATAGATGTTTGCATTGCATATATTTTATTGTGATTTCTTTAGGATGCAACTGACTTTTATATTTGGATCTCTGAAGAGTAATGGTTTAAAGTTGAGAGAGAGGAATGACATATTTTTCTCCTTGATACCTAGTTTGCCCTCAACTATTTGATGAGATCTTGGAGTCAGGAAGACCTAAGTTAAAATCCAGCCTCAGACATTTATTAACTATGTGACCCTGGGCAAGTCACTTAAATTTCTATTGGCCTCAGTTTCCTTGTCTGTAAAATGGTCATAATGACACCAACTTCCCAGGGTTGTTGTGGGGATCAAATGAGACAATAATTTATAATGCACCTGATACAGTGCCTGGCACATAGTAAGTACTATATAAATGTTAACTGTCATTATTAGCTCCACTGAAGATGAATGAGTTGTCAGGAGCCCCACTGATGAGCAGCCAGGAAGCAGCTGAAGAGCAGGACTAGAGTTTGATGCCAGCAATAGAACTGCGAACAGAAAAGTAGGGATTTTGTGAACTGGGAAATAGTTTCTAAGTTTCCCAATTGATTTATCTAAGATTGGGGAATTTCTATTGGGCCTATAAGAACTGGGATCATGAGTTCATTCTCCTTTCTATATTCAGGCATGTTGTCTGGATCAGAATCAACTAATGTGAAGGGAGGGCTAGCTTGTCTGCTCTCAAACTGTTCAACTAATTACTCTCAACCCCCCACTCTCAAGGGCCCAAGGACAAATTTAATAATAGCTCAGATTATAGTTTATTTCTAGGACTTCTCCAAAAAAAGGGGGAGTAAAAAGGTACTCAGTGCACAATAAGCATCAGTTATGGATCAGGGAACTTATTCTACACATAAAATACTATACATAGAAGACAGAGCAGGAATGAACAGAACTTAAAATAGGATTCAATAACTTGACTTACAGGTAATTTTTATCATCTATAATCTGCTTAGAAGCTGATCCTTAAACCTCATCAAAACAGAAAGTAGTTCCTAGAACTGCTAATTAGGCATTTAACATTTTACCACAGTTCTGCACTGTTCAAACAACTCCTGGTACATGTTTATTGGTAAAACTGTCGGACTTGGGCCAATCTTCTTGGTGGATATCTTCTGGAAAAGCACTAGGGTAGTGGCTGGGGCATTCCAGACGGCTGCCATTTATAACTTTGATCTAATGAGACCCTAGTCTTACAGACCTCTCAAATTCACAAGGTTGCCTCCAAGCCTTTTCTTATCTATTTCAGGTTAGACATTAGTTCAACTAAAGATAAGGAAAAACCAAACACTAAAGATGCAGCCCAATCCCAAATTCAAGCTTGTGTATGTGAAACATATGCCTTAAATGCCGTGTACTCACAGTCACATAAAGGCAAGGGAAGGGAACAGGGCAAACCACCTTAAACACTCTTGGGAAGGGAGTTGTAAATCGAGGTTCAGAAGGAACCAGAAAGGAAGAGAAAGGCTGAGGGCATGGAGGATTCCTTTATACATCCACTATGTTCTTTTGACTCTGTAGCCAATAAAGGGACTATTTCACCTCAAAGTCCAAGCCCTTTTGACCTGAAGTCACGCATGGCCAGAAGAAGGCCTCAAAATTCCCACATGCTTAAAAAGAACCAAAGATGACAACTAGAAACATACTCCATAAGATGATCCCAATAGCTCAATTCAACCTTGATATCTTTGACTATAATTCCCCTAGAAGCTCTTGAATGGGAAAGCTGATGGTGGACTTTTAGGTTATGAGTGGGAAAGCATTGGGGATGCTTCTATAATTGTAGGGACTATATTTTACCTAAACTTTGTATCGCTCCCAGTTTAATCAAAGTTTCTTGAATTTCAATTTTAATATAATTTTAAAAGACAGAGTGAGAAAATGTTGGGGTGGGGGGAAAGGTATTCGTTGTTTTAAAAGTATAACCCTAGAATTAAATCTTTTGACAGATTGAGAAATATTATTAACAACACACACACTTAATAGCTACAAACTAACAGCCTACATTTGTGAAACTTAACAGTTTTATAGTACTTCTGTAATTCCTATCATTTCTTAATTGTATGATTAACTTGGGAAGAAGATTTTAAAATATGTACTAAAGATATTTGAAAGAAGAAATTACAGTATTATGAGTTATTCACATGTTAAATGATTATAATACTTGGAAACAATGACTCATCAGACATTTTAGAATCAAATAAACTACTTTTGATTACAAAGGAAATTAGTCTTTAGAAGTGTTTGCATTTTAATTTCATTTTCCAGTTTTATGACTAGTCACTTGAGAGAAGATGCATATGTGGCTATAAGTAAGGAAATGAATATTTAAAAGTAAAATTAAAATAAAGCCTTTAGTTTCCAAAATTTTATGTTTTCCTCTCTAGGAAGATAATTGAAAGACTTTCCCATTATAGTGTTATAATATAAACAGTGTGTTGTAAAAGGAAGAACGCTGAATTGGAGACAGAATAGCTCCAGATTCAAATCCCGTCTCTGCTACTTACTATTTTTGTGATCTTAGGTGAATTTTCCCTCTTTGGGCCTCACTTTTCCTCATCTGTCAAATGGGGGAGAGGGGTTAGGTTAAATAATCTCAAAGGTCCCTTTTAACTTAAAATCTGTAATATTTTGAACCTTAGGTTTATGTTTGAAGTCATCATATGTTAAAAATATTGTGGAGTATATGTAGATACAAGTATATATCTATATATATACACACTTGTATGTGTGACAGCTAGGTGGTTCATTGGATAGAGGACTAGACCTGCAGTTGGGAAGATTTGAGCTCAAATCCATCTTCAGAAACTTATTAGCTTTGTGGCCCTGGGCAAGTCTCTTAACTGATGCCAGCCTCAGTTTTCACATCTATAAACTGGGGATAAAAATAGCACCAGAAACTACCAGAGTTGTTGAAAAGATATTTGAAAAGCATTTTGCAAACTTTAAAGCACTATATAAATGCTTGCTATTTTGATAATGATGATATATAATAATTAACAGGCCAATGAGCCCAGTTCTTGTGAGCAGGTTCAGTATTCTTGGTTGATGAAATCAGTCAAATGAACTTTGGAGCGTGCCCAGACATTGAGTAACTGGTTTCAGTCCACTAACTGTGTGGTAAAGAGGAGCCTTTTTGATTGACTGTGACCTGGGAGTAAAATTAAAAGGCAACCATCCGTTTAATCTGATATATGTCTCTTGCTCTTTACTGTGGGCCTGTGGGTGGGGGAGGGGCCTTGGGCCCTCTCTCATCCTGAGCCAACATGAATTCCAGGATACATTGCTCTGCTGTTGCTTCTGTTTCAATTCTTTCCTGCACCTAGGTGAACATAATTGGAGGTAGCTATGATCCTGTGAGTTTTGAAAAATAAGGAAAGGAAGCCACAAGAAGTCTGGGAGCTAGAAGCCATGTCAAAATTAGCAGGAAGTCAGATGGCGGAGGAGTAACTTGCTTGATTTAGCCTACCAGCATAGAACATGAGGATTTATCCCTGGCTCATGCTGCTTTTCAAAGTGACCTTGCTGAAGTAAATGCTGTTGTTGTGGTTGTTGTTTGTTCTTGTTCTGACCATCTGAGTCTAGTGGTGAGATATAAATAAAGATGACTTGCAGTTAGCCCTGATGCAGGGGAGATGTTGGCCTTTTTTTTTTTTTTTTTAAGCAATTGGGGTTAAGTAACTTGCTCAAGGTTACACGGCTAGTCATTATTTATGTGTGGGTGCTCATTTTCTGAGGCCTGATCTGATCTCGGGTCATCCCAACTCCGAGGCCGGAGCTCTTACTCACTGCGCCACCTAGCCGCCCCTTTAGGGCAATTGGGGTTAATTAACTTGCCCAAGGTTACCTGGCTAGGTTTTTTTGTTTTTGTGTGGATTAAGTGTCTGAGGCCAGCTCGGAACTCGGGTCCTTCTGACTCCAGGGCCGGCGCTCTATTCACTGCGCCACCTAGCCGCCCCGAGATGTTGGCCTTTTTAAGCTAAGGTGAATCCACTTTCCCCAGGGACCTAGGGATATAACACCCCAGGGTGTTGAGAGGAGGGAGAGTGCATACTTCTGTTCTTGCTTAATCTTCACAGTATATATCCCTTGTAAAAGCTATTTGATGATAATTGAAAGGTGTGGCAAGTAAAACTGTAACAAAGGCAGGCTAAGACACAGTTTTCTCCAGGGCAAGATTATATTGATTAACAGTGATAGATAAACTATTAAGAAAGTGGATCACTCTGGCCATCTTAGGGACCTGAGCATGACCAATTTATTAGTTAGGCTAGCAATAATCAATAAATTGGGTCAAAGACCCTGAGTGAGGGCTGACAGGGTCTTTTAAACCTAGGTGTGTCTTCCTTCTGATTGGGTTGACAGTATATCATTTGGACCTCCCCTTGCAAAGGTAAGATAATTACAATTGGTAGACATTTTAATAAGGAGGTGAGTTAAGAGTTACCTCAGGTCCTCTCTATTACTTCCTCTTTGGTGCCTCCCTCCAGGAGGGGGAGGAGCAGGGGCAAGGGAGTGAGGGGAACAAAAGTAATTATCAGGAGATAGGTTTGACCTGCTTTTGGGGAAAGTGGATGATCATATCCCTCTCTGACAAGGAATGATAGTTGCTTTATGGGCCTCAGTAGCTTCTAGTAATCTTGACCAGAAAATTAGAACCATCCCATATTCCTCATCTCCTGCCCCTCACTTTTGGCCTCCCCTTGGAGGTGTAATCACCTCTAATTCTGACAAGGAGACAGAAGGACAGGAGAGTTGTCCTCTGGGGAAGGCTTGGCCCAAGTTTGTGAACATGGACTATACTATATATTGGAACTTCCCTACTTCACAGAGGAGCAGGACAATGGAGTTACACAACACCTGGTCAATTAGAAGCATTTCTGAGGCTGAGTGCTGCTTGACATACCAGTGATCCTTTGCTAGTGAACCCTAGTTGAATGTGGAGTTGCCTATAGCTTCCAGAAACCAAACAGCTCAAGGGCAACCTCAAGTAGCAGTTACAGATTCTTAAGACCTGGCTCAAGACTTTCTAAACATCCTGTTTCAGGCATGGGAAACCTTCCCTACCCCTGTCCTGGTTTATTAAGTCTACAGACATCCATCTGCCTTCCCCTACCCAGAAGCTCTAGAAATCATAAATTTCTCACCCTTTTCCTACTCAGCTTTGAGCAACTCTCTCCCTGTCCTCCCTTTCTGGATCTTCTCTCTTGGCAAGCTTTTTCTTTTTTTTGTTTTGTTTTAGGTTTTTTTTTGCTTTTTTTTTTCTGGAGGGGCAAGGCAGGGCAATTGGGCAATTAAGTGACTTGCCCAAGGTCACATGGCTAGTAAGTATTAAGTGTCTGAGTTCATATTTGAACTTAGGTCCTCTTGACTCCAGGGCACCTGGTACTCTATTCACTTTGCCCCCTAGACACCTGGTGATCTGACTCTTGTTTCTTTTGAGGTCATTTTATAGGCCTAGGGGTCTTTTGTTAACAAGCAGATTCTCTGTTTATTTGTAAATAGGGGCAAGGATCCCACTTAAACTGATTACCTATCAAGTGTCCCAAGGGCTAGTAGTAATCTTATTACTCTACTGTGCCTTGTGAGCTAGGCTGAGAAATGAACTCTGACAAAATGGGGAAAAGGATGGTTTAAAGAGTAATATTAATTATTGAATGATACAGGATAATGTTAATCTTCCTCAAGTGCATATACTGGAATAAAAGATTAAACCCATAGCATTAAGATATCCCTCAGCCCTCAGGGATACTCTAGAACCCTGAGGGGAGATATAGTCAGCTTTGTTCTAGAAGAGAAAGTTCAGAACCTTGCTGGGAACCCAAGCTGTGTGTGCAAGTTGGAGAATGGGGAGCCTTGAGGGGTGCTACAGTATAGATTCACAGGGATGGCTGTTTGAATCCAAACTTCACAGAAGAAATCCCCTTAATGAAAAGATTTGTTCTATAAAACTTGGATTCAGTCAAAAGGCTGCACTGAAGGCCACATGTGACCTTGAAGCCACAGGTTCCCCACCCCCTGGGAACAACTTATTTTGTTGCTATTCATTTCTATGCAAAGATTTTTCTTCACAGAGGCTAACAAGACAACACCTGTGGTAACTCCATGTCATTTGACTCCAAGGACAAAATATATTCAGATATTTTTGAAGCAACAGAATGCTTACTATACAAGCAAAAAACAGTGCTGAAGACTCTCCTTTCACTGGCATGAGAAAGCTTTCAGTGATATCCGGAGAGTTGTATCATGGTTAAATAAAGGGTAGCTGAAAATTTGCTCTGTTTAGTATATTTTATTGGGCATTGCTTCCTGCTACTACTATCTTCTGGGAGCATTTGCTCAGGGCTGCCCAAGCTAATTAAGCTTCAGCCTGCCTTGATATGATGGCATTCTAGCCATTTCTTCTAACGAACTGATAATTCCTTAATCTTAGAGATTATACCCACTTGACAAAAGCTGGCTAGAGTATCCAAAGGCTAAAATGTCTTAGTATGCCTCATATGCACTAAGACCAAAGACTTCTGTCACAGATAACTTTCCCAGATTTAGTGTTAGCTGTTCCCAAGATCCTCTCAGACATAACATGTAAATTAATTTGAGTCAGACAAAAGGAAAGGGGTTGAAGGTCTTTGTTCTTCCCTGTCTAGTCTGAAATCTGTCTTTATTATGCATTATCAGTCAACAGTGGAGTCTGTATTTTGGTCAGTCTCCAAAACCTCAGTTTCCAGAAACAGATTGCTGAGTATTTTGAAATATCTTTTAGGGACCATTCTAGTTGCAGAGGTACCATTTTTTCATGCTAATTATCATGTTATTTTGATTTCAGTTACATGAAACCTCAAAAGAAGGCCCCTTACAAAAGTACTAGAGAGTAACAAGTTACTATAAACCAATGTTTTGAGAAGACACCCAGAGAGTTCACAGAATCATTTCCAACTAGAGAATTCAAATCATAAAATGAAGAGGAAGGGAATGATCTCTGTGGCTTTAAAGTTTCACTCTTAAAAATTAAAAGAGAAGGAAGACTCTGTGGTGTATATGAGCAGCTGAGGGTGAGGTGAATAGAGTACTGGGCCTGGAATGAGGAAGATTCTTCATAAATTCAAACCTGGCCTCAGACATTTATTAGCTATGTGACGCTGGGCACAGTTTTCTCATCTGTCAAATGAGCTTGAGTAATAGTAAACCATTCCAATATCTTTGTCAAAAAAACCCCAAATGGGATCATGAAAACAACTGAAAAACAACAAAGAGTATACCCCATGGCTCTTTCTGGTGATGCAAGTATCCTGTGTTACAGTCCATGGCATGTGCTGACTCAATGCTGAAAGAACTGGCATTTTTTGATAGTGCAGACCAGGATGGTCACTTGGTCCTCTCTTACCCCATTATTCCATAAGAGAAAAGTTGCAACAAAGAGGATTGTCTACTGAGTTGGAAAGTATTGCACACTCAGTAGATGTTAAATGGAGTGACCCCATCCTCTAGACTCCTCTGTCTTTTCCAATATGCTTAGCTGTGAGGATTCTTCTAGAAATCTCCAAGAAAGGGTGATTCTATCCCAGTAGAAATGGTGAACTTCTTTCACATGGCAGCCAGTACACATGTCCACAAGTAAACTTTTATTGGATTTCAAAACCCTAACAACCTCTTCTGCTTTGTTCCTTTTCTCTGAGCTCTTGCTCACTTAAGTCTTTGTCCATGTACACTCCTGAGTCTTCTGTGTTAAGTATTTCTTTTGTGTGTGGGAAATAAATAGCTGTCCTACCACTGATTTACATAGCACATTGAATATTTTGTACTCACCCTTTTGGGGAAGACCCTAGATACGAACCAAATTTAAATGTTAGGGGGTTTCCCTAGGGCTCTAGGAAGTTGAAAAGAACCAGAAAGTGTGAGAAAAAAAAACAAAAAACTTCCTGATGCCTCTCATTAGAGCCCAGGCTCCTTTAGGACTAAATCAAGTCCATAAACATGAATCCAGATCCAAGGAAGCTCCTTAACAAGGAAAGAGAAGTTTAGTGCCTCAATCCCTCTGTGGTATTATTACAGGTATATTCCTCCAGTGTTTTCTATGTGTCATTGCACATAACAGGGCACTTAAAGAGAGTGTTAGCTCCTTGACAGTGGGGACTGTGTTATTCTCTCATTTGTTTCCCCAGCACCTAGACCAGAGTAGGCACTTAATGAATGATTCCTGATCATTAACAAATGTTCACTGAATAATGAATGAATAAATGTGGTCTTTCAATAGTTAGTCTTTCTTCTATTAGGACTGAGAGCAGTCAATTCTACTCCACTTCTACACTCAAAATAACTCTGGTTTCTCACAAACCAGAGACAGACTCACAGACTCTGCTTCTCAGTTAGAAGGGATCTCAGACATCTTCTGCTCCAATCTGTGACCAAATAAAAACTCCTTCTACCATATCCCTAACAAATACAGCTGCTGAGTTATATAGAGCTTTAAGTTGTACAAAGCACTTTGCTATATTACCTCCTTTGATCCTCACGAGAATTCTATGAGGTAGTTATTAACATTATCCCTATTTACAGATATGGAATTAAGGCTGAGAGAGGTTGAGTGACTTTTCTAAGGGAGAAGTAGGATCTGAGGTCTTTCTGAATTTGAATTCAGGTCTTTCTGACTCAGATCAGTGCTTCATCCACTATGTCACTTAGCTGCCAAAGTGTGGTGTATGGGGTGCTCAGGGAGGATTAGCACCTCTGGTATGAGGGCTTACCAAGCCCTTTTCAGGGCTGCTTATCCACCTTTGGTGTCTGACTCCCAACTCTCACCTGTGGCCCCAAGAAGCTGTAACACGCCCAGTGTCCACATCCCATAAAATCAGACTGGGGATAACTGACAGGACTCCAACCCATCAGTGAGATAGTGGGATGTCTACCACAAGCATGTGAAGACATTCCCCAGCAAAATGAACAGATGAAAATAATCTGTTCCGATGGCCAAGAAGGTGACTGAAGCAGGCTTTGTGGAGAATTTAGAGTTTGGTCAGATGTTGAAAACATCAAGGTCATCCACTGCATTTCAGGCCATGATCAGTTCTCTTGACATTTGTCCTGCCACTTGGACTTAGATGACTCTGGAAGAAAGAGTGAGGCTGCCGACTTTATGCAACCTTGCCTCATTTGACTTCAATTCACAAGTCAAGAAATTACCCATCACACCGTAATGTCATTACCCATCACATCGTAAGGTCTTAAAAAATGAAGGACAAACAACAATGACACTTAGCTGCTGAAGTGATTGCCCAGTTTTCACTTTAAGACTGCTAAGGAAGAAGATCCCGCTTTTTCTAGAGGCAGCCTATTGCATTTTTGGAGAGCTATAATCTTTAGGAAGGTTTTTCTTATAACAAGCTGAAACTTGCCTTTCTGCAACTTAGACCCACTAACCCTATTTCTGCCCTCTGGGACCAACCAGAATTTTAGTCTCATCCCACTTCCATTTGATAGCTTTTCAAATACTTATGAACAGCAAATGTGTCTCTCTTAAGTCTTCTCTAAATTTCTAACAGATTAGTAATGGGGCAAATGGCTGAGGGTTCTCTGCATTTTGTGATGAATGTTCTCTATGATTTTGCAAGGCAAGAAAAAAAAAAGACCAATCTAGTGGTCCTCTGCCTCCACCTCCTGGCTATTTGAAGAATAACCTCAAGGTTCAGTTAAGTCATGACCTTTCTTGCAAAGAATTGTCAGTTCAAGCTGTTTCCCCATCATCTTTTAACAAACTAGGCTTAATCACAAACCTATGAATAGAGAGAAACGAGACTAGAAATGTTAAAGTCATTGAAAGCTTGGGAAGACTTTGCTGTAGGATTTGTTCAGTTTATTATTAAGGGACAAGTGGAAGTAGCTGATCCCCAGATCCATTCCAATGGGGAAAATCTGTGATATAAATGAGAGAATCAACTGGGATAAACAGAAAAGAAAGGAAAAAAAGGGAAAGGAAGGAAGAAAAGGAGGAAGGGAGAAAGGAAGGAAGAAAAAGAAAGAACACCAAGTAATGATCTCATGGTTTAAGGGAATTTTAAAAGCCACTAAACATTTCCTTTATTTTCTTAGTAGTCACAGAGGCCCAGAATGAAATCACAAGGTGTTAATTAAATATTTCTCTGTAAAGATGAGTTTCCAGCCTCATCCCTTTATGATGCACTAACACCCCTCTGATTAAGTCAAAAGGGCTACAAAAGGGAAAAGCGGGGCAGCTAGGTAGAGTCAGAAGGACCTGAATTCAAATCCAGTCTCAGACACTTAACACTTACTAGCTGTGAGATCTTGGGCAAGTCACTTAACCCCAACTGCCCCTCCAAAAAGGAAAAAAAAGGGAACAGCAGAGCAAACATCTTAGCCAGTTCAGAGGATTTCAATATCTAATTCCTAAGGGACTGACAGTTTTCAAGACTCTGAGGAGTTGCAGACTGAGAATCTTCCCGAATTGATCACAATATCTATCAGCAGAGCTGTAGACAACTCATCCAGCAGTTCAAGATCAGGGCAGTTGGGATCTGGGTGAATGGAAGAGAAATCCTCTCCTCTTCCTCATTATACTCTGATTCACACACATGTTGGCCTTGTAGCTTTGAAGGGAAACTACTGGAGCAGTGCAGGACACACTGCATCCAACAGAGAATAAAGAAGGACATGTACTCAAGAAAGACTTAAATACAGAGAGACAGAGGAAGAAAAGTTTCAAGGAATAGGTACCTTCCCCTGCTTCCCAGAAGCAGGGAAGCAAGGCAGACTATAGAAAGTAGTAAAGCTTGAAAATTCAGCAAAAATACTACATCCAGGGTTCATTGTATAAGGACCCTACAAAGAGAAAAAGGACATCCAGACCCTATAGTAGCAGGAGTTGTGAATTGCCTTTTCCACTAGGGTATCCTATAAATTTGTCTCACTAACATTTTACTCTTGGATTGACCCTATTTGTCCATGATCTGTGTCTATGAAAAAGTGTGCCCAAAGTTTATGGGGAGAAAGTTTTATAGCTACTTTTGTTCTATCCATAGGTTCCTAAAGTGAGTGATACTGCCCCCTGGGGGGCACTGGAATGATCCAGGGGGGCAGTAGTAGTTTCTGGTGTAACTGGGGAGAATTGAATAAAAATAAAGGGGAATGGAAGCACAAGGAAAGAGAAGAAAAATTTTGAAAAACCATTTGTTCATGTTTCATCTGTTGTGTAACAGAGTTAAAGTCATAGTGATTACATTATTTTCCAAATAAACACACAAAATGCAAGTTATAACCCATCAGTGGTCATATCCACCAACGGGTCTTAAAAAGCAAGTATTGGCAGGCTAGTGTATGGCCCTTCCTTCCTTCCCTTCTGGTGAAGTCCAGCATGCATTGTCAGGAATATGTGCCTGTAATGACTTGTTTACAATATGATACTATATGGCTAATTGCTTCATCAAAATTTCAATGCAGGAAAACCCCCCACAAATTTACAATAAATTATTAAATTTAAGATGCATCATTCATACATATATATATATATATATATATTTATATGATGCAGATTAAAAAAAAAAGTTAAAGGGTTAGAGAAAGTAGATTTCCAGGGGGCGCTGACTAATTTTTCTTTTTTGAAAAGGGGCCAGTAGACCAAATAAGTTTGGGAACCTCTGTTTAATACCATCTTGGTAAATGCCTTTGCTAAGAGCAAATTGTGTCTGCTAGCTCAGTAATGGGAAGTACACTGGTAGGGTCTCATGAGTTATAGTGTCAGGAGTACAAATCCACAGAGCTATCCTTAGAAACCGAGGTAGCAATACCCCTTTGAGGGCTTAGTTCACGAGTATGAGTATAAATTGGGGGGATTACTCCAGGGAGATTATTATATGTTTCCCTCACAGGTTTGTTTGTCTAGAAATAGAGTTTGTGAAAGAAAAAGAAAAATGCTGGTTAATTAAGTCTATCCATCATAAAATAAAATAAATATTCTAAAAAATAATACTATGAAATGTAAATTAGCACCTACCTTCCAGGGTTGCTGTGAGGGTCAAATGAGATAATATTTGTAAAATGCTTAGCACAGTGTCTGGCACATAGTAGGAATTTAATAAATACTTGTTTCCTCCCTTCCTTCTTTCCTTTTCTCCCTCTCTCCTCTCTCTTTCCCTCCCTTCCTTCCTTTTTTCTTCCTTCCTTTCTCCCTGTATCCCTCCCTTCTTCCCTTCCCAGAAGTCATGCTAGTCTCCTTTACAATTCTCAAAGCAAAAGAGGGTGGACGGTTTATTAAGATAGCCAGAGAAAAGAAGCTTGATTGATGCCTGGGGCTGGCCAGATCAAGAGGGCTCTCACCAGTCTGGGCAGTGTGGTCTCAGGGCAACAGCAACAGTAGCAGGGATTGTTTTGCTGTTCAGTCCTTTTTTTTCAATAGTGTCTGATTTTTCATGATACCATTTGGGATTTTCTTGGCAAAGATACTGGAGTGGTCTACAATTTCCTTCTCCAGCTCATTTTTATAGATGAGGAAACTGAGGCAAACAGGTAAATGACATGCCTAGGGTCACACTAATTAGCAGTAAGTGTCTGAGACCAGATTTGAACTCAGGAAGAAGAATCTTCTTGACTCCAGGACCTGCAGCAGGAGGGAATATGGCCTGGGGAAAGAAGCATAGTCTGATTTCTTCAAACATATATTGAACTGCTGATAGATGCAAAGCCAGGCTCTAAGGGAAGGCTACGTGAAAAGGTAATACCCACAATGGCTGAAACTCTTTATTTGGAATCAGGAAGTCCTCAGTTTCGTTCTAGCTGTGTGATCCTGAGTAAGTCATTTAACCTCTACAAGTCTCAGTTTCCTCATCAATAAAATAGAGATGGTAATAATAACAATTCCCTCACAAGGTTATTGTGTGGGGTCAGATGAGATATTTGCAAATCTTAGTACAACATAAAAGGAGTCATGCTTGTGAACTCCTATTTAATCCAAAACAGAGCTGAACAATAAAATTCATAGTATTCTAGAACCTGACTAAAATATAATAGTGTTTCTATGGGAAAATGCATTCCAAATTCAAACTTGAACAAGGATTCTTCAGGAAAGAGTGAGGCCGGAGCTCCCTCCTCAGCTGAGCTGCTGCATCTGCCCCTGGAGGGTTCTGGGGCATCTGGATGGAATTTTGGAGTCTCTCTACACCCATCATTGGCTCTGTTCCTCCACTTTTAATGGGCAGTTACTAGTGCCCTAACTCAACATTAGGTTTTACAGAAGGATGTTCATTTTAAAGATGGGGCAAGAACAAACACACAAACATTTTCCCTAACACTTCAGGGGAATGCTCTACCCCATCCTACCTCAGTCACTGGGAGGGTGGGTAGAGTAGACTCACTTATTCTAACAGTTTATACATAGCAGAGTTATGTCCAGATATGGAATGACTACTGGATGAGTCTTTGGCTCTGCTTGTACTGCCATAGGTCCAGAAGGTAGAGACTTGCTCTATGACATTACAGATCCTGGAACATTGGGAAGCTGGGATGCTGAAGGACCCTCCCAAAGGCTTGGAAGCTCCACTATAATCATCTGAAACAAAAGCAAAGAAACAAAAAAACAAATGCAGAAACCAACTCCTTAGGGTTAAGTGGCCTCAAGAGGAAAAAAAAGGCTCTCATACCTTTCCTGTTCTTACATTTTGTATTTTACCAGAACCCATGAGCTAAGGGGTCATACCACCAGAGCGCTGCTAAAGTAATGACCAAAAGTCCTAGGCCAAGGTGGAGAGGTCTTTTTGACAGCAAATCAAAGAGCCTCTGTTTTACCATGTTAGTTGACTTGAATCTTTTAGGTAGATAATGCCTACATTTGCTCCCAAGTCTTTCCAGAAACCTGCCATATACATAATCATGAGTCTCTCAGAAATAGACTTCTCATCATAGGGGAACTGCATCAACTGAACAAACTAATGGGATTTATACATGCACCAGAGCCCAGTTACATTCGGAACTGATGTTTTCCTTTCCTACTCTTCTCCCAGCCCATGAAGTCTTAAGTCCCAAGTAGCTGTTTCTATAGCAGAGACAAGTACCTTAGAAAGGGAAAGGATAGTCTTTTTTTTTTTAAATGCAACTCTATTGCAATATTCACTTTCAAGAAGTTTTTTGAAAAACTGAAGATTTTTCATGAAACAAAAAGATGAGGAAATTTTACAGCAAATAAAAGTATATCTATTAAGTTAGGGTTTTTAGAATCTCTAAACAAAGACATCACTGTTAATATAGACAAGCATCTTTGGAGAAGAACTATCTTCCCCCAAATCAAGGGAATGTTCTTAGATTAGGTTCACAGTAGGTGGGAAAGAAACAGTTTGATTTTAAAAAACTAAGGGAACACATCTGTTGATTTAGTTAAAAAGAGGACATCCCTTCTGTTAATCTTCTTCTTTGGGGAATTAGTACACTTCCTATTTTGATCAAGTATTCTATTCAAAGGAATCCAGAGAGGTTAAAAATACCAGACCAAGATTACTATAATGTGTAATTTCTTCCATTAGATTGTAAACTCTGTGAGGTTAGAGACTTTGTATCTCCTTTTGTATGCCTAGTTCTTAGCACAGTGTCTGGCACATTTTGGTACTTAACAAATGCTTGTTTCCTTCCTTCCACCATAAATTGGAGCATAAGAAGTATCTTTGTAGTTCTCTGGACTTTGTCTAAAGCCCTGTTGTTTATTTTATTTATTTTTTGAGGCAGTCAGGGTTAAGTGACTTGCCCAGGGTCACTGAGATCAAATTGAACACTGGTCCTCCTAACTCTAGGACCTGTGCTCTATCAATGGTGCCACCTAGCTGCCTAGCCCTATCCTTTACTTCTGTGTACTGTCCCCTGCACTTACGTTCCCTCAGTCTATCCTGTCTCTCCACCACCCCACTCCCCTTTACATAATCTCCTCGTCAGATAGGATAGATTTATATTTCCAGCTGATGGTGTATATTATTCCCTCTTTGAACTAATATTGATGAGAGTGAGGTTCAAGAGATGCCCATTGCCCACTCTCCCATGTTCCCCTCTACTGTGATAGGTTTTTCAAGCCTCTTCATGTGAATTAATTTACTCCATTCTACCTCCCCCTTCCATTTGCACCCAGTGTACTCCTTTTCCTCATCCCTTAGTTATTTTTTTATGCCATTCCCTCACCTTGTACTTGTACCTTCTATGTGTATTCCTTCTAACTGTACTATTAGTGATACAAGCTTTAATAATTACAAGTATCATCTTCCTATGTTAAGAATGTAAACAGTTCAGTTCCATTGAATCCCTCCCTTATTTTTTTTTCCTTTTGCTCTTTTTAGGTTTTTCTTGGTTCTTGATATTAGAAATCAATTTTTTTGTACAATTCTGGTCTTTTCCTTATGAAAGCTTGGAATCCTTCTATTTCACTGAATGACTATTTTTTCCCTTGAAATATTATGCTTAATTTTGCCAGGTAGGTGATTCTTGGTTGTAGTCCTAGGTCCTTTGCTTTCCAGAATATCATGTTTCATGACCTCTAATTTTTTTTTCTTTTTGGAGGGGGAAGGCAGGGCAATTGGGGTTAAGTGACTTGCCCAAGGTCACATGGCTAGAAAGTGTTAAGTGTCTGAGGCCAGATTTGAACTCAGGTCCTCCTGACTCTAGGGTTGGTGCTCTATTCCCTGCACCACCTAGCCACCTCTTGACCTCTAATTCTTTAATGTTGCAGTTGCTAAATCCTGTGTAATTCTGATTGTGACTCCCTGTAGCACCAATGCAATATTTACAGTGCCCACAATCATGATAGAGATTGTGACTATAACTATTGCATGACATTTGATTGAAAAATATGTCAGACTCCCTAGATAGAGGATAAAGTTGTAGGATTTATTTAGACACCAAAAAACCGAATTCCCAAACCAGTAAGCTGAAGTACCAAGGACATTCAGAGGCCATAATAATACTGAGAGCCACAGCATCCTTTAGCCTTTCTACAAACCATTATGTGATCACTATTTACTCACAAAACCCTCTATCTCTTTAATGAGCTCCTCTGTCTCTGTCTCCAACTGTCAGACTCACTCTCTACCAGCTTCTCTGTGGGCTCTGCTTCTCCTCAGCAAACTCCTCCCACCACAGGCTAATTACATTCAGCCTATTAGGGGGCGGAGTTTATCTTCACAGCAGGGGAGGTCTTCAAACTCCCCCTAGGTCTATTAAGGGGCAGGGAAGACCTGCAAATTCCTATTCCCATTAATATTTTTACCTCTCAGATAAACACCTCCTTCTCCCCCACTCCTCTATTGTTCTCTTGTTTATTAGGAAAGACTTCAGTGATAATCTTAGCTGGGGAACTAGTCTTCAGGGGGTTGTTTCTCTCTTAAAAAGAGCTTATATGTGTTTATGATCCCATTCGGAGGATTCCCTACCCAGCAATGAAGCCTAAGTTTTAATAGAACTTAATATTATGGACATTAGAGCCAAACATTACCTCTGACACTTATCCTATATAATGAAGGAGGGAAGGAGAAAGGGAGAGAGAAAAACACAGAAATAGAGAGACAGAGAGGTAGAGAGACAGAAAAGCATAAAGATGCAGAGAGAGAGGGATGGGGTAGAGAGAGAGGAAGAGAGGCAGAAAGAGAGAGAGACAGAGAAAGAGGCAGAGAGAGAAAGATACAGAGAGGGGTAAAGGCAGAGAAAGAAGGAGAGAAGAGAGAGATATATAGTTAGAGATACAGAGACAGAAATAGAAAGAGAGGCAGGAAGATAGAGAGAGAGAGAGACAGAAAGACAGACAGAGAGGAATGGAGAGACAGAGACAGAAAGAAATAGACAGGAGAAGAAGGAATGACGATATACAGAACTAAACCAGAAAGCAACTTGAGCCTGGAGGCAAGCAGCAAAGGGGACAGAAGATATGATTTAGCAGCAGCAGAGAAATGAAATAAGGAGCACTTTCAGTCCTACAGGCTTGGAGCAGAATGCAAAGGCTGAGGCCACTAGTTATACCTATCTACTTAGGAGTTATGTAAGTTCAAGTAAAGGACTAACTTTCCCAACTTCCTCTCCCAGTTCTTGTCTATTATTGACAGACATTGTAATATAATGTATTGTTTCTTTACCAAAATGCTTATGGTAACCTAAATTTTGCCTTAACCACAGTGAGGCTAGGGTTAAGTAGAACTAACTGTAATGTTAATGGAATAGGAAGATCTTCCCCATCCATTCATTAATAGGCCTATGTAACCATGTGTCCCCTTTTTGCTTGGAACAGGAGCTGTGTTCCCAGATCTAAAGGTACACAGGTATTTCAGTCATAGCTGTGATACATCCTGAGTCACATAGAGCCCATTGGGGGAGGAATTTGCCTAAAAGGAACTTGCCTAGGGGGAAAATTGCTTAGGGGGAAGCTTGCTTGTAGGAAGGCTTTCACACCTTTGGTACTAAGCTAATGAGACACTGAGTCAGGAGGGTTGTGGTGCCTTTTGGCTCTGAGCCTATTAGTTGAAAACTTTATATACTGAGAGGTTGGTATTTTACTTTGGGAGCTTGCTCACAAGAGGGACATTTTAATTCTCTGGATGGGACTCTGAGTAACCATTTGTTAAGAGCCCTCAACTACTCACTTGCTGGTGTTCTCCTGGTCTGGTGGTATATGTAGGTGGTTGTATTTCTTTGTTCAGACAGTTGGAGCCCTGTCTGTTGGATTCTTTCTTGGATACTTCTTTCTACTTATCTGTGATTAAAGTAAGATTGTTAACCCCTTTAAAACTGTCTTTCCTTTAGAAAAGCAGATTAAAGAACCTATGTTAGCAGGCCATCCTGGGTGTGCTAGGGTACTTGCTAATATACCAGCTATAAATATAAATTAAGGAAGAGGGCCGAACTCGTGCCTAAAGTTAGTTATTTTCCTAACTCAAGGTTTAGAATGATTGGAATTGTACTTAGGTGAAGAAGAGACCAGACATACCCACCAACTGCTGACTAACGGCCAACTATGGGGCAGGTAAACCAACCTAACTGAAGCAGTAATGTTTCTTCAGAAAGAGACAGGAAACCATTACTACCACCTGAACCATTACCATCCCTCTGACCCTGATGGAGATAGCCCAGGACTAGAAGCCCCAGAATCTTGAGAATAGCAGTGAATACAAGAACATTAGTCTTCCATTCAGACTAGTATATTAATAAATGTTTCCCATTAACTAATTTCTAATTTTTCATCTAAAATGAACTCCCTAAAACAGAGGGGTGTACTATGTGGGCCTGAGGGGATATTATATGGCCCTAAGCTTTTTTTTTTTTTAATAATCTAATGATTATAACAGTGTTATACTTAAGAAGAAAGTTGACAAGCTTTCTTTACCCTATCTTCTTCCTCTTCCTTATTATCAACCTTGGTGGTTTGCAATTAGAATTCTTAGAATTTTTTGGAGATAGTGTGGGGAATGAATTCCCAAATAGTGATCGAAGTCACGATTCATAAGAGGCACATACCATTACTATTCATTGCCTACCCACTATCTGCCACACAAAAGCAGAGCTCACTTCAAAGCAAATCTTTACACATGTAAGGTGTCTCCCACTGATGAATCACAATAAAGGAGCTAGATGTTTAACTATAAAATTCAGCCCCTCAGATGGTCATTTTGTGAGGTACAATAAGTTATGTGATTGAATCAAAAAGGGAGTAGCCACCCTAGGACCAATAAGACAACCAAAGCTCTTAACTTGGAGTCAAAAAGATGTGAGTTCAAATTTTACTTCAGATGCTTACTAGCTGTGTGATCCTGAGCAAGTCACTTAACTGCTGGCTGCCTCAGTTTCCTCATATGTAAAGTGGTAATAATAATAACACCTGGGGTGGCTAGGTGGCTCAGTGAGTGGAGCACCCGCCCTGGAGTCAGGAGGACCTGAGTTCGGATCTGGCCTCAGACACTTGACACACTTACTAGCTGTGTGACTTTGGGCAGGTCACTTAACCCCAACTGCCCTCCAAAAAAAAAGCAATAATAATAATAATAACACCTACCTCCCAAAGTTGTTGGGAGGATCAAATGAAATAATATTTACAAAGCACTTAGCACAGTGCCCAGCCCATAGTGTGGTTGTTCAGTGTCCATTTCTTCATGACCCCATTTGGGATTTTCTTGGCAAACATATTGGAGTGGCTTGCCATTTCCTTCTGCAGTTCATTTGGCAGATGAGGAAACTGAGGAAAACAGGGTTAAGTGATTTGCCCAGGGTCACACAGCTATTTACGTATCTGCAGCTGAATTTGAACTCAGAAAGAGTCTTCTTGGTTCCAGGCCTGGCTCTCTATCCTCTGTGCCACCGAGCTACCCCAGCCCATAGGAGGCAGCTAATAAATACTTGGTAACTGACTAATGATAGATTTAGGTCATGATAGACCATAAGTCAATAACTTGGTGATCTTTAAAAGTTGGTTAACTTAGTCTAAGAGTCAGACTAGAAAGGAAGTAGGAGAGTTGTAGAGAGAATAAGAAAGTCAGAGGGGTCTGGAGAAGAAACTGTAGGATGCCTTATGCAACTGAGAGCAGGCATAAAGGTAGATGCAACCAGTCTGAAGAAAGGGATCAGAAGGTGTGAGAGAGATACATATACAACCAGAATATCTTGTGCTCTCTTACTATATGAGCCCCTAATGAGAGAGGAAAACATGACCTCCCAACTCATTCCATTCCATTTTTCTAGTTATTAGTAAGTTTTTGACAAAATCTGCCACTTAGAAGTTGCTGCTCATTGCTACTATCTCGAGCTAAAGTCTAATGTTTCCTTAGCAAGACAGTCCTTCAAATACTTGCATGTAGTGTTGGACACTGGGCCTACAAAGATTTTTTTTTAAAAAGCAACAGTCTTTGCCTTCAAAGAAATAACATACCTTATTGGGAACAAAAATCCATGCAAAGTAAATGGAAAATAATTTGGGGGTAGGGTACTGGCAGCTGAGAGGATTAATTAGGGCTGCAAGTAGAAGGTGGCACCTGAGCTGGCAGTTGAGGGGAGTGAGGGATTCTAAGTTGGAAAGAATGGAAGAGGGAGTACCTTATGGAAATGGGAGACACTCAGTGAGCAAAGAACTGGAGATGGAAATGGAATGTTCTGTTATCACATTCTTATCACTGAGAGATGTTTAACACTTTATCTAAACTTCTAAGTAGCTATAAAGGCTGAAATCTTATCATATTCATTAACCAAAAAAGGGCCTAAAATTAGTTGTTTACTTAGTTAAATTGAGGTTCTTTTCAACTTGTAGAAAAATGCTAAGTTCAAAGTCACTTGTCCTGGTGGTCTCCACACTCTAGTTTTGTCAAGGTGGTGGGAAGGTGAGAGTATTTTGGCCTCTGGTCCCTCAAGACCTATTTCTAATCTATGATCATCCTTTGAATAGGAATAGAAATACTTAGTAGATTTCCATTGCTTTATTCATTCACAGAGATGGATTGTATCTTACCCAACTCTGAACAATGCCTTTTTGTTCCGTTTAAAATGACAGATAATGTTCAAATTCATCTGAGAGTTGTGATCTCTCTAGATATTGAATTAAAGTTAGGGGATTCATGGGGAAGAAAGCTTTAATTCCTCTTCCAACCCTCCTTTTAAGGATGTCACTAGATTCTGTGCTTTTGATTGGTATCTTGATCCCTTTTTTTCACATTTCCAGTGCTGTGTGCTTTAACACTTGAGTCCTTTTGATCTGGTGGTTCAGGTCTCCATCCATCCTTTGGCTCTACTACTTAAGAAAGCCCAAGCAGTTATAATGAGGGCCAGGGTAAGGACCGGGTCCCGTGCTGTGGGGAATGGAAGGGAAGATTAATAAAAATTTATTTTAAAAGGTTTTTTTTTCAATTGTGAAGTACACATACACATGCAAAAGAGTACTTCCATATACACACCAAAATGTAAAGAGGATAATTATATGAAAGTATGGATCTCTGTTTCATAGTACTTTCTTAAAATATTTGAACAAAATAATTTTAATTAAAATTCTATGGGTGACTTTGAAAACTATCTTATCTGAGCTTCCTTCTGAACTTCCTTCTTTTTTTTTCTGTGCATTTTAGAGATGTTTCAATGATCCTTTTTTGAGGACATTATTCTTGCTAATTCACCACCACCACATCACCCCCATTTCCAAGAGAAAGAAAGTGGGGGGGAAACCTTATAACAAGTCAGTATGGTTGAACATAATGAATCCACATAGGGGTTATGTCCACAAACATTGTCTCTGAATCTTGTGTTCATAACCTTTTTGTCAGGTGGTGGGCACCTGACAATACTTTATTATTGGTTCTCTGTGACATAGTTGTCAATGCTTTGATCAGAATTCTTAAGCTTCAAAGTTGTTGGGTTTTTTTTACATTGTTGCTGTTGTTCAGTTGTTTCAGTCCTGTCCAAATCTTTGTGACTTCATTTTGGGGTTTTCTTGGCAAAGATATTGGAGTGGTTTGCCATTTCCTTCTGCTTCTCATTTGACTGCTGAGGAAATTGAGGCAAACAGGGTTATGACCCTTGCCCAGGGTCACATAGCTAGTAAGTGTCTGATACCATATTTGAATGCAGGAAGATAAATTTTCCTGACTCCAAGCCTGGCACTCTATCTACAATACCATTTAGGTACCCCCATTATTGTTATCTTTGTATAAATTGTTCTTTTGATTCTACTTTGGCATATGACTTCTTCAGGATCACACAGTTGAAATATGTTAGAGGTGGGACTTGAAAACAGTTTTCCTTGAATTTACATATTATTTATATCTTGTAGATAAGATGTTATTGAAAACCTATGGTATTGGCAGCATGATCTAGTCTAGTCTGCTTAAGCTTCAATGTCAAGGAACATCATGCCCCACCTTCCAAACCTCCTACTCCTCAACTCCCTCATAAATGGATGATCACCTGAAACCTCATCATCACTAATAGGTTTTGATACTCAACATCTTTTTAACTTACTCGGAGGTACCTTTCTTTTCTGATTGGAAGGGATGAAAGAGCATTAAACTCCTTCCAAAAACTGCTCTTATAGAATGCTCACAATCTTCCAGGTAACTTCATTTTCCTTCAGCAGTTCTGTTTGCCTTTGACTTGGAAGAACACCCCTCCCCCTCTTTTAAACTTCCTTTTATATGTTATCATCTCCCATTGATTGTAAGGTCCTTGAGGCAGAGACTGGCTCTTTTTCTTTGTATTCTCAGAGCTTAACGTAGTACTTAGATGCTTAATAAATGTTTATTGAATTGAATTGAATAATGGATACTAATGAGGTTTAGGCTAGGGGTGCTCAAGACCCCAAAACACCAACACACTGGGTCCTGCCAAATGAATTCGACTCAAGTCTTCTCTCAGCCAAAGAAAAGCAAAGTTTATTAAAAGTTCATTTGTATTAGACACAGAGTAAGTCTGTGCTAGAAAATTCTATGGCACTGTCATACCACATGGAGACAAGATGGGGTCCTATATACAGAAAGGTTGTGGGAGGAATCTAGGGGTAGTGTAGAGGAGGAATTTGGGGAGGGTCTTCAGGAGGAGTTAATGAGGTAAATGAGTGATTAAGGGTGGGAAATTGCTGGAGGCTTACCTGGAGGGGCAGACAATGGTGGGCTAGGCCAGTTCAAGGGTGGATTGATATTTTGATAGGCTCAAGGGTGGGAAGTAAATGGACAGTGGAGGGCTAGGCTAGTAACAGAGGTCTGGGCCCAGCCACAATGAAAGGCTTATGGCCTCATGCAAATGCCTCATCAAATGGGATGATTCAATCAGAGTTCAAGGGGGTTCCCAGAGCCTGCACCTCATCAGATACTATATTATGCTAGATTTAAATCTCACTGGCTAAATGTGCTATCCCGGGCAAGTCATTTCTATGTGCCTTTGTACCTTAGGAAAGTCCCTAGGACTTATTTGCTAACATATCAAAGTTGTGGTATCCCAGCACTCTGTTTGTCTGCTCTGTCTGTGTTGATGTTTGTTTATAATACTTTGTACAGATGCCTTGGCACTTTACTGAAAGCCCTGAAAGATTTTCTGGTTGTATGTTTATAGAAGTACTGGAAGAGGGTTTTGGAGGTCCTGGGACTTTACTGATGATTTGTGCTGACCTCTCAGACCTTGTTTGTGGGTCTGTGTTTCTATGTTAATGATTTGTGTTGAGTTCTCAGACCTTCTTGGTGGGTCTGAGTTAATTTCACAGGCAGATAGTGAATTGATGATGGTGCCAGCAATGTGAATGAATATTATTGTGGCTTTGTCAAGCTTTGTCTTCTCAGAAACAGGAACTGTGAAGGGCTTGAGGTGGACTGGACACTGTGAACTTCAATATGGAATGGGAGCTGGATGAAGAACTAGACAAGGAGCTGGACAAGGGACTAGGAGTTGCCTGCCTTTGAACCCAGGTGACAGTTGGAGCTGAGACCATGGAAGAGGAACCATGGAAGCTGAGAGCCAGCCTCAAGTCAAGCTGAAAGAAGACTTTACCTGGATATTGTGTACTGACTGAGAAGATTGTGATTTACTGTGACCTAGGGGTGGAGAAATTTGACTTTTATACTTTGTGACCTTTAAGGAGACATGATTGAATGATTGAGTTACTAAATGATTGTATTGTACTTTGTTCACCTTTTTTTTTTTTTTGGAGGGCAATTAGAGTTAAGTGACTTGTCCAAAGTTACATGGCTAGTGAATGTGTCAAGTGGCTGAGGCCGGATTTGAACTCAGGTCTTCCTGACTCCAGGGCCGGTGCTCTATTGACTGCACCACCTAGCCACCCCTGATTGTTCTTTGTTGAAAACTATGTGACCACTTTCGTGAAAATTATGTGGCCTTTTTAGTGATAAGTTGTTGAGTTGTGACATGGCGAATACTATATTTTGATTTTCTGTGATGAGTTATAACATTGTGAATGCTGTACCTTGATTTTCTGTGAATGTTTTGCTCTGATTTTTTATTGAATAAATAAAAGAGTTTGCTATACTATGTAATCAGAACCTTGAAAGCTGTTCACAGCAGCAGTCCTCTGGAAAGCTGCTCCTGAGTGGCTTTACATCTGACTCTGGACAAGTCACTTCACCCTGTTTGCCTCAGTTTCCTCATCTCTAAAATGAGCTGGAGAAGAAAATAGCAAACCACTCCAGTATCTTTGCCAAGAAAAACCCCAAAATGGGGTCACAAAGAGGTGGACACGACTGAAATGACCAAACAATAAAAACAAAGTACACTTCCCGGTTCCTTTCCCCACTGCCCACCAGAGAATGTTGATCCAAGCCGTGGCTACTTCAAGACTAAGTAGGCAACCTTTGAACTGTTTTCCTTATTACTCTACGGCTCAAACAATTGTTTCTGGTCACAAATGAGTTTAACAACATATTGACATAAAGGATGAGCAAGAGGAAAAGAGCAATAAGTACTTCTGACTCTTTCTCACTGTAACATATAGAATATTTTCTTTTCTTTTTTAGGGGGGAGGCAAGGCAATTGGGGTTAAGTGACTAGCCCAAGGTCACACAGCTAGTAAGTGTGTCAAGTGTCTGAGGCTAGATTTGAACTCAGGTCCTCCTGACTCCAGGGCCGGTGCTCTATTCACTGTACCACCTAGTTGCCCCCTCTAGAATATTTTCAAAGTTTGCATAAAAGAGTTTTCATTCCAATATGCCTTCAGGATGGAAATAATTTTTTTTTCATAAATTTAAATTAAACTTTTTGGGGGTAAATTTTGCCATTTAATTTACTTTGCAAATTAAAATGGGGATTTCCTATCTTCAGATTCAAGAAACTTAAATAGTAAATCAGTATATCCTGTTTCCACAGTTTGTTGCCCCAAAGAATGTTATTGGTTTTAATAAGCATTTTTTTGAGGGACAGAATGATACTCAATTTTCCAGTTTATGGAGCTACCTGTGCTCAAACAGGACAGTTTTAGCAGCTGTGGGAACCAAAGGCTAAGGAGACACTCCCTTTGCCCACCACCACTCACATATACACTCATGCAAACAGACCTCTACAAAAAATGCTCATTTGTTTTATGCTGGCAAGCCCTGTCATCACCATCTGGAGGGTGAGTGATGATGTCATTATCATGAGAAGACAAGTGATCAGCCTGACAATTCAGCTGATGGCAGCATAACTCCTGACATTTACATTCCAGACTCAAATTATCACGCTATTATTGGTAGAACTCTTTAGCATAATGTACTTGGTCTTCCCAGTGACAGTCTGACATGGTGTCCAAGAAAAAGAAATGATGATTTTGATCTTGAAATTTGAATAGTTATCTGAATATAGGGCATTCAAAAAATGAAAGAGAAAATGCACTGACTCCGTGCCTAAGATCCAAGAGAGTTAGTTATTCTAACCATCCCCAGCAAATTAGAAATATTCTTCTAGACAGACAAAAGAATGCAATTTATTCAGTCTTCTGGACCCTCAGAAAAAGACACTTGTTTTTAGAATAGGAAGAGCCTTGGATTCAATTAGCATTTATTAAGCATCTATTATGTGCCCGGCACTGTGCTAATCTCTGGGGATATGTAAAAACTGACCCTGCCCTCAAGAAGCTCACAATCTAATGGGGGAGATAATAACCAAATATGTACAAACAAGTTATAGTAGAAAATAAATATGCAATAATTAATGGAGGAAAGGCACTACAATTAAGATGAGTTGGGAAAGGGCTTTTTGCAGAAGGTGGGATTTTAGCTGTTGTTCATCCTCAGTTCTCAAAGGGACCAATGACATCACAAGGGTGATATCTTGACATGTTTGTGTGTTGAATCTGAGCGAGGCAGATTCTTCTCAAAGTCATCAGTCTCAACCTTTCCTTCAGAATCAGTGAGTTCAGTGGCAAGATAAAGGTGAAGATGACTGGTGATGGTCCAGGATGCAGTGGGATTTTAGCTAGGACTTGTGAGAAGCCAGTAGGTCGAGAAGAGGAGGGAGTGGGGGGACAACCAGAGAAAATGCTAGAAGCCTAGAGATGTCTTGTTCTTGGTCTAGTCGTGAAGCCAGTGCCACTGGATTGAATGAAGAATGAATGGAAGGAAGAAGGGTGTAAGAAAAGTAGGATGTGGGGCATGGGGAAATAGTGGAAAGTCACATTAGATTTTGAATACTAAAGAGAAGATTTTGTATTTGATTCTAGAGGTGATAAGGAGACCTGAACTCCAGTTCTCTCTCTGTCACTTTCTAGGTCAGTGACCCTGGCAAGTCATTTATCTTTTCTGAAACTGTTTTCTCAACTGTATAATGGGAATTATACTTCTTACATGATCTACCTCAGTGTTATTGTGTGGAAAATACTTTGTTTTTTTTTTATTCTTATTTTTTATTTTAATTAAACAAATGCTTTATTAACTTCTGGTTTACATCATTCATTTCCACCAGATTATGAGTTACATTTTCCCCCCATTTTTTCCCTACCCACCACCCCAGAATAGCAGTCCCACTATATATCCCCTCATCCAATCTGCTCTCTCCCATATCTTCTCCCATACCCCCTTCCACTTTGCCATTAGGGCAAGGTGAATCTCTGAGCCCCACTGCCTGGATATCTTATGAAACATTTAATTTTAAAACTTCGATTTTCAGATCCATTCCCTTTCTCCCTTGTCACCCACTCCCTCTGAGAAGATAAGCAATTCAGTATGTGTTGTACATGTATAGCTATGCAAAACATTACCATAGTAGATATATTGTAAAAGACTGCTTATATTTCCCTCCCACCTGTCTCACCTCCCACCTGGTCCATTCCCTCCTTTGATCCTGTCCCTCTTTGATAGTAGGTACTTCTAACCTCCCCTCTCCCCAGAATGCCCTCCCCTCCATCATCCCCCCCCATCCCTCTTTCCCCTACTCAGGAGAGTGAGTGAGGGTAAGATATTCCATTTAGTATGTATGTATTTCTCTCCTTGAGCCAACTTCAATGAGAATATGCTTTTGCCTTTTCGCCTTCCTGTTCTTCCCCTCCCCTGCAACTACTTCCCCTTGCCTCTTCTACATGGGATAGTTTGCCCTACCCTGTCTCTCTCCATCTCCTCTTGCCACTTTCCTCTCTCACCTCTTGACTTCACCCCTTAAGAATCATCCCTTCCTTGGGGCGGCTAGGTGGCGCAGCGAGCAGAGAGCCAGCCCCGGAGCCAGAAGGACCCGGGCTTGGATCTGGCCCCAGACACCCAACACACAAACAAAAACCCAGCCACATGGACCTGGGCAAGTCACCCAACCCCAATTGCCCTCCAAAAAAAAATAATCATCCCTTCCCATCAAATTCAACCTGTGCCCTCTATCCATGTATACCTGTGAACATATGCCATGTACCCTTCTTCAATTATTTTCATAATGAGAAAGGTTTCATCAAACACAGTTATTGTTTTTTCCATGTAGGACTGTAAATAGTCCAACTTTGATAAGTTCCTTTTGATTTTTTTTCCTTGATTACCTTCTCAAGCATCTCTTGCTTCTTGTGTCTGAATATCAAATTTTCTATTCAACTCTGGTTTTTTCATCAAGAATGCTTGAAAGTCCTCTATTCCACTGAATGACCATATTTTCCCCTGAAACAAGATACTCAGTTTTGCTGGGTAGGTGACCCTTGGGTTCATTCCCACCTCTTTTGCCCTCTGGAATATCATATTCCATGCCCTTCTATCCCTCAATGTAGAAGCTGCCAGGTCCTGTGCTATTCTGATTGTGTTTCCACAATATTGAAATTGTTTCTTCCTGGCTGCTTGTAGTATTTTCTCCTTGATCTGGGGATTCTGGAACCTGGCTATAATATTCCTGGGAGTTTTCTTTTTGGGATCTTTTTCAGGAGGTGATCTGTGGATTCTTTCAACCTCTATTTTGCCCTCTGGGTCTAACACATCAGGGCAATTTTCCTTGAGAATTTCTTGAAGGGTGATTTCTAGGTTCTTTCTTTGATCATGGCTTTCAGGTAGTCCAATAATTTTTAAATTATCTCTCCTGGATCTATTTTCCAGGTCAGTGGTTTTTCCATGAGATATTTCACATTGCCTTCTATTCTTTCATTTGTTTGGATCTGTTTAACAGCATCTTGATTTCTCATAAAGTCACTAGCTTCCATTTGCTCCAGTCTAACTCTGAAGGAATGAATCTCCTCAGTGAGCTTTTGAGATTCTTTTTCCATCTGGCAAATTTGGCTTTTTAAGGCATTCTTCTCCTCATTGCCTTTCTGAGCCTCTTTTGCCATTTGAGTTAGTCTATTTTTAAGGTGTTATTTTCCTCAGTCAGGCTGTTGACTGTCATTTCATACTTTTCTTGCATCTTTATCATTTGTCTTCCCAAATTTTCCCCCACTTCTCTTATCTGCTTCTTAAGGCCTTCTCTATGGCCTGTAGCCAGCATGTATTTTCATTTGGGGCTTTTGGTGCAGGAGTTCTGACCTCACAGTCCTCCTCCATGCTTTGAGCCTCTTTGCCCCTAAAATAGGAGTCCAATGTTGAACTTTTCTGTTTATTTTGTTTCGTTTGCCTAGGCATGTTGCCACTTAATTATTTGATTTTTGGGCTTGTTGCCACAGTAGGACTCTGCCACCAGACAGGGGAGCTTCCGCCCAAACGTGGGGTCTTCACAACTTCCACCAGTTGGGTGGCCTCTGTAAAGCCTCCACCCACTCTGGCAAGTTGGATACCCACCCCAAACTTCCCCCCCAAACCACAATCCAGATCCAGGCAGTTTAAAGCAAAAGTGATTAACCCCCAGACTGATTACTAGATCTTCCTACAGTTTGAAGACCAGGGGCTAGAGCCACTACTGACGCTGCAAAATGGCTTCTGTGCAGCTGTTTCTTCAGCAGCTTTTTGCCCCCAGGGGAGGAAGCCATGTGTTCCCCAAATACTGGTCCCAAAGTCCATAGGGCACTAACCTCTCACTTTGTCCTAGGCATATCTGTGCTGATAATTCTGGAATCGCCACAATTGCTGGTGTTCTGGGGTTCCACCAGCCGGCTGAAGGCCCAGCCACCCTGGGGCTGAAACCTCGGATCTGGGCTCGGCTCTGCGCTGAGCTGTAGGTTCCCAGCGTGCTGTGCTGCCTGCTCTCAGAGCGCTGCACTGGCCGCTCCCTGCAGGGCTGCTGGGCTGTCCTCAGCAGGAGGTTAGCTTCTCTGTGTCGTTCTGTGGGTGCTGTGGCTCCAGAAGTTGTTCGGAGCTCTCTTTCACATTGTTTGAAATTTGTGTGGGTGGAAAATACTTTGTAAGCCTTAAAGTGCTAAAGCAATGTGAGTTATTATTTTTGATAATTACTGAATAATTGTACTGGGTACCATTTGCAATTACAAATGTCAAAGGTTTAAAACTATGTCCCAGTCATCCATTGCCTTATTTTGCACATGAGGAATTTCAGGCCTAGACTTGCCTAAGGTCACAAAATAATATAATTTTTTCTTTCCTTTTCTTTTTTTGCTTTTTGGAGGGGGGGAAGGTAGGGCAATTGGGGTTAAGTGATTTGCCCAAGGTCACAGGCTAATTTTGTGTTAAGTGTCTGAGGCCGGATTTGAACTGAGGTGTTCCTGACTCCAGGGCTGCTACTCTATTCACTGCACCACCTAGCTGCCCCCTACTTTTTTCTTTTTTAACAAAAAGTTTCTTTATTTTCTCTCCAACAAATAATTCCTTCAGAAATATATATGGTGTGGCACACCATGCTCCAGCCCTGGCATTAGAAATACCTGGGTTCGGAGTATGGGGGCGGAGCCAAGATGGCGGAGTAGAAACAGCTCGTCCAAGCCTCTCTGCCCCCAGATTCTCCACAAACTATGTAAAAAAGGACTCTGAAAAACTTCTGGAGCCCCAGCATCCACAGAACGACACAGAGAAGCTAACCTCCCGCTGAGGACAGCCCAGCACCCTGCAGGAAGGACCAGCGCAGTGGTCTGGGAGCCGGCAGCGCGCAGAGCGCAGGAGCCGAGCCGAGCCCAGGAGCCGAGCCGAGCCCAGGTCCACGTGAGCCGAGGTTTTAGCCCCAGGGCGGCAGGGCCAGCAGCCGGCTGGAGGAACCCCAGAACACCAGGAACTGTGGAGACTCCAGAATTATCAACATAGACTTGCCTAGGACAAAGTAAGAGGTTAGTGTCCTATGGACTTTGGGACCTGTATTTGGGGAATGCGTCAGCTCCCTCCCCTGGGGGCTAGAAGCTGCTGAGGAGACACGCCATTTTGTAGTTTTCATAGGCATTTCCGGCTCCCAGCCTACAAATCGTGGGGGGGATCCAGCGATCAGTCTTGGGGGGTAATCGCTCTTGCTTTAACCTCCCTGGATCTAGATTGTGATCTAGGGTGGAAGTTGTGGGTGGGTTTACAGCTTGCCAGAAACGGAAGTTGCCCCCCACACGTTCGGGACGAAAATTCCTCTATCTGGCCTTAAAGCCATAGTGTGGCAACAAGCCCAAAGTCAAGCAATTAAGTGGCAACATGCCAAGGCAAAGGAAACAGAAAAATGCAACCCTAGACTCCTATTTTGGGGGCATAGAGCAGGAAAAGGACTGTGAGGTCAGAAGTCCTGCTCCAAAGCCCCAGGGGAAAACATGAGCGGGTTGCAGGCCATAGAGGACCTTAAGAAGGACTTTAAAAATCAAATAAGAGAAGTGGAGGAAAAATTAGAAAGAGAAATGAGAAGGTTGCAGGAAAAGTATGAAATGAGGGTCAACAGCCTGACTGAGGAAAACAACACCTTAAAAAATAGACTAACTCAAATGGCAAAGGAGGCCCAAAAGGGCAATGAGGAGAAGAATGCCTTAAAAAGTCGAATTTGCAGATGGAGAAAGAATCTCAAAAGCTCACTGAGGAGATTCATTCCTTCAGAGTTAGACTGGAGCAAATGGAAGCTAATGACTTTATGAGAAATCAAGATGCTGTTAAGCAGATCCAAACAAATGAAAGAATAGAAGGCAATGTGAAATACCTCATGGGAAAAACCACTGACCTGAAAAATAGATCCAGGAGAGACAATTTAAAAATTATTGGACTACCTGAAAGCCATGATCAAAGAAAGAACCTAGAAATCATCCTTAAAGAAATTCTCAAGGAAAATTGCCCTGATGTTTTAGACCCAGAGGGCAAAATAGAGGCTGAAAGAATCCACAGATCACCTCCTGAAAAAGATCCCCAAAAGAAAACTCCCAGGAATATTATAGCCAGGTTCCAGAATCCCCAGATCAAGGAGAAAATACTACAAGCAGCCAGGAAGAAACAATTTCAATACTGTGGAAACACAATCAGAATAGCCCAGGACCTGGCAGCTTCTACACTGAGGGATCGAAGGGCGTGGAATATGATATTCCAGAGGGCAAAAGAACTGGGAATGAACCCAAGGGTCACCTACCCAGCAAAAACTGAGTATTTTGTTTCAGGGGAAAATATGGTCATTCAGTGGAATAGAGGACTTTCAAGCATTCTTGAGGAAAAAACCAGAATTGAATAGAAAATTTGACATCCAGACACAAGAAGGAAGAGATGCCTGAGAAGGTAATCAGGGAAAAGAAATCAAAGGAACTTATCAAAGTTGAACTATTTACATTCCTATATGGAAAAGCAATAACTGTGACTGATGATATCTTTCTCACTATGAAAATAATGGAAGAAGGGGTGTGGTCATATGAATACATATGTGAATGTGTGTGTATATGGTTACAGTTATATATGGATAGAGGGCATAGGTTGATTTTGTTGGGAAGGGAGAGTACTCATGGGATGAAATTATGAGGTGAGAGAGGAAAGTGGCAAGAGGAGATGGGGAGAGACATGGTAGGGTAAACTATCTCATGTAGGGGAAGTGGGTGCAAAGGAGGGGAGAATAAGGAAGGCTAAAAAGGCAAAACCACATTCACATTGAATTTGGTTCAGGGAGAAAATGACATACATACTAAATGGGATATCTCAACCTGCAGCAGGATAGGGGGAAGGGGGATGAGAGGAGGGATGATGGATGGGAGGGCATCCTTGGGGTGAGGAGACGTTGGAAGTACCCACTATAGAAGAGGGACAGGATTATGTAGGGAATGGACCAGGTGGGGGGTGGGATGAGTGGGAGGGAATTATAAGCAGCCTTGTACAATATGTCTACTATGATAATATTTTGCATAGCTAGACATGTACAACATATACTGAATTACTTATCTCCCAAGAGGGAATGGGTGACAAGGGAGGAAGGAAATGGATCTGAAATTCGAGGTCGTAACATTAAATGTTTCAAATATATATATAAATACTATTATTAATACTCTTTTGCCTATAATTGGGAGATAAGATGTGCGGGCATTGGGACACAGAGATTCATCTTCCTCTAATGGAAAAGTCGATGGGGGTATGGGAGAGGGTGTGGGAGAGAGCAGATTGGAGGAGGCGATGTCTTGTGGGACTGCTATTCTGGGAGGTTGGGTGGGGGAATGATGGGGGGAAAATGATTGTAACTCAAAATCTGGCAGAAATGAATGATGTAAAACAGAAGTTAATAAAGTATTTGTTTAAAAAAAAAAAAAAGAAATACCTGGGTTCTAGTTCTATCACTGACGTATACTAGCTGGGTGACCATGGACAGATCCCTTTCTCAGTGACTCAGGCAGCTCTAAAACTGTTAAGTTTACAGATAAGTTTCCAATCTGCATCAGAGGATGGAATTTCTGCATTGGGATTTCCTCTGTTAGAAATGACAGGTCAATACCCCATCGTCCACACTGTACTCCTTCCAGGGTGTTCCACTGCAGACCTTCCTCTATTGATGCACAGAATAAATTTTGCTATTTTCCTGGTAGTCAATGGGTATGAAGGTAGAGAGAGGAAAGATGTTATGATGATTTGTCAGATGTTTTAAGTCTGAATTAGAAATAGGAGTATCTGTCCCACACAGTCCCATTTTCTGGTTCCTTCACAATAATGTTTTATCACATTTATATATTTTTTTTATGGTTTGCAAAGCACTTTTACACATGTAACTTCATGATCTTCACACAATTCCATGAAAAAGCTGCTATTATTATCCCCATTTTGTAAAAGAGCAAGTTGAGGCCTGCTAGGTTAAGTGACTTGCCCAAGATCACTGTAAGTTTCTGAAGTAGAATTTGAACTTAAGTCTTCCCAATTCCCACTCTTTAGCTGCCTTCACAAAAGTGTATGAGCCTCTAAGAATTCAACACTCAAAGCTTGAGACCCTGCTGCACTGCCATCCTCATTTGAAGAGACACATTGGTGACCTCTATATATTTTAGGAATAAATACTTGATTAAGATTCCATCAATCAATTCAAACAGATTAGTCCTGCCTAAGGCGTTATATACACATGTATTTTGTGAAGTCAACATTTGATTATCTGTCACTTATATTTGAGCTTTAAAATGCATTAGGGTTTTTTTTTCCCCTAGTAGATTAAATTTTCTAATGATTTTGGCTTAAGCTAATATAGAAATGAGTTTACATTTGCAGAGTACACACTGATTGGTGGGTGGTGGGGGAGAAATAGGTTATAGTCATTTTGGGTGGCAGGAGGACACTAGACTAGCTGGGGATTTACATTTTTCAGGGCATAATCCACATGTACACAGTAAAAATTTAAACAAACTGTAATGAGTCTACAGGAATCCTCATTTCATCTTGTGTTTGCTCACCCATTATTATGGTTCGTGTTCCATCTCAGTTAAGTGAAGGGATATGTTTTTTTCCCCATATTTGGCTGGGACCTTTCCATGACAAGATTTCAGTGGCAACATTACATCTGCTAGCTGTTTTAGTGACCAAAGATGAGGTGGTTTCTTTGCCCAGAAAGTACTTGTCTTTTGACAGGTTAGGCAATATGGTATATAATGGATAGGAAGATGGATTGGTGTTCAGAGGACTTGCATTCAAATCCTATCATTACTTAATACCTATGTGTCTTTACACTAGTGTTGTGATCTGATCCCTGTAGATACTTACCAAAGCCATATGGAATTGATAAATGGCCTTGTTTGTTCAGTCAATCT